>JARQOD010000007.1:71341123-71383017 GCA_033576555.1 Oophaga sylvatica
GAAGTCAAAATGTGCAACCGCGACGATCTTCGTGGCAATGCACACATGACAACGGGGCAGGACTGCAGACGTCATGCTGATTGACAGCCAGCTCCCCGCTGCCTAACTGAGAGGAGCCAGATGTCAATCAGCCTGACGTCAGCAGTCACTGCCCATCAACAGAGCAGCCCGGAAGAAGAAGAGCAGCTCTTTTGATGTGAGACAGCTGAATTGCTGGCAGGAGCGGTTAAAGTTACATGCAAGTAGTGTAGTTGGCTCTGTTAAAGACTACCTGCCTGTTAGTTTTTAGGCCCATAGTAAAAAAAATAAAATAGTCCTAGATGACCCCCTTAAAGAGTGCGGGAAATTGTTGATGGCTGGGTCACAAAATTAAAACCCAGAAGTCTAGATGATCTGAGAAGATAAAATGTATAACCTACGTGACATTCACCCTTTAAAAGCTTCTTCATAGAAATAACCACTTCCACTTGTAGGAACGGAATGCACAATCTGTAATGATTAAACGATCCAAGCCAGCATACAGCTGCACATAGGTCCCGGCAAGCATCTGCTTGTCGTATGGAACCCTACCCATGGGCTGGAATGCTCTGAGCGATCCCGGACAGACACATGAACAGCAGGCTTGATGCAGAAGCTTAGCAATATAGTGTAACCGCCATGAGCGCGGCAAGTTAGCGTCTCGTATTATGCTCGAGGAAGTTTTCACGTGTCAGAATCTGCTGACAGGTTTATATGATAATTACCTATAACACAACTTTACCAGACTTGACAAAAATCATTTTCATCTACAGTATCTTACTCAAGGGAAACAACACATATGCTCCAACCGGAATTTTTTTTTCTTTTTTCAATTTCTAAATTAACCCCTTATAAATATTTATATTTTTATTAAAGTTACCCAACGCTATGGCTTACCTGGTTTTAGACTGAAAATGTAGCAAGATGACGTGTCTTAATTATCTACACTAATAATAACCTGCCGAACCACAATATATGTGCTTGTTACAACAGCTCTGTAAAATGCATCGCAAAATTGATTGAGCTACACATAGAAATTGGCTGGGCGGTTAAAGATCTTTAAGTTAGTTATTTTAAGTCCAGTGTGAAACTAGAATTTTGACCGTGTGTTCATGGGCATAGAAGGCAGGTTACTGGATCAAAATTTCATAAAGACATTTTTACATGTTTTGAGTTCTAAAGATTTTGCCATCTAGCAGTGGGAAAGTCATATAAAAGTGGTCTTCAGGGGTGGACATGTCATTGGTGAAACCTGTGCAGCCGCACAGGTTCCCAAGAGGTAAGGGGGCCAATTTCCCCCTCTAAAGCAAGTGAAATTTTGCTTTAGGATGACCCATTGGTCTCCAAAGGGTCCATGTGATGTTCTTGCACAGGGACCCTTTTCGGTTTGTGTCCGTCAATTGTGGTCTTGGTTTACTTTTACTATTGGAACTATCCTAAATCAGCGTCACATGTTGTGCTCAAGACACGACTTTAGGGCAACTCCTATGAAAATGTCATGTCGCAAAAGAAAAATATATATAAAAAAGTCTATTAAAAAGAATGGAAAACTTGAAGGCACTTGGTGGAGAGGAGGTCCTGTAGATGGGCTCATGTTGGAGCACACTGCTCACTAACCTGTTGGCTTCCTGCTAGTAGAGGATGATGCTCAACCGTTTGATTGACAGTTCAGGCCAGCAGCATTGTTGAGCTGGTGGCCCAAACAGTGCTCTCTCTGATTCTGCTTTATGAGGCAGCTTTGCTTCTGCAGCATTTGAAGAGCACGCTGGAACTGAAGATGTCCAGATCTGGAGCTAATGGTGCGCTGCAGGCAAGCACTATCCAATTATAACCATCAATGAAGATGGAAATAACCATTTAAGTGAGCTAGTAACATCCAGGTTCAGAAAATCCCTGTCTCCTGGCTGCAGTTTGTCTTAACAAAGCATATTGTGCTTTATTCACCCTTCCAGGGTACAATGTTGAGTATATGCCGCTGCTCACTGTTATCGTCTGCAGCGCTGACGTCATGTCGACAGCATGTCGATGCAACAGCGGAGACTCAGCACTGGACCAGGAGAGGGTACGTTTAGACAGTATTTTTTTTAAACTAACTACAGCCGAAGAACAGGAGTGTTTAGAAACCTGAAAAGTTTAAACCCCTTTAATGTCTATAACACGATAATAAAAATTATGTAAGCGATTGAGTTCCATTTACAGTAGATCAGATGCCTAAACAACATTAGGACCTAGAAAAGGTGATCAAAACCCAAACTTTATGTCAACCCATTATGCTACCATCATGGGACTGTGAAGGCCCAGTTCAGTGTGTGGTCACCTCCTCAACTCTAGAGTCAGGGGGAGGTAGATGTTGAGTGTAGAAACGCTAAGCATGGAAAGCACACAGACACTAAGCACACAAACTAAAATAAAAAATCCCAGCAATTTCTCCCCTTAATTGATCTGTCCTTTTTTCCTCTTTTTACCTTTCAAGCGGTCCCCAGGGGCAGGCCAAGCAACTTTCCAGTTTCTATAAGAACAGATGTCTCAATTCGCGTCGAGAGGTTACATACTGTTATACAATGCCTCAAAGCACTGAGATGTCAACGGGACTTCAACACAGACGTTCTTCTCCATGCCTTTCATGGACACTGCTTGTTAACACTACTTTTCTTTTAGGGGGAAGAGAGTAGAGCAGTAACTGAACAGTGGGCAGGGCAACATAGCACTAGACGAGGTGTGCGTCACAGTCTACTGTGGCTGCGATGTCAAAACAAGGGGTAGGAGTCAAAAGACCACCAGGAGCATTGCAGATTTAAGACACCTGGTAGAGGAACAAATAGTAGGAGGGTGATTGGCTTCAAAGTCCTGCCAGCACTGGATTTTTCAGGCAATGATGCATCCAGTGCTGATCATTCATTGACTGAAAAAAATCCAAAGTGTTCCGATTGGTATTTTGAGCGATTTTGAGCTTTTGTTTCACGAAACCAGCCAACGTCCATTCGCTAAGGTTGAAATCCACCATTTCATTTGAGATTCATCTAATGTGCAGGGGCTTCCTAAGATAACTGGCCCCAGCTGAAGTCTACCTCCCCTGGCTGGTCTGCACAAGGACGAAAGATCAATTGGACCCACACCCTTGTCTAAAGAGGAGCAGGATTTGATTAGGAGGAAATCAGCCCTTTTGTACTCTTCAAGATTTCCGCAGGACTGATCATTTCAAAAAATGCTGCAGACCAAGAAACAGTTACGGAAACTATTTCTTTTTCTTTGATTTAAACATTAACTTCTAGGGTTATTGTTCATTTCAATGTTGTCATCTGAAGGACCTTGTAGTTTTAATATCCTGGATAAAAAAAAAACTGAATGAAGCTTTTGACTTGGTTTTTCTATGGCAAAATGTTGTTTGTTCATTTGTGATAAAGCTTTCCAGCTACTTTATCGCTGAAGTCTAATTCACTAAGTTCTGTGTATATACTACAGTTGAATAAATATGAAAATTTCACATTGTGGAACCTATCAGATACGTTGAGACCAGATGAACAAAGGGACAAGTATACTGTGAGAAGTGAAAAATAAACATGTCGCTGATATGATGAATTGTGGCCTTTCTCCAATCACGGCAGAACTTATGGATCTTTATATATTCAGCCCAAAAATGTCCTCTACCTAAAACTCTTAGATATCTTGAGAAGATTATTAATTCTTTTAAAGAGGATCATTTATAAAAGTTTTAATGGTCGATTCCAACAGATCTTAGCTGCTCTAATGTAATTCTTCTTTATCACATTTATTAGTTTAGCATTAGAAAACCTGATTTAAAGAAAAAGCTTTGTCAAGACAGAGTATCCACCCAACTGATCTGCCGATTGCTGTGGCTCTAATGGGTTTGGCATTCTCAACAATCAGAGAAAGTGTAGTATGATACTCTCGATTTACATACCATTTGGCTGGCCACTTAATATAGTGTACCCAACTCCAGCGTTCAAGAGCCACCAATAGGTCATGTTTTCAGGATTTCCTTAGTATTGCACAGATGATAATTGCATCACCTGCACAGGCAATAATAACATCAATTGGGCAATACTAAGAAAATCCTGAACACATGGCCTGTTGGTGACTCTTGAAGACTGGAGTTGGGGAACACTGATTTAATACATGGGTGGACCTAGTCTGAGAATGGGCTCCATTTTACATAGTGGCTAGGCTCTGTCTTTGAATCTAGGATTGATCCTAATATGTTTTCCAAAGTGGAGGATTAAGGTTGATTGACTTACCCCATCCCAACTCGGGAATTTGGATACCACTTGACCCCTTATTACCACTGCATATAGGACTGGTGGCCATTCCTGCTCATTGCTCAAGTCTACATTATTTATGGGGCTAGTTGATCTGTTTATTGAAGTCTATATGATTTATGGAGATAGATGAACTGGTGACTCCATTAATTTTTTTTTAAATAATGTATTACTGGTATCTCCACCTCTACAACACTGTCTTTTAACCAATGGCAAACTTTACTCAATTTCTAGCAGAAGTGGACACAGACAGAATAGGGCTCCTGTGCAAGAACAGTATAAAGGCCCCTTGCAGTCCAATAACTTATCATAATGCGCCCCTTTATGTGCATGTGACTGATTACAGCCTTCGAGGTAGAACAGGGCAGCCTTACCTCGTGTGCCCCTGTTAAGTGTGAACACGTTGCACAGATGATATGTCTACTCCTGATTTTGAGGCATAGTCACTTTGACATTGCATAAATATATTTACAGCTTCTTTACAGGACAGTCTCTAACTCCATGTGCTCAGGCCTTCTCCGACCTCACTTTACACACAGGACCACCACAGTACCAGGTCCTCACTTCAGAAGGCAGACTTCCTCATCTGATCACAACTGATTTCAGGCTCACTTTCTAGCAATGCTCACCCTCATTCTCACCCTAGGCCCTTGTCTCCTGCAGTGGAACACATCAACACTTGCAGTACGGTTGTGGAAAGCAGACTTCTAGGCATTACCTGGCTCCCACATCTTATAGGGATTGCTCTCTCAACAGGGTGACTTTTGTCTCCACTCTCAGAGGGTGGATTCAGATTCCTCTGCCGGGGGCAGTCACAGAGGCGATCTCCCTTCAGTAGCCTGGAGCGGCACACCGTACCTGACTAGTTACAGATGCTTAGCTCCGACCCACTCTATTTCACATCTGTGACTGAGACTGAGTAGCAAAAATACATAACCTGGTACTAGAGTTGAGCGATACTTTCCGATATCCAAAAGTATCGGAATCGGAATGGTATCGCCGATACCATGAAAATATCGGCGATACCCGATACCGATACCGGAAGTCCCATGTAAGTTTATGGGAACAAAATATCGGAATTAAAAAAACCCATTCTTGCCTTGTTGGTTAATTGTACATGAAGGAAAACAACAAAGAGTAATGTACAATGTATTGTGGAAGGTTAAGGAGACATTAAAGGCATAGATGTTTAACCCAATCAAATAAAATAGCATAAATATTTTTTTTTTTAACCCCTTCACCCCCAAGGGTGGTTTGCACGTTAATGACCGGGACAATTTTTACAATTCTGACCACTGTCTCTTTATGAGGTTATAACTCCGGAACGCTTCAACGGATCTTCGCGATTCTGAGATTGTTTTCTCGTGACATATTGTACTTCATGTTAGTGGTAAAATTTCTTCCATATAACTTGCGTTTATTTTTGAAAAATACGCAAATATGGCGAAAATTTTGAAAATTTAGCAATTTTCAAACTTTGAATTTTTATTCCCTTAAAACAGAGAAATATGTAACACAAAATAGTTAAGAAATAACATTTCCCACATGTCTACTTTACATCAGCACAATTTTGGAATCAAAATTTTTTTTTGTTAGGAAGTTATAAGGGTTAAAAGTTGACCAGCGATTTCTCATTTTTACAACAAAATTTACAAAGCCATTTTTTTTAGGGACCACCTCACATTTGAAGTCACTTTGAGGGGTCTACATGACAGAAAATACCCAAAAGTGACACCATTCTAAAAACTGCACCCCTCAAGGTACTCAAAACCACATTCAAGAAGTTTATTAACCCTTCAGGTGCTTCACAGGAACTAAAGCAACGTGGAAGGAAAAAATGAATATTTAACTTTTTAGCCACAAAAATGATCTTTTACAAACTTTTTTTTTATTTTCACAAGGGTAAAAGGAGAAAATGGACAGATAAGGTTGTTATGCAATTTCTCCTGAGTACGCCAATACCCCATATGTGGGGAAAACCACTGTTTGGGCACACGGCAGAGCTCGTAAGGGAAGGAGCGCCGTTTGACTTTTTCAAACTAAAATTGGCTGGAGTTGAGATTGGACGCCATGTCGCGCTTGGAGAACCTCTGATGCGCCTAAACAGTGGAAACCCCCCCACAAGTGACACCATTTTGGAAACTAGACCCCCTAAGGTACTTATCTAGATCTGTTGTGAGCACTTTGAACCCCCAAGTGTTTCACAAAAGTTTATAATGCCTGGGTGTGAAAAAAAAAAAAAAAAATTCCACAAAAATGATTTTTTAGTCCTAAATTTTTGAATTTTCCCAAGGAAATTGGACCCCAAAAGTTGTTGTCCAATTTGTCCTGAGTACGCTGATACCCCATATGTGGGGGTGGAAAACTGTTTGGGCGCACGGCAGGGCTTGGAAAGGAAGTAGTAACGTTTTGGAATGCAGACGTTGATGGGGGTCATGTTCCGTTTGCAGTGCCCCAGATGAGCCTAAACAGTGGAAATCCCCCACAAGTGACCCCATTTTGGAAACTAGACCCCCTAAGGAACTTATCTAGATCTTTGGTGAGCACTTTGAACCCCCAAGTGCTTCACACAAGTTTATAATGCCCGGGCATGAAAATAAAAAATCCTATTTTTTTCCCACAAAAATTATCTTTTAGTCACTAATTTTTTATTTTCCCAAGGGTATCAGGAGAAATTGGACCACATAAGTTGTTGTCCAATTTGTCCTGAGTACGCTGATGCCCCATATGTGGGGGGAACCACTGTTTGGGCGCACGGCAGAGCTCGGAAGGGAAGGAGCACCATTTGACTTTTTCCAACCAAAATTGGCTGGAATTGAGATTGGATGCCATGTTGCATTTGGAGAGCCCCTGATGTGCCTAAACAGTGGAAACCCCCCACAAATGACCCCATTTGGGAAACTAGACCCCCTAAGGAACTTATCTAGATCTTTGGTGAGCAATTTGAACCCTCAAGTGCTTCACACAAGTTTATAACGTAGAGCCGTAAAATTTAAAAATCATATTTTTTCCACAAAAATGATCTTTTCACCCCAATTTTTATTTTTCCAAGGGTAACAAGACTCCAAAAGTTATTGTGCAATTTGTCCTGAGTACACTGATACCCCATATGTGGGGGTATACCACTGTTTGGGTGCATGGCAGAGTTTGGAAGGGAAGGAGCGCCATCTCACTTTTTCAACGCAGAATTGGCTGGACGCCATGTCGTGTTTGGAGAGCTCCTGATCTGCCTAAACAGTGGAAACCCCCCACAAATGACACCATTTTGGAAACTAGACCCCTCAAGGAACTTATCTAGATGTGTGGTGAGAACTTTGAACCCCCAGGTGTTTCACTAAAGTTTATAACGTACAGCCTTAAAATAAAAAATCCTTTTTTTTTTTTACAAAAATGATTTTTTCGCCCCCAATATTTTATTTTCACAAGGGTAACAGAAGAAATTGGAACCCAAAAGTTGTTGTCCAATTTGTCCTGAGTACGCTGATACCCAATATGTAGGAGAAAACTACTGTATGGGTGCACGTCAGGGCTCGGAAGGGAAGTAGTGACGTTTTGGATTGCAGACTTTGATGGAATGGTCTGGGGGCGTCATGTCGCATTTGGAGAGCCCCTGATACGCCTAAACAGTGGAAACCCCCCACAAGTGACCCCATTTTGGAAAATAGACCCCACAAGGAACTTATCTAGATGTGTGGTGAGCACTTTGAACCCCGAAGTGCTTCACAGAAGTTTATAACGCACAGCCGTAAAAATAAAAAATCCTTTTTTTTTTTTACAAAATGATTTTTTCGCCCCCAATATTTTATTTTCACAAGGGCAACAGGAGAAATTGGACCCCAAAAGTTGTTGTCCAATTTGTCCTGAGTACGCTGATACCCAATATGTGGGAGAAAACTACTGTATGGGCGCATGTCAGGGCTCGGAAAGGGAAGTAGTGACGTTTTGGATTGCAGACTTTGATGGAATGGTCTGGGGGCGTCATGTCGCATTTGGAGAGCCCCTGATGCGCCTAAACAGTGGAAATCCCCAACAAGTGACCCCATTTTGGAAAATAGACCCCACAAGGAACTTATTTAGATGTGTGGTGAGCGCTATGAAGCCCCAAGTGCTTCACAGAAGTTTATAATGTACAGCCGTAAAAACAAAAAATCTTATTTTTTTTACAAAAATAATATTTTCGCCCCAGTTTTTTATTTTCCCAAGGGTAACAGAAGAAATAGGACAAATTTCACAATAACTCTTGGGGTCCAGAGTACGCTGATACCCCATATGTGGGGATAAACTACTGTTTGGACGCATGGCAGAGCTCAGAAGTGAAGGAACACCGTTTGACTTTTTCAACGCAGAATTGGCTGGAATGGAGATCAGACGCCATGTCACATTTGGAGAGCCCCTGATGTGCCTAAACAGCGGAAACCCCCCAATTCTAACTCCAACCCTAACCCCAACACACCCCTAACCCTAGTCCCAACCCTAATCCCAACCCTAACCCTAATCCTAACTCTAACCCTAATCCTAACTTTAGCGCCAACCCTAACCCTAACTTTAGCCGAAACCCTAACCCTAACCCTAATGGGAAAATGGAAATAAATACATTTTTTTTATTTTATTATTTTTCCCTAACTAAGGGGGTGATAAAGGGGGGTTTGATTTACTATTTATAGCGGTTTTTATGATTGGCAGCTGTCACGCTAAAAGACGCTTTTTATTGCAAAAAGTAGTTTTTTGCATCGCCACATTTTGAGAGCTATAATTTTTGCATATTTTGGCCCACAATGTCATGTGAGGTCTTAATTTTTGCGGGACGAGGTGACGCTTTTATTGGTACCATTTTTGAGCACGTGACATTTTTTGATCGCTTTTTATTTCGATTTTTGGGAGGTTAGAATGAACAAAAATCAGCAATTCATGAATTTCTTTTGGGTGAGGCGTTTTTATTGTTCCGCGTGTGGTAAAATCGATAAAGCAGTTTTATTCTTCGGGTCAGTACGATTATGGCGATACCTCATTTATATAATTTTTTTATGTTTTGGCGCTTTTATAGAATAAAAACAATTTTATATAAAAAATAATTATTTTTGCATCGCTTTATTCTGCGAGCTATAACTTTTTTATTTTTTCGCTCATGATGCTGTGTGATGGCTCGTTTTTTGCGGGACAAGATAACGTTTTCAGCGGTACCATGTTTATTTATATCCGTCTTTTTGATCGCGTGTTATTCCACTTTTTGTTCAGCGGTATGATGATAAAGCACTGATTTTTTGCTTCGTTTTTATTTTTTATTTTTTAAGGGGTTCACAAAAGGGGTTAACTAGTGGGACAGTTTTATAGGGGGGGTCGTTACAGACGCGGCGATACCATATATGTGTACTTTTATTGTTTTATTTTTTTTATTTACAATAAGTAATGAATTTATTGGGGAATATTTTTTTTTTTTTTTTTTTTTTTGGATTTTTTTTTACACATGTTTATTTTTACTTTTTTTTACTTTTTTACTTTGTCCCAGGGTGGGACATCACTGTATTTCATCAGATCGCTGGTGTGACAGTGTGCATAGCACTCTGTCACACCAGCGATGTGACAGGCAGTGCAGGACGCTTCCTCATGCCTGCTCTCGGCAGGCACTGAGGTAGCCGCCTCCCTCCAGGACCCCAGCGCCATCTTGGATCCGGGTCCTGGGAGGGAGGAAGCCCTCAGAGCAGCGCGATCACATCGCGCTGGTCTGAGGGTCTCAGGGGGGCGCGCAGGGAGCCCCCTGCCTGCGCGATCCTCCCCTGTGCCCCTAGTACACCGCGATCATGTTTGATCGCGGTGTGCAAGGGGTTAATGTGCCGGGAGCGGTCCGTGACCGCTCCTGACACACAGTCACGGGTGTCAGCTGTGATAATCAGCTGACACCCGGCGGCGATTAGCTGCGCTCCCTCCGGGAGCGCAGCTAATCGCCTATGACGTACTATCCCGTCCATGGTCAGAATGGCACGGGTTTTATGGACGGGATAGTACGTCTAATGTCAGAGAGGGGTTAAAGATGTTCGGATTGACGAAGAAATTGACAATGTTGTTAACATTTTTTCTATTTTGGCAAATATGTATATTTCACTACTTCCATGCTCTTCACCTTCTTAACTTTTCACACACTTTCTCCTTCATAATCTTCAGCAGCATCATCTTTTTCATCAAATTATTCTTCATCTTCACCTTCTTTATCTTCTTCTTAAACTTCTTGCTATTCATCTTTTTGTTAACATTACTCATATTCTTCTTATTAAACTATTATTCTTATTCATATTGTACTTCATCTTCTTCATCATATTCTTATTTGTGACAGAGATTCCTGTACTTGTAATCTGTCAAAGTATGAATTTTTCATCCTTCCGTTCTTGCTGTCACAAAAGATTTAAATTACAACAGTATTTGTCCGTGTTCAGTTTAGCCTGCAGCAGCAGGCATTTTCCAGGGCACCACGAGGAGGAACGGACTCACCCCCATACACTGCTTAGTCTTCTTCTGCTTATAATTTAGAGCATATATTTTGCTCTTCATTTTGGTCTTATACTTCATGTTCTTCTGCTTTTTGATCTTCTGCTTATTGTTCTTAAGTCTCTTGTTCTGTATCTTGTAGTTTGTCTTAACCTTCTTAGTCCTGTTTGGTAATCTTTTATTTCTTCTTTGTGATGGTGTTTAGGCTGGTTGGCTTCATGCTCGTCGTCCTTGTTGTCGTCATCTTCTTCTGGGTGGTCTTTAAGGTTGTCTAATTTAGGCAACTCGAGAACCAGCTGACGTTACTGGAACCCTGACGGGTATCAGATGGAGCAAGAGACAATGGAAGTAACGAGGACCAGCTGACTGTGCTGGAACCCGGAGGGGCAGCAGAAGGAAAAGAGCCAATGGCACAACCGAGGACCAGCTGACGTTACTGGGACACGGTTACTAAGCAGGAGGTACCTGTGCTCCAAAGCACTACCAAGGACCAGCAGACATTGCTGGAACTCGGATACCGAGATGGAGGCACCTAGGCCAAAGGCACTGCGGAGAACCAGCTGACGGTACTAGAACCCGGACGGGTAGCAGAAGGTACAAGAGCCAATGCAAGTAACGAGGACCAGCTGACTGTGCTGGAACCCGGAGGGGCAGCAGAAGGAAAAGAGCCAATGGCACAACCGAGGACCAGCTGACGTTACTGGGACACGGTTACTAAGCAGGAGGTACCTGTGCTCCAAAGCACTACCAAGGACCAGCAGACATTGCTGGAACTCGGATACCGAGATGGAGGCACCTAGGCCAAAGGCACTGCGGAGAACCAGCTGACGGTACTGGAACCCGGACGGGTAGCAGAAGGTACAAGAGCCAATGCAAGTAACGAGGACCAGCTGACTGTGCTGGAACCCGGAGGGGCAGCAGAAGGAAAAGAGCCAATGGCACAACCGAGGACCAGCTGACGTTACTGGGACACGGTTACTAAGCAGGAGGTACCTGTGCTCCAAAGCACTACCAAGGACCAGCAGACATTGCTGGAACTCGGATACCGAGATGGAGGCACCTAGGCCAAAGGCACTGCGGAGAACCAGCTGACGGTACTGGAACCCGGACGGGTAGCAGAAGGTACAAGAGCCAATGCAAGTAACGAGGACCAGCTGACTGTGCTGGAACCCGGAGGGGCAGCAGAAGGAAAAGAGCCAATGGCACAACCGAGGACCAGCTGACGTTACTGGGACACGGTTACTAAGCAGGAGGTACCTGTGCTCCAAAGCACTACCAAGGACCAGCAGACATTGCTGGAACTCGGATACCGAGATGGAGGCACCTAGGCCAAAGGCACTGCGGAGAACCAGCTGACGGTACTGGAACCCGGACGGGTAGCAGAAGGTACAAGAGCCAATGCAAGTAACGAGGACCAGCTGACTGTGCTGGAACCCGGAGGGGCAGCAGAAGGAAAAGAGCCAATGGCACAACCGAGGACCAGCTGACGTTACTGGGACACGGTTACTAAGCAGGAGGTACCTGTGCTCCAAAGCACTACCAAGGACCAGCAGACATTGCTGGAACTCGGATACCGAGATGGAGGCACCTAGGCCAAAGGCACTGCGGAGAACCAGCTGACTGTACTGGAACCCGGACGGGTAGCAGAAGGTACCCATGGAAAATTAAGATGACAGGCCGCGAGCCAGCCGCAGTTACCGAATCCCACAGTACTACAGTGGATGATTGTCCTATTGTCACAACGAAACAGCCTTTATTTGCATATCCCGCAGCACACATAGGAAGCACCTAAACTCCAAGCACCATAGAGTCGGCTAACCCGACCGCAACACGACAGGACAACTTATTGGAGGCTAAGTGACGTTTACACTGACAGAAACAGATGGCGTGCTGTAACCAGTCTGGGCAGGAGTGAGTACCCGTGCCAATGACACTTCCGAGCAACAACTGACGGTGTTGAAGCCCAGGGATGAGAAGAGAACATGGTGGAGGCAGCAGGACTTTTTGCCGTTATCACAGCAGGGGAACAGCTGACATTACTGAACCCCAGTAACACAGGAGCAAGTGTTGACTGTGCTAACAGCACTTCCGAGCTACAACTGGCAGTGTTGTAGCCCAGGGATGAGAAGAGAACATGGTGGAGGCAGCAGGACTTTTTGCCGTTATCACAGCAGGGGAACAGCTGACATTACTGAACCCCAGTAACACAGGAGCAAGTGTTCACTGTGCTAACAGCACTTCCGAGCTACAACTGGCGGTGTTGTAGCCCAGGGATGAGAAGAGAACATGGTGGAGGCAGCAGGACTTTTTGCCGTTATCACAGCAGGGGAACAGCTGACATTACTGAACCCCAGTAACACAGGAGCAAGTGTTCACTGTGCTAACAGCACTTCCGAGCTACAACTGGCGGTGTTGTAGCCCAGGGATGAGAAGAGAACATGGTGGAGGCAGCAGGACTTTTTGCCGTTATCACAGCAGGGGAACAGCTGACATTACTGAACCCCAGTAACACAGGAGCAAGTGTTCACTGTGCTAACAGCACTTCCGAGCTACAACTGGCGGTGTTGTAGCCCAGGGATGAGAAGAGAACATGGTGGAGGCAGCAGGACTTTTTGCCGTTATCACAGCAGGGGAACAGCTGACATTACTGAACCCCAGTAACACAGGAGCAAGTGTTCACTGTGCTAACAGCACTTCCGAGCTACAACTGGCGGTGTTGTAGCCCAGGGATGAGAAGAGAACATGGTGGAGGCAGCAGGACTTTTTGCCGTTATCACAGCAGGGGAACAGCTGACATTACTGAACCCCAGTAACACAGGAGCAAGTGTTGACTGTGCTAACAGCACTTCCGAGCAACAACTGGCGGTGTTGTAGCCCAGGGATGAGAAGAGAACATGGTGGAGGCAGCAGGACTTTTTGCCGTTCACACAGCAGGGAACAGCTGACATTACTGAACCCCAGTAACACAGGAGCAAGTGTTCACTGTGCTAACAGCACTTCCGAGCTAACAACTGGCGGTGTTGTAGCCCAGGGATGAGAAGAGAACAGGTGGAGGCAGCAGGACTTTTTGCCGTTCACACAGCAGGGGAACAGCTGACATTACTGAACCCCAGTAACACAGGAGCAAGTGTTCACTGTGCTAACAGCACTTCCGAGCACAACTGGCGGTGTTGTAGCCCAGGGATGAGAAGAGAACAGGTGGAGGCAGCAGGACTTTTTGCCGTTCACACAGCAGGGGAACAGCTGACATTACTGAACCCCAGTAACACAGGAGCAAGTGTTACACTGTGCTAACAGCACTTCCGAGCAACAACTGGCGGTGTTGTAGCCCAGGGATGAGAAGAGAACAGGTGGAGGCAGCAGGACTTTTTGCCGTTCACACAGCAGGGGAACAGCTGACATTACTGAACCCCAGTAACACAGGAGCAAGTGTTCACTGTGCTAACAGCACTTCCGAGCTAACAACTGGCGGTGTTGTAGCCCAGGAGAGAAGAAGAACAGGTGGAGGCAGCAGGACTTTTTGCCGTTCACACAGCAGGGGAACAGCTGACATTACTGAACCCCAGTAACACAGGAGCAAGTGTTGACTGTGCTAACAGCACTTCCGAGCAACAACTGGCGTGTTGTAGCCCAGGGATGAGAAGAGAACATGGTGGAGGCAGCAGGACTTTTTGCCGTTCACACAGCAGGGGAACAGCTGACATTACTGAACCCCAGTAACACAGGAGCAAGTGTTGACTGTGCTAACAGCACTTCCGAGCTACAACTGGCGGTGTTGTAGCCCAGGGATTGAGAAGAGAACAGGGTGGAGGCAGCAGGACTTTTTGCCGTTCACACAGCAGGGGAACAGCTGACATTACTGAACCCCAGTAACACAGGAGCAAGTGTTCACTGTGCTAACAGCACTTCCGAGCTACAACTGGCGTGTTGTAGCCCAGGGATGAGAAGAGAACAGGTGGAGGCAGCAGGACTTTTTGCCGTTCACACAGCAGGGGAACAGCTGACATTACTGAACCCCAGTAACACAGGAGCAAGTGTTCACTGTGCTAACAGCACTTCCGAGCACAACTGGCGGTGTTGTAGCCCAGGGATGAGAAGAGAACAGGGTGGAGGCAGCAGGACTTTTTGCCGTTCACACAGCAGGGGAACAGCTGACATTACTGAACCCCAGTAACACAGGAGCAAGTGTTCACTGTGCTAACAGCACTTCCGAGCTACAACTGGCGTGTTGTAGCCCAGGGATGAGAAGAGAACATGGTGGAGGCAGCAGGACTTTTTGCCGTTTCACACAGCAGGGGAACAGCTGACATTACTGAACCCCAGTAACACAGGAGCAAGTGTTCACTGTGCTAACAGCACTTCCGAGCTACAACTGCGGTGTTGTAGCCCAGGGATGAGAAGAGAACATGGTGGAGGCAGCAGGACTTTTTGCCGTTCACACAGCAGGGGAACAGCTGACATTACTGAACCCCAGTAACACAGGAGCAAGTGTTCACTGTGCTAACAGCACTTCCGAGCTACAACTGCGGTGTTGTAGCCCAGGGATGAAGAGAACAGGGTGGAGGCAGCAGGACTTTTTGCCGTTCACACAGCAGGGGAACAGCTGACATTACTGAACCCCAGTAACACAGGAGCAAGTGTTCACTGTGCTAACAGCACTTCCGACACAACTGGCGGTGTTGTAGCCCAGGGATGAGAAGAGAACATGGTGGAGGCAGCAGGACTTTTTGCCGTTCACACAGCAGGGGAACAGCTGACATTACTGAACCCCAGTAACACAGGAGCAAGTGTTCACTGTGCTAACAGCACTTCCGAGCAACAACTGGCGGTGTTGTAGCCCAGGGATGAGAAGAGAACATGGTGGAGGCAGCAGGACTTTTTGCCGTTCACACAGCAGGGGAACAGCTGACATTACTGAACCCCAGTAACACAGGAGCAAGTGTTCACTGTGCTAACAGCACTTCCGAGCTACAACTGGCGTGTTGTAGCCCAGGGATGAGAAGAGAACATGGTGGAGGCAGCAGGACTTTTGCCGTTCACACAGCAGGGGAACAGCTGACATTACTGAACCCCAGTAACACAGGAGCAAGTGTTCACTGTGCTAACAGCACTTCCGAGCTACAACTGGCGGTGTTGTAGCCCAGGGATGAGAAGAGAACAGGTGGAGGCAGCAGGACTTTTTGCCGTTCACACAGCAGGGGAACAGCTGACATTACTGAACCCCAGTAACACAGGAGCAAGTGTTCACTGTGCTAACAGCACTTCCGAGCTACAACTGGCGGTGTTGTAGCCCAGGGATGAGAAGAGAACATGGTGGAGGCAGCAGGACTTTTTGCCGTTCACACAGCAGGGGAACAGCTGACATTACTGAACCCCAGTAACACAGGAGCAAGTGTTCACTGTGCTAACAGCACTTCCGAGCTACAACTGGCGGTGTTGTAGCCCAGGGATGAGAAGAGAACATGGGTGGAGGCAGCAGGACTTTTTGCCGTTCACACAGCAGGGGAACAGCTGACATTACTGAACCCCAGTAACACAGGAGCAAGTGTTCACTGTGCTAACAGCACTTCCGAGCACAACTGGCGGTGTTGTAGCCCAGGGATGAGAAGAGAACATGGTGGAGGCAGCAGGACTTTTTGCCGTTCACACAGCAGGGGAACAGCTGACATTACTGAACCCCAGTAACACAGGAGCAAGTGTTACTGTGCTAACAGCACTTCCGAGCAACAACTGGCGGTGTTGTAGCCCAGGATGAGAAGAGAACATGGTGGAGGCAGCAGGACTTTTTGCCGTTCACACAGCAGGGGAACAGCTGACATTACTGAACCCCAGTAACACAGGAGCAAGTGTTCACTGTGCTAACAGCACTTCCGAGCTACAACTGGCGGTGTTGTAGCCCAGGGATGAGAAGAGAACATGGTGGAGGCAGCAGGACTTTTTGCCGTTCACACAGCAGGGGAACAGCTGACATTACTGAACCCCAGTAACACAGGAGCAAGTGTTCACTGTGCTAACAGCACTTCCGAGCACAACTGGCGGTGTTGTAGCCCAGGGATGAGAAGAGAACATGGTGGAGGCAGCAGGACTTTTTGCCGTTCACACAGCAGGGGAACAGCTGACATTACTGAACCCCAGTAACACAGGAGCAAGTGTTCACTGTGCTAACAGCACTTCCGAGCTACAACTGGCGGTGTTGTAGCCCAGGGATGAGAAGAGAACATGTGGAGACAGCAGGACTTTTTGCCGTTCACACAGCAGGGGAACAGCTGACATTACTGAACCCCAGTAACACAGGAGCAAGTGTTGACTGTGCTAACAGCACTTCCGAGCTACAACTGGCAGTGTTGTAGCCCATGGATGAGAAGAGAACATGGTGGAGGCAGCAGGACTTTTTGCCGTTATCACAGCAGGGGAACAGCTGACATTACTGAACCCCAGTAACACAGGAGCAAGTGTTCACTGTGCTAACAGCACTTCCGAGCTACAACTGGCAGTGTTGTAGCCCAGGGATGAGAAGAGAACAGGGTGGAGACAGCAGGACTTTTTGCCGTTCACACAGCAGGGAACAGCTGACATTACTGAACCCCAGTAACACAGGAGCAAGTGTTAGACTGTGCTAACAGCACTTCCGAGCTACAACTGGCGGTGTTGTAGCCCAGGGTCAAGGAGGATGTTTAAATACTATATCAAGTATTTTCCTTGTTACGTGTCAATTAAAAATGTCTATACTCCAAACAAGAGAAATATAAACTTTAGTACCATAAGATGATGATTTAACTTAAAAAAATATATGTAAATTAAAAATTTACAAACATAAACGCATACATTAACATGTTGAAAAGCAATGCAAACCACAATTAAAATAGGTTAAATAATCTGCTATACGGTTTAAAATAAAAGCATACAAGTACACATCAGAATCCATTAATGATGGGTAAGTAACAGTATGTACACCATTTTTATTGTGTAGACAATGAATGGCTGACTTAAAAACATAATCAGCATTACAAGTTTTCTTTGACATTCATAAAACTTTACATTTGGTGAATAATATAACTACAATTTTTTAAAAAATATCTAAAATTTCCATCATGTAATACTGATAATATGTGCCAATCATTTATATTAACAAAACGAAAATTTAAAAAGTGCATAGTGCAGAGTGAAAACAGATATTTATGCCTGACTGTGGACTTGCAAGCATGACAACGGATAGATAAGGTATATATAGATGAGACTGCATAGCCACAGATGGTGAATGGCGATGTAATACTGTACCTCAATAAAGTGTGCGTTACTACATCCTTTTTTTTATCTAGCTTTATAAAAGGTTACGTGCATGTATGGTTGCGCCTCTGTTTGGACGCACAGACTGGCTTCCTGCTGTGACGCGTTGGGTATTGGAGCGTCTGTACGTCTTATGACGCAGACTAACATTCACGGTGCGCATGATTCATCATCGCAAGCGTACCGACAACACAAAGGCGTTGTCATGACTGCTTTACTCAGTAAACATGCACCTATGATGAAACATACACGCATGTGCCCTATTACATAACAAGCTACAAGAAAAACGAGTGTGAGGTGTGAACAGCTGTTTTGTTAAGGTACAGTATTATATCGACATTGTACAGATGTCGCTATTCAGTCTGATAAATATATATCATTCACGTATTCTATCAGTTGTCGTTCTTTCAGCACCACTTACAGGTATATATTTTGCTATTGTGACTATGCACTATTGACTTTACCAAGGTAATGCATGATTTTTGTAAGCGATTATCATGTTTACATGAAGGACCTTTATGATAAGGGCTGTTAACTTTCTAATCAAATATGTATTTTTTAAAATGACACAAATATAAGTAATGTTGAAGAGGACTATTCCTACATGCATTGTTTGCACAATATTACACGTGTACATCACGTCCCTTAATCAACATTGGATTATTATATTAACTTGTATGCTTTTATTTCAAAGGCAAGAACACTTTTGTATAACCTTCGCACTGCAGCAGCTGTCAAAGTTCAACCCACATTATGCACTTCCAACATTGCAGCATTGGAGTCATCATGATGTGAGTTGGATTTGTCTAAGCTATGGAGTGACAAGGTTGACCATCAGTATCCTATAGCATAAGTAGGATTTTGTGTTTGCATTTCTTTTCGACATGTGCATATCTGTAATAATATGTCACATTTATTTTGTTACAGATTTGTGACAAAGACTAATCATTTTATGGTTTGAAAGTTGACGTTTCAAATGTTTACAGCTTAGAAATCAGGGTGTAGCCTCATATCTATGTGTAGCACTAGACACTTTGAGATGTCAGGTTTTTTTCACCATGATTAGGTAGCTAGCAGTAATTTTTGCCGGACACACAGCAGGGAACAGCAGGCGTTACTAAACCCCACAAACACATCAGCGATTGTTTTCATCTGTGCATCTAACACTTCTGAGCAGCAACTGGCGCTGTTGAAGCCCAGGGTCAAGGAGGGTGTAGGCAGAGGCCTAGTATGAGACGTTTGAAGTTGAAGATGTAGTTAGCAGCAGTAATTTTTGCCAGACACACAGCAGGGGAACAGCAGGCGTTACTGAACCCCACAAACACATCAGCGATTGTTTTCATCTGTGCATCTAACACTTCTGAGCAGCAACTGGCGCTGTTGAAGCCCAGGGTCAAGGAGGGTGTAGGCAGAGGCCTAGTATGAGACGTTTGAAGTTGAAGTTGTAGTTAGCAGCAGTAATTTTTGCCAGACACACAGCAGGGGAACAGCAGGCGTTACTGAACCCCACAAACACATCAGCGATTGTTTTCATCTGTGCATCTAACACTTCTGAGCAGCAACTGGCGCTGTAGAAACAGGGTCAAGGAGGGTGTAGGCACAAAATATTGACTTATTGCCTTGTTACGTGGCCATTGCAAATGTATGTACTTCAAACAAGAATAAATGAAGTTTTACTAGGACAATAAAATGATGAATTTCAATTCCAAGAATAGAAAAATATTTATACTTGAGAGTCCTCTGTGGTTGATACCGTTTAATGGCTAACTGAAAATATGGTAACAAATTCAAAGCTTTCGAGACTACTCAGGTCTCTTCATCAGGCTAAGACTAAAAAAAAAATGGAAGAATCACATATTTGTACACACAACAGGACACAGGAATAGGTAAGACAAGTGAGGGAGGGACAAGTGAGGGTAGACCGGCCAAAAAATGAGAACAAGGATGAATTATCAGCGCCACACGATAAGACAAAAAATAATGGATTTACCTGTGGCAAAACACTTTTGTATGCCCGGTCATAGCATGATGGATATGGAATTACTGGTATTAAAATATAACTTCAAATATGACAAAGATACAAAGGTTTCAGAATATAAGCTCATCATGACCTTTGACACTGTTAGTGATGGAATGAATAGATCACACGGATTTATGTCATTGTATATCAATTAAGGAATCTGCGTCTCTGCCCTTCCAGGGGCATTAAAACACAAAACCAGACGCCAATCAGAGGGCAATAAAACTTTCTATCCTTATCTAGGAACTGTTCCAATATTTATGTTCATCCCTCTGTGATAATGACAGTTCTGCTACACGTCACTTACTTGTCTTACCTATTGCACTATTCCTGTGTCCTGTTGTGTATAGAAATATGTGATGCTTCATTTTTTGTTTTAGTCTTTGCCTGTTGAAGAGACGTGAGTAGCCTCGAAAGCTTGCAATTTGTTACCATCTTTTCAGTTATCCATTCAAAGGTATCAACCACTGTGGACTCTCAAGTGTAAATATTTTTTCTATCTAATGGCTAACACGGTACGAAGATACACATGTTTCCTAACTTCAATAATAAAAATAAATACACTGCAAATATAAACGCATATAAGCCAACAAGAAATGGAACAACACACCACCCAAAAATTGGTTACAAAATATAGTGTTGTAAATTTAAGAATAAAAGTCCATTTTTGTATTTATGAATAATGCTTAAGGAACGCTATGTTAAACCATAACATAGTGAAGACAATGGATTTTGTAATCGTCACTCATCATCATCATCATTGCAATTTAGATGTGACAGTCAGACATTTCAATTATTTCAGTTAATAAAATCGTTACTTTGTACAGCATGTATGACATGTCCAGCATGGACTCATCAATGTGATGACACAATAATGTACGATAAAAAATAACCATTTAAAAAAACATAATGCATTGTCACAATTTAAGTGTGTGCCTGCAAGTGTAGGTGAAAGAAAGGCTTCGGATAGCAAAGGTATATTCTATGTCTGTATCAGACAGTGGACAGCCTCTGATGGGTAATGGCGATGTTATACTGTACGTCAATAAAGTCTGCGGCTGCAATCATGCATTTTTTGCTTGGACAGTGTTGAAGAGGGTAAAAGCATGTCTGGTTGCGCAAGGCTTTATCCGTCAACACTACCTTCCTACTGTCACGCGTAGGGTAGGGTAGCGTGTGTCAATTAGATGACTCTATAAAATGTGACGTTACGCAGCGTTATTGCGCCCTAGGGACGCCAAAAATACAACAGCAGTAATCATTTACTGTCTAATACTCCACCTATGACCAACAAAAAAAGACCGTTCCCTCTTTAACAATCTACAAGACTAACAAGCATAATGGTTTACTTTATTGAGGTACAGTATTACATCGACATTGTCCATGAGTAACTATGCACTGTGATACCTATATACCATTATTAATTTATATCTGTTGTGGTTGTTTCAACAGCACTTGCAGGTATAACTAGTACTACCTATTGTCAGTATGCATGATGCACTTTATAGATGTAATAATTTATTATTGCACATTATTACCAGGTTTAGATGCTGGCCATTTCATATATGGTGTGTGAAGTTACAGTTGGCATCAGTATGTGTATTTTATAATGTCTGTCATAAATAAAAATCGTGATGATGATTATGAGGATTTTATGATTTGTACATCCATTGACTGCATTATCTTACAGGTACAGATAAAGTTCCTTAAAAAGCATTAATTGATAAGTATGAAATGTACTTTTATGCATTAATTTCAAAAAGTGAAGACTGTTTTAGTTTTTGTTACCATTTATAATAGACATGTGCAGATATGCGCTGTGATGACAAATTATTATTTGTCCATATTTGTCATAAAAATTTATCATTCTAGGCCTGGAAAACTTCACAATTTCCTGTTTTAAGCATAACAATCAGGGTGACGGCTCTTCCCTATTTGGAGCATGTTCGACATGGGTTTTTCTGTGCATGTGTAGGGAACAGGAGACATGGATAACGTTGCGAACCAGTTATTTAATCTGAAAACGGACAGACAAATTCTGGCGAGATCCATGCCTTGTTCATTTTCAGAAAAGTAAGCCGGTCTACATTATCGGAGGATAGTCGCATGCGACGGTCTGTTAGTACACCACCTGCGGCACTAAAGACGCGCTCCGATAATACACTGGCAGCAGGGCAAGCCAGCACCTCCAATGCATACTGGCTAAGCTCTGGCCATGTATCCAGCTTAGAGACCCAAAACTTGAATGGGGAAGAGCCATCTGGGAGTACACTGAGAGGGAAAGACATGTAGTCTGTCACCATCTTACGGAAACGTTGCCTCCTGCTGACTGGAGCCGTCTCGGATGGTGTAGACATTGGTGGCGCTGCCACAAAACTTTGCCACATTTGGAACATACTGGTCTTGCCCTGTGCAGAGGCGCTGCTTGTGCTCCCTCTTGTTGCAGAGCTGTCTCCACTGCCTCGACGCACAGAGCTGCTTTGTAAAGCAGTAGCAGCAGCAGTGCTCTCGGCTGGAATGGAGAACATTATGGATTGCACCAGTATGTCTTGGTACTCCCGCATTTTACGCTCCCGGTTCAACGGTGTGATGAGGCTTTGTAAGTTGTCCCGGTAGCTGAGGGTCTAGGAGGGTGTACACCCAATAATCAGACGTGGTGAGAATGTGGGCGATGCGGCGGTCGTTTCTCAGGCACTGCAGCATGAAATCAACCATGTGCTGCAGACTCCCAACTGGCCAAGAAACGCTGTCCCCTGCAAGAGGCGTCATCTCTGACTGCTCTGCATCACCCCACCCTCGCTCTACATACTGACTAGAGCGTTGTGTACCTCCCTCTGGAGCGATGTCTTCCTCCTCCATTGACTCCTCCTCATCCTCCTCACAAAGTGAACACTGCCCAGCCCTTTGTGAGGAACCACGTTGCGCTGACTGTCCAGAAGGTGATGGAATTTGTGACTCCTCATCCACCACCTCTTCCAAAACCTCATCCCTTATTGCTTGCAGTGTTTTTTGAAGCAGGCAGATAAGGGGGACAGTCAGGCTGACTAGTGCATCATCTGCACTCGCCATCCGCGTTGACTCATCAAACGCACGCAAAACGTGGCAGATGTCCTTCATAGAGGCCCACTCAGTAGTGGTGAAGTGTGAACGACGCAAATTGCGAGTTGATTGCGCCTGATGCAGCTGATACTCCATTACTGCTGGCTGCTGCTCACACAACCGCTCCAACATATGTAACGTGGAATTCCACCTGGTGGGTACGTCACATATGATGCGATGTTCAGGAAGGCGAAATCTGCGTTGCAGAGCTGCAATGCGCGATCTGGCCATGCTGGAACGTCGCAAGTGAGCGCACTCTAGGCGGACCTTGTGCAGCAGTGCATCAAGATCCGGATAGTCCCTCAAAAAACTCTGCACGACCAAGTTGAGCACATGTGCCAGATATGGTATGTGAGTGAGGTTGCCAAGGCCCAGAGCTGCCACCAGATTTCGGCCATTGTCACACACTACCAAGCCTGGCTGGAGATTCGCTGGCAAAAACCACACGTCGCTCTCCTGCTTGATGGCATTCCAGAGCTCCTGCGCTGTGTGGCTTCGATTCCCCATGTAAATTAATTTCAGGACGGCCTGTTGACGTTTGGCCACGGCTGTGCTCATATCGGTCGCATCAGGTAAACGTTCACGGGTCCATGTGGAGGTAGACCGTGACGGCTCCTGCAGCGATGATTCTGAGGAACTGGAGTAGGAGGAGGAGTCAATGTGGACAGACTTGATTCCTGCAATCCTTGGAGTTGGCAGAACACGTACAGCGCCACTCGCAGGATCTGTACCCGGCTCCACAACATTGACCCAATGGGCAGTGAGGGAAAGGTATCGTCCCTGGCCATGGGTACTGGTCCACGCATCGGTGGTCAGGTGGACCTTGCTACTGACGGCGTTTAGTAGCGCATGTTTAATTTTTCCCTCAACATGCTTTTGCAGACCAGGGACGGCTTGCCTGCTGAAATAAAATCGGCTGGGCACATTGTATTGTGGGACTGCCAATGACATTAAGTCACGGAAACTGTCAGTCTCCACCAGCCTGAATAACAGCATTTCAAGGGACAGGAGTTTTGCAATGCCAGCATTCAGAGCCTGTGCTCGTGGATGGTTTGCCGAGTATGGCCGTCTTTTATCCCATGCCTGTGCTACCGATGGCTGTTTTGTGGCCTGGGAGTGTGAGGATGACAGGGAACTTGCAGCTGTGGGTGGAATAACACTGGGTCTCTGGACAACAGTTACAGAGGTTCTTCAATGGCGATCCTGTGAGGAAGCCGAACCAGCTGTGTGTGAGCTGGAGGAAGAGGCTCCAACACGAGCTGAAGATGTAGGTGCTGCTGTAGGTTGGCCTACATCTCCAGTGTGTCTTTGTAACTCAGCTACGTGCTTTGTCCGTACATGTTTCCACATATTTGTGGTATTGAGGTTACTGATATTTTTACCTCTTTTAACTTTTTGATTACACAGCTTGCATTTGACATAGCAAATATCATCTGCAAGTGTGTCAAAAAAGGACCACGCAGTGCAAGTCCTGGGAGCTGTTGGAAGAGAACTGCTACGAACGGGTGCCAAACTGGAGGGTACAGGCAACCGAGTCTGCAGCCTACCTCTCCTTACTGTTTGGACCGTTGGGGCAATCTCTTCCTCAGAGCTGCTACCACCACCTTCCTGTTCCTCACGCCATGTTGGGTCTTGGACCTCATCATCTCCACTACCCTCTTCCAACACCTGCTGCTGTTGGGTGGTCTGGCCAGCACCTTGCTCAACAGAAAATGGCACCTGAGTCTCATCATCATCAGATGCGTTCTGCGGTGTGCTGACCATCGGCACTGGCTCACCCGCCTCTTCACATTCAGAGAGACACAGCTGCTGCGCATCACTGCATACTGCCTCTTCTTCACATTCCAGAATGCTGCTTGGCTGGGCCCCTGTTTCCAAGCCAACAGATTCTGAGAACAGAAGCAGAGACTCAGCTGGCTCCAGTTCATAACTCTCTGACTGCCTGGGCAATTTGGCAGGCGGTGAAGAGACAGATGGTTGTTCAACAGTGCTGTGGTCCTGAGAGGAGGTGGAACCAATTGAAGTCGATGCATTGGCTGCCATCCAACCAACAACGGCTTCAATTTGTTCTTCCGCAGCAGAGGGGTACGCTGAGCTCCTACAAAAGTGCGCATAAAGGAACGCTCACGGGGAAAACTGGTGGATGCTGTGTCACTGGGTGCGGCAGCAGCCACAGAATCCCCACGTCCTCTCCCTGCTGAAACTCCCCGGCCACGACCACGTGCCTTACTCCCTGCCTTCTTCATCTTGGTAGATTGATAAAGAAAGTCAGAAAAGTTATAAGCCTAAGTGTGGTTATTCCTCAGAGACTGCAGTGAACACTGCAGACAACTGTTCAGTAGCTGTGAAAGGCCCCTTTGTGTACTTCTATAGTGTTTGCAACCAATGTATTGTATACGGATGGAAGCGCGTCACACTAATAGATTAGATTTTTTTCAAATATAATGGAGCAGCACCAATTAGTGAAGGATGAGGCAGTCACACGCTCAGCAGACTACAACCAGCAGTAGTTGAAGAACTAACTGGAGCGTGATCTGCACTCAAAAAATGAAAAGCTCACAGACTTCAGTGAACACTGAAACACAACAGTTCAGTAGCTGTGAAACGCCCCTTTGTCTACTTCTATAGTGTTTGCAACCAATGTATTGTATACGGATGGAAGCGCGTCACACTAATAGATTAGATTTTTGGCAAATATAATGGAGCAGCACCAATTAGTGAAGGATGAGGCAGTGACACACGCTCAGCACACTACAACCAGCAGTAGTTGAAGAACTAACTGGAGCGTGATCTGCACTCAAAAATGAAAAGCTCACAGACTACAGTGAACACTGAAACACAACTGTTCAGTAGCTGTGAAACGCCCCTTTGTCTACTTCTATAGTGTTTGCAACCAATGTATTGTATACGGATGGAAGCGCGTCACACTAATAGATTAGATTTTTGGCAAAAATAATGGAGCAGCACCAATTAGTGAAGGATGAGGCAGTGACACACGCTCAGCAGACTACAACAGCAGTAGTTGAAGAACTAACTGGAGCGTGATCTGCACTCAAAAAATGAAAAGCTCACAGACTTCAGTGAACACTGAAACACAACTGTTCAGTAGCTGTGAAACGCCCCTTTGTCTACTTCTATAGTGTTTGCAACCAATGTATTGTATACGGATGGAAGCGCGTCACACTAATAGATTAGATTTTTGGCAAATATAATGGAGCAGCACCAATTAGTGAAGGATGAGGCAGTGACACACGCTCAGCAGACTACAACCAGCAGTAGTTGAAGAACTAACTGGAGCGTGATCTGCACTCAAAAAATGAAAAAACTCACAGACTACAGTGAACACTGAAACACAACTGTTCAGTAGCTGTGAAACGCCCCTTTGTCTACTTCTATAGTGTTTGCAACCAATGTATTGTATACGGATGGAAGCGCGTCACACTAATAGATTAGATTTTTGGCAAATATAATGGAGCAGCACCAATTAGTGAAGGATGAGGCAGTGACACACGCTCAGCAGACTACAACCAGCAGTAGTTGAAGAACTAACTGGAGTGTGATCTGCACTCAAAAAATGAAAAGCTCACAGACTACAGTGAACACTGAAACACAACTGTTCAGTAGCTGTGAAACCCCCCTTTGTCTACTTCTATAGTGTTTGCAACCAATGTATTGTATACGGATGGAAGCGCGTCACACTAATAGATTAGATTTTTGGCAAATATAATGGAGCAGCACCAATTAGTGAAGGATGAGGCAGTGACACACGCTCAGCAGACTACAACCAGCAGTAGTTGAAGAACTAACTGGAGCGTGATCTGCACTCAAAAAATGAAAAGCTCACAGACTACAGTGAACACTGAAACACAACTGTTCAGTAGCTGTGAAACGCCCCTTTGTCTACTTCTATAGTGTTTGCAACCAATGTATTGTATACGGATGGAAGCGCGTCACACTAATAGATTAGATTTTTGGCAAATATAATGGAGCTGCACCAATTCCACAAAATCAAATAAAAAAAAGAGTCAGTGAGTGACACGTGCAGATGCCTACAAACAGCGGTGGATGCAGAGCAAACTGCAGCGTCACCTGCACTCTCACACACACCTTGCACAGAGCTGTTAAAACAACACTGGCAAAAGGAAGCTTTACACAGCGGTTGGTAAACTAGCCTGCCTAAAGCACAGTAGAGTACACAAATCGCAATGTCTAACTGTCCCTCAGAGTCAGCACAGCAGCGTTCTGTCCCTAACTGAGTTCACAGCACAGTGACGCTAAAATGGAGGCGGCGCCTTTTATAGTGCATTCTGACATCATTTCAGCAGCCAATCACAGCCATGCCATTAGTTAAGATGACCGCAGCATTACAGGATGTGCCCACACTTCATAAGATTCCTCATTGGCTGACTAAAATCACATTGCCTCTCAAAGAATTATGGGAACTTCCGATTCCGGTATACGATATATGAAAAATATCGGAACTAAGTATCGGAATTCCGATACAGCGAATATCGTCCGATACCCGATACTTGCGGTATCGGAATGCTCAACACTACCTGGTACACATCTACAGTCCAAGTAGAAAAGTTCCTCCAGCCGTGATTCCATGTAAAAATAGGGATCCAAGGAGTATCGTTTCTCCTTGCGGAGAGTAACATGTCAAGCATGCCGAGATGAGGAGACTTTTAAGCCACAATGCTCCTCTGGGAATTATGCAAACTGTCTCTTCAGAGACGAAGAGGACTAGAACCCTAGCGCCACCTATAGGAAGTAGCAATTCTAGAAGTCAATGTCAACCCTTTAAAGGGTCAACACTGATGTCTAGGATTGCTGCTTTCTATAGGTGGCACTAGAGTTCTAGTCCTTTTGGTCTCTGAAGAGACAACTTGCACGTAAAAATAGAACTTTATTGCAAAGCGATTAAAAAGACGACATCCTCAAGTACATCAAGTACATTATGTGGTGCCACTTCGTAGAGGAATGGCTTCCTTCTGTGCTGAGGATTAGATTGGTCTTAGCAGGGGTGATCTAGTTCAATCCCACCATTGACACATTTACAGTCTATACCTATGCTACCTCCCCACAAACACCTCTGCCAAGTCTTACACTAAGTTTTTAGGTTTTTTTTTAGTTTGAAGGTAGACCATCAAGTTCAACCTATAGCCTAACAAGTACACAACTCACATTAACGCCTTAAAACCCAGTAGAACTAGAGCTTGGTACCCATCGGGCCCACACCCACATGTTCCCACAATCACATGCAAAACACCATTATCATTCTGTGCCATCACGGATACACAAGGGCAACCGTAAAGAATTGGACAAATCAACAATAAAACAAAAGATCAATAGCACATCACAGTGGAGGGGCTGCAAACAGGCAACATTAAATGGAGAATCCCTTGAAAGAGGGTGAACGCACAAAGTTAATTTTCAACCATCTTACAAGCAGGTTTCCTTTAAAGAGGCATTTCTTGATGGTCAAACTCTCCGTCACCCTCTAACCAACGTATTAATAGGTCTCATAATATTAAGAATTTAATAACAATGTGAACTCTTTGTTGTTCTCATAGATTATAACTATGGTTCTCATCCACACACCTCATAATCTCAGGCCTGTTAACCAATTAAAGTTACAAGCGGCCACCATCATATCCTCGTCTCATCAGATTTAATATACTTAGAAACTTTAGAAGTAAACACTTTATACAATCAAGAAGCATAAATATTATCTAAGCATGTAAAACCGAAGGAGCTTAAAGCAAAGAATGCCCTCAAAAAGAATATAAACGTTACCATCTTCCAAAACAAAGAGAGGTGTCTTACGAACCCACTCACAAAAGGTCTATTATGGCCTTCAAAGGAACGACTTATAAACAAGATCTAAGCATGGAAAGTAATCCTACATATAAAATTCTCTTTTTAATTAACTGGTAACACTATCGCTTTAAAGGTATTTGTATGGCACAGGAACTACAGTATGTGAGTGAGGGTGAGAAAAGAATGTGAAGATTCTACTGCTGAAGACCTTCATCCCTGGTTCTTCATGGGTCAACTTTTGTAACTATTAATTAAGCATTATTTAAAAGAAGATCTCATTTCATTTTAGATAGTAACATTAAAAAGTTATCAAAGGGGATAAAAAGGGCTTAGGCTGGTAATAAAAAAAATAAAATAAGTAATACCTTCATCGATCAGGCTGCTTCCATTAGGACACTTTTCTGGTCCCTGCTGGTCCATTTTTCCTGTTCCCATATTGACTCCCGCTGAGCCAAGCCACAATCAGTAGTGAGACGGGTCACCACTCCAGCAAATTGTTGGCTGACTGAGCCAAGACCAAGAAGTACAGATCAGATTGGACCGAGTAAGTATTGTAACTTTAACATCACTGGGAAAAAGTATAATTTTTTTTTTATAAGGCAGTAATTTTGACATGATTTTCATTTATTTGGCAATTTTTTTATTAAATTTCACAATGCAAACTGCCTGTTTACTAAACAGATCTCTTAAAGGGAATCTATCAGCAGGTTTTTGCTGTGTAATCTAAGAGCAGCGTGTTATCGGGGCAGAGACCCTGATTCAAGAGATGTGTCACTTACTAGGCTGTGTGCGGTTGTTTCAATAAAATTAGCGTTTTATCAGCAGGAGATTATCATTACAGGACTAGGTGTCATGTGCCTTCTCTTCATTTGTGTAACCACGCCCCCAAAGTGCAATGTCCACAGAAAGCTGCCAATCAGTGATGTAGGCGGGGTTATACAGAGCTCAGCATTTCAGCACTGTCACATCTGCAGCAGATACATCTGTTATGTTTCGGTAGCTGAGGAGAGCAGGTAAAAAGGCAATACACCAGAGCAGTTGGAATCTATGAGATTGCAGTACCCTGACTAACCACCACAACTAGAGGCAGCCGTGGAGCGTTCCTACGTTGGTCCTAGACGCCTCGTCACAGCCTGAGAAACTAACTACACCTAAAGATAGAAATAGGAAAGCTATCTGCCCCGGAGCAGAACCCCAAAGATAATAGAAAGCCCCCAAACATGTAATGGCGGTTAGACAAGAGGAAATATTGACACAGAAAGAAAATAGTATGAGCAAACGCTGGGGCCCAAACTATCTAAATAGAAAAGGATAGGAAGGGTACTTACTGCAATCCCAGAAAACCCTGAAAGCACCAACTCTACTAATTTCAAAATCACCTGAGATCACACGACCTCTACCACCTAAATTAGTTCTCTGGTGTAACCAAAAACAAAACAGCAGCCACTGAAAAAACTGGAAAAAGCAAAAGTACAAACATCAGTGGCTGAACTAAACTGAGAGGGCAGAAGCCCCCGGAGGAGACCCTGAAGGCCCCCACAGAAGTGCAGGACAAAATGCAAAAATATAGTACAAACACAAAAGAAGAAAATGTCTTATCTGATAGCAGGAGATGCAGACACGACACAGCAGGCTACAAGGGAAACTGGAATGAAGGATTCAGACCAGAACAATTGATCACCGGCAACCCTGATGGGAAAATGACTCCCTTATATAAGACCAGTCAGTAACACCTGATTCCCAGTCCTCACAATCTTCACTAGCACCGCTTGTAACCACCAGAGGGAGCCTCTGCTCAGAACTCATCTCAAACCCATTCACAACAGTACCCCCCCCTTGAGGAGGGGTCACCGAACCCTCACTTGAGCAACCAGGCCGGTCAGGATGAGCTCTATGATACGCACGGATAAGTCTCCTAGCATGGATGTCCGAAGCAAACACCCAAGAATTGTCCTCCTGACCATAACCTCTCCATTTAACCAAATACTGGAGTTTCCGTCTAGAAAAACGAGAATCCAATATTTTCTCAACCACATACTCCAGATTGCCCTCAACCAAAACAGGGTCAGGAGGCACAGCAGCAGGAACCACTGGCTCAACAAACCTCTTCAACAAGGACTTGTGGAACACGTTATGGATCTTAAATGTCCCTGGAAGAAGCAAACGAAAAGAAACAGGATTAATAATCTCCATGATCTTATAAGGTCCAATGAACCTAGGCTTAAATTTAGGAGATGCTACTCTCATAGGAATATTCTTTGAGGACAACCAGACCAAGTCCCCCACTTTAAACCGAGGACCATCAGTCCTATGCCGGTTAGCAAACCGCTGGGCCTTCTCCTGAGAGAGGGACAACCTCTCCACTACCTGGTCCCAAATCTGTTGCATACGCTCCACAACAGAGTCAACACCTGGACAGACAGAAGCCTCCGTCTGTCCTGAAGAAAATCGAGGGTGAAACCCAGAATTACAGAAAAACGGAGACATCAAAGTGGCAGAGCTAGCCCTATTATTAAGAGCAAACTCAGCCAAAGGCAAAAAAGAGACCCAGTCATCCTGATCAGCAGACACAAAGCATCTTAGATAAGTCTCCAATGTCTGGTTTGTTCTCTCAGTTTGACCATTGGTCTGAGGATGAAATGCCGAGGAGAAAGACAATTGAACACCCAGTTTAGAACAAAAAGTCCTCCAAAATCTGGAAACAAACTGGACTCCTCTGTCAGACACAATGTTCTCAGGAATGCCGTGTAAACGAACCACGTGCTGAAGGAACAACGGCACCAATTCAGAGGAGGAAGGCAACTTAGGTAATGGCACAAGATGTATCATTTTGGAAAACCTATCACAAATTACCCAGATGGTGGTCATTCTCTGAGAAACAGGAAGATCAGAAATTAAATCCATAGAGATATGGGTCCATGGTCTCTTGGGCACAGGCAATGGCATCAACAAACCACTAGAGCGAGAGCAAGGCTTGGAGCGAGAGCAAGTCCCGCAGGACTGCACAAATTCCCTGACATCACGAGACAAGGTAGGCCACCAAAAGGACCGAACTAACCAAGTCTCTGGTACCAAAAATTCCGGGATGCCCAGCCAATGCGGAACAATGAATCTCAGACATCACACTCTTTTTCCATTGGTCCGGGACAAACAATTTTCCAACAGGGCAGCGCTCGGGCCTATCCTCCTGACACCCTCCAGAGCAAGTCTCAAATTGGGCGAGATGGTGGAAAGAACTACACCCTCTTTCAAAATAACAGAAGGATCAGATAACTCAGGAGAGTCCGCAAGGAAACTCCTCGAGAGGGCATCCGCCTTAACATTCTTAGTGCCAGGAAGAAAGGAAACCACAAAATTAAAACGTGTGAAAAACAAGGCCCACCTGGCCTGTCTAGGATTGAGTCGCTTGGCAGATTCCAGATAGACCAGATTCTTATGGTCCGTAAGGACCACCACCTGATGTTTGGCTCCCTCCAGCCAATGTCTCCACTCTTCAAAAGCCCACTTCATGGCCAATAACTCCCGATTACCCACATCATAATTACGTTCAGTAGGAGAAAATTTTCGAGAGAAAAAGGCACAAGGGTTACTTTTAGAGGTCTCTGGATCTTTTTGGGACAAAACGGCACCTGCCCCAATTTCAGAGGCATCAACCTCCACCTGAAATGGCAGAGAAACATCAGGCTGCCGTTAGAACAGGAGCAGAAGTGAATCTCTGCTTAAGTTCCTGAAATGCAGAGACTGCCTCAGGAGGCCAATTCACCACATCAGAACCCTTTCTGGTCAAATCAGTTAATGGTTTAACAATAACCGAGAAATTACCAATAAATTTACGATAAAAATTGGCAAAACCCAAAAATCTCTGAAGAGCCTTTAATGAAGTAGGTTGGACCCAATCACAGATGGCCTGAGCCTTGACCGGGTCCATTTCAATAACAGATGGGGACAAAATGAATCCAGAAATGAGATCCTCTGTACGCCAAAAAGACACTTTGATCCCTTCACATACAGAGCATTCTCTCTCAAAATCTGGAATACAGTTCGAACATGTTTCACATGAGAGTCCCAGTCATTAGAAAAAATCAAGATATCATCCAAATAAACAATCAGAAATTTGTCCACAAAATCCCTGAAAATGTCATTCATGAAGGACTGGAAGACGGAAGGAGCATTAGTGAGCCCAAAGGGCATCACTAGGTACTCAAAATGCCCTTCAGGGGTATTGAATGCCGTCTTCCATTCATCCCCGTGCTTAATGCGAATAAGGTTATACGCCCCCTGAGGTCAAGCTTGGTAAACCAAGTAGCGTTTTTCACCCTGGAAAACAGGTCAGAAATCAAGGGTAACGGGTATTGATATTTCACAGTAATATTGTTCAAGAGACGATAATCAATACACGGCCTTAATGAACCATCTTTTTTGGCCACAAAGAAAAAACCGGCACCTAAGGGTGAAGAGGATGGTCTGATATGACCCTTCTCCAATGATTCCTTGATATAAGACCGCATAGCGTCATGTTCAGGTACAGACAAGTTAAAAGGCGACCTTTAGGGAATTTACTACCCGGCACTAATTCAATAGCGCAGTCATAGCTCCTATGGGGAGGCAAGGATGCAGATTTACTTTCGCTAAACACATCAGAAAAATCAAACAAAAAGTCAGGAACATCCTGAGCCTGGGGGGAGGCAGAAAAAACAGGAGTGTTGGTATTAACACATTGGCAGCCCCAACTGGTTACAGACACAGATTTCCAATCCAAAACAGGATTATGAGACTGTAACCAAGGGAAACCCAGCACGATAATGTCATGCAGATTATATAGAACCAAAAATTTGCAGCACTCCTGGTGATCAGGTTCAACCCTCATTATCACCTGAGTAGAAAACTGGGGTTTATTCTCAGCCAAAGGGGTAGAATCGATCCCCAGTAGGGGAATAGACTTCTGTAGGGGTATCAAGGGAAACCCACAACGTTTAGCAAAATCATAATCCATCAGGTTAATAGCTGCTCCAGAATCAATGAAAGCCTGAGCAGAAAATGAGGACAGAGAGCATATCAGAGTGACAGTTAATAAAAACTTAGTCTGAACACTACCCAAGACAACTGAGCGTGCAAAACGTCTTCCCCGCTTAGGGCAGACTGAAATAGCATGAGAGGCATCACCACAGTAGAAACATAACCCATTGCGCTTTCGAAACTCATGACGCTGTGCCCCAGACACCACTCTATCACACTGCATGGGTTCAGAAGCTGGTTCACAAGGCAACACCATTCCACGCATACTTCTCCGCTCACGCAAACGTCTGTCAATTTGAATCGCTAATGACATAGAATCATTGAGACCAGAGGGGACAGGGAATCCCACCATAACATCCTTTACATTATCTGACAGACCCTTCCGGAAAAGGGCCGCCAAAGCGTCGTCATTCCATTTGGTCAGGACTGCCCACCTACGGAATCTCTGACAGTATAACTCAGCGTCATCAAGCCCTGATTTAATGCCAACAAGGCTTTTTCAGCTTGATCAGTGACATTAGGCTCATCGTACAATAACCCCAAAGCCTGAAAAAACGCATCAACATCACTCAAAACAGGATCCCCAGGTATCAGGGAAAAAGCCCAAACCTGAGGATCGCCGCGCAGGAGAGAGATGATAATTTGAACCTGCTGCGCTGCGTTTCCTGAGGACTTAGATTTTAAGGCAAAAAACAATTTACAATTATTTTTGAAATTCTGAAACTTAGCTCGATCCCCTAAAAACAAATCTGGCATGGGGATCCTAGGTTCCACAACAGGCAACCTAGCAAGATATGCAGCAATACTCTGAACCTCAGTGGCAAGCTGATCCACACGGCCAGACAACTGTGCAAACTCCATTGGGAGAAAAGATCCTCCCCAGCACCCAGAGATACAGAGGGAAAAAAAAAAAAAAAAAAAATGCAACAAACAGAAAAATATCTCTGACAACTCTGACAACCTTTTTTCTTTCACAATATTTTTTCCCTTCTGTGAGTACCATACAATTTTCAATTTTTAGGCCGGTGATACTGTTATGTTTCGGTAGCTGAGGAGAGCAGGTAAAAAGGCAATACACCAGAGCAGTTGGAATCTATGAGATTGCAGTACCCTGACTAACCACCACAACTAGAGGCAGCCGTGGAGCGTTCCTACGTTGGTCCTAGACGCCTCGTCACAGCCTGAGAAACTAACTACACCTAAAGATAGAAATAGGAAAGCTATCTGCCCCGGAGCAGAACCCCAAAGATAATAGAAAGCCCCCAAACATGTAATGGCGGTTAGACAAGAGGAAATACTGACACAGAAAGAAAATAGTATGAGCAAACGCTGGGGCCCAAACTATCTAAATAGAAAAGGATAGGAAGGGCACTTACTGCAATCCCAGAAAACCCTGAAAGCACCAACTCTACTAATTTCAAAATCACCTGAGATCACACGACCTCTACCACCTAAATTAGTTCTCTGGTGTAACCAAAAACAAAACAGCAGCCACTGAAAAAACTGGAAAAAGCAAAAGTACAAACATCAGTGGCTGAACTAAACTGAGAGGGCAGAAGCCCCGGAGGAGACCCTGAAGGCCCCCACAGAAGTGCAGGACAAAATGCAAAAATATAGCACAAACACAAAAGAAGAAAATGTCTTATCTGATAGCAGGAGATGCAGACACGACACAGCAGGCTACAAGGGAAACTGGAATGAAGGATTCAGACCAGAACAATTGATCACGGCAACCCTGATGGGAAAATGACTCCCTTATATAAGACCAGTCAGTAACACCTGATTCCCAGTCCTCACAATCTTCACTAGCACCGCTTGTAACCACCAGAGGGAGCCTCTGCTCAGAACTCATCTCAAACCCATTCATAACATACATCACTGTAATCAGTATTTTTCCACTTACATTGTGCTGCTCTCAGACGAGGTAGCAAAAACCTGATGATAGATTCGCTTTAAGCCCACCCACATACACTTTGGGCAGCTATCACCTGAACAATAGTTGTTTGGGTGTCCAACTTTCCCATGCACATTTCTGTGTTCTCTAAGAAAGAGGCACTACCAGACTCCCCTGATGGCAGTTTATCTGATAAAAAGCAAAAGGATCGGCAGATCAAAATAGGACATGACGGCATGGATCCTTATCTCCCGACATCATTTGTCAGGGGCCATCATACACAATAAATTGTAAGCTGAGCCGTTGATATTTATGGTTTTGGCAGATGTAAGATGAATGTGTATTGAGGCTTTTAGACCCAATGAGCCTGGTATACTTACTTTGCAAATCCATGTCAGAATGGCTTTGTAATCCTGAAAAACAAATATGTAAGAAAGGGAAACTTTCAAGGAGGATTACACAGCCATTCTGATATGTTTTTTTTAAGTAAGTACACCAGCCTCACTGCAAGATCTATGTAATAATGTATCCAGTTGGCAATGTGAAAACTGGAAACAGATTTGCTTTAACATTGACATTAAATAGGAGCTGCCAATACGTCACCACAGTTTAGACATAGGAAAGAGGGCAGGCTACAAAAACAGGGTGTTAGGGTCCCTTTTTTATTATAAATGTTAGTGGCAATCCAGCTATTGAAACACTAGAAGTCTCAGCAGGACCTGACACTCAGGCTGGGAGATGTAGATTTTCAACTACTGAAGAAAACTAGTGGCTGCTGACATTTCACTCATTGCACAATATACGGCATTGTGTGCACTTATTACACAGCGATAAGGAGGTCTGACCGGGGCACAAGAACAGTGAAGAGCTGCTTCTGTGTAATAACACGTTATGCAACATGTGGAAGAGGCTCCTTTATTGGAACTGGCTGACCTTGCGAAATAAATCTTAATTATGACAGCATTGGCTACGGCTGCGACAATCCCACGGGTGTTTCATATTGTTGACTGCACAATTTGGCAGATAATAATTCAGGACGTCTATAGCATTAAGGTGGTTTTCTGGGATTTTTAAAAATGTTCCAGAGAGTGAAAAAGTTAGAAAGTAAAGAAACAATAAAACTTTATCTGACAATTCACCTGCGGCTCATGGGCTATTGCACCAATTTGACCCCACTGGTCCTTCAGCTATGACGTTTCATCTATTATTCATGTGACCGCTGCAGTCAATCATGTTGGTAATTTTTTTTTTTTGGTTCATTATTGAGTTCAATGTGTTTTTCCAGTATGCAGCGAGAACCTTAGCTCCCTCTAGTGGCAGCTTCGGGCAGTCATTTCTACTCTATGTCAGAGACTTGGATCTAGATTTATAAAACAAAAGAAAAATTGTTTTCAATAATTCGCTTTAAAGTGTAAATTTTCAACATAACAGCAATATGATTGATAGTGAACAATTAGGCAATATATTTTATCAGTGCTTTGCTTCTCCTTTTCACTCTGTAATTCCAGTCCATCATTTTCCTATGCATAGTTAGGTAACAAAGTGTTAGTGGCCCGCAGCTACTGCTAGGTAAGCGGATCTGTATGCACTTGTCTGTGTCCCCTATTTTCCAGACCATCACACAATTCCTTACGGAGGCTCAGTATCGCCTAAGTTATAAAATGATAACCTCGCCACCTTAAATTTCACATTATAGAATACTTCTCTGATTTTGCATCCCCTTTTATGTTTTTTTTTTACTTTTATTAATGATCTGTGCAGAACGCACCTTCTGCATTCATTATGCATACATGATTTATCAACTATTTCCACTTCTGCATTTTGCAGCTAGAAAACATTCCTGACATAACTAAACTTTTTTTCTATGCAAGAAAGCACATGTAAATATCAACCTTATAGTGTAGCGTACTTCTCCCTCTCAGCTGTATATCTTATTTTTATTTCCCTAGTTAAAATAGGAATATTACTTTATGTTTGATGGACATAGGTCGGTTTCTAGGTTTCTGGTGGCTGACAAAGTTGCTTTTATGAGGCTCTGCTCATTATTATTTGTGTTGTGACTACTGTACCTGCAGAAGACAAAATATTGCGCCAGACCCATCTCACGACTCACACTAATGGCACCAGGTGGATCAGCCTGACTTAGGATGTCAATCTGGATTCACTGAAACTGTAGGTTGCCGCAATGGAGGCTCATGTGCTGCCTACGACAGGCTACCTGCGGGCTTATGCTGGCCCTCAGACAACCTTGATGGAACTCGCTCCTTTTTCAATTTTTCCTCCTCACTTTCCAAGTGTTATAACTTTTTCATTTTCTGTTGATATAGTTGTATGAGGACTTGTTTTTTGTTTTCTTTTTTTTTTATTTTGCAGGGCCGATAGTTATTATTGGTAACATTCAACTTTTCGATCTCTTTTTATTTCATATATTTCGGCAAAATGGCAAAAAAATAGCGATTCTGCCATTTTGATTTTTTGGGGCTTTGCCATTTACCATATTAAAATATTTTAATACTTTGGACAGTTCTGCATGCTGCAATACCAAATCTGTTTATTTATTTTTAATTTTTTAGTTTTTTAGATTTTATGCTTGAAGATTAGAGGGGTGATGGGAACTTTTATATTTTTTAATTAAAAAAAAATATATTTTGGATTTTTTTTTATTGGGGAATTGAGCCTGTGATCACTTAAAGAAGCACTCCTCCTCCCATCAAAGTGTTTATATTCTTAATATATTGCAATCATCATATTATATAGCGCTGCATATTACAATTGCTCATTTTGCCTTTCTACCAGTAGATTCTTCTCTTTTCTCTGCTCTGTATAGAAACAGGAAGTCTTTTGTCCCTGCTTTTATCATTCCCCTCTTCAACTCCTGACCCAGTTGCTCCCTCCTCCCCTGACAGGGACTTTTGCATTGAATCCTGACTCACGCAGGGAAAATTGACCTCCTGTTTCTACATAAAACTTACAAGGATTCAGCTAGTCAGTGTCTAATCACGTGATGTCATAGACTTAATGTAAAAGAGAAGAATTAACTGAATAGAAGTGTTTTGCAGATTTTCTATTGATCACATTACCTAACAAATGAGATCAAGTTGTCTGAAAGCACAGGGACTCTTTAAGTTCTCAATGCAAAGAGAAAGAAAAGGATCTAATGGAGCCTATGAAGTATTTTGCTTCCTTGTGGGCATTCGGCCACTTCCACATCATATCTGTCGGACTTTGGCCAAGGACAGGTTTTGGCCAGCCGCCTATTTCAGCATGTTTCTATCTTTGGCACATGATTCTCTGTTTGTCACAGATCATTATTCTAAGGCCTCTTTCACACATCCGTTTTGTGCCGTCAGGCACAATCCATTCAAAAACGGAAAGGACGGATCCGGCGCTGATTTTGAAAAAACTGATCAACGGATCAGGTTTTATGCCGGATCCGTCATGAACTTTTGAAGCTGGAAATGCTTGGTACGCATGTCCGGACCGAGGGGAGAGAGAGAGAGAGAGAGACCTTGGTTTCCAGAATCCGGATCAGTCTTTTGCCGGATTGCATAAAAGACTAATCCGGCACCATAGACTTGTTTAAAAAAACGGATCCGTTTTTTTTCAAAAAGCGCCAGATCGCGCCTGATGGCAAAAAACGGATGTGTGAAAGAGGCCTTAGACATATAGCTATAAGCAGGAGGTGTCAAAGCTTTTCTACTAAGGTTTCATCAGAGCAGACCAAAAAGAGGACAAAGATGACACCTGGACCTCACCATGTGTAGTAGAAGTCCATAATAAATTGAAAATATCTCTCAGTTTTCTCTTTCTGTCTCATGAATCCAATAAAGAATTATGAAAAGTATCAAATGAGTCACTAAGCTTAAATTCATGCAAGTATAGAAAGAACAATGAAGCCTATCTTTAGGATACACAAAGCAAAAGGGAAGATCAGCTCACCACTGTGGAGATTCCTCACCGCCAGCTAACGTTCCAATAAGAGCAAACATGACGAACTACAGAAGGAAGGATCCAGCAGAATAAAAGGCAGCTAAAATTAAATTTTTAATTCCAGTAAAAAATAAAAATATAACATAGCACAAGAAGTCAGGTGTGAAGCACGTATGATAGATCAACGCGTTTCGACTAGAAGAGTCTTTGTCAAGATATCTTCAGGATAGGTCATCAGATTGGTGGACATCTCTACTGATCAGCTGTTCTAAGGAAATGGATGCAGAGCTAAAAAGCAGTGACGTCAACTATTTAGAAGCTACAGATCAGCTATTCTTCAGAAGAATAGGATCAGATCAGATGTTCTGTTCCAGTTTCGCAACTGTTTAAGTCTGGTCGCCAACGAGGCTGAGAACAGCTGATCAGTGGAGGTGCCAAATGTCAGATCCCCACCAATCTGATTTTCATGACCTATCTTAAAATTAGGTTATCAACATCATAGTAGTAAAATTACGCTTTAAATATATTCTCTAAATATACCTTTAGGCTATGTGCCCACGTTGCAAAAATGCTGCAGAATTGTCCGCAGCATTTAAGCAACTGCCCGCCGCGGGTAAAACGCATGCGGAATTCGCATGCGTTTTCCCGCAAAACACAAGCGTTATGCAAGCGTTTTTAGCTTGCGGAATTCAAGCGCTTTTCCAAGCGATTTGAAGCATCGCTTGGAAAAGTGACTGACAGGTTGGTCACACTTGTCAAGCATAGTGCTTGACAAGTGTACCAACTTTTTACTATTGATGCTGCCTATGCAGCATCAATAGTTAAAGATAGAATGTTAAAAATAATAAAAAAAAAAAAAAATATGGATGTACTCACATCCTGTAGGCCCCAATCTCCTCAGCGGCGCTCCCGATCCTCAGCGGCGCGACGATGTCACAAAGGTCATTTTGGCGCGAAGCACTCCTGGTAATAAAGCCGCCGCGTGCAGTGCTGAGGACCGGGAGGACTCCGGGGGCCGACAGAGGGTAAGTATATCCCTATTTTTTATTTTTAACAGGAATATGAATCCCAGGGCCAGGAGGAAGTCTCCTCTCCTCCAGACCCTGGGTACCATCTGCACGTGAAACGCTCACTTTACGCATGGTGGGTATGGCCACATGCGTCAAGTGAGTGTTTCAATGCAATCCTATGGCGGCGGAATCACCGCGATTCCGCAAAATTAATGAACATGCTGCGTTTTTTTTCCGCAATGCGATTCCGCTGCGGAAAAAAAACGCAGCATGGGCACAGCATCTGCAGAATCCCATAGGATTGCATGGGAAGTGTTTTAACTAGAGTTTTTTAAGCGTTTCTGCAGCGGCAAGACCACCGTGGAAACAGTTAAATAAAGCTAGTTAAAACGGAACGTGGGCACACAGCCTTATAGTTTATTTTTTGCCTTTACAGAATCTATAAAGTCCCATATGTCGAACAATCAGATATTATTCTCATTTATTTTAAAGCATCATTAATTCCATGGTGCTATACGTACAGTATAAAGAGGGTTTACATATATACAGTATAATACATATATAAACTACAATTGCAATAAATTAACTAACAGTGACAGACTGGTACAGAGAAGAAGAGGACCCTGAACTCAGGGGCATATAATCTACAGGGTATAGGGGAAGGAGACAGTAGGTTGGGGGGCTGGAACAGCTCAGGTGGTAAAGAGGTCGCAGCCAGGTTATTTCAGGTTGTAGGCATTTCTAAAGAGATGTAATTTAGGGAAAAATGTCATTCTAATAATCCTAAGTCATTGCAGTCTTTACACTTGTCACTAACCTTAAAGAAAACTGACACTTCCTAATGGCGGAAATCACTTTTCAGCAGTCTCATTATCATCACAGGCAGAATAACAATGAAATGTAACTCAAGTATTATAAGGCGGAGGCAGGCAACACAGGACCTACCAATGAACATAGGTGACGGGAGTGGCTCATCTCCTCCCACTTCCTGCACAATGACCTTTGCACAGGTCACAAAGCATGACCATAACCCTATCATTTCT
>JARQOD010000007.1:71383117-71432162 GCA_033576555.1 Oophaga sylvatica
ATTTTTTTTTAAAACCGTTAGAAATGAGTAAAACTAAAATACGTTTTATTTTGATGGCTGGTAAAAAAGAAGCGTTTTTTCAATAAAGGTACAGGAGGCGGGAAATATACACACAGCGAAGGCTGCTCTTTTTACAGCGCACAAAACTTTACTGTCAAATTTTTACTTTTCAATCTTTTGGGGTACAGACACTGGTACTTGTTACGCTGTAAAAATTTGGGCCTTCCCATGTCAACTAATTCCCCCATTAAACAAAGGTGGACTTTGTGCAAATTCATGATTCTGTGGTGCAGTCAAAAATACTTTTTCCGTTTTGCACTTCTTTTACCGGTCGGAATAGGGGCTAAAATTAGTAAAGGACTAAAAGAGACACGTCGGCAGTTTAGCTTACTATTAAAACGACAATGATCTCAGTTTTTTTACAGTCGTCAGTTTAGAGTCACAAGGGATCCCCGACTAAAGGGCGGGTTTTCGTGGGGGGAAGGAGACTCCTTATTCTCCCGCGTTTTGGGCCCCACTGCGCAGCTCCCGTCTGAACCTCACTTTTGTCGGGACCCTTAGTGACAAAATTTCCCCCGGGGAAAATCTCCCCGCTTGCTGCTCTATATAGTCTATCCATGGTGCCTGACCAAAACCCAGTTTGATGTGGTAAGGAGGGAAAAAGGGGTTTTGAAACAGTAGGGGTTGATCGTTCTACCCCCCAAAATGGACCTTTGGTGTGTTTATTTGCCCTCTTGTCACCTCATGAGAAATGAGGGTTTTTGACTCTTTTTTGGTCTTATTATCCGTCATGGCCGTCTATTGATGAGCACTTACCCCCTTTTTGCTGCCTCCCTTCTTCCAAAAAGACCCAATGATCCCCTAACGAAAAAGAGAGAGGTTTTTCCACCCTGGATTTTAAAAGGAACTTCGGCTGAAATCGGAAGTGTTTTTGTTCTTGGAGGAAAGCAAGCGCTGTAATATGCCCGGGGAATTACCGGGGGGATCGTCCCTTCAGACCAATAGGTCCCCTTATACTAGTATGTGCTTGGAGTGCAGATGAATGGGGGTGTCAGTGTGGGGATGTACTGCTTCTCCCCTATTATAAAAAAATGAATGAAATAAAAAAAATGCCTTCTGACCTGATAATTTCTCCTTGCCCAAAGGGGAATCTCCTTTAAAATTTTTCATTTTCCCGGGAGCAAGAACGAACCGTGCCCCACATAAACCCCTGCAAGAGGGAGGGATTACAGGGCTCAGCCGTGATTTACCAAAATTTTGTGTTTTATTTCTCTTAAAATAAAGTTATGTTTTATTTTTCTTATAAAATTTTTTAAAACCCCCAGAAGGAAGCCAAATTGGGTTTGGGGACGGTAAATGTCAATGCACTGTTAACATCGCGGGCCCCCTTTATAGATAGGCATCCCCGATTTGGTGGTTTTAGAAAACGAAAACATGTATTGGGTTTAACGAAGATGGACGGTGAATTAATAGTAAAGTGTGTTTTAGGGGAGTAAATTTTTAAATCAAACGATGGATTAATTTCGTTTGGGTTTGGCGGGACATGCAGCTGTACATCAAAAAGGTGGAGAAAATGTGCTTTTTCTAGTGTAAAAAAGTGCAAATTCCCCCGAAACGTATATTCGTAGAGAGTGAAGTCTTAGGAAAAACATAACTTGTTCAGAAAAATCCATTGAAATCACATCTTCAGGCTCCCTGATACGGGGCAATTACTGTACCGGATCCTATTCTTTTCTCACTGTTGGTTTAGTTCCTGGTGCTTTGTAATCTTTCTGTCTTCGATGTGATGGGGATAAGCTCTTTCCATGACTTTCAGATGAACTTGTACATGAACATTACCGTTGCGCTTAATTTAGTGGAATCTGAGACTAAATTTTCACAAAGCACTTAGTAAAGTTTATGTTGATTAGTAGGACCTCCATGACATGGAATCCCACCAATATTACATCCCAATAGTCAAACAATCTGTCAGAGGCCTTGTTTCTCCCTAGACCGATTAGGGACCCCCTGTGTAGTTTCCTTCATTAATACCCATCATGTAGTTCTACATATTAGGAGATATTAGACGGGACAAATATTGATGTTCCCTCCTGTTTAGAACATATCAGAAGGTTTATTTGGACCAGATTTCACTATTATCGCTCATGTAGACAAGCGTATTTGCCCCAGCATTATCCGAGTGGGATCCTACAAAACATCGCATTGCACTTGGACAAATGTTAGTATATGGGGCCGTTCACATGTCTGATTCTTTGGAAATAAGGATTATCCCCGCGCTGCCGCAATAGATAAATTCCAGAAGTAATTAAAGGTAATTTCACATCTCAGAGACACAGGAGAGTTTGTGAATACAAACTGATAAGGACCTTTGACACTCTCAATGCTGGAATGAACATATCGGCATGGCTTTATGGCCTTTTACATCAATTAAGGAATTTACTTCTAAGAGCCCGTGGGAGCATCACAAAACATTACCAGACCCCAATCAGAGGGCAATAAAACTTTCACACTCCTTATCTATGAACTGGTCCAATATTTATTGCCACAACTGTTCATCCCTCTCTCATATTGACAGTTCTGCTTTACGTCACTTGTCTTATCTATTGCATTATTTCTGTGCTGTGTTGTATATAAATATGTGATTCTTCAGATGTTGTATTAGTCTTTGCCTGATGAAGAGACCTGAGTAGTCTCGAAAGCTTGCAATTTGTTACCATCTTTTCAATTAGCCATTAAAAGGTATCAACCACTGAGGACTCTCAATTCTAAAGAAGTAATTAAGGGATCCAACATGGTTTATTCAACACGTTTCGGGGTTCAAGTGACCCCTTCGTCAAGACATACCACATACAATGTGTTGACATACTGAACGTATGACTGTATCAGGTCGAGGATCGACCAGTGGATCTGCAGCAGCCGCCACTTTCACATGGCTGTTCTTCAGTTCCACCAGGTGAGCAGTACTCTTGGTGTTCCTTTTTTGTGTAACGTGGGATAAGACCCTATTGCACTTTGTGTCTCCCCCCTTCTTCTTGATTCTTTCTTTGGACAGACAAAGGAAAAAAATCGCTGCATGCCAAAATTTGATTGATCTCATATACGGATCGCACTCGGCCATGCAAGTCAATGAGCGCTGTGAGAAACATTGATTGGACTGCATTCAGATGACATTTGATTTCTGCAGCCTCACAGAATGGAGAAGATAGAGACATTTTTTTACCCATCTTCTCTCGATCTGAAAGAATCAGAGCACACTGTGATTACGCTCTGATCATTCTCTGATCAGACTATGAGGAGCATAATCGGACTGATTTTCTCGGATGGGAGAATGCACGGACGTCTGCACCTGCCCTTGGGACTACACTAGTAATATTGCGTACTCACCCTTTCATTGAATAGACAATAACTGCTCAAATGGTGGCCCAACAGTTGAGACCACGACCAGTCACCCGAATGGGAGTCCCATGTTCTTAGTTTGAGTGGTCGTACATTTGCATGGCCTTTCCAATCAAAAGTCTATGGACTGACGAAGATAGGCTGGGGCCCGCAACGATCTAGTGATTATTAACTATCCTGTGAAGAAGTATAATTTGTAACTATTGGAAAATGTTCCATAAATTGTGGCATGCAGATGTATACTTTGTCTTATGTCTCATTCACACATCAGTGTTTGTATGCCAAAACCAAGAATGGAACTTACAGAGAAGAACTATAGCTGAAAGATTGACACCTGTTCTGTGTTTTGGAGACACTCCCGTTTTTTGGCATAGAAACACTGATGAAACATACTAATTTGTGAATAAAGCCTTACGGCAGGCGAGTGTGATATGGTGCTGTAGGAATTCCTTGTGTCTTCGTCTTAGTTCCATGGTTGGCTTTTCTATGTGTACAAGCCTTTAATGGGGTTACTACCAGGGCTATTGAGTCAGTAAACAAAGTTTTATCTCCCGATTCCTCATTTTTCCAGACTCTGATTACAACGGATTACAACCACTTTCTCTCTGTTTTCTTTGTTTTCCTTTTCCTCCTATTCTTTATAGGGTAACCTATAAAGTAAGCAGTACCTAAGGCTTCTTAAAGACATAAGAGTTTAGGTAGGCTCTACCGAGAGTCTAATAGGGTCACTATGTGGTCCACCAGAACATACCGTACTTGTAGCTGGATGCTATTTGTTATTTTTTCACTTTTCTGCCTTTTCTCCATCTTCTTAAAAGAAATGAAAGTTTCGGCTAAAAAAAATATGTGTACTGGTCGGAAGTTAAGATTAATGGCCGTCACCAAAACTATTGGTCAGCCATCTCTGGTTAAATTCACTGCTGGTTCGACTGACAGTTCGTTGAATGATAGATCCCCTAATTGGTTTTGCAACTTTCTAAACCCTCTCATGTTGCTGCTACAGTAAATCCTGTCTTCTAGCCTTAAGGTCTATTTCCATGGAGTAATTACGGTATTATTTTAATCTGAATTATAATGAGCGTTTTAAACAATAATTGCCGTGTGTAACAAGTGAAGAAATCAAAGACGAGAGATTAAAAAAAAAAAGGTTTATCATCAAATGGGATGTTCCTGTACGAAAAAAAATATTAAAATTTGCCCATGACGTATTGTTTGCTGGTGTTCTACAACTTAATAAATACCAAACGAATTACTGGAGAAAGCAAGATCAAGATAAAATATCAATATTTATTGGGATTGCATAATAGAACCAATTTATTATTTTATTATTGTTTATTTTAATATTCATTTAATATTATTATATATGTTATCATTATTTATGATTCTATTTAAAAAAAAAATGTGTTCTACAACTGCACATTAGAAAGGTAGAAGAGGTATCCCCATAAATGAGTCGGGCAATATAGGAATTGAAAAAAATATGTAACTAGTTAAATATTTGTTTCAATTTGCTCTTTTTCAACTTTGTATTTCATTTTATCATGTATTCACTAGAGAACCAGAGAGGTCTGCAAGACAGCAGCGGTGGCTTAAAATTTGCAGTGCTTACAAGCTTTTTCTGATTGAGCTTGTAAGCGCTACACTGACGTTGGCACAGAGTGACTGCAGACTTACGATTTGGGCCGGACAACCCCTTTAATATTATGTATAGATAGTAACATTTTGGATTGCTAATGGGCTCATGTTATTATGATATGCTCATCTTCATTTTGATTTATTGTGTTTTGAGACTTATCCACTTGCCTTACTGACACCTTTCCACCCCAGGTACATACTTCTCATTTTTGTGTGTACGATTTGTACCTCGTTCGTATCTTAATGATGTCACAGACAAGTCTACCATGATGTAGAAATGTTCTTGTGCTTCACTCTTGACATTCTTTGTAATGGAGAGCACCTGCTGTTATAATGGGGTCTGTGTGCTCTTTTATAGATCTGTTCTCCACATTCCTGACTTCGCAGATATTTATGAGCCAAGCAAATCCATGGTGTCTGGACTACTTTGAGTATGCAAATGTGTTCTGTGTTGTCATTTTACAGTGTGCGCTTACAACCTCCTCTGTCTGCTCACTAATTATGGAAATGTTTGTATTTTGTAATTTTATTATTGGTGGTTTATATACCGGTAGCTGTTGTACATAGCAGGCAGTTATGCACTCACTATAGTGTGCTCCAACATACTCATCTGTGTAGTACGAAATATTATATGTTAACTTATGTACTCATTTGTGTATGATGTGCGGTTTGATCACTTGATTATAATATTCTCTAAATCATTCACTTACAGTATATATAGTGTGGGGCATAGTGCTAGTTTGCGGTAATATGACATTTTTTGCAAAGTGAAAGTTAGTACACCTGTTTTTGTCTAGTGAGCACTAGTGTACTTACCGTACTTCAGCGTGCAGTTATATAGGCTTACTCATGTGAAGAATACAGTAATGTGCTCACTTGTATATGGTGTGCAATGTGATTTTCTGGATTTTATTTTTAAAATTCTAACTCTCCCAACCTACCCTTAAAATTATAGACTGTTCATGTCTTAGTCAGTGGGCAAACTTACAAAATCAGCAAGGGAACAAATACTTACTTCCCTCACTGTAGCAAATCAGAAGAACTATACTACATTTATAAATGGAGGTAATTGCTAATATTATTATTATTACACCTAGTAAATATTGGGAAAGGATATTGGAGATGGGAATAGCCCTTTAATTCATACATATTTGAGTTCCTGAGGTCACATCTGGCAGAATATGGGAAAATAGCAGACATAAGTTAGACAAATATGTCAGATATTGTATATATGAGTTCAGCATCAGCTTTAACCCAGGATTTTTTTTTTCTGTGCCAGTTGGCAAGCCTGAGTGAGATTTGCACATATTTGACAAAGAGAAATTTAGTGCTGTGCATTTTTTGGCCCCGTTTTGAGGATATCACATACAAGCTAGAAATATTCAAGGGTTGGACCAGAAGAGATTGATACGTTTCTGTTGCCGCCAGTAATCATTTTGGATATATTTGACATTTTACATGTGTTACGATCATAAAAGGGGCGAGCTAGGTTTCTAATATCAAATATATGGCTGCTGAATGTTAGAGGATGTTTGGCGGAGACTCAGCCCTGAGTCCTATGTAACGTCTGTATGAAGTCCTGGCTGACTATCTATGGGATTCTTCTGATGTCTACAAGGTCCTTGAGAACCAAACCGTTCAAGATCCCAAATCAGTTTGCAGTAATCTAAGCTCTTCTTGAAATGTTGCCATGTCAGGGAAAGAATTAGCTCTTTTCACTATGTTTGATTTCATAGGACTGGAACATAGCAAACAAAGGCACGGACTTTGAAATATTACCTATTCCACCTTTTCGGACTCTCACGGCCATTGTTCCTATTCAGCGGTGTAATATAATAAGCAGTGCTTGAAATGAAAAAAGATCCTACACCACTAATGGAAAGGATAAAAAAAAAAATTGAATTTTCATGGTTCTGTTTATACGTTTAGCATCGTGTCTGACCTTTTCCCTAGCGGAATGAATTGCATAGTTGACGTTTTTTCTTCTATTACTTTTACGGTCAATAATTAATAGACGTTAAAGGGACTCTGCCACCAGATTTTTGCTAAGTCACCTGAGAATAAAGGTGTTATCTGAGCATGCTCGGGTGCTAACCGAGTGCATTCGGCGTGCTCGAAAAAATATGTTTGAGTCCCCGCGGATGCATGTCTCATGGCTGTCAGACAGCCGCAACACATGCAGGGATTTCCTAACAGCCAATCCTGCATGTATTGCAGCTGTTGAACAGCCACGAGACATGCAGCCACGGGGACTCGAACATATTTTTTCGAGCACGCCGAATGCACTCGGTTAGCACCCGAGCATGCTCAGATAACACCTCATCCCAGCACGTTCGCTCATCACTAATCCTTACTAAATGCAGAAACCTTTATATATATGAGTCACAGGCTAATACTTTGCCGTACAAGTCCATTCTGGAAACTGGAGGCAAAACCTCATAAAACGAACTCACACAATACTTGTAAAAATCAGAGTTTTATGTGTAATTATCTTAAAGGACTCGTTACACTTCACTTTACCTGAAATGCTCCATTAAAATCTTGTAAAGAATAGAACGTTATAATAGTTCCATACTTGTGATATAAAAACTCATGTGCGCACAATATTAGGTTTCGGTTTTGAGTTACATTGTCACATTGAGTGACACTACTCAGCTAAATTCATGTCCTCCGATAATAAATATAACATTATAGCCTGTCCAAAGTGGCTAAAAGAAGAAAGAGAGGCTTTGTTGCCCATAGCAACCAATCACAGCACAGCTTTTATTTTACCAGAGCAGTTTAAAAAATGAAAGCTGAGCTCTGATTGGTTGCTATGGACAACAAAGACAGCTTTTAAAAAAATATATATATATTTATATATGCCCAATGGGGCACATTTATCTAATTGTGTAAAAGATAAACTGTGTCTGTGTTGCCCACGGAAACTCATTAGAGCTCAGCTTTCATTTCATATTGTGCTTTTGAAAAATGAAAGCTTAGCTGTGGTTGGTTGCTATGGACAACAAATACTCTTTTTTTTTATTTTTAGACAGTTTTTATATAATCTGACTCAATGTGAATTTTACGTGTTTAGTGGGGATGAGATGACATACAATACAAAATGGGTGCACAAAGCAAAAATCAAAGTAGGCCTTACTTCATGGAGCTGGGTTTTGATATATGGGTGGAAAGGTGCGCTAGTTATTTCCCCTTTATGGCCCTTTTTATGGCCATTGGGTCTATTCACTGTTTGTCAATAATGCAGTTATAAGTGTTTTCCAGGACTGGAGCGGATTTTAGCTGATCGGTGAGAGTGGGGGGTCCCAGACACCCACAGATCTCATATTGAGGAGTGACCTATCCTGCAGTCAGTACGGAATGGGAGGTAAAGTCCCCCAAACACATTAGACTAAAGTCAGCCGACCTTGCCGATATTGGCAGGATTGGACAACAGTCTAATGTGTATGTGGACCTCTTCCCCGATAGATGATGTCGGGGGAGATAAGGAACGGGCAGTTCAATTTTTAATGCCTGATTATTCTTCAATGGATAAGCTGCTGCCAGAGCCTTTGGGCAGCTGCTTTTTCCACTCTACCCTTTGAAAGAATATGAACCCTCACCAGAGCTGAATGTTCATGTGTATTGGGGAATCGAGAGAGGTAGCTGACGGCCAAATGAGCGCTCATCTGTCAGCCATCGTATGTGTATGGCCAGCTAAGAGGACTATTCTCCTGCTCTTTGTTCAGGATCACACCATTCTTTTGCCTCCTGGCTTCTTGGTTTCTGAAAACCGTCATTTTAGACCAACGACATGGTTGCACCATTGGCCTGAACTGTGCTCTCTCACATGCTGCAGGCAGAGGCAGTTTTGCCTATGCATCATTGAAGGAGCTCTAAAGCTGGCCTGATCGCTGGGTCTGGCTAGCTTCGGTGTAATATTGCATGCCGTACAGTAGAGCGTTTGCAAGTGTGTCATCCTTGTCAATGAAGCTAGATACTTCTGGTACACTGCAGAAGTGGCCGGTAACCAAGGCAGCGAGCTGCATACTCTAAATTAAAAATCCCTCCTTTCTTGATTAAATAAATAATGGATTTTTAACACGAGGTAACTTGCAAATTTACTTGTTTTTACAAGCTCGTTGCAATTTTGGATGAGACAACCCCTTCATGCTGCTGCGAGACATTTTGGCAACAACTTATCTACCCTAAAAACATAAAGATTTAAAATCAAACTGCTCAAGTGACCCTACTCTCCCCCGACATCATCTGTTGTGAGTCCCCCCCATATACATTAGGTGGTTGGCCTTGTCCCACCAAAATAGTGTACACTATAAAACTGCGGTAGCATTTGCACTTTGTTTGTTAGGTAATACAAGATGTAAATTTTGGAAGCTCTTAACACCTCCTAAAAAGGTCGCAAGGGTCGAATATAAACAGCCCAGCATAAGGCATGGGACAAAATTATGCGAAAAGAAACTGCGCAGAGGAATTTGTTTGAGCGTAGAGGGTGTAGAGACACTAATCTTTTGTGCAATGCTAGAGAGGCATTTCCGTGGAGCATGTCGGAACCCGCTCTTCTGTGCATTGTCTCCGAGAACATGAAGAACTATTTGCTTAGAAGAGCAGCTCAGACTCAATGAGGATCTTCTAGCATTACTCACCCAGAGTGTGGTCGTTATCTGGCCGCTGTCCCAATCCATAGTGAAACATTCTCTTTTCAGATGACATGTTTGGTATTTTCTCATTCAGTTACACTGTAGATATATCGAGAGGAGGACCCATTCACATTTAGCTGGATCGCGGTATTTGTGATTGAATTGATGACTCAAAATTCAAAAATAGAACACTTTTTTGATAAATATAAGTATAAAAAGGAACCTGTCATGTCAAAAAGCTGCAGGTATGGAGTTAATCTGCAGGTTTAAAAGCATTATGAAATCGTGCAGCCAACGGAAATGGAAATCAACTTTATTCTTCCTGGCGGCTTCCAGCTTTCAGTCATAGAGGTGCAACCGGCTTCAGCCACCGTTCAGCACATAGTCAGTGGCTGCTGTAACCACACCTCCAGCACTGACTGACAGCCCGCTCTGCAGTTCATCTTTGTGTCGTTTGATCATAGATTTAATCTGGTTTCAATTGGATTTGGGAGGTACCAGATCATTCTAAATTATTACAAAATGGAGAAAAATTCACTTGTAAAGATAGAGACCCTGCAATCTTTAAAGGGGTGGTTGGGCTTTAGGGTACAACATAGAGTGACTGCAGACTTGTGAATCATCACAGCGTGAACAGTGCGAACTGTCTGGATTCTCCAGTACTGGGGGGGGGCAGCAAGCTCGTGACCGCAAGTATGTGATTTGCATACATGTAGTCATGTGCCGACTAGACATGAGTGACCTTGCTCAATGCAAGTGAATTGAGCAAGGTCAGACATGTCTAGTCAGAATATGGCCGGATGTATGAACATCGCATACTTTCAGTCACATGACCGCCTGTTCCCGGCTCCCGTAGAATCCTCACAGTGTTCGCACATAGAGCGACTGTAGACCTGTTCACCACTGGCAGACCACCCCTTTAATTAAAATACTAACTTATAATCTGCTACTATAACTCCCTAAGGATATGTGGACATGGCTTTTTTTTCATGCTGGCGAACCTGAGTTTTTCAAGATAAAGATGCTTGAGGAACAAGAGTGTTTGTATTTTTTCCTATGAAGTGACTTTTTTTTGCCATTATTTAAATTCTTTTTCAACATTATTGGCGCATGCTGTTTTTTTTTTCTTTAGGTGTCTCTTTTCTGGCGGTTTTTTGCACATGTTTTTTATTCTATTCAAGAATGAAGAAATCACTAACAGTTTTTCAAGCAAAAATCTGACAAATGCTAAAAAAAAATGCTGGGCATCTTTTGAGCTTTCCCTTTGAATTGTCTTGTAAAGTTTAGAGCATCCTCAGATTGGAAAACTCTTGAAGAATGGTCAGCTCATTTCTTTTGTCATCTTTGGAAACTTGAAGTGGTTTAAAAGATGCTCAAAAAAAAAAAACACCATCACTTTCACTTGTGCAATGTGTAAGGACCCTGTAGGTCAAAAACTCATCAGCCAGATGATTCTGTTTTAGTTATGAAAAGCATATTAAAGGCTTTTTATTGAATTTGATGAAGAAAAGTGTTTGGGACGTAACCATATGAGTTTAGATGGGTCAACCCCTTTAAATTTTCCAATTGGCCAAATATAGTAATTTTTAAGCCCCCTTTTCTAGTTCTTCTTCAAGAAATGTAGCATCAGGCAATTGCAGTATATACTACACCAATACACATGAAACACAAAAAAAGGCACAGTAAAAACAAATGTATAAAAATACTCTGTTGTAAAAAAGTAACAGTATACAGCAAGTGCTAGTAAAAAGATGATAAAACACAGGGTATTTGGTTGACACGTTTTTTTGCAAAAAATCTGTGCTAAGCCGCTCTACCAAACGTCAAGGTATACCCGTACCAAAGCAGTCCCTGACTAATGTATCCAATCCCTAACTGACACCTATATATGTTTACTGATTTTTAATGGGTTGAATGGGTAAAAAACAATCCCCTTTAACTTTTCAAAATGGTGGGTATTAGTAGCAATCAGACTTTTTTTTTTAGCACTTGACCAGGAACCGTCGTAGGAGCGACATAAATTAATCAATAAAAAAAAATTTGCATGGGATTGAGTACGTAAAACAGAATACACGACGTGTACACTTACAGTTATGTAGTTAATATAGTTCAAAAAAGACACAAATTCAAGTTCATAAAACCATAAAATTAATCTGTATAAGGGCTAAAACTCTTAGAAAGTTTACTAAGTTTGTACACATTAAATTAATTAATATGATGTGTCCTCGGACAAGTTTACTTCACCTCCTAGCCTCACCCAGCCTATAGTACAAGCCTCCACCCAGGGGCGAGCCTGTGCTGTTGAGTCTTTCTATTGATGTCTACGTTTCTCATTCATTCTCCCAGGCCGTGTCCATCAGTGACATGAGCGCGGGTGTGACGGGATCCGTGCAAGTTTTTGTCACTTTCACACCTTCCACATAGTAAACAGCATATTATAAAAATAGTAACATTTTTGCTTTTCTATGAGGTTGTGTTATTCTTAGCTACAACAATAAGATGATAAGGTTGGGTTCACACGTCAGGCTAGTATGTATTTTGTGGTTTTCAACTTTTTTATCAGTCTGAGTTTCTGTGACATTGATGGCAAGAAAGGCGCAGAGAAGTTAATGGGAACCTGATGGATCCCGTTTACAAGCCAAATGAATCATCAGGACTAGAGATGAGCGAACCCAAACTGTAAAGTTCGAGGTTCGTACCGGGTGCTGAACTCCAAACATGGACTTCTCCTTGAATAGAGAGAGATTTTCCATCTCCAACATTCAGGTCCCCATCGATTTCAGTGGGGTTCGGGTACAGTTCTTGTCCCAGAACCCGAACTTCCACAGGTCCCTAATTAGGACATTGAGATTCAGTTAAAAATCATATGTGAAGAACAGAAGCCCTAATTGTAGTATGAACAGGACTTCACAATTTATCCTTTTTAAAAGGGATTGTCCACCTTTGGGAACATTTTTTTTACTTGTATGCATGTACAGTGCCTACAAGTAGTATTCAACCCCCTGCAGATTTAGCTGGTTGACACATGCGGAATTAACTTGGCATTGTGACATTTGTACTGTAGATCAGCCTGGAAGTGGGAAATGCACTGCAGCAAAAATTTTTTTTTATTTTTTTTTTTTAAAAAACGTTAAAAGTTAATTCAGAGTGTCATTTATTATTCAACCCCTCAAACCACAAGAATTCTGTTTGGTCCCCCTAAAGTATTAAGAAGTAGTTCAGGCACCAAGAATAATGAGCTTCACATGTGTGGATTAATGATCTCTTTTGCCAGCCTTTTCTGACTATTTAAGACCCTCCCCAAACTTTTGAACAGCACTCATACATGGTCAACATGGGAAAGACAAAGGAGCATTCCAAGGCCATCAGAGACAAGATCGTGGAGGGTCACAAGGCTGGCAAGGGGTACAAAACCCTTTCCAAGGAGTTGGCCCTACCTGTCTCCACTGTTGGGAGCATCATCCGTAAGTGGAAGGCTTATGGAACTACTGTTAGCTTCCACGACCTGGACAGCCTTTGAAAGTTTCCTCCCGTGCCGAGGCCAGGCTTGTCCGAAGAGTCAAGGCTAACCCAAGGACAACAAGGAAGGAGCTCCGGGAAGATCTCATGGCAGTGGGGACATTGGTTTCAGTCAATATCATAAGTAACGTACTCCACCGCAATGGTCTCCGTTCCAGACGAGCCCGTAAGGTACCTTTACTTTCAAAGCGTCATGTCAAGGCTCGTCTACAGTTTGCTCATGATCACTTGGAGGACTCTGAGACAGACTGGTTCAAGGTTCTATGGTCTGATGAGACTAAGATCGAGATCTTTGGTGCCAACCACACACGTGACGTTTGGAGACTGGATGGCACTGCATACGACCCCAAGAATACCATCCCTACAGTCAAGCATGGTGGTGGCAGCATCATGCTGTGGGGCTGTTTCTCAGCCAAGGGGCCTGGCCATCTGGTCCGCATCCATGGGAGGATGGATAGCACGGCCTACCTTGAGATTTTGGCCAAGAACCTCCGCTCCTCCATCAAGGATCTTAAGATGGGTCGTAATTTCATCTTCCAACAAGACAACGACCCAAAGCACACAGCCAAGAAAACCAAGGCCTGGTTCAAGAGGGAAAAAGTCAAGGTGTTGGAGTGGCCTAGTCAGTCTCCTGACCTTAACCCAATTGAAAACTTGTGGAAGGAGCTCAAGATTAAAGTCCACAGGAGACACCCAAAGAACCTAGATAACTTGGAGAAGATCTGCATGGAGGAGTGGGCCAAGATAACTCCACAGACCTGTGCCGGCCTGATCAGGTCTTATAAAAGACGATTATTAGCTGTAATTGCAAACAAGGGTTATTCCACGAAATATTAAACATAGGGGTTGTATAATAATTGACCCACACTTTTATGTTTAAAATTTATTAAAATTCAACTGAGCAACATAACTTTTTGTTTTGTAAGATTTATGCTTCTGTTAATAAATCCTACTCTCGTTTGCAGTTTGAAGGCTCTAACTTATTTGCATCTTATCAAACCAGCTAAATCTGCAGGGGGTTGAATACTACTTGTAGGCACTGTATTTGTGAAAAAAATACTTAAAGGGAATCTGTCACTCTAAATTGGCGGGATATTTAAATGATGGCAGTCAGGTCAGATGGGCGGTGTTTTGGGTACTTGCCTTAACATGTTGTTCGCCGCTGTCTCCATTATTTCTGGGAATTGTAGTCGTTGCCCTCCATATAACGTGCCTTTTAATTGCAATCTGCAGGCAAAGCATACTGCGCGTGCGCAATTCAAGATTTCAATGCGCAGGTGCGTTATATGGAGGGCAACGACTACAATTCCCAGAAATAATGGAGACAGCGGCGAACAACATGTTAAGGCAAGTACCCAAAACACCACCCATCTGACCTGACTGCCATCATTTAAATATCCCGCCAATTTAGGGTGACAGATTCCCTTTAAGTTTGAATGAGGCTTAAAAGATGACCCTTTACAAAGGTCAGTGTATAGTATACGGATGCTAACTAATATTAAGGTTTTGTTCACACATTGCGTTTTTGCTGCCTTTTTGTCTGCAGGCAAAATCTGCTCTCCTGACAGTAAAGAAGCTGCTTGCAAAAAGCAAGTTTTGCTGCATTTTTTTTGCTGCGTTTTTGTTGTCTCTTGTGCATGCTGATATAGTTTAGTGCCCCTCCAAAAATCGTGGTGCAACTTCCTTAAGGATTTTGCACCAAAAACAGCAAAACCTGATACCTGCATTTTTTGCAGTTACTCATTGCCTTCTACGGGGGAAAAAAAAACGCTGCAAAAATGCTAAAAGAAGTGACATGCTGCAGTTTGCAAAAAAAAAAAAAACAGCAGTTTTCCAAATCAGTCAGGAAAAAAATAACAATATGCGTGCATTAGATTTCTGAAATCTCATTAATTTTGCTGGTACTGTAAAATGCAGCTTAAAATTTGCATAGAAACGCAACGTGTGAACATAGCCTAATATCGCAGTAAATTCCTGTACTATACAAGAATATTTGAAAATCTTCTGCATTTCCTATCCTATACTACATATATGTTTGATTATTGTTACTTTGATGCTGTGGGAAAAAATCAGATATTTCAGCCAACCTCGCTGAATCACAGTGGAGAGAGCTGTCCGGAAAGTTGACTAATATTTCCTTGGCGTGATCAAAGCTACAAAAAGAGGTGTTTTTTTTCCTGTAGTTATTTTTGTGCTTTTAGTGTTTAATGTCAGTAATTACCTAACTGCAGCAGCTTATTTAAAGCAAACCTTTCCAATGTATGCTGCGGAAACAACAATTCTGTATATTCATGCGGTCATAACACTTAAAACGAATCTGTAACCAGATTTTTGCTACCTAATCTGAGAGCAGCGTAATGTAGAGACAGAGACGCTGATTCCAGCAGTGTGTCATTTACTGGCCTCCTTAAGGGTATGCCACACTAAACAACATCGCTAACGGGATCGCTAAAAAACGTCACTATTTAGCGATCCCGTTAGCGATGTTGTTGTGTGCGGCATCTGCCAGCGACGAGCTTCCTGCTGTGATCTCGCTCGTCGCTAGAATCGTTCCGGACCCTATTTTTGTCGCTGGCGCCCCGCTGGTAAGTATCTAATCGCTGAGTGTGGCACCTTTTTTAGCGATTTAGCGGTACTTTTGTACCGCTAAAGTCGTTAAGGAGATCGCTAACCGCGATAGCGTCCTAACGACATCGCTAAAATAGGTAGCTACTAGCGATATAGAAACAATCCCGCTAGCGATCTCATTAGTATGCGACGCTAACGAGATCGCTAGCGGGATTGTGTAGTGTGGCAGTACCTTTACTGTAGCTTTGATAAAATCCCTGTTTTCTCAGCAGGAGATTATCACTAGAGGACTAGTAAACCTGCTGCCATGTAGTCCTCCATATTCATGAGCTTTGTGTAACCCCGCCCCCACTAATGATTGGCAGCTTTCTTTCTCTGCATAGTGGGCACAGAAAGTGGCCAATCAGTGGCGTGGGCGGGGTTATACAGAACTCTGCATTCAGAGATCTGCTAGATCTACAGCAGAGAAAACTGTTTTTATCAAAACTGCAGCAAGCAGCTCAGTAAATGACACATACAGTACCTGGAATCAGAGACTCTGCCCCTACTTCACACTTCTCTCAGATGGGGTAGGAAAAATCTGGTGACAAATTCCCTTTAAGTATAAAATGGGTTGAACACACAGTATTTTTCTAAAACAAAATGCCACAGTTTACATCATCTAAAATTTACATTATTGCGATTGTTTGGACACAAAAATGTTTTAAAAAAAAAACTTTCATAATTCTGGAAAGTAACAAAACAAATTAAAGCTCACCTTACTGTTCCACTGGCTAGTAATGTTTCAATGCTTTCTGAAACTTATGATCTAAGTACTTGTTTAGTTTGGACAGACATGTGACTGCTGTTGCACCCAGTTATTGGCTGCTGTAGTCACATGTTTGTCCAGATGGAAAAAGAAGTGCAGAGATCGGAGATTGGCAAGGGACCCAAGAGCTGCCTGAATGGGAGATTTCTACACATTTGTGCCTTAATGGCAGCGTGCCGCATAGCAGTATATGTACCACTGTGTGTTTTTTCATCGGTTTTTCTCCTTTAACGATTACACGAGACTTTGATATCATCATCTAGGATGTCTAGCACATTTATTCTTCATTTACTCTCATTTTCCACCTTTTCTTATGCCTTTTGGCAGAAGGTGGAAACCAATAAAAATATCAGCACAGTCCTATGTGAAGCCATTTCCCAGAACGTGTTCAAATATGGCTGCCAACATCTCGGAGATGCCTTCAATTGAGAACAAGGGCCAAGTGGGTGTGAGGCTGGCGGGACTACATTGCTACAGATTAGCACTGTGCTGGGTGGTGGTGAAGACAGGGGAACTGGCGGAGGCAGTACTGAGTGAGTTTAGAAAGGAAAGAAAGATAGAATGTGTTAAAAGAAACATCCATGAAGATTTGCACCTGCTATCTACGATATATGCTCCTCCCTACGTTATTGTTCAGTAAAAGGCAGTTCATTTTTGAGTGGTGGTCTCCCGCATTGAACTTTACAACATCTGGTCCTGGCCAGCCAAAGTCACGGGCATCATGCGGCCTGCAAGGGCATAGCGACCCAAGAGTTAAAGTCGATACACCCAGCCAGGACCCAGATTTTCATGAAGCGTGCACAGAAGACGAGTACCTCGCCCACGGCTCCCACCCCGTGCTAAGTTATACTGCCACATTGCAGCATAATTCAAGTGAATGGGGTCGCACTGCAACTCACAAGGTACTGTGACCATGAGAATAAAGACTTTTTTCTTACTTTTTGTGTTGCAGGAGCTGAACCTTACAGCAATCTTTAGCCTCATTATCTATATCAAGATCAAACATGCTGCGTAGACCCAGCCTTAGGCCCATTCAGACGTCCGTACAAATCGGTCTGAGATAGGGCCGCATTGAACGGACTAGCCGTGGGTCTCCCGACTCGAGCGTGACAGCTTCTTTATAACCCCACCTCCCACTAATAATTAGCAGCTTTCTGTCTATGCACAGAAAAGCTACCAATCAGTGATTGGTCAGCATTATACAGCGCTTAGCATTTTAAGAGAACTGCAGCAGATAAACCAAGAATTTTATCAAAACTGCAACAGGCAACCGATTAAGTGATACATCACTGGAATCAGTCACCCCTATATCATGCTGCTGTCGTAACATAACTTTACTACTCAAACCGAGTTTATATTGATATTTTATTCAGGCATTTCTTGTTTTGTTATTATTTTTGTAAAATATTTTTTAACTCTTTGGAGAAATTAATCTATAAAAAAAATAAATAAATAAAAAATATCTTTTTTAGCCTCTTGTCATCTTGAGCATTAATTCAGCCCTAGCGTTGTGTGTAGGGCTTTGTGATGATAATAAGCACTCGTCTGCCCTGTATACATCCCTACTAATGACAGCTGGTCGGGGTCGACCAGTGCGTCAGTTGCAACTGACTTTTCTGCTGTATTACAGCCCGGCTCATTGTCTTAGTTTCCAGCTTGTCAACAGCATTTTACAGCAGTCACCCTGACGTCGGACTTCAGGGTAAACAATGGAACAATGAGATTTATTTGCTGAGCTGTAGGTGGAATATATTATTAGACTCTCTAGGTATGGAGTTAATTGTATATGGCCTCAAGTCTGGGAAAATGTTAAAGCTTCCAAGGATATATACTTTGTACGACATTTTTCTGTAGGTTAGTAAATCAGATTTATTACGTGTCCATTTTTTAGGATCTCGCTATACCGGGCTTCAAGCCAGAATGATTTTGCTTTCTCTAAAAATAGTTACCTGTTAAGGTCCGCAGTGACGGTTTACCGTGCTGCGATTATATCTTACCCCTGTATTATTGGGGGAGGGGGTGATACAATGATCATAGAAAGTGCATATGGGAAATCATCCTTCATATAAGCAAGGGAAATTACAAAATGGTGCAATAAATAGATATATAGATAATAAAGTGCTGTCTGCCAGATGTGTGGGGCTGAGCCATATTTCTGCTGTGGTGTTTTATTGGAAAAGTGAATATTTGCTCACAAAGAGATGTGGCAAGAAACATTTTATTCAAGGAGTCATTTTGAATGATTGAACCAGGATTTAAAGGGGTCCACCTCTCCGATTAGTCATATAGGTAGTATTTATTTTTTGATGGCTTTTTGGACCACAGCTGACTGCGGGTAGTGTTTTATTTTAGATATAATTCCATTGGTTGCTGTGTGGCCACATTGGACGATATCGGGCACATACGGACATGTTTTAGATACATGTTTACTACGCACAAGCGCTTTTACTGTCCTATATAAGTAGCAAAAGCTTCATGAATAAATGCACTAACTGCCTTTGTGCGTGGGGATACTAAAATAGATATGAAGCAGATATATCTCACGGTTGACATTGTGCCACCTGTGTAGACCGAATGAAACACGTGGAGGATATGTGTCAAACTGCCGGGATTGGAGGATTCTTCTATAGTCGGTAAAACGAGGTAGGTATATGAGGTTGGTGAATGCAGCAGTATTCATATACCTACCTCGGATCTTCATGGACCTCCTGTTTTACTGACAATAGAAGAATCCTCCCATCCCAGCAGTTTGACCCTTAGCCTTCACATGTGGACGCATAATCATTGGTTGTCTTTATCAGGGTACACCTTTCATAATTCAAGCGTTTTTTTTTTTGCTTGTTTTCGAGACCTGTTTATGCTACTGCGACTTCTGGAGTGGGAGGTTCCATAGCAAAAAGTAAAGGTGCCGATACACTTTAGATTAAAGTTGTATGACCCCATCAATTTTGGCATCTAATTTGTATGGAGGTTCCCCTCCGATTGTTCCTCTGTTGACATAAGACCGGCCATACACATTAGATGGTCGTTGGCCAAACAATCGTTTGGCTGACAGCAATCTCCGCTGACTCTCCCATACACAGGAGCGCTTGTTTGTCTACCGCGCCTGTGTTCTATATTACAAAGCCGCCGACTTACACGTCGACCGACAGCTTATCTCACGGACAGCAGTGCTATCAGCAGCCCGAAATCGGACATGAGCAATCGATCTCTCCTCCGACCACCATTTGGCCAGCACCTCCATACACATTAGACAGTCGGCTGAACCCATTGATCTCCACAAGTTTGGCCAACATAAGTCTAATTTGTAAAATAAAAATAAAAATAAAGATTATTATTATCCATTCACCGGATCCTCTTGTTCTGTGCGCTGCCAAATGACAATGAGCTGATCAGCTTTAAATTAACCTTCAAAAAAGGCTAGGTCTATTGCCACTTTTATAAATAGGCTCCGGATGTTACCCACTTTTAGCAGTATCGCCACAATATCTGACCCATGTGCGATTTTTGATTTTTGTTTTTATTTCAGTCAAAAGGTGGTTTGCAAGATGTCGATCTAGATCTGCTGTGGGTGGTAAATAGTTAAGTCACCTATGCTATAGTAATAGAGAGTTGGCCCCAATAATGTGCCAGTGGTAGAAAATTCCAATCTTGCTGTGAGATCCCATTAAGTCACATTCCCGCACTGGCATGTAGAAGAGATATGTGAAATTCATTAGTTACTGCTCTCTCTGAAATTAACCAGTTGACAGTTTGTTAATAAAGATTGTTTTCACTTCCATTGTTCCTTGAAGTTCCCTGCTCAGTGCATAATTAAAATTCTCGATATGACACATCGAAGAATGAAACTTTCTATGAGGCCGATTTGGAGTTTTGTCCGGTATAATTGTCAAGTTGTCATGTAAAAAGTCTTTCTATCGTCAGGTTTGTTCTAACAAGTTATATTAGATTAGTTTGGTTATTTATAAAGGAAACTCCTTTGTGTGTTTCTGAGGAATTCATTCACATTATATTGGAATCATTTTTTTGGTAGACAACAATGGATATATAGACAATGTTCTTTTTACAATTGGCATCTTAAGGCCCTTTTTTTTCTTAGAAAAGGTGCAAATTATGGATTGGAATTGATGTTTAGTGAAAAAATTATTTTTGGCTTTGCGCCATCTTATCTGTAAATGTAACAGTATAGAAAAAGGTGTAAATCTCATTTCTGCAATGAATAGGACATTTTGATAGACTCTCCAAACAGACGATCCACAGGTGGCCCAGGCTCTGACACAATAATGGGCTTACTTAAGCTTATTAACCTTTATTAAAGTACTTCTGAAGCATTTTTTGAGGCTTGGGACTTGTACCACCGCCATATTCCGGCACGTTGACATTACATGATCAAATAGTGCATGTGACCTTTGCAAATGTTGTCTCTTCAGAGCCTGCCACATTGAATATCCTTCATCTGCTATGTAATTTGCTGACATTAAATACACATTCCTTTTGCTGCGATGTATTGTAGATTTCCTGACTTATGTTATTCTTATGAATTGTTCTTGTAGAACGTGGACTATTGACATTGCACTTTCTGTAAATAAAAGTATTATACTGAGGTTTGTCACACTCTATATGTGCGGCATGTGTCCTTCCACAGAAGATTTGGATAAAATAGCAGTAAAACTTGTTGGTGCAGTTCCCTGCAGCTGAGGTTGGCACACACACTTTGCATCATTGCACTGAGATAACTTTAACTCTATTGGAATTTCAGACTTCCACAAGTTTTATTGTGTAGATGTATCTTCTCTGATTGTCAAGTGAAAACTGACACAAATACCACTTATTGTTAGTGTTGGGTCCCCAGTCTGACACTACTGAGGCAGATGGCAACATGCATAAAATAACAAAATAAAAGGTAACACTTACCAAGATATCCTGTTGTTTCCCAAACTTGTTCTCTCCCACATAGATTTTTGATTATCACCAAGTCACAGCAGCTGCTCAGTATTTAAAAATACAGGATGGACAGCAGTGTGAGCAGCCTCTTCTTACCTCAACACCCCTGATATCTCTTACATTAGATAGACAGGATGGACAGCAGTGTGAGCAGCCTCTTCTTACCTCAACACCCCTGGTATCTCTTACATTAGATCAGATAGACAGGGTGGACAGCAGTGTGAGCAGCCTCTTCTTACCTCAACACCCTGGTATCTCTTACATTAGATCAGATAGACAGGGTGGACAGCAGTGTGAGCAGCCTCTTCTTACCTCAGCACACCTGATATCTCCTGTATTAGATCAGATAGACAGGATGGACAGCAGTGTGAGCAGCCTCTTCTTACCTCAACACCCCTGGTATCTCTTACATTAGATCAGATAGACAGGGTGGACAGCAGTGTGAGCAGCCTCTTCTTACCTCAGCACACCTGATATCTCCTGTATTAGATCAGATAGACAGGATGGACAGCAGTGTGAGCAGCCTTTCTTACCTCAACACCCCTGGCATCTCTTACATTAGATCAGATAGACATGGTGGACAGCAGTGTGAGCAGCCTCTTCTTACCTCAGCACACCTGATATCTCCTGTATTAGATCAGATAGACAGGATGGACAGCAGTGTGAGCAGCCTCTTCTTACCTCAACACCCCTGGTATCTCTTACATTAGATCAGATAGACAGGGTGGACAGCAGTGTGAGCAACCTCTTCTTACCTCAGCACACCTGATATCTCCTGTATTAGATCAGATAGACTGGATGGACAGCAGTGTGAGCAGCCTCTTCTTACCTCAGCACCCCTGATATCTCCTGTATTAGATCAGATAGACAGGGTGGACAGCAGTGTGAGCAACCTCTTCTTACCTCAGCACCCCTGGTATCTCTTACATTAGATCAGATAGACAGGATGGACAGCAGTGTAAGCAGCCTCTTCTTACCTCAGCACACCTGATATCTCCTGTATTAGATCAGATAGACAGGATGGACAGCAGTGTGAGCAGCCTCTTCTTACCTCAGCACCCCTGGTATCTCTTACATTAGATCAGATAGACAGGGTGGACAGCAGTGTAAGCAGCCTCTTCTTACCTCAGCACACATGTGATATCTCCTGTATTAGATCAGATAGACAGGCTGGACAACAGTGTGAGCAGCCTGTTCTTACCTCAGCACCCTGGTATCTCATACATTAGATCAGATAGACAGGGTGGACAGCAGTGTGAGCAGCCTCTTCTTACCTCAACACCCCTGATATTTCCAGTATTAGATCAGATAGACAGCAGTGTGAGCAGCCTCTTCTTACCTCAGCACCCCTGAGATCTCCAGTCACTCATTTGTGCATTCTCCAGTGATAATGAACTTGATGTGCTATAAAGAGGACTCTACAATTACAGTTTTTTTGCTGTCAGGCAGTACATTGCGTTGTGGCCAGTCGCCGAAGTGGAAAGCCACTTCAATTTAGGCAGACTTTTTTTTACTGCCAATGAATAGCAAGCCTACTTACCAATGACTACCAGTTCTTAAAGAACGAAACATAATTTAAGTCTTCAATAACATGAAATAAACATAACTATCCGTTGATTGATTGGAAAAGAAATCATTGTAATGATGTAGACTGGGAATTGCTTTCTTTCACTGATCATTAAGTTTCATTTTGGTGTTAGGATTGCTCAGTGGCATTGAGAGACGGTCAATGTCACAAGGTGGGATATTAAAAATTACGATCCCTATTCCTCAGAGATATCAGTGTTATGGAAACATGTTGTTGGTTATCTGTCCTTCTCCTGGAACATTCCTAAAACTTCAAGGTGGAAATGACACCAATAGTTTTAATTGTAAAGCAAATACAAAAGCCTCCACAGTTACAGAAAAATCAATTTAATCTATCATCAGTGGGACTAGACATGCTATATGATCAGATATTCTGGATTATCAGACAATCATAGCAGAGTAAATACAAGGGTAGAAAAGGAAACCCAAATTGTTAAAGGGATTGGTCAGGACATAGATGTTGATGAACTACCTATAGGATCAGCACAGTAGTTCGGTTGGTATAAAGCTGAGATCTAGAAAACTATTAGGAATTGAAACAGAAACGTATATTGTAAAATATTAGATATACAGTTGTAAAATGAGAAGAATGTTTTCGAAGAAATCTGTCTCGATCTGAGCTGCTTTTCTCCCTAGACTTCAAAGTGCCGGTTATGCTTATTATGAGATGAAAAAGAACCTAACGTGCCATAAAATGCAGCATTACTTTTTTAAGGGTGCAAGAAAAATGCAAATTTTTTTCATACATTTTTGTGTGTTTATTAGAAATGTGGAAAAATGGTAATATTTTCTTAAAGGGGTTGTCCAGAACTTTGATATTTATGGCCAATAAAGTTATGCAGGAGCCGGAGAACCAGTGTCCTCGTTTCATCAAGTGATTGCACTTTCTGACATGAATCGCTTTGAAAAGTTGCAACACTTTTGTTCAGTGCAGAGTTGTTGATGTTTTCATTTTGTTTAACCTTATCTTGGAACATTCTTCTACCCTTACCTTAAGGTTTTGTTTCCACTGTCAGTATTAGGCAGCGCTTTGGACGCAGCACCTGTCCGCTCCGTCCAAAGCACTGCCGGCTTTTGAACGCCGGTGATTCCGCATGTGTTCATTGAACCACGCGGAATCACCGCTTCCTATACATTGGACGGTGATATTTATCTTGCTGAGTCGGAGCGTCTCTGCAAGATAAATAGACATGCTGCGGTCTGGAAAGACGCGCCGCTTGTCCGTTTACGCAGGGAAGCCGCGGATGTCCCTGCACGCATAGTGGAGATGGGATTTCATGAAATCCCATCCACTATGCAGCAACATCTGGCCGCTGCAGGTTGGACACTGCTGATGTAAGAAGCGTCCAACCCGCAGAGTTTACGGACCGTGGAAACATACCCTTAAAGAGGTTGTGCAGGCTTGGGACTCAAGTCTGCAGTCAATGTATGTGTGCTGTGAGGATTCTCAGGTGGCGGTGCCAGGTTACCGCAAGTATTTAAGTTGCATACCTCCGGCCACATTTCGACTAGACGTGTCCGGCCTCACTCAATTCACTTATATTGAATGAGGCCGCACACGCCTAGTCGGCATGTGACCGCATGTATGCAAATCGCATATTTGCAGTCATGTGCCTGCTCTCTCCTGGCGTTGGCACTGGAAAATCCTGACAGCGTGCACACTGCGCGCTGAGAGGATTCGCAAGTCTGCAGTCACATGAAGTGACTGCAGACTTGAGCCCCCATGCCAAGACAATCCCTTTACATGAAATTGAGTAATACATATGACAAGGAGCAAACACTAAAATTGGACTTGCCCTGCAACATGCTCTTAATGAAAAAGTGTCCACATTGTGCCTCTCAATAAATGATTAGCCACTACTCCCTCTCCATATATCTCTCTCTTGTCTTTCTCTCTTACTCTCCTGATCATGGCTTTTTGCATCCCCACTCCTATATTAAAGAATGTGCCGATGACAGTGCAAGAAGTGATGACCATTACCCTGCACTGCATAGAAGAAAAATGATCCAGCACAATGTCTTGGGTGTTACCCTCTATATGACACTTTATTGAGACCTGATAGGTCTTTTCTGTTCTGCCACACACGCCATTAAATGGAGCTGAGCCTAAATCCCTGCCTGTAGACAAGCATGGACTTTTTAATAACCTCATTGACCCCTTTAATCATACGTGTTCATTTTAAACCCAGCCTGATGAAGAGACCTGAGTAGTCTCGAAAGCTTGCAATTTCTTACCATCTTTTCAGTTAGCCATTAAAAGGTATCAACCACTGAGGACTCTCAACTCTAAATATTTTTCATTTTAAACCCCTCTTTCTACCACCCACTTAGGACAGGCTAATTGACCTCATCATAACTAACTTAAATGAGTGGAAACAGCAGCATGTGAGCGGTTTGCCAGTGTTTTAGTTCTTTCTGGAGCCATCCTTAAGATTAGCAGACATTGATGGCCAGTTTAAATAATTTCTGGGTGTGTTTCATCTGGTTTATAATGTTAAAAAAAAAACACATACAGCATATGTGTGCAATACAGGCCGAAATCCCTCAAGGCTAAGGATGATTATAATAAGTGTCAGATCTCACAGTAAATTATTTTAGTTTCTTCTAAGAATTTAGAATATTAAAGTTTTGTGATATATGCATGATGACAGGATGGTGTACTACCTTCTGCCAGTTGCAATCCAATTCATAAAGCCTTTTCTTCTATGGCCTTATCCACATGGTTGTAATTAGCGATGCAAAAAAAAATGAAAGCGCTAATGCTCCGTGCAAGAATGGAGCACCAACTTTTACAACAGCCTGTATTTTTAAGTTGATTGACAGAATACAGACTACTATAAAGGACAGCCTGTAGCGCAAGGTAAGTGCTTAACCGGTTTCACTAGTCTAACACTCATGATCTGAGTACGGAGCATGGTGTGTGAAGCGGCTGTTGTGGGTCTCCTGACCCAACCATAGCAGCCTCATACATGCCTAAGAGGCCATTGAGCTATGTAGATTCAATAATATAACAGACACCCTTGACGCAGCAGATCAAACCACAGGTTTTTTTTCAAGGTCATATCCAGACTTTAATATTATTGAGCATAGAGTGTGATTTATTGGAAATAAAAATGTATTCAACGCGTTTCGGTCCTAGTAACAGCTGCCTGACAAAAGCTCTTATTAGGGCTGAAACGCGTTGTATATATTTTTGTTCACAATAAAACGTATCCTATTTTTTAAAATACTGAAGCTTAAAATATTGTAAAACTTTTTTTTTTTTTCTGACCCGGGGAAACTTCTTCCCCCTACATATATAAGAATTTAACTTAATGTTGCTCAGAAAAAATGGTGCAATCACATAAAAAGACATCTTTAAACAACCCCCGGAACGGGGCTGACAAAGACGGCATTGTGTTACTGTAAGACATTGCATGAACTTCACGTCTCTCAAATTCCAGCAGTTTATATATTTGTGGCCTGTTTATTTCATGTTACTATCCCTAATGCTAAAGGGAGACACACCCGCAACGGATAAAGACCTGCCTGGAGTTTGGGAAAAATGTCTCATGCCAAATCAGTTCATGAATGTTATTCTTGATATCAAATATCATTTAGATTTTTTTTACTCCTTTCGTGTCGTATCTCAGCTGTATCTTGTAAATTCTTGACTGTTTTATTAGTTGTTTTTTTGTCTTATTTGTGTGGTCCATTCCCATTTCCACACGTATAAAATGTCCATCCAAAATAACCGAATAATAACATCAGCTCTCACTGTCACACTCATTAGTGAGAGTCATCAGGAAGTAGGGAGGCATCCTGGGAAAAATATGCAAAAACATGCAAATAGCTTTTCAGTAGTTTCCAATTGAAATGTCCTTGCTCTTTTCTGACAAGGCCCAAAAGGAAAAGGCAGATTTGCTTACAGATGGAGCATCGGAGACATTGGAATATTTCTGTTAGAATCTATTCAGTGTGACCATCCGCCATCTTGTTGTGGTTACTGGCTGCTGGTCTTTTTCCCCTGGTGTTGGACTTGTTGTTAGTCAGGTGATTGTATCACCCTTTATTACCCTGCACCTGCCTCCCAGTCCTTGCTGGACAACTGTGTTAATCCACTTGAGTTCTGGCTAGGAGTCTTGATAGCTTTGTGCTATACTTTGTGCAGTTCTGGGATCTCTAGTTCTGCTTGCTTAGTCTTTTTGTTTTTTTCCTTTTGTTTCTGCAGCTTCCTCTATTTCCCTGCTAGGAGGTTATATCACGGGTGTGTCGCTGCGAAGATCGTCGCGATTGCACACCCTGACTTCTCACAGCTGAGTTTCTGCTGCTGGGTGTTTTTCGGCAGTGAGAGAGTTAATTCTCCCTCTCTCTGTGCTGGACAAGACCAGCCTCGCTCAGCTGCAATTAATGTTGCGATAATTGGATTTCTTCATATACCTGCCTGTCTGCTAGGGAAGTGTCGGTGAAAGCATTCATGCAGACCAGCAGGGCGGATCATATTGAGAAGTCTAAAGCTAAGAGTACCTGTTGTGGTTTTCTCCTCTCCTCACTTTATTATTTATCTCCTTACCATTTGGTGTTCCCTCTGTAGTTGTTGTTTTGTATGCAAGGTGTCTTTTATTTTACCCCTTGTACTGTCTTGTTTGTCTTATACTGTGTGTAGGCAGTTACCTTCCGTTCCCTGTGGTGTAATCAGGGTCCATCTCAGGACTAGATTACAGTTGTCAGGGATTCACAGGAGATAGGGTTACGCTGGCGGCCTGGACCTCTGTACCATCAACAGTACCTCCAGGTAGAGGGATTAGTCAGGACCCCAGCTTAGGGTCAGCATAGACCCCGGTCCTCCTTATGCAGAGACAGCGTGACATTTTCACCGACCACTAAAGATTTTCTCCAGCTACCATGGATCCAGTAGCCAGTCTTGATCGGCAGTTGCAGAGTTTGTCCATGGAGCTGGCGGACGTTAAGTCCAAGGTTTTGTACCCCCCGGAGCAGGCCGGACCTGAACCTAAAGTAGCTCTCCCTGACAGATTCACTGGGGGGGCGGGACAAGTTTTTTGCTTTCCGGGAGGCATGTAAATTGTACTTTCGGCTGCGACCTCGGTCATCTGGGAGTGAAGAACAAAGGGTGGGGATTGTCATCTCGCTCCTACAAGGAGACCCCCAATCCTGGGCGTTCGCTCTCCCCCCGGGCTCCCCAGCTCTCCAGTCAGTGGATGGGTTTTTTGCAGCTCTGGGTCTTGTATATGATGACCCGGATCGGGTCTCCCTTGCTGAATCTAAGTTACGTAGGATACAGCAGGGAGATCGTCCGGCGGAGGAATTCTGTTCGGAGTTCCATAGGTGGGCCACAGACACCCAGTGGAATGACCCGGCTCTTAGGAGCCAGTTTTGTCAAGGTTTATCTGACAAATTAAAGGATGTGCTGGCACAGTATGACCCCCCCACGTCACTGGAGGCCACTATGGCCCTTGCTATTCGTATTGACAGACGTCTTCGGGAGAGGTGCGGGGTAACTTCGCCCCCTGTTATGACTCCACCTTCCTCAAAGGTCCCTTATACGGAGGTTCCCCTAGTCAGTCCAGAGGAGCCTATGCAATTAGGAGGGACATCATTCCGGGGGAGGGGATCGGTGGGGCGCCACAAAACAAGAAGTTGTTTCTTCTGTGGGAAAAAGGGACATTTTATTGGGGGGTGTCCATCCCGTTCTTTGCAGACTGAGAAGTCGCCGGAAAACTATTGATCCCAGATTGTGTGGTGGACAGCAATCTGGGAGTAAGTATTTCGCCCCTAAATTCGTCTCAGTTTCTCGTAGCGGCGGAGGTGGTGGTGGGTGCGAGAACTGAGAGGATATCTGTTCTTCTGGATAGTGGGGCCGGGGCTAATCTGGTGGATGCTCGCTTTGCCCGGGTTCAAGGTATGCGATTGAGTGTGTTGGCTAAACCCGTCCCCATATTTTCGATCGATGCCAGACCTCTCGGTCAGGGAAGTTTTTTGCAAGCAGTGCATAACATAGATCTTCAAGTGGGGGCGTTACATAAAGAACTGTTGTCTTGTTATGTGTTGGAGGGTCTTCCTACTCCTATAGTGCTGGGCCTTCCTTGGTTAACTAAGCATAACCCGGTTATTAATTGGCAATCCAGAGAGATAAGTCAATGGAGTGAATTCTGTAATAAAAACTGCATGAATACGGTCATTGGTACGGTCGCTCCTAGGGCCTTACCTCCATTTCTGGTAGACTTTGAGGATGTATTCTCGGAGAAAGGGTGTCAAGAATTACCTCCTCATCGCGAATATGACTGTTCTGTTAACTTGATCCCTGGGGCCAAATTACCGAAATCTAGGTTGTATAACCTTTCTGGTCCTGAGAGACAGGCCATGAAGGATTATATTTCAGAGAGTCTGGCTAAGGGGCATATTAGACCTTCATCTTCCCCGGTGGCCGCGGGGTTCTTCTTTGTGAAGAAAAAAGATGGAGGCCTACGCCCTTGCCTGGATTTCCGTGAGCTTAATCGGATTACGGTCCGAGATCCGTATCCGCTCCCACTTATTCCCGATCTCTTCAATCAGATCGTGGGTGCCAAATGGTTCTCTAAGTTGGATCTCAGAGGGGCGTACAATCTGATTAGGATGAAGGAGGGGGATGAGTGGAAGACGGCATTTAACACTCCGGAGGGGCATTATGAGAACCTTGTCATGCCATTTGGGTTGAGTATTGCCCCGGCGGTGTTTCAACACTTTGTAAAGACATCTTTCGCCACCTAATGGGACAGTTTGTGGTCATATATCTGGATGATATCTTAATTTACTCGCCGGATCTTGTGTCTCATCAGGAGCATGTTAGGCAGGTGTTACAGATCTTGCGGGATAATAAACTGTACGCCAAATGGGAGAAGTGTGTGTTCGCCGTACAGGAACTTCAGTTTTTAGGATTCCTGGTGTCAGCATCCGGTTTTCGTATGGACCCTGGGAAAGTGCGGGCAGTTCTTGAGTGGGATCTGCCAGAGGATCTTAAGGCATTACAACGTTTCTTGGGGTTTGCTAACTACTACCGGAAATTCATTCGTAATTTTTCGTCCATAGTTAAACCTCTCACAGACATGACTAAAAAAGGGACGGATTTTTCAAAATGGTCTGACAAGGCTTGTCAAGCGTTTTCTTCCTTGAAAAAATGTTTTGCTTCAGCACCCATACTTATTCAGCCTGATGCGTCACAGCCGTTCATTGTTGAGGTGGACGCTTCCGAGGTAGGGGTGGGAGCAGTATTGTCACAAGGTTCGTCCCCTGGTAAATGGCATCCGTGCGCCTTCTCTAAAAAATTGTCCGCGGAGAGGAATTATGATGTCGGCAATAGGGAACTCTTGGCCATTAAGTTAGCTTTTGAGGAGTGGCGTCATTTTTTGGAGGGGGCAGTCCACCCAGTCACCGTCATTACTGATCACAAAAACCTGCTATATTTAGAGTCCGCTAAACGTCTGAATCCCAGACAAGCTAGGTGGTCGTTGTTTTTTACCAGGTTTAATTTTGTCGTCACATATCGTCCTGGGTCAAAAAATGTTAAGGCGGATGCCTTATCTCGCTGTTTCCCAGGGGCTGGGAATACGGAGGACCCGGTTCCGGTCCTTCAGGAGGGGGTGGTGGTGTCGGCAATATGCTCTGAGCTTGAGGAGGAGGTATTGGAGGCTCAGGGGGACGCCCCTGTAGGACCTCCAGGGAGACTGTTTGTTCCAAATCAGTTGCGACAAAAGGTGATCGAGGCACACCATAATTCAGCTTTGGCAGGACACCCAGGGAGTAAAGCAACTGAGGATCTCCTCTCGTGCCGGTTTTGGTGGCCTAACTTACATAGGGAGGTGGTAACTTTTGTCGCGTCCTGCGAGGTTTGTGCGCGCTCTAAGACCCCACATACCCGTCCGTCTGGGACCCTCTTACCTTTGAAGATCCCGGAGCGTCCGTGGACTCATCTGTCTATGGACTTCATTACGGACCTCCCGCCATCTTCGGGTAAAACAGTCATACTCGTTGTAGTGGACAGGTTCAGCAAGATGGCACATTTTATCGCTCTTCCTGCTCTTCCTAATGCTAAAACTCTTGCGCAGGTGTTTATTGGGGAGATTGTAAGACTTCACGGGGTACCCTCCGATGTGGTGTCGGATCGGGGGTCTCAGTTTGTGTCCAAATTCTGGAAAGCATTTTGTACACGGCGGGGGATGCAGTTGTCATTTTCATCGGCTTTTCACCCGCAGTCCAATGGTCAGACAGAGCGTCTGAACCAGAGCTTGGAGACATATCTCCGGTGTTTTGTGTCAGAGAACCAGGAGGACTGGGCTTCTTTTCTTGCCTCTGGCGGAGTTTGCTCTAAATAATAGGCGGAGCGAGTCCACTGGTAAGTCCCCGTTTTTTGGGGCATATGGTTTTCACCCCCAGTTTTGTACTTTCAATAGGGGGGCTCTTCTGGGGTTCCTGAGGAGGAACGATTTTCGTCGTCACTTGCTTCAGTGTGGAGAGGAGTGCTGAATAATCTGAGTACTAAGGGGAACCGATACAAACGTATGGCTGATAGGAGGAGAGTGTCTGGTCCGGACCTAAGTGTGAACGATCTGGTATGGTTGTCTACCAAGAATATAAAACTTAAGGTTCCCTCCTGGAAACTGGGTCCCAGGTTCATTGGGCCATACAAGATCAGTTCTATAATTAATCCGGTTGCATTCCGTCTTGACCTCCCTCCCACATTTAAAATTCATAATGTGTTCCACAGATCGTTGCTTAAGAGGTATGTGGCGCCGGTGATACCTTCACCTTTACCTCCTCCTCCTGTGGTGGTCAATGGTAACTTGGAGTTTCAGGTGTCGAGAGTCATCGATTCACGTCTGAATCGCCGGTCCCTTCAGTACCTTGTTCATTGGAGGGGGTATGGTCCTGAGGAGAGGATGTGGGTTCCTGCGTCGGATATTAACGCAGACCGATTGGTTTGGGCCTTCCACACTACTCACCCAGATAAACCCGGCCCTAAGGGTCCGGAGGCCCCTCGTAGAAGGGGGGGTACTGTCACGGGTGTGTCGCTGCGAAGATCGTCGCGATTGCACACCCTGACTTCTCACAGCTGAGTTTCTGCTGCTGGGTGTTTTTCGGCAGTGAGAGAGTTAATTCTCCCTCTCTCTGTGCTGGACAAGACCAGCCTCGCTCAGCTGCAATTAATGTTGCGATAATTGGATTTCTTCATATACCTGCCTGTCTGCTAGGGAAGTGTCTCGTGAAAGCATTCATGCAGACCAGCAGGGCGGATCATATTGAGAAGTCTAAAGCTAAGAGTACCTGTTGTGGTTTTCTCCTCTCCTCGCTTTATTATTTATCTCCTTACCATTTGGTGTTCCCTCTGTAGTTGTTGTTTTGTATGCAAGGTGTCTTTTATTTTACCCCTTGTACTGTCTCGTTCGTCTTATACTGTGTGTAGGCAGTTACCTTCCGTTCCCTGTGGTGTAATCAGGGTCCTTCTCAGGACTAGATTACAGTTGTCAGGGATTCACAGGAGATAGGGTTACGCTGGCGGCCTGGACCTCTGTACCATCAACAGTACCTCCAGGTAGAGGGATTAGTCAGGACCCCAGCTTAGGGTCAGCATAGACCCCGGTCCTCCTTATGCAGAGACAGCGTGACAGGTTACCAGTGTTTTGTTCCCAGTCACTAGATCTTTCAGAGATCCCCTTCCCCCACCTTCAGGTCTTCACTTGAGTCTAGACAAGGATCGTCGGTGGGTCTATTCGCAAGGAACAGGTCGCCCGCTCCATCGTAGAGATCGAGTCTAGTCCAGTGCAGGGTCAGATTCTCCCCCGCTCTATTCCTGAGTTTCTGACCCATAACAATTTAATTATTACCGTATATACTCGTGTATAAGCCGAGATTTTCAGCACCTTTTTTCGTGCTGAAAATGCCCCCTCGGCTTATACACGAGTCATAGGGCAGAAACCAGCGGGGGAGGGGATGCCGCGGCAGGAACCGGTGGCTGGGATCATACTCACCCCTCCCCGTGCCATCGCTGAGGGTCCCTGCAATCCTGCGTTCTCCCCGGCTTCCTGCAGCTCTCCAGCACTGAGCGGTGATGTAATACCGCTCATTAAGGTCATGTAATATGGATGCGACGCCACTCCCATGGGCGTGGCCTCCATATTCATGGCCTTAATGAGCGGTATTACATCACCACTCAGTGCTGGAGAGCTGCAGGAAGCCGGGGAGAACGCAGGATTGCAGGGACGCTCAGCGATGGCACGGGGAGGGGTGAGTATGATGGAGGAGAGGACAAGGAGCACGGAGCTGGACGGGGGATAGAACGGTGGATGGGGGAAGCATGGAGGAGGACGGGGGGAGAACGGAGGACGGGGGAAGCATGGAGCAGGACGGGGGTGAGAATGGAGGACGGGGGAAGCATGGAGCAGGACGGGGGGAGGACGGGGAAGCATGGAGGAGGACGGGGGGGAGAACGGAGGACGGGGGAAGCATGGAGGAGGACAATGAGCACGGAGCAGGACGGGGGAGGATGGAGGGCACAGAGGAGCACGGAGCAGGACGGGGGGAGAGGATGGAGGGCACAGAGGAGCACGGAGCAGGACGGGGGGGCACAGGAGGACGGAGAAGGAATGGGGGAGCACAGCGGAGGACGGAGCAGGAGGGGCGGAGTACAGAGGAGAATGGGGGAGCACAGAGCTGGATGGGGGAGCAAGGAGCAGGACGGGGGCAGCACAGAGCAGGAGGGCAGTTTATACACCCGGCTTATACACGAGTCAATAAGTTTTCCCAGTTTTTTGTGGCAAAATTAGGGGGGTCGGCTTATACACGGGTCGGCTTATACACGAGTATATACGGTACATGGCAAGAAGGTCATCCAATTACATGCAATAGGTCTGTTTTTATGTGTAAGGGGTGGTAGCTAGACGACAGGATGGGGGAAAGGGGAATGCTTAGATTAGGGGTGCATTTGGAGGAAAGGTGAAAAGTTCAAGAAGTGTGAGGACTAGAAGACAAAAAAAGGAAAAAGATGCAAATCAGGTCCATAAAAGCAAGTGATGTGAAGAAACCATAAGAGACCAGACTCTTGCTTCATTTCATGTCTTACATATTTGAAAGAGATACTTCTGACGAACGTTAAAAACCTGCAACGTTCTGCAACTTTTTAGAGTGATGACATGCATCATCATTTGGGACGAGTCAGTACGGAGGCTGCAATGCTTACAAGGATAAGTTGTAATGAATTACAGCAGTAGTCTCCAACTTGAGGCTTTCCAGATGTGAAGCAAATGTATTGAGTAGTGGCCATTACTGTAAGTTTCTTCTAATTCACTGGTATAGGAGAACTTGCAGTACCACTCATGACCATTATGCAATGTATGGAGCTGTGCTACTCTAATCTATGGGGCTGATTGGGTGAGATCCCATCGATCAATAACGATAATGCATTCAATCCCCGTAAAACACCACTAAAAGTGAAAACAAGTTATTATCTATCTGCAGAATATGTGATAACGTACTGACTGGTGGGAGTCCAACTGCAGAGACCCTTACCAGTCTGCCAATGGGGGTTAGGCCCACCCGTTGAGGTGGATCATCTAAGCCCCAGTTCCTGGTGGGCACGCGGACCCCAGGTGTTGATGCAGCAAGCTGGAAGGCACTTGGGCAATGAGAACTTAGCACACTCAGGAATCTTAGGGGCAGCAGGACGGATGAAGTAAAACCCAGCAAAGATGGAAGCACAGTATGCACAGAGAGCGGAGCACACTAAACATAGAGGTCTAGAGACTGAATTCCAAGACACAGATGTGTATGTCAATGAATTTTAAATAGGTCTATGGTTCAAATAGTTTTTATTATAGCATTTATGTAATACAAAAGGCAACAAACAAGTTGCGTAAACAGTTATAGTGCAGCGCCTCTCTCGGCAATGAAACAGAGCAAGTACATCTAGAACACAAGACAACCTCCAGCACCGAATTATACAGTAATGTTTAGAAACATTACATAGCATTCAGTAGTATTCCGGGCTCTGGTAAACTCATAGGAACATTGTTCACAATACCCAGGCACTTTGCTTTAATAAACTTCAAGAACAGAATGAGAGAGGCAGCATCCACCATAAAAGGAAAATATAAGAAGAAACTGAAAAGAGTAAAGAAAAGCAAAAGCCAAAGAAAAGGAAAAAGAAGAGAAGAGGAAGAAAAGACAATAGAAGAACAAATAGAGAAAGGTCCGACTCTCGCCTGTCCACCCAGCCACTCATTGCCCATATCCATTAGAAAGTCTATTCACCGCCACCCACTTCTACCCCTGGAAGCCTCAACAGCCCCGAGAAAGCCAATCCCGGAACTCCGGAGAGCCCCTAAATGTCACCCACTCACTCCACATTCGCAGATAGGACTCAGACCTCCCTGCATCGGCTGCCCTAAGCTCCTCCATGTAACGTATGTTGTCCATGAGTTCCACCCATTGGATTCTCGAGGGTGGATGGATAGATCTCCAACACCTGGGGATTAATTGACGGACCGCCTGCAGAAAGAAATGCTGGAGCCCTTTTTTAATGAGCTGCACCCTTCCCGGGATCATTGATAGAAGGGCCATTTCTAATGTGATTGAGACGGATCTCCCACTAAATTTGGAAAACAATAACCCCACCTCCCTCCAAATTGGGACTATCTTGGGGCATTCCCACCAAATGTGGACGAAGGAGCCATAGCCACTGCCGCAGCGCCAGCACTCATCAGTACAAGTGGAGTACATCTTCGCCAGTCTAGAAGGGGTTCTGTACCAGCGAGACAACAGTTTGTAATTCGCCTCCTGAGCACGGCCAGCTATCGTGCCCTTGTGAGTCATGTGGAAAGCTTTAAACCATAAGTCTGGCGAGAATGTTCTACCCAACTCCCGTTCCCAACCACTCACAAATGGGGGCAAAGAGTCCCCTGTCTCTCCCGCAACCAAGAGGCGATACACCAAAGAAACATCATGGACAGGAGCAGTCCCACCTGTACATAGCTGTTCAAAGTCTGTAAGTCGCAAACGTGGGCGGACCAGTGCCTCCAATGAGGAGGCATAACTACGCATCTGAAAGTATATCAACCACGCGCCTGCTATACCAGCTCCCGTCCCTAGAATGTCCCCAAGGCCAACGTAGCCTGATTGCGTGTAAAAATTGCGCAGGGAAAAAACCCAGGTGTCAAAAACCGGCAGAGCAGGGAGCCCCCTCGTTAAAGATGGGCAGGCAGCATTACCAACAAGGGGCGTCAGGGACCAGGAACCGACACTAAACCGACCCCGGGCGCGAAGCCGTCCCATATAGTCAGCAGTGTCAAGATCAGGGACAAGTCCCCATCGCGATAGCGTGCCAATTTTGGCAGCCAAAATATGCCCTGTGCCGCTACTGGGCCGTTATGTCTCTCTATTTCTACCCATAGTTTTTCCTTCCCTCGGTAAGTCAGGTCTAGGACTTTCTTGCAAACAGTGGCTCTATAATACAACAGAAAGTCCGGTAATCCGACCCCCCCATTCAGTTTTGGGCGGATCAAAATAGAATGCCGTATGCGCGGACGGGAGGACCCCCACACGAACCTCGAAGCTGCGCGCCGTAATCTATCAAAAAAGGGTCTAGGCACAACCAAAGGTATGGTCTGAAACAGGTAGAGAAGCCTGGGAAGGATATTCATCTTCAAAACATTGACTCTGCCGAACCAAGACAATTGCAGTACTTTCCACTTCTTGAGATCCTCCTCAATCTGACGCAACAGAGCGCCATAATTAAGGTCAAATAATTTGGAAGTGTCCGATGCTATTTTCACCCCCAGGTATGTGATGGCTAAAGGCTGCCACGCAAAAACCTCACTGAGCCTTATCCTCTCTGCCTCCTCTCCCGACAGGGACACATTGAGCAGCTCCGATTTCTTATGGTTAACTTTAAAATTGCTAAGCTCGCCAAAGGTTTGGAAATGTTTCATCACCGTAGGAATCCCTATATGTGGCGAGGACATATATATGAGGAGATCATCAGCAAACAAGGACACTTTCTGATGAAAACCACCCCTACAGAACCCCTGGAGAGTGGCATCCTTGCGTAAGGCATTAGCCAACGCCTCCATGACCAGCACATATAAGGTCGGTGACAGGGGCACCCCTGGCGCGTTCCATTCCCGATACGAAAAGGCATGGAAAGAGACCCATTGACTCTCTCCCTAGCCGTAGGCGATCTATATAGAGCCAAAATCCAAGAGCGCATACGGGGACCCAGACCAATCCGTGAGAGAGTTGCTGCCAAAAAGCCCCAATGCACCCTGTCAAACGCCTTCTCAGCGTCAATGGAAAGGAGGCAGAGAGGTGACCCCGAAGCTCGTGCATGATCCATAAGAGCCAATGTCTTTAGGGTATTATCTCCCGCCTCCCTGCCCTGAACAAAGCCCACCTGATCCCTGTGTATGAGGCCAGGCAAGTGTGGGCGAAGCCGCCACGCCATGACCTTAGCGTAGACCTTCATGTCTACATTAATGAGCGAGATAGGGCGAAAGTTACCACAACTTGAAAGATCCTTCCCAGGCTTCGGCAACACCGTTATGACAGCTTGTAGGGTCTGTGAAGGAAACTGATCTCCCCTGGCCACAGCATTAAAAGCCTGAAGCATTACCGGCCCCAAAATGTCCCCAAATGTGCGATTGAATCTGGGCGTGAACCCGTCAGGTCCCGGGCTTTTGCCCACCTTTAAGTCCTTGATGACTAGGGCCACCTCCTCCAACGTCATGTCACCCTCCAAAGCATTAATCGTCCCGGGGTCTAAGCGTCGCGGGGCAAAGGTCTCCAAGTAGTCCAAAATACGCTGTGATGGCAGAAACGGTCCCCAGTCGGAGAGGGGTCAATATTGTACAAGGTCTCATAATATGACCGGAAGGCCTCCAAGATTTCTCCATTGGAATGAACTGTTCGGCCACACTGATCATTAATGGAAAATAAATAAGAGTTGGGAGCCCTCGGACGCAAGGTTCTGGCGAGCAAAGTGCCTGCCTTGTTGCCATACTCATAATAATTCTTGCGCCATTTATCGCGGTAACACAGCGATTTTTGGTCTAGAATTTTCAAGATCTTATGACGAGCATTTGAGAGTTCCGCCAGTCGTGCGTCCGAGGGTCTCCTTTTATTGGCCATCTCCAGAGCACCCAGATCTGCCAGCAGAGCTCGTAACGTACTAACCCTATCCCTTTTCAGACGCGAACCATGGGAGATAAATATGCCCCGCAATACGCACTTAAGGGACTCCCGTTGTATAGGGGCGCCCGTGTCATCCGAATCATGCACCTTGACAAAGTCCTCAACAGCCCTGCGCACATCCGCAACACACATAGCATCCTGCAATAAATTGTCATTTAGGCGCCAGGAAAACTCCCGTTCACACGCCGAGGACTGCCTACATGAGCCATAAACAGGTGCATGATCAGACCACAAGAACGCCCCCATGGAACACGTGGGATTGTCATCCAATAGTGAGTGTGATACAAAAACGTGGTCCAGTCTACTATATGAATTATGTGCCAATGAGTGGTAACTATAATCCATTGTAGTAGGGTGAAGTGTACGCCATAAGTCCACCACCCGTAAGGCAATGAGACCCTTCTTCAAATGCCTCAAGGCTGCAAGAGAGACAGAGGACCTACCTGTTGACGAATCCATCTCCGCATTGAAGAATAGGTTAAAGTCACCCCCCAAGATAACAGTAGAACCCTCGGCAAACCTGGTCAGCTTGTCTATCACCTCCAGTCCAAAAGACACCTGAGCTGAGTTAGGAAAATACAGATTAGCGAAGGTATACCGATGCATTCCAATCAACAATTTCAGAAAAAGGTAGCGACCATCTGAACCCGCCTCTACCTCCACCACCGAATGCTGGAAGCTTTTATGAAGGGGTATGGACACTCCACCTACTTTAGCCTCCGGATTCGGAGCGTGGTGCCATGAAGAATAGAAGCGGGTTGAGCATCTGGGAAGCTGATCTGCCTTAAAATGTGTCTCCTGCAGCATGGCCACCATTACCCTCTTTTTATGCAAATGGTACAAGATCTGTCCCCGTTTTCCAGGACTATTAAGGCCACGGACATTATAAGAACAAAAAGTGAGATCAGCCATGGGACCACGCAGAGGAGGAACAAATTAGGAGCCGGGCGGGAGGACCAACGAGAGGAAGGCCGGACACAAAGAGTAGAAAAAGAGCAGAAAGAAGAAGAAGAAAAGAACCTAGCAGAAAAACAGAACATGAACAAAACCCATACCCCCCCGAATGTACACAGGAACCGAAATTCCTCAAACAAAAGCTGAATCCCAATCGGGAGACAATGACCCCACGAAATTCAGGACCCCGGAGCGCCACCAGGAAAGCGGTGTCCCACCGAGGCCCCCAACCCCGCCGGATCGCCCTAAGAGCAAGCATGATAACCTACCCAGAACAGACAGAACCTGTCCCAAACCCCCTCCCCGCAATGTAAAAATATAACTTTATAACTGTGAGGCACTGCGTAGCGCAGTCCCCCATAACCCGCAATCCCGCAAACAGTAACACTGTAAATTTACCGGAGAACCGGCCCCAAGCCCCCACGACCCCCCCCACCCGAGCATGTCCTCAGGCGTTTTACATTAATCCGCAATAAAGCGAAAGATCAACAAGGGAGAAGGCCGTGTGAGCCCAGCAGCCCGCCCCCCCTAATGTACATCCACCAACCAAAGGCTTCCAAAGCTGAACATGAGGAAACAAAGTACTCAAGAAAATAAGCAGTAATGCATATCATATAGCCGGATCCCTGCGATTTCTTCTCTCACGGTGCTCCCGCGGACGAACCACCGACCAGTCGCCACCCGGAGCCATAATCGGGGGAGACTCCACCTTAGGCCAATCCGGAAGAGAGATCATCGGCAGTTCAAAGGTGCTCAGGAAATTCGGTAAATCGCCCAGAGAGCGAAAGGTGGCCGACCGTCCATCCTTACGGGCCAAGAGCTGAAAGGGATAGCCCCAGCGATAAACGATCTCTTTTGAACGGAGAGCCTCCAACAACGGCCGAAGCGCCTTGCGCTGAAGAAGCGTACGTCTCGCCAGGTCTGGAAGCAGCTGGATGGGTCGATCACGAAACTGTAACTGGGCTTGCTCTCTGGCTTTATTAAGGATCCGGTCCTTGATTTTGAAGAAATGGATCCTGCAGATGACATCGCGGGGCCGAGACGGGTCAGTGGGTTTAGGTCCCAGGGATCGATGGATGCGATCAATTTCAATGGCGGTCGCAGGGTCCTGTTAAGAAGAGAGCCAAAAAACGATTGCGCCCAACCGTCCAGCTGAGCCGCGCCAATGTCCTCTGTCAGGCCCCTAATGCGGATATTGTTACGACGATGACGATTCTCCACTTCGTCCAGATGGAACCATAAGTTAGAGATCTGTAAAGCGTGAGCCTGCAGCACCCCGCCATGAGTATCAACAGTGGAGCTCAATGAAGAATGCGCATTCTCCACCTCCGAGACCCTCTGGCCCACATGATGTAAGTCCTTCTGTAACTCCGCCATATTGCGGGTAATATAATTGCTCCAGCTTCTGGAAGCGCCGGTCCAGATCCGCATTGGTAGGTAGGGCTTTTAGGTGTGCTTGCCAGTCCCAGCTTGATCCCTCACCTCCCTCAGAGTCAGGGAAGCAGAGCCAGCCGATGAGCAGGACTGAGGAGCATTCTTTCTGACCCTCTGCTTCGGTAGCTCAAGAGAGGAGGGGGTCTGCAGTAAAAACTCCAGGGGGTCTGTCCAGACAGGGCCTACACACTCCTATCCTGCCTGGAGTCACCCGTGAGCTTGTCGCTGTCGGGAATGCTCCATCACAGGAGACTTCTGCAGGGCCTCCCCGCTGGGATCACTGAGATGGAGAGTCTGTTCTCAGCCCCCACCTTCTCCCCCGTTGTAGGAAGCTTCGGGCTCTCTGCTTCAGGGCAGTCTGGATTCTCCACAGGCTTCTGTGAGGCCCGTAGGCCTGAATCCCCGGATTCCCGGAGGTATTTGTGTAAAGTGCCGTCAGCGGCAGCAGCAGTCACAGCTGATCTCAGAGAGCCTTTCTTTCTGCCCATGGTCGGTAGACGATGCATAGGGACGCTCAATAATGCAGATTTATAGCAGGGATTGCAGGAGCTCAGAAGGTCTGCTTCCTATCCCTCCATAGGCCAGCCATGCCCCCCTTAAATAGGTCTAAAGAGATGATGTCAATGATCTGGCAACCTGCATGGAGCACAGCAGAGGACAGCAGACCCAGAAGAATGTAGCAAAGCTCGGGATACCAGGGACAGGTGTGTAACAATGGGGATTTTTTTTTATCCAGGACAAAACATTTACCTCTATTACAAAATGAAGTGGCAGGTTGGACACTTGACCATCACTACATTAATTCTCTATAGGACTACCAGCTGAGCGCGCTGCTCAGCAGCCCCATAAGGAACAAATGGAGCAGTGGTTGAGGATAAAATTTCCCCGTTCTGCCGATTGGTCTGTGTCCAAGAAAGCGAACTCCAACTGATCAACAAGTAATCATCGTGATGAGTGAGTATACTCGTTGCTCGGGTGTTCTCCGAGTATTTGGGAGTGCTCGGAGATTTAGTTTCTGTCGACGCAGCTGCATGATTTGCAGCTGCTAGACAGCCTGAATACATGTGAGGATTCCCAAACAAACAGGCAATCCTCACATGTATTCAAGCAGTCTAGCAGCCGCAAATCATGCAGCTACGGCAATACAAACTAAATATCTGAGCACGCCCAAATACTCGGAGGACACCCAAGCAACGAGTATACTCAATCATCACTAGTAATCACCTGCCTCTAAAAATAATGCAGCACTGAAAATTGAATACCTGGCAGCCCAATCCCACAAATTATGATTTGCTTAAAGTTGACTCTTGCTAAGCGGTTCAGAATTTGGCAGACTATGCGGTCAATCACTTTTACCAATTTGTACACTTGTCAACATCTACAAAGTGTCTCCCATCCAAAATGACCATCTTCAGTACAATGCCCTGTCGTAGCTGCACTCCTGAAGCTCTATAATAACACGTTGGATTCATCCTGACTGCTAAAATAAATCATAACTGGCAATGAGTAATATTTAGCTGTACTGGAAAAGAAAAAAAAAAAACGCCCCATGCCCGTATTTATACTGACTTTACAAAGCGACAGCTGTACTGAAAACTTTTATGTAGGAACTGAGGTTAAACAGAGCACCCCATAGTCATCCAGTAGGGGTAGAATTCCAGCTATGTGGGAGCAGATTTATATCACATGTTGTTTAATATGTGATAAAACGGGTATGCACGGGCATGCTTGGAGTTTGTTGGGTTTCTACATAGCTATGACTTCGTGAACCTGAAATAGTTTATTGCCAGAAGGAAAGGCTGAAGGTGGTTGTAAAATGCATGTTAGGCCAGGGCTGTATGGCGACACATTCACAATGTCAGCTCACATACGATATGGTAACCTTTTTTGTGGGCTCTTAGTGGAAGATGTGTGTATAGGTGCGACGCTGTGCATTCCCATAGGCCAATGCTGCATGCACAATATAATTTAGTATGGCTGTGCAATTATTTTCTGTCCTGATTTTACATAGGATCATAGTGTAAAACAGATGCGATTGCTGGTCTACAGAGTTGAACTGGCTGCTTAGGACTACAATATTGATGACCTATCCTAGTGGGGGTCCAATTCCCAGCACTTCCACCGATCCGCTGTTTATAGTTCCTCCGTCTGGTGGATGTACACTGTGTGCAGAGCTGGAACAGCACAGCTCCGTACATTGTGAAGTGGCTCAGGTTCTGCAGCTCAGCTACCATTAACTTCAATAGTTGCTGCGCTGTAGTACCCAAGAATGGCCACCAGGTTACCAGAGGCCATTGCAAAACCCTTTAGAAAGTTTTCAAATCCCAAGCAGCACCCCAACAGGAGAAATAAAGCATTACACCATTGAATCATTAGGACATCCACATAGTTTTTGTATCCGCATTCCTGTCTAAGTAATGGATTAGGATTCTAAATGGTTGGATCCCATAAAAACCCAGGATTTCACTAAAATGGAGGCTAAAATGGATTTTCATGTTATGGATTTTTTCTGTGTTAGGTGCATGTTTGGGCTATATATACAGTGCCTACAAGTAGTATTCAACCCCCTGCAGATTTAGCTGGTTTGATAAGATGCAAATAAGTTAGAGCCTTCAAACTGCAAACGAGAGTAGGATTTATTAACAGAAGCATAAATCTTACAAAACAAAAAGTTATGTTGCTCAGTTGAATTTTAATAAATTTTAAACATAAAAGTGTGGGTCAATTATTATACAACCCCTATGTTTAATATTTCGTGGAATAACCCTTGTTTGCAATTACAGCTAATAATCGTCTTTTATAAGACCTGATCAGGCCGGCACAGGTCTGTGGAGTTATCTTGGCCCACTCCTCCATGCAGATCTTCTCCAAGTTATCTAGGTTCTTTGGGTGTCTCATGTGGACTTTAATCTTGAGCTCCTTCCCAAGTTTTCAATTGGGTTAAGGTCAGGAGACTGACTAGGCCACTCCAACACCTTGACTTTTTCCCTCTTGAACCAGGCCTTGGTTTTCTTGGCTGTGTGCTTTGGGTCGTTGTCTTGTTGGAAGATGAAATTACGACCCATCTTAAGATCCTTGATGGAGGAGCGGAGGTTCTTGGCCAAAATCTCCAGGTAGGCCGTGCTATCCATCCTCCCATGGATGCGGACCAGATGGCCAGGCCCCTTGGCTGAGAAACAGCCCCACAGCATGATGCTGCCACCACCATGCTTGACTGTAGGGATGGTATTCTTGGGGTCGTATGCAGTGCCATCCAGTCTCCAAACGTCACGTGTGTGGTTGGCACCAAAGATCTCGATCTTGGTCTCATCAGACCATAGAACCTTGAACCAGTCTGTCTCAGAGTCCTCCAAGTGATCATGAGCAAACTGTAGACGAGCCTTGACATGACGCTTTGAAAGTAAAGGTACCTTACGGGCTCGTCTGGAACGGAGACCATTGCGGTGGAGTACGTTACTTATGGTATTGACTGAAACCAATGTCCCCACTGCCATGAGATCTTCCCGGAGCTCCTTCCTTGTTGTCCTTGGGTTAGCCTTGACTCTTCGGACAAGCCTGGCCTCGGCACGGGAGGAAACTTTCAAAGGCTGTCCAGGCCGTGGAAGGCTAACAGTAGTTCCATAAGCCTTCCACTTACGGATGATGCTCCCAACAGTGGAGACAGGTAGGGCCAACTCCTTGGAAAGGGTTTTGTACCCCTTGCCAGCCTTGTGACCCTCCACGATCTTGTCTCTGATGGCCTTGGAATGCTCCTTTGTCTTTCCCATGTTGACCATGTATGAGTGCTGTTCACAAGTTTGGGGAGGGTCTTAAATAGTCAGAAAAGGCTGGCAAAAGAGATCATTAATCCACACATGTGAAGCTCATTATTCTTGGTGCCTGAACTACTTCTTAATACTTTAGGGGGACCAAACAGAATTCTTGTGGTTTGAGGGTTGAATAATAAATGACACTCTGAATTAACTTTAACGTTTTAAAAAAAAAAAAAAAATTAAAACAAAAATTTTTGCAGCAGTGCATTTCCCACTTCCAGGCTGATCTACAGTACAAATGTCACAATACCAAGTTAATTCCGCATGTGTCAACCAGCTAAATCTGCAGGGGGTTGAATACTACTTGTAGGCACTGTATATTACTTCTCAACCTTCATATTTCTGCAATTATGTCCTACAAGAGTTATCAGATGTTCTTGTTCTGGCAGGATTGTTAGCACCGGTCTGAGATTAACATCATTCTCCTTAAAATGCTTTGCTGAGCTAAATGTTTAGATGCATAATAAAACACATAATGGTAATTGCAACAGAAAGATTAACTGATTTACTGCAATCAAAAGAACTGGTTATTCAAGACTCTTGTAAATAAATCCCAGGATCAGATCTCCTAAGACTGGTATCAGGAACATCCAATCAAATGCATGTGAAACACTTTACCATGCGTGAGGAGGTTGTATGTCACAACTGGGTATGTCATAGGGCAAGTCTCAAACTTAATACTAAAGTCATTTAAAGAGAAGTCATCGCTACACTGGCGGCCATGTCTGAAGGTAACTGGAACCTTAGGGCACATCGCAATATATTACATTAAGTACAGTGTCAGGGTTTACCGTCTTGGCTGAAATTGCATCCCAGGGTTGGACATTGCATCCCAAGGTTGGACATTTGTTTTTTTAGATCCCTATTCTACAATGGAGGACCTCAACAGCCAGTATATATTACTTTGCGACAATCTCTGTTCTATATCAGCAGTCGTACAATGCAGCCACCATTTCCCTTCTTTCTACGTCCGGATGCGATGATTACCTTATCAGTTGGTATGACAGTCAAGGGACTTGTGTTGTGGGACGCTCACCTATCAGACATTTTTTGGGAATATCCTATGGATATGTCTTTAAAGGAGTTGTTGACCTTAGGTTACAAGGTTTTGAATCCTTACATTGGCCACACTGCGCTGTGAGGATCCTCCGGTGCCGGCACCGTGAGTTGCGAGTGCGGGTCTGCAAGTATGTGATTTGCAATTATGTGCCGACCGTTCAGAAGTATGAAAAGTGCATACTTGCAGTCACATGATCACCCGCACCCTGTGCCGAACCGAAGAATTTTCACAGTGCAGAGTGTGCACGATGTGAGGATTCACAAGTTTGCAGTCACATAAAGTGATTGCAGACTTGTAGCCTAAGGCTGGACAATCCTTTTAATTTCTGATATAGGAATACCTTTTTAACAAAATTTGTGCTAGTTAGAAAGTTGTGGTGAATCACTCAAATACCCAAATGCCTTTTTTCTCCATGAATGGAATCACTTTATAGTCATAATATTTGAAGGACTCATAATCTTAAATGAGTTATCACATAAAGGTCTTTAAACCATCACGTAGGCCCCACATATTGTAAAGAGGTAATGAGAAGCGTGCTCCCTGCTCTCCAAACATATCAGAACATGTCAGCTGCAGGAAAAACTTTTGCTTTAAACTTTGAACTGTATTGACTATATCTATGCACTTATATCTAAACTACTTATCGATGTGATGTCAGCTTGGGATCGCTCTGGTCATCATTAAAATTGGCGCTATTCATTATCGCAAACTAAAGAAGGTCTATGAATTTGGATCAATTGAATGTGGAAATTGGCCACCAAAACATGTTAAGATGGCCTTGAGCATCCAAGGTGTAATCAGTTGAGAATATTATGTTTTGTTGCCAATGGTGGTGCCGAAAATACTTAAAAGTCCAAAGAAAATACAAGACTTCACTCTGGTATATTGGACACTCTGGTATATTGGAAAATGTGTCACTGGAGTCATTGTGCAGTTTTGGCAGATGACGGTCACAGTGGGTTCATAACAGATTTAGACTGGAGTATTCACAAACTTGTAATGGAAGTGTTTTATAGCTGCGTAGTTAACTGTCTTCCCAGTAGACACCGTTCTTTTCTTGAAGATGATGACGAAAAAAAATAAGTTTAATTGGATGTGGAATAATATTGCCTATATCAGGTATATATTAGAGGTGAAGGGTTGCTTGAAGCGTTCCCACCCATTCCTATGACAACACATTTCTACACGGTGAAAAAAGTTAGGCTGGCACATACTGGTTCGACTTATGCCAGATGACACGTTTTTGGCATATATGGGGAGAATGGGATCCAAAGGAAATGTTCGACGTATGCGCTAGGAGCATTCACGACGCACACACCCTAATCTAACCTAAAAACAGAGTCTCACCAATTTCAACAGTACCAGTCGACTATCCAATGTTTATAACGAGAAACCAACCCTCAGTGCAGATCTTGTAAGGGTAAAGATAACAAGTTCCATGTTTAACATGCGTGACCCTTAACATGTTTAACATGCGTGAAAACACATGCACGCTCGGCCGCGCCTGATCACGTTCACAATCTATTGATGTGAATGTCTCACTGATACATCGTCAGATAGCGCTACACTGAATATTATAAAATTTACGTTGGATTTAAATCTCATTAAGCCAAATGTCAATAAATAGATATGCATCAATGCAGAACATACCATAGATGAAAACCTGGCAGCTGCTGTGGGGCTCCTGGAGAGATCCGGTCCAACCTTGATCAATTTCCTCTTGACTCTCTTGGCGATCTGTATTATTAGCAAACAAGTGGTGAGGGAATTATCTCAAAGGTCATGGAAACAGCATGGAGGGGGAAACTAGTCATGTCTAAAGGGTATGCCACACTAAACGAGATCGCTAACGAGATCACACCTGCGTCACCATTTATGACGCAGTAGCGATCTCGTTAGCGACTTTAGCTGTGTGTGACATGTAGCAGCGATGTGGCCCCTGCTGAGATGTCGTTGATCGCTCATGAACGTTCTGAGCCGTTTTTTGGTCGTTGGTGTCCCGCTGGTGAGCCTGAATCGCTGAGTGTGACACCCTTTATGAACGACTTCACCAGCATCGCAGGTGGGACTAGGTTTTTCCAACGACCGCAGAGGTCGTTATACAGATCGCTGATGAGATGTGTTTGGAATCACAGATTGTTGATGAGATGTGTTTGGAATCACACAGCTAAGTCACTAACGAGATCGCTACTGCGTCATAAATGGTGACGCAGGTGTGATCTCGTTAGCGATCTCACTAGCGATCTTTTAGTGTGGCATACCCTTAATATCTAAAAATTACATTTACTCTGCACTATGTTTTGTTTGTTATTAATTTTTATGTTCACCAACATTTACAATGCAAAATATGGGATGTTTAAAGGGAATTTGTGACAAGGTTTAGGCTTACTAATCTGATGACAATGTGGCGCCCCTGAGGGTTCAGTCGCCACAGAGGTGTTGCATCTCACCCAGAGGTGTGACACCTGACTCTCAGGTAAGGAGGAAGCACCCCTAGGACTCCACACCTGCATCCAACACACCATGCCAGCAGAGCATATGGACGTACCCATTGGGAGGATGGTCTGACTCAGGCTGGTTAGCAAAGGGTGTATACATGGGTGGGTGGAGTTAGCTGCAGCACTTAGGCTGCGTGGTAGAATAGAGAGCTGCCAGTGACTGACTGAGGCTTCGCATGAGTACACCTCAGGAAGCAACTGCTAGAGTTAGCAAACAGGTCCGAAAAGGCACCGAGGTTGGTCTATCCATCCGTGGCCCCCATCCTGAAGAAGGAAGGACCAAGGCCATCAGGGAGTGGCCCCTAGACTAGTGGGAAAGCTTCACGCCCTGCTAGTAAGCCGACGGCGGTGATCACTTTATGGGTCATTGCCACCAACCACCAGCATCTCTACAGAAAGGCGGCACTACGGGGTCAAGTACGCACAGACATAGGATTGATCTGTTGACCGAAAGGGCTCACAGCTTCTGGAACTGGGAGTTGCATGGTGAGGTGCTAGGAAGTAAAAAGGAGTAAGAGCACAGAGAGTGAAGGCCAGAAAGGAACAAACTGATAGGGAGTCCTGGGAAGTGCGACCAATCTACCTGAGGGTTGCTGGACCACCTATCTGGAGGACACAGTGCTAAGCGGGCACCTGTACTGCAGACAGACTGTGAGTAAAAACCCTGAAACTGCACTTGGACTGTCTTCCTGATTATTCCAGCGTCGCACATTCCTCTCTGCTACATCCACAAACACCATCCCTTCACTACCACATCTACCTGCCCTGGAAGACTATAACCTCACATGTAGGAGGTACACCAACTAGCTGCACTACACCATCTCTTCCAGAGGACCTGCACAGCAGCGCTGGTCACCCTGACCAGATACTACAGGTGGCGTCACGAATCACTATACGAACATTATTCCCCTGTAAATATATATATACTTAATGCTGCTCTCAGGTGGGGCAGCAAAAATCTGGTGACAGATTCTCTGTAA
>JARQOD010000007.1:71432262-71468965 GCA_033576555.1 Oophaga sylvatica
CCTGCCAAAAACTGTACCTTAACTTTGTGTGAGCAGAGCCTATGTTCCCTGCTCTCGCACAGCTACGGTTCTGTATCCAGTCCTCTGCCACTCCCTTGTCTGTGGAGCAGAGGAATGAATTGCGGTAAATATTTTCCAAAAAGCTGAATTAAACTTTACTCAGATGCTTTTTTTTTTTTTTCTTCTTTGCCTGTGAAAAAAAACGGACTGGTTTTTCATCAGTGGGCTGGATCTCATTTTTATCCGGTTTTTGGTCTGTGCATATTTCTACCGTTGCTGCGGCGTCCGTTTTTCCCCGCTTATGAAAAAAAAAAAATTCCAAGCATCTCCTACCCAGTAAATATTAACAGAAAAAAATAATGAAGAAATGGAACTTGGTGACACACAGATGGCATCTGTTTGTTGTCCCTGTTTTTGTCACTCATTAACTAGAATAAGTCGATTGATCCACAAACTAGATAAAAAAAAAAAAATGGAAGTCTGTGTTTTGCTTTGGGGACAGTAGTGATTCCCATAAACTATAATGGATGCATGCTCTATCCATGAAAAACACGGCCATGTGGATGAAGTCTTAGTATGTGAACTCCTTTCTGACCATGAAATCACATAGGTAATTTTTATGACTGCACTTGGAGCCTCCGTCCACATTGCATGTAATGGGACAATCCAGATGATAGTATGCACCATCTAAACCTATTGGTTTCCTTTCCTTCCAGGCGTTGGGTAGATTTGACAGGTCTAGAACCGGCTCTTTTCAGCACAGCGGGACGACATCATCATCATCATCATCCTTTAATTCCTCCCTGAGGAGGACAAAGAGGAAAGCTCCGCCGCCGCCATCACCACCTGCAATAACGCCGTCGGACATCGATGACGAAAAACCGTAATGCCATGGGTAATCTTCATAGTTTGGGATCCCACTTGACATTTTTGAAAATAACACAAAACAAAGACCCCACTTACTAAAGCTGATGTGCCCACCTTAACCTCTACTAACTCAATGCAGCATATAATCCGACTGCAGTTCACATGATGACCACTAGGTGGCCACCTATAGGCACATGTAGCATAAACATCCCCCAACAATAATTTTTAATATGTATATAAGTGGTGATTTTGCACCACTCCTCTTTGGATATGTGGCAGCGACCTGATCGCCTTCTGTGTCTCTCAGATTGGTTGGTTGTACAATATTCTGTTCTCACTTGAAACCTTCTGTACAGTAATGCTTGGTGGGATCAAATGGGCTGCTGAATATAGGCACAAGTCCAGCATGGAGTCATTCTCTGAAGCGCTGATTTCTTGTTGGGCTTGTGATTATACTCATAGGCAGCACATTGGCCTCCGCTTACTACCTGTTGCCTTACAGCCCTTTATTTAATTTTTAGTTCGGGCATTAGTTTCTTCTGGGTCTTTGGATTCCTCCTATTCTCCAAAATCATACATACAAGTGCATTGAGTTCCTAAGCACTTGGCCCCAATTGGTTTGAGGATATATCACGTACGCAGGGCTGCAGTGTAAAGCATAGGGGAGATATGGTGTCACAGCTCTGTTGTTGGAATACCCAGGGACTTCTTCCCTGTACCTACCACTAGGGGCGCCCTAGCTATCGCTGCCCCTGGATTATACCGGGGAGAAAAGGGAGGTTAAACAACTAGCCGAAACACCAAGCACCAGGCACAGATCAACACTCCAAAGGCCTCTATCAACAACTGACTCCTCCACTCCACGCCAGGCAGTATATAGACTAACACTGGCAATTCAGAGGAGTGGCCAACACTGAACAGCTGAGATCATCCAAGCAGGAAGCCTCAGAGACTCCAAACTGAACAGATTAACCCCTGCACTGCTAACAGAAACCTGCACCGTTTATTATGATGAAGTGCTTCTAATCAGTTCAGGAGTATGTGAAATCAGAAGCTGCGGTCGTCTGGCCCCTCTCTGTTGCGGTAAACCTGTGACATGTAGAATGATGCTTCTTCAGACCTCTGCAGTTTATATTCAGGCATGTGTACTTATATAATATAGCTATTTCTATTCCCAACAGGATTTTCAGAAGAAGTAAACCACAAGAGCGTTTCTGATGATGATCATAATCTTCATGAGATCTCCCCAGGTATAATTTTTTTTATTTTTTTGCACTTGTTTAAATAGGTTTTTGTATTTTAGGACCCTGAGCTACTAAAATCGCTAGACGGAAATGCCTGCTAGCATAAATTTACCTGGGGATTTTGAAGCAAATCCACAGGAAATCTGCATATGTAGATGTGTGCCTAAGATTACCCGATATAATATAATTTTGTACCTTTCTTATAGATAATGATGTTACCAAGTTACCGTGAGACTTGCAATGTGATTTCCTAACCACTAGGGGGAGCATTAATAGAAGAGCTTGTAACATTTATGTTCTGCAACAAAGGTGTATTCATTTTAATTAGTTTTTCTCAAGTTAAGGCACAATACATGAACAGATTTTGAGTTTGTTTGTTTTTCCTTTAAAACTGTAAACAAACCTATAACCTGATTTCTACGGTAAAACGTTCTTGATGGGTAATACAGCGTCATTGGTTTAGCCCTTTGATAGTTCACGCAGAACTCTAGCAACACCTGCTGGAGTCTATGGGAAATGCAGTCACATTATATTTTCAGGAGGAAAACCTACTATGGTATGTTGAATAGTTTTAGGATCAGGTTGGGTTCAGACAGGCAAGTTTTATTTAATTTATTTTTTTTTAAGCCTAGAGAGCGTACAATATATCTATTAATAGATCATTAGAAACTGTGCTGTCTTTATACTTTTTTTGCCCTTATGCAAAAGTAGTAACAATAAAAAAAAAACAAAAAAAACTTTTATATAAGTGGTTCATTTGCCATTATGCGGAACTGTAGAATAAAAAAATCATGCTATTTGTCTTGCATAGTAAATGCTGTACATGCAACTCTCCAAAAATTGTGGAATTGCTGTTTTTCAATACATTGCATGCATCCCAAAGCGGTGTCTTAAAAAAACCAATAAAATAAAAATACAACTTGGCCTTCAAAAAATAAACACAAAAAACAAAACAACCCATACAGCTACTTCTACAAAAAGAAAATTGTGGCTAGGATGCAGTCAAAGGGTCGTCTTGTCAATTCTGTTTCTGAAACGTATACTTCAAGGACAACATGGCGTGGATCTAAAATTATATATATATCTATATATAGATATATCTATATATAGTTATAGATACATCTATATCTATATATAGATATATCTATATATAGATATATATATCTCTCAATCTTTATACTCCTTAAAGAGCAAATAACCTTTTGTGTGATATGTTATATTTTAGGCCTTTAACTATGAAGCAAATAGTCATGGTCTCAGTACCACATCATGGAATAAGGGCTGCAGAGCGGAGTAAAATGTAGTTATTTTTTCATTTCTCTTCTCCGTTGCAGAGATAATAGCTTCTAAACTTTGTTATAATTCAGGTTATAATATTACTAGGTGTTACCATAGATTTGTCTCTAGGGGCGTGCACTTTTTCTTCTGCATGAGGTTGACCAATCATAAAGGTGGCGTCATGCAGGGAAAAGAACACACCCTCAGAAAAGCTTTGAACAAATTTGCTCCTGTATGAGACATGTAATGACAGTCTGATCTCACAGCAGAGCTGTGTGTGATTACAAAATGCTAGGAGCGGAGAGGAGTATGTTTACTAACACTTTGTCAGCTTTTATCTCGGTGTGGGGGATTGAGCAGTACAGCAGAGCGGACAGTGATGCGAGAGGACAGCTGCTTGAATCGTTTGTAAAGATTTGAAGCTCGGCTCTGCTGTTCTGCCCCTCCCACCACTGGCTTCCATGAGATGAAAACTGAAGAAGTGTTAGTAATTAAGCTCTGTAACGGGTCTGGTGGGTGGAACTACTGACGAGACAGGTCAGGTTGGTGGAACCACAAAGCTTTATTATACAAGAGAGATTACTTGTAAGAGAGCGGGTGGCACCCGGGAAAAGGGCAGGGAATCACGGCAGGGGATATAGGTAGTCTCTGGACAAGCAGGTTTGTCACAGCAAGTGACCAAGGAAGTCTCTGGGCAGGCAGGTTGTAATGGTAAGTGACCAGGCAGTCTCTGGGACAGGCAGGTTGTCACGGCAAGTGACCAGGCAGTTTCTGGACAGGCAGGTTGTCACAGCAAGTGACCAAGGCAGTCTCTGGGACAGGCAGGTTGTCACAGCAAGTGACCAGGCAGTCTCTGGACAGGCAGGTTGTCACAGCAAGTGACCAAGGCAGTCTCTGGGACAGGCAGGTTGTCACGGCAAGTGACCAGGCAGTCTCTGGACAGGCAGGTTGTCACGGCAAGTGACCAGGCAGTCTCTAGACAGGCAGGTTGTCACGGCAAGTGACCAGGCAGTCTCTAGAACAGGGCAGGCATATACGACCTGATATAGGCAGGTTGTAATGGTAAGTGACCAGGCAGTCTCTGGGACAGGCAGGTTGTCACGGCAAGTGACCAGGCAGTTTCTGGACAGGCAGGTTGTCACAGCAAGTGACCAAGGCAGTCTCTGGGACAGGCAGGTTGTCACAGCAAGTGACCAGGCAGTCTCTGGACAGGCAGGTTGTCACGGCAAGTGACCAGGCAGTCTCTAGACAGGCAGGTTGTCACGGCAAGTGACCAGGCAGTCTCTAGAACAGGGCAGGCATATACGACCTGATATGGTGGAGCCTCCAGGTAGGCTGCAGTCGGATGGCAGATGATCGCTCCCAGGTGAGCAGGCAAGAGCCGTGGATCTCTGCAGATGATGTCCGAACTTCCGGATGGAGCTGCAGTCGGCTGGCAGATGATCGCTCCCAGGTGAGCAGGCAAGAGCCGGGGATCTCCGCAGATGATGTCCGAACTTCCGGATGGAGCTGCAGTCGGATGGCAGATGATCGCTCCTAGATGAGCAGGCAAGAGCCGGGGATCTCTGCAGATGACGTCCGAACCTCTGAATGGAACCGCAGACGGATGGCAGACAGGCAAGCCGACAGGTAACAGGCAGGTAACTGGAATCAGGAGCTGATGGCTGAAACAGAGTTAGACTGCACAGGAACAACATTGCTCGGGCACCTACATTAAGGAGGAAGCCCTTAATATAGGGTGGAGTCCTCCAGCATTGGCTGGAGACTGATTTGGAAAATGCGCGCAGCTCCTTTAAGAGCGGGGGAGGGTGCGGGCGCGCGCCCTAAGGCCAGTAGCAGGGAAGGAGCGCGCGGGACCAGCAGGGCGGAAGGAGGACGCCGAGGATGCCAGAGGCGTAGAGGAGGCTGGAAGCACTGAAGACGCTGAGCGCAGGTGAGGAGAGCGACGTCCCTGTCTGGCAGCAGGCAGGGACGCGGGCGCTACAACTCTTCTCTGCTCTAATCCAGGCACTTTGTAATCCCACACAGTACTGCAGTGATGACAGCAAACTGTCTGCTATTACATGTCTCTGCATGACTTTGACCAATCGTAAGCAGTAAGCGACATAAAGGTGGAAAAGTACACGCCTCCTGAAATACTCAAACTGGTGAAAGTTAATTTTTTTGGTAGGTTTTTTTTTTTTTTTTTTTATCCTTGAAAACGTGGCTTCATATGTTTTAGACAGAGTCATGAAATTAGACTTTTTAAAATGTCACTTCTTTTTGGCTCGGCTCACTCTATTCCATGGCTGGAGCAAAGTTCTTGGTGAATTTTTATTTTGGCGCTGTTGAAGACTAACATGCGACATTTTTAAAGGATTATGTGAGTGTTGTTTTCAAAAAGGCACAAAAAAAGGTAATCGTAATTTTTTAAAAAAAATATATATATATATTTTTCCTTTTTATGGCAAAAATCAACTCATTGCGCCAATTGGAACAACTTGTTGCAAAATACTGCAACGACTATAAGACGATAAAGAAAAGTCAAATGATGATTTTGGGGCCTATGACTTCCTCTGCATCTGTACTCCGCTGGGCACTCCGGCCTCCTGCTCTATCCCTGCCAGCGGTTTTGTACAGTCAAATCTGCTAACGGTTTCCCTTTAATTATGGACATCTGGTGACACTGGCTCATTAAAGAAGCTCCACATGGGCTAATATATCTTTAATCTTGTACATGGTTTCCGTATCATCAGTAATATTGCATATAACTGTCCTGCACAGTAATGTTTTATATCTCTGGGAATGATATTTGCAAAGTGTTGACCAAACTATATAAATTGTGCCAAATTCTTATCTATCCACCAAAAATTTGCATCGTTTTCACAGACGGAACATTGATACTAAAATATTCCTTCCTATAAATGAGTAAATGGTGGTTCCTTTTTTTTCCTATTGATTGCAGTGCATTTGATCTCCGCACCAGAACTTCAAGAGATTGAGGAGAGAGAGGAATTGAGCGTCTCTCTCAAGGAAGAAGCAGATTCCATCTCGAAGGAAAATGTCAATGGTTCTGCCAAAGAAGAAATGAGTTTATCTTCTACTGAAGAACATTCAGATGCCACGACTGCAGTTGTGGATAAGCACGCGGCTTGTGACGGGCACAATTCTTCTGTGCTTTCTGATGTAGAGGAGATTTCTAAGATTACACAGGACGAAATCCGTGCCTATGCAACGTAAGCATCATATCAGAATCCATATCTTTTTTTTTTTTTTTTTCTTCTATTCACTGGGTCAAATCAAGCCATGTGGCGGCTGGCCCGATTATAGAAGGGTTTAAAAAAAATATAATAAAAACATTATACTTACCCGGCCCTTATCTATTGTTCCACAGCCCCGCTTCAATACGGTTGTGGTCCACATGCAACTTTTTGTTGCATCTTTGTAGTCTCTGGTGCCCAACATGTGGCCCCACAATGTCATGACAGGAGTGTGGCTGTGCAGTGGGACAGCAGAGGGTCTTGTAAATGTAATTTTTTTTTCTAAACTTATCTATGTGACCTTATGCACATTATTTTGCATTAAATAAATTTGATGTTAATTGAAATTTCTGGCTAAATTCAAGCAAATATGCCAAATTCAAATTGTGGCAGATTTGCCCGTCCTTAGGGCTCATGCACACGACAGTGATTTTGTATTAGGCCGGCGTAACACACAACGACAAAAAATCGGTCCGTTTTAGACGGTCGATTGTCGGATCAAAATGCAACCATCACACATCCTTCTGGCATCCGATTTTCCTTCAAAGATGCGATTTAGTCGCATGTGTGTGTACCTTGTAACATCCGATTTTCATCCGACTTGCGAGAATTTCTCGCAGGCTTGCAAAACTGACATATAATGGATCCAAAAGAATAGTATTTCAATCACAAAAAAAAGAATAGATAAATACACATAGAACACATATATATATATAATATATATATATTATATATATATATATATATATATATATATATATAATATATATACATGTCATTGTGACATGTATATATACATATATTTATAGTTCCTAGACTTCTACATACTGTTATAGCCGCTAATTCAATTGCCTGGTTTTGTGAAATCACAGAAGCCGACATGAAATGATATATTGTTTCCACACAGTTAACCATGTCATTTCCTGTATTTTGATATTTGTTTAGAACTTACAATTACATGAGTGTATTTGTGCAAAATTTCAGACATGTAGGGGTTAATTAAAGGTGTAATTTCGTTGAAAAAAAATGCGTGGGCTCCCGCTGTATTTTCTCCACCAGACAAACAAAGCAAGCGAGTGGGGGCAGATAATAACAGCCTAGGGAGGGTACATTTTTTGTGCCCCCACTGGCTACTAACATCTGCCCCCAGACACCCCAGAAAGGGCAAATCTATAATTAGATTCACCCTTTCTGGCACTTTGCCCGTCTATTCCCATTGCCCTGTAGCGGTGGCGAATGGGTTAATAATCTCACCTTAATGTCACCTTAGTATTGAAAGGTGACCTTAAGGCAGGTTAATAATTGAGAGCTGTCAATTAGACAACTATCAATTATTAATCCTATTGTATGATAGAAAAATCAAACACACACAGTTTAATAAAAAAGAAGTTTAATGAAATAATCACACAGTTTTTGACAATATTTTATTTTCCTGCTAAAACCATTTCCTGTAATAAAAATAAAATAAAAAAGCAAAATGATTCTTACCAATCCGAAGTACAGTCAGGTCCCACGCTGTAATCCATCAGAAAGGGTTAACAGGTTACAGGTCGCAGAGAGCTAATAATGCTGTCTCAGACCTGTATTCCCCTGAATGAATCAGTTACTCTCCCAGTGAAAGGAGAGGAATAGATTCATGAATGGAGCTTAATTGATTTATTGCCACTTTCACTTCAGTGACCTGACCTAAAGTGAAAGTGGATACAATCAATTAAGCTTCATTCATGAATCACATCCTCTCCTGTCGGCAGGAGATAAGCTCATTCATTCAGGAGCTATCAGATGAGCACGCAGGATTACTTGCGCTGCTTATCTGATTGCTAGTTAACCCTTTGTGAAGGATTACATCGTGGGACGTGACAGATTGCCAGATAGGTAAGAATAATGTTGTTTTATTATTTTATATTTATTTTAGAAGAACAAGGGCTTCGAACGGATTAAGACTTAAATAAAAGATGGTCAAAAATATGTGTTTTTATTTCATTAAAATTATTTATTCTTAAAGTGTGTGTGTGTTTTTTTATTTACTTCAATAGGATTAATAATTGATAGTTGTCTAATTGACAGCTCTCAATTATTAACCTGCCTTAAGGTCACCTTTCAATACTAAGGTGACATTAAGGTGAGATTATTAACGGGCAAAGTGCCAGAAAGGGCGAATCTAATTATAGATTTGCCCTTTCTGGGGTGTCTGGGGGCAGATGTTAGTAGCCAGGGGGGGGCACAAAAAAAATGTACCTCCCTAGGCTATTATTATCTGCCCCCACTCGCTTGCTTTGTCTGTCTGGTGGAGAAAATACAGCGGGAGCCCACGCATTTTTTTGTCAACGAATTTACACCTTTAATTAACCCCTACATGTCTGAAATTTAGCACAAATACACTCATGTAATTGTAAGTTCTAAACAAATATCAAAATACAGGAAATTACATGGTTAACTGTGTGGAAACAATGTATCATTTCATGTCGGCTTCTGTGATTTCACAGAAGCCGGCAATTGAATTTGCAGCTATTACAGTATGTAGAAGTCTAGGAAATATAAATATATATATATATATATATATTATATATATATATATATATACATACATGTCACAATTACATATATATATATATTATATATATATATATATATATATGTGTTCTATGTGTATATATCTATTCTTTCTATTCTTTATTAAACCTGTCAGTGTGATTTTACAGTATAGCCGGGGATGAATTGCCGGCTTTTCTAAAGGACACCGATGCGATTTAATCGCAAGTCACACATGCAGTCCGTTTGTAATCCGATTTTTCATCGCTCCCATAGACTTTCATTGGCGATAGTCGACCCACAATCGGTGACAATCGCAGCATGCTGCGATTGCACACGGACGTTTAAAACGGACCACAAAAAATCTGATACTGGGAGCTGCTCCATAGATTAACATAGGGCAGACTGCAATACGATTTTTCATCGCATTGCAGTCGTCCGATTCTGTCGCCAGTGTGACGCCGGCCTTACAAGAAAATCGGTCCATGTTCCATTACTATTTTTGGTCAGAGTGCTGTCAGATCTGATGGATCTATAACAATTTTGCAAAGGCACTGAGCTAGATAAAGGTCTTGCAGGAACTCTGCATCAGCAAAATGGTAGACTGTGCAGAGACGAAACTGTGATCTGTGTAAACATATATTCATTGAAATCTGTTTAGGGGTTCACAGAAAGACATCCACAACTGTACAGGATGGGTACAGCTACCAAATTATCAGTTAATGTGGAGACCAGAAGAAGAGGGTAGGGAGTGAGGAGCAGCTTGCCTTGCTTGCGTTGTAGAGGGCCGTATTCTAGGTCTTGTTATTGGGCCCCCCTCGGTTACATGTTATTCCACTGTTACTTTTTGTGATGCCAGAGGAGGAGATTAGAATTGCCAGTCTTATCTGACAGCCCATAGACATAGTGGCCAATTTAGGTTGTAAATGAATGGTCCTCTTACTTCTGAGAAATAACTAAAGTGGAAACTCATAGGTGGGTATACTCTACCTTTTTGACTTTAATATTAAGCCTTTTAGGTCAAACCCCCAAATATCTCCATGCACCCTTGAATCATGATAAGTGCACCCATATTGTTATTAATGTGTTCATGCATGGATCCAAACCCAAGTTATCAGACCACTGACTTCTAGAGGACAACTCCTCAGGCCCAGCGCCTCCTTGCCCAGGAGGGTTCCCATATGGGAAAATACAACACTGTTGTAAACTGCAATAATTGTTATGCTTTTATTGCAATTTATTTTTTTTGTACTTTTAATATTGCAATGTCTCGCAGGTCAAGTCTTTTTATAAAAGATGAAGCTGCAGCTGAAAATACAACACTGGAATATGATAAGATTGGTGAGTATACATGATAGCCAGGATCGATCACAGATACTATGGTGTATGGTAATCTCAAGGTTATCATTTCTGACCACATTTCGTATAGGCTAAAGGGTTTTTTTTTTTTGTAGGTTTAAAAGGGTTGTATTAAGTTTATAAGTTATTAACTTGTTTATCGCTAGGAGTTTAATGTTGGATCCATACCAATCCCAAGAATGGAGCAGAGGTTGACCGTGTGCACCACCACTCGGTATTTGATTGTTGGAAATGGTAAAGGAGAACACTTGTCAAGTCAAATGGAGCTGCGCATGCGCGAACTCTGCTCCATGCAAACAGGGCTAGGCAGAGTCACATTCTCGAGATCGGTTTGGGGTCTCTTCAGTACAACACCCAGCAGTTAATACTTAATTGCCTATCCTATGGATAGGTGTGACTTGTATATTTGGTACAACTGCTTTAAGAAACTAATGATCTATCCACAGGATCGATAAAACTAAAAAGTCTCCTCTTTTAATAAATTTTCACGCAATCATTACGAACTATGATGACATTGGATTGGTGATAAATTTGATGTCTTAGGGAAGGCAGCGTCCATATTTCCAATTTGATTCTGCCTTTTCTAAATTCCAGCGCTCTCTACCAATCGTCTCATATAAAATGCAAGGAAACTGTATGATGTTGTTGTTCCAGCTCTCGGACCTGACATTTTTTTTACGTAACTTAGTGTAAACGTTCCAAGTTTACTTTCCATGAGTTATGTACGATATGCATGACCGGAGAGCCTCCTCTGACACCTCCGCGGTGATGTATGGAAAATTGGATTCTTACATTGTTTCCTTATTCCCCTTCTATGTGGCGAAAGTCTCAGCGACACAACAGAATATTAAGTCTTTTAAGAGACAGTATAAATGGTGTTACATTGTTATGAAGTCCCACCGCACTGTGATATATGCAATAGTGAATGACATTGTGCACATTATGGCTATATTTCTCATGCTGCAGAGAGACGATATCCAAGTTTTTATTTTTTTTTATTTTTTGCTTCTTCCAGTACACATTAATCACACTCTGATTCCTACAAAAATGAATTGTAATTATGAGTATAGAAGTGTGGAGAAGTTCTGCGCGTACTGATTTAGAGGGGTATTCCATTTAAGCTAAAGTGTACGTCTGGGGGGAAAAAAGTTTACGTATAGGCATTATCTAGTTGTCAAAACCTGAATTACCTGTTTGGACATTCTGAGAAAATTGAAACTAGTCTCTAGACCTTGAAACTTTGGCTGTAATGACTACAAGTACAAGATGAGCAAAACTAAAAAATTGAGCTGGAGGATATGTTGGTATAAGTGCAACGTGTAGGCGCACATTCACACTGTGGCCAAGAGACCGAACCTGAGATTGAAAAAAATGAGCAAACGCCCTGTAGTAAGTAAATAACTAGTAATAATACATGTTAATAACATAGGGCACTTAGTTAAAAGTGTTTTAATTTAAAAAAAAAAAGCATAAAAGCCATCTCACCACAACAAGGTGTACCCAATCGGGACCGTACCTAACTCTTGTAGTTCACCTCACTGTGTCATTAGACGCATAAATAGATAAGGGCAGAGCATGAAAGGGTCCCGATTGTTCAGATACCTGCCCTTGCAAAGCTATATAAAAACATTTACAAAGTGTAAAATACTAAAAGAAAGCCCCCCCCCCAAATTGAGCCTGAGTAAGATGTACAAGATAAAATATAGTGTTTTTTTATTTTAATCATTTATATAGCGCCATTAATTCCATAGCGCTTCAGATATTATCATCACTGTCCCCATTGGGGCTTACAATCTAATTTCCCTATCAGTTTGTCTTTGGAGTGTGGGAGGAAACTGGAGAAACCTGAGGAAACCCACGCAAACACGGGGAGAACAAACCAACTCCTTGCAGATGTTGTCCTTGGTGGGTTTGAACCTGCAATTCTAACCACTGAGCCACCATGCTGCCTCTCTCTCTCTTTGTCTAGAAGATCTAACCTTTCTATGCACTCCATTGATTTAATTGAATTTTATATATAAACTTTATTGTACCGCTGCAGAAGAACACATGCATGTTACTCCATAAAATACAGCTGATCGGTGGGTATCCTAACAGTGGGGCACTCTGTGATTGTCTTTATTAGAGGTATGCTTCTAAGGGAAAATATTGCCCAAAGTGGCCAGTGTCACAAGTCTGAGTCCAACAGTCTCTGTCCAAGTATGGACTATGTCCAGAGCGGCTGCAGGTCTTGTGTGACCCAAACTCAACACCCTCCTAGGAATATATGGACAGGTTGCACATGGCCTTTTGTCTTCAAACCTGTAGAGCAAATTCTTAGACAAATGTATACATGATGGAGAATCTCTAACCTGTTTTTTGGTTTTTTTTTAAGGTGAAAGTGAAAACAGGACTTCTACTCCAACCAGCGAACTAGAGGATCATGAAATATTTGAGAGTAAAGTTGTAGCAGTAGAGCAGGCCTCGGAGAATCTGCCATCTATAAAGCCTGTCGAAACTACAGAATTGGTTATTGAAGACAGTGGCTACATTAATCTGACTGAAAGCAATGTGGATACAGAGCTGAAGCCTTCCATTAGTGAAAGGGGGAAAATGCAGGATTCAGCCGTTCAGACACATAATTTTGATAATGATGTGGAGGTCACCACAGACAGGGAAATCACTTATTCTCAGGGTTATACTTTGGCCGATAAAGTCCAATTTGAACTCAATGGTCATACAAGTACTCCGGCACAAATTGCTGACCATCAGGTGCTTCTAACGGGAAAAGAACATGAACATGTCCATACTGTTAGTGAAAGTGTCCAAACTCAAAGTGTCCAGGAGGACATGGAGGAAAGTTCCTACTCGCAAACATTTCATCTATATCGACAGCATTCTGATCCAAAGCCTAAGCCTTCCAATGAGATCACAAGGGACTATCTCCCCAAGGTTGGAATGACTACTTACAAAATTATACCCCAAAGATCGTTCGATGTAGAAAGGTATGTCGATCGTGAAGGTTCACAAAACGCTGGGAAATCTGTATATCTATCAATGAATCAATATGAGACTAGCCACACTATTACACATAGCAACATTGAGCCACATTATGGTCAGGCATACGAAAAAAATGAACCATCGCCAGTGGTGAAAAATGGAGATCTATCACCGCAAGGATCAAACGTCAACACACTGGTTTCTAAAACTGCTGCTGACCAAAGTCGGAAAGTACATTTTGAACTTCCAAGAAGTTTGTCTTCTGCCCATGTTCTGTCATCGGATAAACCATGTCCTCCTGAAGTCAAACCAAAGCCAAAACCACCTAGCCCAGTGAAAGGTCCAAGTTCTTTCTACCTACAGATGCAAAGGAGAGCTTCAAGCATGTACGTAACGTCGGCTATCGCCAAGACAAAAACTTCTGCAAATCCTTCAAGCAGTACTGTTAAAATTAGAGACCTAGGAAATGAGGCTAATTCGGTGACCTTCAGACCGCTTCCTTCTAGAGTGAATGTACTAAATTTTCCTACTAAAGTGGAGGAGAAATTGCCAGAAGACAAATCAACATTACCGGAAATATGTAGTGAAATTAAAAATGGTGGGCTGGGATCCAGTTCTGAAATGCACCATGCCCATGTCTCACAAACTTCCACTGAAAATTATTCTGTACAAAGAGAATTTTCAAATGATCTGTCTTCTCGAGATGATAAGTCTTTGGGTCATGAAGAGAAAAGGCTGGATGTTGCAATGCTGGAACAAAAACTTTTGGAAACCAGGAATGTGCCAATGCTCTTGCTTCTGAGAAACCATCTTTACTTTTGCAAAATGAATGGAAGCCTGAAGTAATTTCTACTACATCTTCCAGTAAAACTGTGCAATCCTTGATCTCTCCTACAAGCCAAAACCCTCCATTAACTTTGCCAAAATTAAGCAACTTTGTTACTCCAAGACCATTTCTAAGTTCTCACACTAATTCCTTTCCATCTTCTTTAACATCGGTAGTTAAAAGGTCTCAGTCGCTCAGTTCTGGGTCTTCGCCAACCAAATCTCCTTTAAACCTGGACTCTCCCATTGGTTGGTCTCCAGTTGCTTCTCCAACTGATGCCAAAAAGGATTCTTCAGTATTTTCAGTGATCTCCCAGGAGGAAACCGAAAATGAGGTAATGTCTAAAATAAACAGGCCAAAAATTTTTACAAATATTACTTAAAACTAAATATTGCTTTTATTGGGTTTGTCCAACAACTTTATATAGTTATTGAGTTGTTTATTAATGCAAATAAATTAAATTGATATATTATAGGTACATTTTCAAAACTTCAACAATTGCCAGTGACAGCTTGGTCCTAGAAATGTAGCTTCTCGTGATTATAAACTGAACCTGATGGCCAGCCCCCTTCAGTATGTCATTGACAGAGAGAGGGAGGACGCCCATTGACTTTGAGTATCATGAGAAGATACATTTCCTTGACCATCTGATATTGGTCATCCATGAAAACTTTACACTTTGTAGATGTACATAGATTTTATTTTGTTCTTTGTAGCTTTTCCAAAACATTGCTACACTATTTGTGCCCATAAGGTATGGGTCCCAAGTATAGTGTTTGTTCCATGGAAATTTATTAATTTTAATTGTGATCTACAGAAATAAATTAAGAGACAGGTCAAAGCTGAAGTGAGTCAGGCCATAAACTTGTAAACTAGGTGTCACGTTGTTTTCATTTAGGGCATTAGTGGGGTCCAAAATATAATATTCTCTGATAGGGAATAACGTCAACATGTTTAGGTCATCAAATAGAAGTCAAAAAAGCAATATAGTGTCGGTGCCAGAAAATACACAATGTCTCAGAGGACACCCACTTTGCAATAGAACTAGGAGAGAAAGTCGTAGCTCATGCAACGTGTTGTGAACGTTTTGGAGACGACTTCGCAGCTGAAGCTCCCTCTAGTGGTTACTGATGGTATTGAACCTATCTTGAATACCAAGAGTCCTACACCCGCAGATAACGAGTGGGTGTCAGGTGGTACTGACTGGCCTGATATAAGTGAGCTGATCTCCCATGATCCTCGCCAGTGATCAGTTGTGCTTCCTGGTATAGTTTGGAATTCAGCTTGCTTTCCTGCTGTCTCCTGCTTGTGTTCAGATAAGTCTCTTTCAGTTTTTTTTTTACTGTGGTTTGAATTCCTTGCTTTTTGCTGCATTGCTTTTTGTCATCAGCTGGGTCCCCTATGGGGGGGCTTTGGCTAGTCTCCGTTCGTTTTTTGTATTTGTTCATTTGCTCAGTTCTTGTGATATTTTTCTGCTGGGTAGCTACGTGTCCACACCAGAGATCTGATATAGGTGGTCGAGACCGTGTGGTCTCAGTGTTTTTGGATTCAGAAGTGTTGGAGTTTTTCCTAGGGTTTTTCTGGGTTGCAGAAAGTATTCTCTCCTGTGCTGTCCTATCTAGACAGTTTTGGGCCCCAGTGTTTGCTCAATCTATTTTCTGTCTGTGTTGGTATTTTCATCTTGTCTAACCGCCATTATATGTTTGGGGCCTTCCTACTCATTTGGGGTCTACTCAGGGGCAGTTAGCTTTCCTCTTTCCTTCTACAGGGATCGCTATCTCTCCGGCTGTGCCGAGGCATCTAGGACCACCGTAGGTACGCTCCACGGCTGCTTCTAGTTGTGCGGTTAGTTTAGGGGACTGCAACCTATTAGTTTCCAACCTCTCTGGTGTTAGGCTGCCTATGCGGTTTTTTGCTTCTGCCTCCTCAGCTACCATAACATAACAGCAACGTATTTCCCAAGTATAGGACTATAGCTTCTTCAGTCATATGGAATCCTAAAGCAAAACAGTACAATATAGGTCTTGGATCAACAACCTGTGCATTGAATTCCTAAAATTTGTTGTATCCTTTTCGGGTGGCAGGGAGGTGAGCCCATTCCTAAAACTTGAAGAACTCTACAGAAGGGCAAAAGCGCACACAATAGGGCAGTGCCATTGATAAGGAAGTGGTTGCACTCACCTGGTGGTGTCTGCAGACACAACACCTGCTTAAGCATGAGTATACGCTGCTGCCCCGTGGCTGGAGGAGATATCTTCCAGATGTGCATTTACCAGAATGGAGAGAATCGCGTCAGATGGGCTGCGCTGCAGGAAATGAGCCTTGGAGCTTCAGATAAGGGTATTAATACCAACGCATTTCGGTGTCTTTAGGTCAAAAAAACAAATGCGCAGGATAGAGCAACTACATTCCTAAACTGTATGACTCTTAATTATTGAAATAGAAGAAATTAAAATTTGAACATTGAAACTCCCCCTAACATTGCTACGGTATGTGTGTGTAATAATATTGATATATGTGGTTATTAATGGAGTTTATTTAATTTATATGTTCAGTTTGCAATAATTGTATTAATGTTAACTGTTATTAAAAGGCAATTTCCATAAATTAACTATTAATTTGCATTAATTGACCCCAGACACTTTCCTTCCCTGTGTGTACTGATTCAAGCAGGAAGTCTATGCAGTGTGAAATGTATAATGTGATCTTACAGGTCTGTAGATAGAATAATGACCATGACCGGGCTGCAGGCCCACTGTATCTGTAACATGGCAGGCAATCATAGTTTACAGTTAGTGGATTAGAAGAAAGGGGTCGGCTGCATGGACATTGATGTTTTAACGGGAAGAAGAACTCCTTTTCCACAAGTCGCGTGCATCTAGGAGCTAAATGTTTCCATTGGAGGTATGCATTAAAAGGAAACCGTCAGCAGTTATTACCCCTACAAACTATTTCCATAATGCTGTAGCACATGTAAATACTGTTCTAGACATATAACCCTTTGTCCCTAGAAGCGCTGTAAGGTTACAGAAGCCCCTATACTATATGCAAATTGGGCTCTAAGTGTCCAATGGGCGTATCCGGCCCTTCAAAGTGTTTTCAGCCCAAACTCAGCCCCTCTTTCCTATTTTGACATGCATATAGAACAGATGTACTGTATGTGCAGAAGAAGATTGAAATCCGCTGCGAACAACAGCAAATCGTGGAAACCGGAAATCCCGAGTAGCTGTAAAGTTCTAACATTCCCCATGCTGTATGCAAATTAGACCTTAAGTGTCCTCTGGGCGTGTCTGGTGGTTTCATCCCTAATCCAGCCCTTCTTTTATTTGACAAGTATATAGGGCCTGTGCACATACCACAGCAGTAAATTTACATGATACATACTCTGGATAATTTAGAAGACGTCCTCCATGTCAATTAAGAAAATGTGTCCTGAGTTAGGGCCGGCTGTAACTTCACTACACTTTTGAGCTCTGGATACTTATCGGAGGCACTATGTAAACCACCCATCATACTATAGTACCTGTAAAAGTCAATCTTAAGGTTAGGGTTGTGCTTGCTCCTCTACATGCATGAAGATAGCCTAGGCAGCTCACCCATTGCAGATCACTGTGTTCCAGCAACACCCCAAATATGTAGGTTCATGTGAAGGTGTACTGTAGGTTAAAGATGTGAATGGTGCCAGGAGGGATGAAATTGGAAATTGCCCTTTAAAAAAGACCTGTCATCAGGACAAAAGTCAACAGTTTTTGCTCTTATTTAATCCCGACTGTTCCCCTGATTATATATATATATATATATATATATATATATATATATTATATATATATATATATATATATTTTTTTTTTTTTTTCTTATTTTACCATTTGGCACCAGAAATGTGGGCTTTTTATTTAGTGCTAACGTTTGTAGTCTTCAGTAATGGGGTGTGGCACACCGGATCCTCTGGGGCGTGTCTTCAAGCTGCTCTGTAATATTACCCTGTCAACGTCACCGCAAAAAAAGTAGCACTAAATAAAAAGACCTATATCTCTGGAAACGTATGGCGGATTTAAAAACAAAACATTAAAAAAAAAAAAAAAAAAAAAACCCTGAATGTTCTGGGGAATAAAATCAGCAAAAACTAGCCACCTCTGAATAGGTGATAGGTCTTCTTTAATATGTGTTCACATTAATCACTGTGTTGAATATATTTGTGAGGCTTTTATCAAATTTGTCATTAATATGTTTAACCCTGAGAATGTTGTCACTGTAAGAACTTTTGTTTTATAGAAACTAACCCCTGAACTAAAATACAGCGTGCACAGTCCTCCTCCCATTCCTGAAAAAAAGTCCACAGTATCTTTACAAAGTTCTGATCCAGAACAGCTCCGCCAGGATATCCTGGCTGCCATACGTTCCGGACAGGGGGCGGCCAACCTGAAAAGGGTGAGTTTGTAAGAAGGGGGATCAGAATTTAGAATTGTCTGTGTAAGTTTCAGACTATATGGATTTGAGATAATTTCCCATGAATGCCCTGATCAATGACCGACTCCACAGGTATCAGCAGGAACAGGAATTATATTAAAAGCCACTCCGAGTGCTTGATGTATCCATGTGGCTAAAACAAGGTGATTATCGGTATTTATTTTGGAGATGTGCCCGGGACAAGTGGATCTCACAACAAAAGTCTCAAAACTAAGCTTTCTTATTATTTTTCTTGGTTATGCTATTATTTGGAGTTGGTGTAACTTTTATGTGAACATTGCTTGACTTATAATTATTTCTCTTTGATCAATGTTTACACCATTTCACAGCATTAAAGTAATGGACGACTTTGTGACTTAAAAATGTCTTCATCCATTCTGTGTTCTGAGGTTAGAGGTGGACTAAAAGTGCTTGAAAATGCTGCAGAGAAAACCTGACTGATCTAATTTATATTAATTTAGCAAATATTTATATAGCATTATGGAAAAGATGCTGTGCCAGTGCTACAAGGTGCATTACAAAAACGCTCTTTATCTAAGAAACGTTGACTTTTCCCATTGTTTCCTGGGATCTGTGGTTCCTTAGATCCTGGGTTTGTATTCCCCAGAAATAGAATGATCCATCAGTTTTACACTTCACATGTGTAAAACCCTTAACGTTCCACCAGTTTTGCTAGGATTCCAACTTCTCATTAAGTACATTGTTGCAGTTCACATCACAACCACTGGGTGACTATATTAAGACTTGTGCAGCATAAATCTCTCCTGACAAAGTATCGGAAAAATCGTATTTTTCTTTTTACTTAAACGCTGAAAATCTCATATCATCTTAGAATATGTTGAATTAAAGGGAAAACATATAGAGGAAGGCAAATCAAATCTTGACTAGAATATAAATAAATATGTCCTTCTCTTTATAGCATGATGAATCAGTCAAAAGCCGAGTTCAGATGGATGTTTTTCACAGTCCATACTTGGACAATGTCCGGACTGGTCTTCTGATCTGAACTAAGTTACAGAAGGTTGTAAGTTTGGCTTAGAGATTTAGAGAGGTCTGTAAGTTTGGACTGAAGACAGAGAGTAGGCTTTAAAGTGAACCTGTCAGCAGGATTTTTCTAAGTAAACTACAGGCATTGTCATGTTGCTGCTGTTCTGATTAAAATGATACATGTGGTGAAGAAATCCATCTTGTGGTTCTTGTGTAATCAGTGTTAGAAGTTTTCAGTTAATGATATGCTGTGCTGCGGGGCGGGACTGTGGGTAGGGTCTTATCTTCCTGCTCTAGGCCAGAGAAATCAAGGAAAGACCTGCCTCGAAGATCAAACGGTGTGTCTCTATGATGAGTGACATGTTTGTGTTTCAGAGCAACCTGTGGCCAGGTCTTTCTTGGTTTCTCTTTATTGGAGCAGGAGATAAGACTGCCTACAGTCCCACCCCAGAGCACGGGCATATCATTAGCTGAAAACTTCTAACACTGATTACACAAGAACCACAACATAGATTTCAGCAGCAGATTGGAAGGAAAGGAGACACACTAGTAATGACTAGTGGGTAGGCGGAGCCCAGATAGGATTGACACCTCAGATTAAACAGAGTGTTGACCGGCCCCTCCAGCTCGGGCTCCTCCTACTCCTGCTTCTTCAGTCTAAAATTTGAGGTCCAGAGGATAGGTCGCTGCTGGAAGCAGCTCCTCAGAAGACTTTATTATTTTTATCGGACAAGAGACTTGGATCACCAGAAGTGGTCTAGAGGTCTCAGGGGTCTCAGCGCTGCTGGACCCCCACCTCTCCCTTGGCGATCTGTAATTACCCTGTATGGTGGTCCCTGCAGTTTCACGCCGGCCCTGGGGGATGAGGATTGCTTCCCTGGCGGGGACGCAAACCACACATCGGGGGTCACTGCGTTCCCCGCCCGGGGGGGGGAAGCGATGGGCACAGCGCACAAACCCCTGGGGGTCCCTGTGGCGCTCGGCTGGTGAGTACCGCATTTTTATGTGAATGTGTGTGTGCTCTCAGCGGCTGATGCGGCAGCCGCTGGTACATGTATTAGATGACATGTTTGGTGACTGTAGTTTATGTCCGCAGGCAGATGCCTGCAGGACAGAAGAGAGCGAGGAGTTCGCGCTCTCTTTTTGAAGCCGGCGGGGGGGCGTGGCCTCACGTTTCCCGGTCTTCTTGTGCAGAAGCGCGATTATGCCCTTCTTTTCCGGCTTCTCTCAGCGCGGCGGCCATTACAGAGGCTCCGGGCTCCTCATGCTCCGCTCCTCCTGTTTAAGGTATACTTTCACCGAGGCCAGCTGGGTGAGTGAATATCATCACCCCACAGCGCAGAACCTATCTGTGTTCCAAGTGACAGATAGCGTTTATCTGCAGCTGCGTTCTCTTATAGAGACCTGGGACTCGCACACTCCTTTTATCTTATATAGGGAGTGGTGGGGAGTTTGCGGCATTAACCCCTATGAAGGGTTAACCCTTTCAGCAATAACCGCCGCAGGTTCTACCCGGTAGGGATCAGAACGCAGGAGGTTATTTATATACTGAGAGATAGCTGGGGTAACTCTCTTCTTTAAGAGCTTTAACCCTTCAGCGTACTTGCTCAGTCTACTTAGTAACCACACTGTTTCTAGTTACTAACAGGGTTTTGACCTGCCATTTACTGCTGACATGTCGGTTCAGGGTCCGGAAGGTGCAGACCATTTGCCAGATCCGCTACAGGATCAGTCACAAGTATCTGATACGCAGACTTCGACGGTATCAAGCGCTGCGATTTACAGCGATACCAAATTAGATGCCATCGCTCAGTCAATTAATGGCTTGTCTGACCTTTTAGGTCAGTGGGTGTCAGCTAGATCCTCTCATGACAGGAAGCGGCGCAGGCCGGTGCCATCTTTCAGCTGCAGATGGAAGGAAGAGAGCCACAGTCATTACTAGTAGGTAGGCAGAGCCCAGATAGGATTGACACCTCAGATTAAAAAGAGTGCTGACCAGCCCCTCCAGCACGGGCTCCTCCTACTCAGCTCTTCAGTTTACAATTTGAGGTCTCAGAGGATAGTCACTGCTGGAAGCAGCTCCTCAGAAGATTTTATTATTTTTTATCGGACAAGAGACTTGGATCACCAAATGTAGTCTAGAGGTCTCAGGAGTCTCAGCGCTGCTGGACTCCCACCTCTCCCTTGGCGGATCTGTATTACCCTAATGGTGGTCCCTGCAGAACCCTGCCGGCCCGGGGGATGAGGATGGCTTCCCTGGCGGGGGCGCAAACCGCGCTGCAGGGGTCACTGCGTCCCCCGCCCTGGGGGGAAGCATGGGCATAGCGCCAGAAACCCCTGGGGTCCCTGTGGCGCTTCGGCTGGTGAGTACCTCACATTTTTACCTCACATTTTTATTAATGTGTGTGTGAGTGTTTAAGCGACTGCTGCGGCAGCCGCTGTACATTACATGTCGGTGACTGTGTTTTTTGTCCGCAGGTGGATGCCTGCAGGACATAGGAGAGGAGTGCGCGCCTTTTTATTTGAATTTTCGCGCCGCTCTGAGCGCGCACTTTACTGCTGTCTCCATTTCCGGCTTCCCTCATGGAGCACACGGAGGCACAGCGCGGCGGCCATTAAAGAAGCAGGCTGAAAGCTTCTTCTGGCTCTTCTCCCTCCTCCCCTCCCGGCAAGATGTTACACTGTTACCAACTGGGTGAGTCTCTTCTAGCTCACGGGCAGAAGCTTAACCCCTTCACCCCCACAGCGCGGGCGCCTTCTGGGCACTAATGAGTGACAGACTGCGCTGTCCTGCGGCTGTTATCGCATAAGGGCTCGCACACTCTTTTCAATAATAATAAAGAGTTTGTGGGGAGTCTGCGATTTTAATACTGCCACTATACGTTCCCACTAACGATCCTGATAACGACCTTACTAATGTGATCGTTTGTGTGATCATTTTTTTAATGTCGCTAGTAGCTGCCAATCTGGGCGATCTCATTAACATCACATAAGCGGTTAGCGATCTCCTTAACAACTTTGGCGGTCATTGCGATATACAAAACAGCCAATTTTTAGCGATCTTGTGGAACGTTTTTCTGTTAGTGTGGCATAAAAAGATGTCCTGCAGCTGCTGCCTTATAAGAGGCACTTGGGGCTCGCACAACTTTTTCATTATCAAGGTTGTGGGGAGTCTGCTACTTTAACCCCTTCTTAGGCGGTTAAGTATTAATGCTGGGGTAGCTCTCTCTTTAAGAGCTTTAACCCTTCAGCGATTGTTTTTTCTTTAAGAAACACACTGTTCTAGTTACTGACAGGTTTAACCTGCCATATACTGTGCAAGGATATGTCAGATGCGGACTATCTGACACGCAGACCCCGACAGCGTCATGCGCAGCAGTCGGAGGTTCCAGTGGTGTCAAAATGGAGGCCCTCGCTAGTTTCTATGATGGCCTGTCTGACCTTCTAGGTTATGGAGTGTCAGCTAGATCCTCTCAAGGAAACGACACAAATCGGTGCCTTCCTTCTCGCGTAGCGAAGATGTCCGTTGCGGACAAGGAGGATCGGCAGGGACACTCTCATGGACCGTACTATTGGAGCCATGAGGGCATTACAGTTACCAGAGAGAGGTAACTAGGCGTCCTGGTAAGTCGGCCCGGATGTTTCAGGAGTCGCATAGGTCGCGACGGCTTTACAATCTGTACCCGTTTTCTACGGAGTTGATTGTTAATTGGATCTCCTGAAGTGAATGCCCCTTTATCCTGGTAAAGGAAGGCGAGTCTGCAGGACCTGCTGGACAGAAAAATGGAGATGGCAACAATATCCATCTGCGAGGCCGCGGGTCATGGATTCAGTATTAAGGATCTATGTGTACTTGTAAAGTTTCCCTGAGCCGTTTGGACCGTCTACGGACGGCGTGACAAGATGGATCCCCTCTATCGAGATAGATGGGCTTTTCAAGTTGAAGGATTCTGCGTCACTGCTATCCAGGGCACAATCCTCGGCAGTCACAGTCAGAAGAGCACTGTGGCTTAGACAGTGGAACGCGGTTTCCAAGCAGGGTTTGCTATCTTTAGCTTACAAAGTGGTCAGCTATTTGAATCTGACCTCACAGAGCTGATTTCTGAGGCAAAAGAAACAGCTTTACCGCAGCGCAGAGCTGTGACTTCTGCTTCTGGCAGGACTAGTGCCGGTAGTTGTCGGCGGTCCTTTCGGTCCAGGGGATGATCCGGTCAACCCTCTGGGGGTTTGGGTCGTTCCTCTTTTTTTTTTTAAAAAAAAAAAAGGGGGGGGGAATTTCTCAGAAATTCCGCATACCCTGGAAACAGAACTTCCATTAAGACAGAAGCTGGCAAAAAACCTGCTAAAGCGGTCTGACGTCTGGGTCTCACTCGAGCGCTCTCGAGTGGAGGGTCGTTTACTCCAATTCAAACCGACTTGGGTTTCCCGTGTGTCGGACGCCTGGGTAACACAGGTTGTGTTGGCAGGCTACTTCATAGAGTTTCTTTCTCGACCCCCGGACAGATTTTGCCAATCTCGCATTCCGTCAGAGCCGAGCTATTTGCCGCTCTACTACGAGAGGTCGATTCCCTTCTGCAGAAGGGTGTGGTGATACCGGTTCCGCAGAGGACCGGGGAAGAGGATTCTTATTCCAACCTCTTTGTGGTCCCCAAAAAGGAGGACAAATTTCGCCCTATTTTGGATTTCAAAGATTGAATCGGCATGTTTACATCCCGAAAATTCCGCATGGAGTCGCTTCGCTCCGTTGTGGCAGCCCTGTCGCAGAACGTCTTTTTGGTCAATCTACATTCGCGACGTTTATTTGCATGTTCCCGTCGGAAGGGCTCACCGGCGCTTCCTTCGTTTTGCCATAGGTCAGGACCATTGCCAGTTTGTGGCTCTGCCATTCGGCTTGGCCTCGGCGCCCAGAGTTTTTACAAAAATTCTAGCGCCCCTCACGGCAATTCTTCGAAGACAGGGGGTTACTATTTCCCTACCTGGACGACCTTCTGATTGTGGCGTCCTCAAAGGAGGAGGCGGGGACGGCTCGCAATCTATCCCTTCAGCTCCTGGAGGATTTCGGGTGGCTGGTCAATTGGGAGAAGTCGTCTCTGGAAGTCAATCCTGTTTTTGGGAATGCATTTCGACACTGTACGGACGGTGGTGTCCCTTCCTCCAGACAAGCGGGCATGTCTCTTTCGACATGTACAGATTATGAGGTCTACGGCAGCAATGTCCTTTCGGAAGTGTATGCGCCTTCTGGGTTTGACGTCCATGGAGGCACTTCCGTTTGCCCAATTTCATTCCAGGGCCCTCCAAAGGCTCATTCTGAGTCGTTGGGATCGATCGCAAGCTTCTCTGAATTGCAGCGTCATCATCTCTCACAGGGTGAGAGAATCCCTAGGATGGTAGTTATGTCCAGGAGCGTTATTCCTGGGGAAATCTTTCCTCCCTCCGAGGTGGTCGGTCATAACCACCGATGCCAGCCTGACGGGCTGGGGGGGTGTCTGGAACGATCTTTGGATCCAGGGAGTATGGTCATCGGAAGAGTCTGTTCTACCGATCAACATCCTGGAGTTGAGGGCAATTTTTCCTTTGCCTACAACACTGGACGGTCCCTTTAAGCGGTCTACCAGTCCGAGTGCAGACAGACAACGCGACGGCGTTGCGTATATCAACCACCAAGGCGGGACAAGGAGCTCCAGCCTCATGATGGAGGTGTCTCGGATCCTGCTATGGGCCGAGACCAAGGTTCCAGCCATCTCTGCGATCACATTCCAGGAGTCCAGAATACCACGGCGGACTTCCTCAGTCGCGAGAAGATGGATCCTGGAGAATGGAGTCTTCGTGCGAAAATTTTTGCGCTGCTGTGCTTCCGTTGGGGAACTCCCCAAGTGGATTTGATGGCATCCAGGTTCAAATGCCAAACTACCGACCTTCATGTCCAGGTACAAGGACCCGAAGGCTGTGGCGGTGGTTGCTCTGGTGGCTCCGTGGGACCATTTCGAGCTAGTCTATGTGTTTCCGCCGATATCTTTACTTCCTCTGGTGCTGCGTCGGATCAGACTGGAAGAGAATTCCGGCTATGTTGATAGCCCCGGATTGGCCAAGGAGGACGTGGTTCTCGACACTGGTGTCGTTTTTGGCGGCACCGCCATTCCCACTTCCTCCTCGCCCGGACCTGTTAACCCAGGGGCCCGTTCGTCATCAGGACTTGAAGTCTCTGCGTTTGACGGCGTGGCTCTTGAGACCGAAACCTTGACCCGTAGAGGTTTTTCAGCCGAAGTCATTGCCACTCTGCGAGCTGCCAGAGGTCCGGCTACTACTAAGATTTATCACAAGACTTGGTCTTTTCGTGGTTTCGGGTTCTTCAAGGAATCCGAGGATTTTTTTCCATTCCCAATTTGTTGGCTTTGCTACAGTACGGGCTGGACAAAAGGTTTGGCAGTTAGCACTCTGAAAGGTCAGGTTTCTGCCCTGTCTTTGCTATTTCGGAAGGCTATCGCCTCGCGTAGGGACGTACGTTCCTTTTTTCGCGGAGTAACCCGTCAGTTTCCACTGCGGAAGGCGCCTGTGTCTCCTTGGCGGCTCAACCTTGTCTTGGAGGCTCTTCAGCATATACTTTTGAGCCTATGGGTTCTGCTAGCCTTTCTTTAATTTCTTGGAAGGTTACCTTCTTAGTGGCGGTAACCTCTTTAAGAAGGGTTTCTGAGTTGGCAGCTTTTTCCTGCTCGCCTCCTTTCCTGGAGTTTTACCCGGATCGAGTAGTGCTTCGCACACGGGGCGATTTTCTACCTAAGGTGGTGTCGCAATTTCATGTTAACCAGGATATTGTGTTGCCCTCGCTTTGCCCGGGCCCAGGGAATGCAAAGGAACGGAACTTGCACAAATTGGATTTAGTGCGGGTCTTGAAGTTCTATTTTGTCTATTACTCAAGGTTTTCGAAAGTCAGATTCCCTGTTTGTGATTACAGCAGGTCGTAGGCGTGATCAACGAGTTTTCAAGGACTCTATAGCTCGTTGGATTCGGTCGGCCATTTTGGAGGCTTACCGTCTTAATGGCAAACCTTACCCGATTAAGATTCGAGCTCGCTCCACGAGGGCTGTGACTTCATCGTGGGCCTTTCATCAAGGGCTTCGGCAGCTCAGCTCTGCCGAGCGGCGACCTGGCGTTTCGTCCACACATTTACAAAGTTTTATAAGGTGGACGTCAGTGCTTCCGCTGATGCGGCCTTAGGACGTAGGGTCCTGCAGGCAGCGGTAATTTAAAGTTTTTAGTTAACTTGTATTTGGCGCCTGTGGCGCATTTATCTAGGTTGTTGGGTTTCTGCCTATTTTGTTTTTTTCCCACCCTAATTTTTGGACTGCTTTGGGACATCCCACTAGTAATGACTGTGGCTCTCTTCCTTCCATCTGCAGCTGAAAGACAGATTTTGGTAAGAACTTACCTGTAAAATCCTTTTCAGCGAAGGAAGAGAGACACAGCTCCCTCCCATGGCAGAAGTGTGTTGTTGTATTTACAGATGCAGCGTGACCCTTCTCTGATAGCGATTATCTGGACTGAGGTCGACGCGCTACGGCTCTGTTCCAGCATTGCCAGCTTATCGCAGTAGTCAGGTTCAGTGAGTAGTACCTGTAACTGTGTGATTTTTTTTGCCGAATGCATGCATAACCTGTACTCTTATGTTTTTTCTCTGAAGTCCTTCAGAAGGGGTTATGTTGCTTCGCTGGTGATATTGTTCTTCCTTAAGCTTGGGTACGACTGAAGAGCTGAGTAGGAGGAGCCCGAGCTGGAGGGGCCGGTCAACACTCTTTTTAATCTGAGGTGTCAATCCTATCTGGGCTCCGCCTACCCACTAGTAATGACTGTGTCTCCCTTCCTTCGCTGAAAAGGATTTTACAGGTAAGTTCTTACCAAAATCCGTCTTTTCCGCGTAGCGAATCAGAGGTATCTGATATGGAATGCGGACAGAGTTCTCCTTCAAACTCAGAAGGGGAGTTATCCGATTCGGATAAGGAGGATCGGCAGGGACATTCTTCCTCTCTTGTGAGCCGAACAGAGGCTTTAATTGAAGCTATGAGGGAGGCGTTACAGTTACCGGAGGAGGTAACTACACGGCCTGGTAAGTCGGCCCGCATGTACCAGAAGTACTATAAGTCGCGGTCAGCACTACCGGCTCTGGAAGAGCTTAATACGGTAGTGGAGAAGGAACGTCTGTGTCCAGATAAACGTTTTCAAGGGACACGGTTCTTTGAAGCATTATATCCGTGTTCAACGGAATTGACGGATAATTGGATTCCTTCTCCTGAAGTGGATGTTCCTTTATCCCAGCTTAGTAAATCCTCATTGCTTCCGGTTAAAGGGAAAGCGAGTTTGCAAGAGCCGCTGGACAGAAAAACGGAGATGGCGGCGAAATCCATCTATGAAGCTGCAGGTCATGGATTCAGAGCAGTACTAGGATCCATGTGTGCTTCTAAGGCTTCCCTGTGCTGGTTGGTCCGTTTACGGAAGGCGTTAAAAAATAGATCTCCATTATCCGAGATAGATGGACTTCTCGATTTATTGGAGACTGCAGCCCGATATAGCTGTGATGCATGTCTGGATACTGCGTCATTATTATCCAGGACGCAATCCTCAGCGGTCACAGTCAGAAGAGCTCTGTGGCTTAGACAGTGGACCGGGGACGCGGTTTCCAAGCAGGGTTTACTGTCTTTAGCCTACAAGGGTGGTCAACTATTTGGATCTGATCTCACAGAGCTGATTGCCAAGGCAAAGGCTAAAGAAGCGGCTTTACCACAGCGAAGGGCTATGGCTTCTACGTCTGGCAGACCTAGTGCCGGTAATGGCCGGCGGTACTTTCGGTCTAGGGGACGATCCGGTCAGTCTTCTTGGGGATCGGGTCGTCCCTCTTTTTCGGGAAAGAAGTCTTCTCAGAAATCCCGCACCCCTTGGAAACAAAGTTTCCGTCAAGACAAGCGGGAAACTGACAAGAAGCCCGCCAAGGCAGACTGACGCCAGGTCCTCACTCGAGGGCTCTCGAGTGGGGGGTCGCCTGCTCCAGTTCAAGGCGAATTGGATTTCCCGCGTTCCGGATTCCTGGGTAACGCGAGTTGTGTCGGCAGGCTATTTCATAGAGTTTTCTTCTCGACCCCCGGACAGTTTTTGCCAGTCTCGCATTCCGTCAGAGCTCGAGCTATTTGCCGCTCTGCTGCGAGAGGTGGAATTGCTTCTGCAGAAGGGTGTGGTAATACCGGTTCCGACAGAGGACCGGGGAAAAGGTTTTTATTCAAATCTCTTTGTGGTCCCCAAAAAGAGGACAAATTTCGTCCTATTCTGGATCTCAAAAGATTGAATCAGCATGTCCACACCCAAAAATTCCGCATGGAGTCACTTCGTTCCGTTGTGGCAACCCTGTCGCAGAACGACTTTCTGGTGTCAATCGACATTCGCGACGCTTATTTGCATGTTCCCGTCGGAAGGGCTCACCAGCGCTTCCTTCGTTTTGCCATAGGTCAGGACCATTACCAATTTGTGGCCCTGCCATTCGGCTTGGCTTCAGCGCCCAGAGTTTTTACAAAAATTCTAGCGCCTCTCATGGCAATTCTTCGAAGACAGGGAGTCACGATTATTCCCTATCTGGACGACCTTTTGATTGTGGCGTCCTCAAAGGAGGAGGCGGTGACGGCTCGCAATCTATCCCTTCAGCTCCTGGAGGACTTCGGGTGGCTGGTCAATTGGGAGAAGTCGTCTCTGGAACCGTCGCAGTCAATCCTGTTTTTGGGGATGCATTTCGACACGGTACGGGCGGTGGTGTCCCTACCTCCGGACAAGCGGGCATGTCTCCTTCGACATGTACAGACTATGAAGTCTTCGACAGCAATGTCCCTTCGGAAGTGTATGCGCCTTTTAGGTCTGATGGTGGCTTCCATGGAAGCGCTTCCGTTTGCCCAGTTTCATTCCAGAGCCCTTCAAAGGCTCATTCTGAGTCATTGGGATCGATCGCAGATTGCTCTGGATCGCAGTATCCTCATCTCTCGCAGGGTGCGAGAGTCCCTAAGTTGGTGGTCACGTCCAGGAACGTTATCACTGGGGAAGTCTTTCCTTCCTCCGAGGTGGTCAGTCATAACCACTGATGCCAGCCTGACGGGCTGGGGGGGTGTCTGGAACGATCTCTGGGTTCAGGGAATATGGTCATCGGAAGAGTCTGTTTTACCGATCAACATCTTGGAATTGAGGGCAATTTTCCTTTGCCTCCAACACTGGACGGTCCCTTTGAGCGGTCTACCAGTCCGAGTGCAGACCGACAACACAACGGCGGTCGCGTATATCAACCACCAAGGTGGGACGAGAAGTTCCAGGCTCATGGTGGAAGTGTCTCGGATCCTGAATTGGGCCGAGGACAGAGTACCAGTCATCTCTGCGATTCACATTCCAGGAGTTCAGAATACCACGGCGGACTTCCTCAGTCGAGAGAAGATGGATCCCGGAGAATGGAGTCTTCATCCGGAGATCTTTGCACTGTTGTGCTCCCTTTGGGGAGTTCCCCAAGTGGATTTGATGGCATCCAGGTCCAATGCCAAGTTACCAACCTTCATGTCCAGGTACAAGGACCCGAAGGCTGTGCGGGGATGCTCTGGTGGCCCCGTGGGACCGATTCGAGCTAATCTATGTGTTTCCGCCGATATCCTTACTTCCTCTGGTGCTGCGTCGGATCAGACTGGAGAGAATCCCGGCTATGTTGATAGCCCCAGATTGGCCAAGGAGGACGTGGTTCTCGACACTGGTGTCGCTTTTGGCAGCACCGCCATTTCCACTTCCTCTTCACCCGGACCTGTTAACCCAGGGTCCTGTCCGTCATCCGGACTTGAAGTCTCTGCGTTTGACGGCGTGGCTCTTGAGACCGAAATACTGACCCGTAGAGGTTTTTCAGCCGAAGTCATTGCCACTCTGCGAGCTGCCAGAGGTCCGGCTACTACTAGAATTTATCACAAGATCTGGGAAGCCTTCTTCTCGTGGTGTTTGGGTTCTTCAAGGAACCCGAGGATTTTTTCTATTCCCAATCTGTTGGCTTTTCTACAGTACGGGCTGGACAAGGGTTTGGCAGTTAGCACCCTGAGGGGTCAGGTTTCTGCTCTGTCCCTGTTGTTCCGGAAAGTTATCGCCTCGCGTAGGGACGTGCGCTCCTTTTTTCGCGGAGTAACCCGTCAGTTTCCGCCGCGGAAGGCGCCTGTGTCTCCTTGGCGGCTCAACCTTGTCCTGGAGGCTCTTCAGCATGGGCCTTTTGAGCCAATGGATTCTGCTAACCTTTTTTTGCTTTCTTGGAAGGTTGCCTTCCTAGTCACAGTCACTTCTTTGAGAAGGGTTTCTGAGTTGGCGGCTCTTTCTTGCTCGCCTCCTTTCCTGGAATTTTACCCGGATCGGGTAGTGCTTCGCACACGGGGCGACTTTCTACCTAAGGTGGTGTCGCAATTCCATGTTAACCAGGATATTGTTTTGCCTTCACTTTGCCCGGGTCCGAGGAATGCAAAGGCACGGGTTTTGCACACATTGGATTTAGTGCGGGCCTTGAAGTTCTATTTGTCTGTTACTCAAGGTTTTAGGAAGTCAGACTCCTTGTTTGTGATTCCAGCAGGTCGTCGACGTGGTCAACGAGCTTCCAAGGACTCTATAGCTCGTTGGATTCGGTCAGCCATTTTGGAGGCTTACCGACTTAAAGGCGAACCTTGCCCGATTAAGATTCGTGCTCATTCCACGAGGGCTGTGGCCTCATCGTGGGCTTTTCATCAAGGGGCTTCGGCAGCTCAGCTCTGCCGAGCGGCGACTTGGCGCTCCGTCCACACGTTTACAAAGTTTTATAAGGTGGACGTCAGTGCTTCCGCTGATGCGGCCTTAGGATGCAGGGTCCTACAGGCGGCTGTAGTGTAAAGTTCTAGTTAACTTGTAGTTGGCGCCTGTTGCGCATTTACCAAGGTTGTTGGGATTCTGCCTGTTTTTTTTCTTGGTTATATTCCCACCCTTAATTTTTAGACTGCTTTGGGATGTCCCACTAGTCATTACTAGTGTGTCTCCTTTCCTTCCAATCTGCTGCTGAAAGACGGATTTTGGTAAGAACTTACCTGTAAAATCCTTTTCAGTGAAGGAAGGAAAGGAGACACAGCACCCGCCCATGGCAGAAGTGTGTTGATGTGTTTTCAGATGCGGCGTGACCCTCTTCTGATAGCGATTATCTGGACTGAGGTTGACGCGCTACGGCTCCTTTCCAGCATTGCCAGCTCATCGCGGTGGTCAGGTCCAGTGAGTAGTACCTGGAACTGTGTGGTTTTTGCCTACATGCATGCATAACCTGTATTCTTGCCTTTTCTCTGAAGTTCTTCAGAAGGGGTTATGTTGCTCCGCTGGTGATATTTGCTCTTCCCTAAGCTTGTGTACGACTGAAAGAGTAGGAGGAGCCCGAGCTGGAGGGGCCGGTCAACACTCTGTTTAATCTGAGGTGTCAATCCTATCTGGGCTCCGCCTACCCACTAGTCATTATTAGTGTGTCTCCTTTCCTTCCTTCGCTGAAAAGGATTTTACAGGTAAGTTCTTACCAAAATCCGTCTTTCTTCACCCCAGGTATCAAATTTATCAGTATAACAGCGGCAACATGACATTGTCTGTAGTTTACTTAACAAAATCCTGCTGAAAGGTTCGCTTCAAGTTTGGGTCAGAGACTTGAAGGAGGCTGTGAGTTTCTATCTGGGAATTAGACGAGACTTTAAGTTTGGGTCGGAGACCCTCTGTCAGTCTGGGCATTGCAAACAAACTGTAAAAAATATGCCTGTCTGAACCTGGCCTGAGAAGTTTATTGTAGACAGATTTCTTCATAATATTTTGATGCATTATTAACACTCCACTCTAAGCAGCTGTTTTTTCAGGAAGTGAAGCTGCAGCACCTCTTTCCTTGAACATGTGAAATTTGTGACTGCAATATAAAGTGCTGATAATTTTTTAGTATTCACCATATTAATCAATCCAGAAGTCCATTTAGGAATTTAAAATGGAGCAGGAAGAACGTGGGTTAACTGCGCTGCTGATGATAGTAGAAGAATCCAGGAGACCGAAGAATATTGTGTGATTTATTTGTCAATGCGTTTCATAGTCCTCTGACTTCATCAGGTCAAACCAAGGCTGTGGAGTCAAACCTCCGAATCAGACTCCTCAATTTCCCTGACTTACGACTCCGACCCCACAGCACCGGTCACTACTGAGCATGTACATAAAGTGCTGCACAGATTCATCTCAACTAAAAGTCGAGATCCTTAGATCAGGAACAGAACAGACATTTCATAACTTTCCCAAATTCTTATGAAAACACAGCACATGCTACATTGAACTACTGAACCCAATTTATCTATTTTAGGAGTCTGAGTCGGTCCATTTTATACCAACTCTGCCAACATGGACTCCGACTCCGACTCTGACGTCAGAGCCCTGGGACAAACACGTCAGATGACTTTGAAACATGTTCACAATTAAACCGAATTGAATATTCCTCAGTCTCCTGGATTCTTCTACTATCCATCATCAGCGCAGTTAACCCATGTTTTTCCTACTATATTCCTTGTGGGCTTGCAGCAGCTGACATTTCATGTTTCTAGAATAGTTGTGTCTTACACAACCCCATCAGGTGAGCACCCATTTGGACCCTTTAATTGTTCTCGCCAATACTCGGATAAGATCCTATTGCTCTTTTCGTTGTGTCGACAGCTTTTTTTCAACTTGGGAAGTTAAACATAGCTTCTGCGTTAACCCCTCTCTACATTCCCCCTCGTCTCGACTGGGCTATACGCTGAACTCTGGACATTGGTTAAGAATAATACAGTTGAATGCACTTTCTAGTGTTGGATGGTAGAGGATTCATGTCTCAATTAGCAGTAAGTTCCCATAGAAGTCACAGGGACAAATGACCAATTAGGATGCATAAACCTGTCGGAGGCTTGATAAATAGCCCCCACTGATTTTTATACCTTCAATGAAAAATAGTTCACTTTGGTCTGACATTGCCTTCCACTAATGTCAAGCCCAATGTTCTGCAGGTCTTGTGAGCAGAGAAGTATTTAAATGTCACACATAATCCTCAGTGCTTTTTAATTAAATATGAACTTTACATTACCTATGCTTGATGGAATTTGACTTTTCACATTTCTGAACCATTTTTTATGCTTGTTTACTAACCCAACACATTAGGAAGGTAGACGGCTTATTAAGATGTGTCGTCTCCTGACACCAGGGTTTCCCATGTAATTGTATGTCTGACCTGGTAACTTTTTAAAACCTAAATTTACAAACTAATTGCATTTGTAATTTAACTCTTTGGGGCCTTTATAAGATGCAAACCATGTTTGATATCTGGGTGAAAGAATGAAAAATCCAATTCTGCATGTAGCAGGATTGCTAGCATTAGTTTATATATTTAGGTTTTATTTTTTTTTAATAATTTTGCTGTTCATTATTAGGAGTGTGTAGGTGTGGGGAGAGGGTAAAAAAAAAAACTTTCCTTAAATTGTAGAAACTCTCAAGAAGTTGCTGTTGACAGGTAATATTCCATGGAATCCGTTTAGTATGCACTTTATTGTACACTTTAGCCCTGCTTATGAATATCCAGTTTAAGTATTAAATTTTCGTGTGTCGGATTATTTGCATGTTCATTTATAAGTATCTTGATTATGCTTCTTTAAGAAAAAAACAGGATTTTAATTTCCATCAACAGCAGTTAGAATGTGTTAATAGTTTCCAGGTTACAAAAGAGTAATATTATCTATATCATATATATAATATATATATTATATATAATTATAATATATATATATATAATTTTGTCTTTTTTAAGGAGGACCTGTCAATTGCTCAAAAAAATGAGTTAAATGCTTTGTGAGCATCCACCAGTTCTCCTTAATGCATCCTTTTTTTCTGTTTTGCACTGTATCACTGCATTGCTGAGATATCCACAACATTTGTTGCTTTTGGAGCTCAGTATGTGAAATCTTTGCTTGCAGTTAAACTGAGCATTTCTTCAGAGCCTTCTCAGGGGTCATGCACCAATCCTTCTCTGACACTATCACAGCTTGGCAGAGTCCGAGACTGCTAGATCAGCTGCTAAGCTGTGATTGGCAGCCTCCGGGAGAGAGGAGTGAATGTGCACGTTGCCAGAAAAGACTATGAAGAAATGCCCAGTTGGTCTGCAAGCAGAGATTTTGCATACTGCTCTCCAAAAGCAACAAATGTGGAAATCATAGTATCTTAGAATATTAGAGTTGGACGGTACCTCAACGGTCATAGTGTCCAACCTCCTGCTCCAGTGCAGCGCAGGATTCACTAAACCATCTCAGACAGATGTCTGTCCAGCCTCTGAAGACTTCCATTAGAGGAGAACTCACCACCTCTCGTGGCAGCCTGCTCCACTCATTGATCACCCTCACTGTCAAAAAGTTTTTCATAATATCTAATCTGTAACTTCTCCCTTTCAGTTTCATTCCATTACTTCTCGTGTTTCCATGTGCAAATGAGAATAAGGATGATGCGTCTACACTGTGACAGCCCTACAGATATTTGTAGATGGCTATTAAGCCTACTCTTAGACTTCTTTATTGCAATCTAAACATTCCCAGATCCTTTAATCGTTCCTCGTAGGACATACTTTGTAGTCCGCTCACCATCCTGGTAGCTCTTCTCTGAACTTGCTCCAGTTTTTCAATGTCTTTTTTTAAAATGTGGTCCCCAGAACTGTACACAGTATTCCAGATGAGGCCTGACCAAGGAGGAGTAGAAGGGTATAATTACTTCACATGATCTACACTCTATGCTTCTCTTAATATATCCTAAAACTGTGTTTGCCTTTCTTGCTGCTGTATCACACTGTTGACTCTTGTGCAGTCTGTGATCTATTAGTATACCCAAATCTATTTCACATATGCTGTTGCTTGGTTCTATTCCTCCCATTCTGTAGACATAATTTTCGTTTTTCTTGTCCAGATGCAGAATCTTGCATTTCTCCCTGTTGAATACCATTCTATTAGTCGCTGCCCATTGTTCAAGCTTATCTAGATCCTTCTGAATCCTTTCTCTAAGTTCTAAGAGAAGAATGAATGTATTAGGTGTAGGACTGTAGTAAGAAGGAGAGCACCTATGGCACACTCTGCAGGGAAGGAATGGGATATTATATACTCATCTGTTGTGAATGGGTTTGAGATGAGTTCTGAGCAGAGACTCCCTCTGGTGGTTACAAGCGGTACTGGTCTGTTCAGTGAAGATTGTGAGAACTGGGAATCAGGTGTTACTGACTGGTCTTATATAAGGGAGTCACCTTCCCATCAGGGTTGCCGGTGATCAATTGTTCTGGTCTGAATCCTTCATTCCTGTTTCCCTTGTAGCCTGCTGTGTCGTGTCTGCATCTCCTCTAACAGATAAGACATTTTCTTCTTTTTGTTTTTGTACTATATTTTTGCATTTTGTCCTGCACTTCTTTGGGGGCCTTCTGGGTCCCCTTCGGGGCTTTTGCCCTCTCAGTTTAGTTCAGCCACTGATGTTTGTACTTTGCTTTTTCCAGTTTTTTCAGTGGCTGCTGTTTTGATTTTGTTACACCAGAGAACTAATTTAGGTGGTAGAGGTCGTGTGATCTCAGGTGATTTTGAAATTAGTAGAGTTGGTGCTTTTCAGGGTTTTCTGGGATTGCAGTAAGTACCCTTCCTATCCTTTTCTATTTAGTTAGTTTGGGCCCCAGCGTTTGCTCATACTATTTTCTTTCTGTGTCAGTATTTCTTCTTGTCTAACCGCCATTACTTGTTTGGGGGCTTTCTATTATCTTTGGGGTTCTGCTCCGGGGCAGATAGCTTTCCTATTTCTATCTTTAGGTGTAGTTAGTTTCTCAGGCTGTGACGAGGCGTCTAGGACCAACGTAGGAACGC
>JARQOD010000007.1:71469065-71621900 GCA_033576555.1 Oophaga sylvatica
ATTACTTCTCGTGTTTCCATGTGCAAATGAGAATAAGGATGATGCGTCTACACTGTGACAGCCCTACAGATATTTGTAGATGGCTATTAAGCCTACTCTTAGACTTCTTATTGCAATCTAAACATTCCCAGATCCTTTAATCGTTCCTCGTAGGACATACTTTGTAGTCCGCTCACCATCCTGGTAGCTCTTCTCTGAACTTGCTCCAGTTTTTCAATGTCTTTTTTTAAAATGTGGTCCCCAGAACTGTACACAGTATTCCAGATGAGGCCTGACCAAGGAGGAGTAGAAGGGTATAATTACTTCACATGATCTACACTCTATGCTTCTCTTAATATATCCTAAAACTGTGTTTGCCTTTCTTGCTGCTGTATCACACTGTTGACTCTTGTGCAGTCTGTGATCTATTAGTATACCCAAATCTATTTCACATATGCTGTTGCTTGGTTCTATTCCTCCCATTCTGTAGACATAATTTTCGTTTTTCTTGTCCAGATGCAGAATCTTGCATTTCTCCCTGTTGAATACCATTCTATTAGTCGCTGCCCATTGTTCAAGCTTATCTAGATCCTTCTGAATCCTTTCTCTAAGTTCTAAGAGAAGAATGAATGTATTAGGTGTAGGACTGTAGTAAGAAGGAGAGCACCTATGGCACACTCTGCAGGGAAGGAATGGGATATTATATACTCATCTGTTGTGAATGGGTTTGAGATGAGTTCTGAGCAGAGACTCCCTCTGGTGGTTACAAGCGGTACTGGTCTGTTCAGTGAAGATTGTGAGAACTGGGAATCAGGTGTTACTGACTGGTCTTATATAAGGGAGTCACCTTCCCATCAGGGTTGCCGGTGATCAATTGTTCTGGTCTGAATCCTTCATTCCTGTTTCCCTTGTAGCCTGCTGTGTCGTGTCTGCATCTCCTTCTAACAGATAAGACATTTTCTTCTTTTTGTTTTTGTACTATATTTTTGCATTTTGTCCTGCACTTCTTTGGGGGCCTTCTGGGTCCCCTTCGGGGGCTTTTGCCCTCTCAGTTTAGTTCAGCCACTGATGTTTGTACTTTGCTTTTTCCAGTTTTTTCAGTGGCTGCTGTTTTGATTTTGTTACACCAGAGAACTAATTTAGGTGGTAGAGGTCGTGTGATCTCAGGTGATTTTGAAATTAGTAGAGTTGGTGCTTTTCAGGGTTTTCTGGGATTGCAGTAAGTACCCTTCCTATCCTTTTCTATTTAGTTAGTTTGGGCCCCAGCGTTTGCTCATACTATTTTCTTTCTGTGTCAGTATTTCTTCTTGTCTAACCGCCATTACTTGTTTGGGGGCTTTCTATTATCTTTGGGGTTCTGCTCCGGGGCAGATAGCTTTCCTATTTCTATCTTTAGGTGTAGTTAGTTTCTCAGGCTGTGACGAGGCGTCTAGGACCAACGTAGGAACGCTCCACGGATGCCTCTAGTTGTGGTGGTTAGTCAGGGTACTGCAATCTCATAGATTCCAACTGCTCTGGTGTATTGCCTTTTTTACCTGCACTCCTCAGCTACCGAAACATAAGTGTCACCGGCCTAAAAATTGAAAATTGTATGGTACTCACAGAAGGGAAAAAATATTGTGAAAGAAAAAAGGTTGTCAGAGTTGTCAGAGATATTTTTCTATTTGTTGCATTTTTTTTTCCCTCTGTATCTCTGGGTGCTGGGGAGGATCTTTTCTCTCAATGGAGTTTGCACGGTTGTCTGGCCGTGTGGATCAGCTTGCCACTGAGGTTCAGAGTATTGCTGCATATCTTGCTAGGTTGCCTGTTGTGGAACCTAGGATCCCCATGCCAGATTTGTTTTTGGGGATCGAGCTAAGTTTCAGAATTTCAAAAATAATTGTAAATTGTTTTTTGCCTTAAAATCTAAGTCCTCAGGGAACGCAGCGCAGCAGGTTCAAATTATCATCTCTCTCCTGCGCGGCGATCCTCAGGATTGGGCTTTTTCCCTGACACCTGGGGATCCTGTTTTGAGTGATGTTGATGCATTTTTTCAGGCTTTGGGGTTATTGTACGATGAGCCTAATGTCACTGATCAAGCTGAAAAAGCCTTGTTGGCATTAAATCAGGGCCTTATGACGCTGAGTTATACTGTCAGAGATTCCGTAGGTGGGCAGTCCTGACCAAATGGAATGACGACGCTTTGGCAGCCCTTTTCCGGAAGGGTCTGTCAGATAATGTAAAGGATGTTATGGTGGGATTCCCTGTCCCCTCTGGTCTCAATGATTCTATGTCATTAGCAATTCAAATTGACAGATGTTTGCGTGAGCGGAGAAGTATGCGTGGAATGGTGTTGCCTTGTGAACCAGCTTCTGAACCCATGCAGTGTGATAGAGTGGTGTCTGGGGCACAGCGTCATGAGTTTCGAAAGCGCAATGGGTTATGTTTCTACTGTGGTGATGCTTCTCATGCTATTTCAGTCTGCCCTAAGCGGGGAAGACATTTTGCACGCTCAGTTGTCTTGGGTAGTGTTCAGACTAAGTTTTTATTAACTGTCACTCTGATATGCTCTCTGTTCTCATTTTCTGCTCAGGCTTTCGTTGATTCTGGAGCAGCTATTAACCTGATGGATTATGATTTTGCTAAACGTTGTGGGTTTCCCTTGATACCCCTACAGAAGTCTATTCCCCTACTGGGGATCGATTCTACCCCTTTGGCTGAGAATAAACCCCAGTTTTCTACTCAGGTGATAATGAGGGTTGAACCTGATCACCAGGAGTGCTGCAAATTTTTGGTTCTGTATAATCTGCATGACATTATCGTGCTGGGTTTCCCTTGGTTACAGTCTCATAATCCTGTTTTGGATTGGAAATCTGTGTCTGTAACCAGTTGGCGCTGCCAATGTGTTAATACCAACACTCCTGTTTTTTCTGCCTCCCCCCAGGCTCAGGATGTTCCTGACTTTTTGATTGATTTTTCTGATGTGTTTAGCGAAAGTAAATCTGCATCCTTGCCTCCCCATAGGAGCTATGACTGCGCTATTGAATTAGTGCCGGGTAGTAAATTCCCTAAAGGTCGCCTTTTTAACTTGTCTGTACCTGAACATGACGCTATGTGGTCTTATATCAAGGAATCATTGGAGAAGGGTCATATCAGACCATCCTCTTCACCCTTAGGTGCCGGTTTTTTTTTGTGGCCAAAAAAGATGGTTCATTAAGGCCGTGTATTGATTATCGTCTCTTGAACAATATTACTGTGAAATATCAATACCCGTTACCCTTGATTTCTGACCTGTTTTCCAGGGTGAAAAACGCTACTTGGTTTACCAAGCTTGACCTCAGGGGGCGTATAACCTTATTCGCATTAAGCACGGGGATGAATGGAAGACGGCATTCAATACCCCTGAAGGGCATTTTTTAGTACCTAGTGATGCCCTTTGGGCTCACTAATGCTCCTTCCGTCTTCCAGTCCTTCATGAATGACATTTTCAGGGATTTTGTGACAAATTTCTGATTGTTTATTTGGATGATATCTTGATTTTTTCTAATGACTGGGACTCTCATGTGAAACATGTTCGAACTGTGTTCCAGATTTTGAGAGAGAATGCTCTGTATGTGAAGGGATCAAAGTGTCTTTTTGGCGTACAAAGGATCTCATTTCTGGGATTCATTTTGTCCCCATCTGTTATTGAAATGGACCCGGTCAAGGTTCAGGCCATCTGTGATTGGGTCCAACCTACTTCATTAAAGGCTCTTCAGAGATTTTTGGGTTTTGCCAATTTTTATCGTAAATTTATTGGTAATTTCTCGGTTATTGTTAAACCATTAACTGATTTGACCAGAAAGGGTTCTGATGTGGTGAATTGGCCTCCTGAGGCAGTCTCTGCGTTTCAGGAACTTAAGCAGAGATTCACTTCTGCTCCTGTTCTACGGCAGCCTGATGTTTCTCTGCCATTTCAGGTGGAGGTTGATGCCTCTGAAATTGGGGCAGGTGCCGTTTTGTCCAAAAAGATCCAGAGACCTCTAAAAGTAACCCTTGTGCCTTTTTCTCTCGAAAATTTTCTCCTACTGAACGTAATTATGACGTGGGTAATCGGGAGTTATTGGCCATGAAGTGGGCTTTTGAAGAGTGGAGACATTGGCTGGAGGGAGCCAAACATCAGGTGGTGGTCCTTACGGACCATAAGAATCTGGTCTATCTGGAATCTGCCAAGCGACTCAATCCTAGACAGGCCAGGTGGGCCTTGTTTTTCACACGTTTTAATTTTGTGGTTTCCTTTCTTCCTGGCACTAAGAATGTTAAGGCGGATGCCCTCTCGAGGAGTTTCCTTGCGGACTCTCCTGAGTTATCTGATCCTTCTGTTATTTTGAAAGAGGGTGTAGTTCTTTCCGCCATCTCGCCCAATTTGAGACTTGCTCTGGAGGGGTGTCAGGAGGATAGGCCCGAGTGCTGCCCTGTTGGAAAATTGTTTGTCCCGGACCAGTGGAAAAAGAGTGTGATGTCTGAGATTCATTGTTCCGCATTGGCTGGGCATCCTGGAATTTTTGGTACCAGAGACTTGGTTAGTCGGTCCTTTTGGTGGTCTACCTTGTCTCATGATGTCAGGGAATTTGTGCAGTCCTGCGGGACTTGCTCTCGCTCCAAGCCTTGCTCTCGCTCTAGTGGTTTGTTGATGCCATTGCCTGTGCCCAAGAGACCATGGACCCATATCTCTATGGATTTCATTTCCGACCTTCCTGTTTCTCAGAGAATGACCACCATCTGGGTAATTTGTGATAGGTTTTCCAAAATGATACATCTTGTGCCATTACCTAAGTTGCCTTCCTCCTCTGAATTGGTGCCATTGTTCCTTCAGCACGTGGTTCGTTTACACGGCATTCCTGAGAATATTGTGTCTGACAGAGGAGTCCAGTTTGTTTCCAGATTTTGGAGGACTTTTTGTTCTAAACTGGGTGTTCAATTGTCTTTCTCCTCGGCATTTCATCCTCAGACCAATGGTCAAACTGAGAGAACAAACCAGACATTGGAGACTTATCTTAGATGCTTTGTGTCTGCTGATCAGGATGACTGGGTCTCTTTTTTACCTTTGGCTGAGTTTGCTCTTAATAATAGGGCTAGCTCTGCCACTTTGATGTCTCCGTTTTTCTGTAATTCTGGGTTTCACCCTCGATTTTCTTCAGGACAGACGGAGGCTTCTGTCTGTCCAGGTGTTGACTCTGTTGTGGAGCGTATGCAACAGATTTGGGACCAGGTAGTGGAGAGGTTGTCCCTCTCTCAGGAGAAGGCCCAGCGGTTTGCTAACCGGCATAGGACTGATGGTCCTCGGTTTAAAGTGGGGACTTGGTCTGGTTGTCCTCAAAGAATATTCCTATGAGAGTAGCATCTCCTAAATTTAAGCCTAGGTTCATTGGACCTTATAAGATCATTGAGATTCTTAATCCTGTTTCTTTTCGTTTGCTTCTTCCAGGGACATTTAAGATCCATAACGTGTTCCACAAGTCCTTGTTGAAGAGGTTTGTTGAGCCAGTGGTTCCTGCTGCTGTGCCCCCTGACCCTGTTTTGGTTGAGGGCAATCTGGAGTATGTGGTTGAGAAAATATTAGATTCTCGTTTTTCTAGACGGAAACTCCAGTATTTGGGTTAAGTGGAGAGGTTATGGTCAGGAGGACAATTCTTGGGTGTTTGCTTCGGACATCCATGCTAGGAGACTCATCCGTGCGTATCATAGAACTCATCCTGACCGACCTGGTTGCTCAAATGAGGGTTCGGTGACCCCTCCTCAAGGGGGGGTACTGTTGTGAATGGGTTTGAGATGAGTTCTGAGCAGAGACTCCCTCTGGTGGTTACAAGTGGTACTGGTCTGTTCAGTGAAGATTGTGAGGACTGGGAATCAGGTGTTACTGACTGGTCTTATATAAGGGAGTCACCTTCCCATCAGGGTTGCCTGTGATCAATTGTTCTGGTCTGAATCCTTCATTCCTGTTTCCCTTGTAGCCTGCTGTGTCGTGTCTGCATCTCCTGCTAACAGATAAGACATTTTCTTCTTTTGTTTTTGTACTATATTTTTGCATTTTGTCCTGCACTTCTTTGGGGGCCTTCTGGGTCCCCTTCGGGGGCTTTTGCCCTCTCAGTTTAGTTCAGCCACTGATGTTTGTACTTTTGCTTTTTCCAGTTTTTTCAGTGGCTGCTGTTTTGATTTTGTTACACCAGAGAACTAATTTAGGTGGTAGAGGTCGTGTGATCTCAGGTGATTTTGAAATTAGTAGAGTTGGTGCTTTTCAGGGTTTTCTGGATTGCAGTAAGTACCCTTCCTATCCTTTTCTATTTAGTTAGTTTGGGCCCCAGCGTTTGCTCATACTATTTTCTTTCTGTGTCAGTATTTCTTCTTGTCTAACCGCCATTACTTGTTTGGGGGCTTTCTATTATCTTTGGGGTTCTGCTCCGGGGCAGATAGCTTTCCTATTTCTATCTTTAGGTGTAGTTAGTTTCTCAGGCTGTGACGAGGCGTCTAGGACCAACGTAGGAACGCTCCACGGCTGCCTCTAGTTGTGGTGGTTAGTCAGGGTACTGCAATCTCATAGATTCCAACTGCTCTGGTGTATTGCCTTTTTTACCTGCACTCCTCAGCTACCGAAACATAACACTTATCGTCATTAATGGGGTAGTCTCCCCACTGATTCCACGAACCGGCACTCTGAAAAGCCCCAGCTGAATTCTGTAGAGTTCGATCATGGAAAATTGCTGAGATCTGCACTTGGTTGATCTTTGGTACTCTCATTAAAATGAATACAGTGGCAGGGGTGCATGATCAACTCTACTCCATTCAGCCGGAGTTCTTAAGAGCCCCGGTTCTTTGGATCGGTGGGGGCCCCTTTGATATGATCAACAGGTAAGTTATTCCCTATCCTGTAAATTTCAAATTTGAGAATACCCATGTAATACTTAATGGATTAGAGAGTAGAATATCAACTGGATTTTCTTTCTCCTACTGGAGAAAGAAAGATTAAATCTCCAGAGGAGATCAGCCTTCTTTACAATAAGAATTATTATTCTATGAAGTAGTCTACCTCAGGAGCTGCTCATAGCGGGAACCATTGATAATTTAAAGAAAGGTTTAAAGGGACTCAGCAAATCGGCACTGGAGAATCCTAACAGTGTGCACTGTGAAGACTCACAAGTCTGCAGTCACATAGAGTGACTGCAGACTTAAATCTCAAGCCTGAATGACCCCTTTCATGCAACTTGAACCCATAATATATTTTTTCTCACTTTTTGCATTCTCTTTGAGAATTTGGCAAAATATAATCGTCAAACTGTAAAGGACAAATTGGTCTGACTCTAGACATCCACGTGAATTTTGTACCAATTCTAAACAATGTCTTGTTTTCATGTTCAAGATCCAGTTTCATAAACTTTTTTTTTTTTCTCTTTTTGTTCCAGATCACGATCCGTTCAAATACTATTTCTATTAATGGAAAATCCCGAATCAGTCATCCGGTTTTCTCAGAAACACTATCCGAAGACTAGCTATGGTGCCAAAGATCAAAAATGGTTATCTCCACATCATCTACCATGTACCTGGTTAATAGTTTTATGTGTAAAAGTGTTGTGAGTTAAGTTAAAGTATATATTAATATATTAAAATAATATGCAATATCATTGTAACTTTCATAGGAAAGTTTCAGAAAAGAAAATATATTTTGGGGGAATTTTGTAATTTAAGTTTGTGGCCTGCCATTTTCTATAATTGTAGACATTTAAGTTCTAATTAAAATATAACCTAAAACTTAAGAGATTTATAGGAAAAAAATCTTTATTTTCTGTTTATTTTGTAAATTTATACTCTATGCTGCAACCTATATTTTGTTTTCTGACTACGATGTAATGAATCTTAAGCGAAATTTACTGTATAGAACTGCCAATATTGCCTCATTGTTCTAGATATAATTTAAATAAATCTGCGACGAGCAGTGCGGACTACAATTCTGATTAATAAGTTACTGTACCTGTTACCTTGACCATAAATCTACTGCTTTTTTTTTCTTTTTTATATGTATGTATCACTGTTTGGCAAATGTTATTATGGTTCTTCACCTAAATTTTATTATTGGAAAAAGTTTGATTAATTTGGCAGTAAAGTATGAAAAAGCCATTTAAATTATTTTTAAAGCTGATATTCGGTAGTAGAAGAATAGGTATATCATAATACAACCTGCCTGATGCTTTGTTTCCCAGGGAGTTACGCTCGGAGAAGTCTGGCAGTGGCTCTCTATGCTCTTATCATTAAAACCTGGACACATGTCTGGGCCGAGTGTACAAGTATATGGTGGCATTAGCAGAAAGGTGTTTGACTGCTATTTTATATGTATGGCCTGTTTTAAAGAGAATCTGTCATCAGCCGTTTGCTACCTATCTGAGAGCAGCATGATGTAGGGGCAGATACCCTGATTCCAGAAATGTATCACTTAGTTTACTGGGTGGAGCAGTATTGATTAAATTACTTTTTTCTCTACTTCATATTTAGCAGTGCTCAAAATGCTGAGCATGTATAACCCCGCCCACACACTGATTGGCATTTTCAGGGTTGAGGGGGGGTTACACAGAGCAAGAGGACTACACAGCACGAGACACCTAGTCCTGTAGTGATAATCTCCTGCGGATAAAACACTTATTTTATTGAAACCACAACACACATCCTAGTAAGTGACACATCGCTAGAATCAGGGTTTCAGCCCTTACTTAGTGGTGCTCTCAGATTAAATAGCAAAAACCTACTGACAGATTCCCTTTAATTGGTCATGCAAGGAAAGGAAATTAAACAAGGTTGCTGTCTTCTAGAAACAGCACCAATCCTGTCCATGCTTTATGACCGATCTTGCTAAATCGGCTCCCATTGAAGGTAAGGCAAAAAATAACCTACAGTACAACATGCAGTCAGTGGACAGATGTGGTGCTATACCTGGGGACAAAAAACCTTGATTTCTAGATCTGCACTAGCCAGCTGAAAACTGTGCTGAGAATAGAGAAGCTTCTAGGCAGAACTTATCGAAATTTGCATTATTAATCAGAATTTTCCACAAATAAACCAGAGCGGAGAACCTACTTAAAGAAAACATGTGTTTTATAAAATGTTCACTAGTTTTGCATTACTGTCAACCGTCGACGTTCATAAGTTCACACTGTGTCTTCCACTGCCAAATAAAAGGTTTTAGCTGTTTGCGTTAGATGTTATTTCTTGTTCTTATTATGCCACATAAATATATATATTTTCAGTAGTAATATTATGTTCATTTATGGTATATCTTAAGTTTTTATTTTGTAGTTTCACAATTGCCTTTTTTTTTTGTTTGTTCAAACTAAATTTATTATTTTTTTTTATTATTGGTCCTTCACTAAATTTTACCTTTTCCTGCTCTTTTTATCCTTAATTTTTGTTTGGAGGAAATTCATATTTCTGTGTCCACTTAAAAAAGCTACAGATTAAAAAAATCCTTATTGTAACCAAGTCCTTTTGTAGCAGTATGTTAATTGAATTGCAAAGAATATGCAAGTTAATAATGCTTTGGATTTTATTTTGTAGTTTAATTGATTTTTTTTTTTTTTTTACAGGAAAGATAAAATTGTTGGTTTAGGTTTTACATGTCGCATGTTTTGTATAAACTGCTTTTATATGTGTAGAAAACTAGATCTGAACTGAAAAAGTAAGTTAATGTGTATGCAAAATGTAAATGCATATTAACACATGACCATTACACAGAAAAACAGGCACAAAAAAAACAAATATCCAAAAATGAAATAAAAAATCTTTTTGCAAAAATGCATGAAGGTAGTAATAATCATAAGGGTATTTAGTAAACATAATTTTGATCAAAATAATGTACAAGCCATCCCGCCACGTCAAGGCAACCCTCTGTGGGACAGTCCTACTCTAATATTGAAAACCTTTCCACTTGTCAAGTGACTTAAATGTGAACAAGGGCAGAGGGACTGAACCCACCAGTTGAAGCTCTGGCCAGACAGGATGGATTTTCTCAACTCAGAAAACAGGGCGGTCACACCCTTATATGCACGGAATGCACTATGAACTACATAGAAAACTAGATCTGAACTGAAAAAGTAAGTTAATGTGTATGCAAAATGTAAATGCATATTAACACATGACCATTACACAGAAAAACAGGCACAAAAAAACAAATATCCAAAAATGAAATAAAAAATCTTTTTGCAAAAATGCATGAAGGTAGTAATAATCATAAGGGTATTTAGTAAACATAATTTTGATCAAAATAATGTACAAGCCATCCCGCCACGTCAAGGCAACCCTCTGTGGGACAGTCCTACTCTAATATTGAAAACCTTTCCACTTGTCAAGTGACTTAAATGTGAACAAGGGCAGAGGGACTGAACCCACCAGTTGAAGCTCTGGCCAGACAGGATGGATTTTCTCAACTCAGAAAACAGGGCGGTCACACCCTTATATGCACGGAATGCACTATGAACTACATAGAAAACTAGATCTGAACTGAAAAAGTAAGTTAATGTGTATGCAAAATGTAAATGCATATTAACACATGACCATTACACAGAAAAACAGGCACAAAAAAACAAATATCCAAAAAAAAAAAAAAATTTTCATGGCATAAATATATCTACGCATCCAACTTTTTACAATATTTTTGCTAGGGAAGACTAGGGTCAAAAAATGAATGATGCATTATTTGTAAGAGTTCTATGCTTTCTGTATTCACTTGAAAGTGAACCTGTCAGTACGTTTTTATACACTGCTCAAAAAAATAAAGGGAACTCTAAATCCCACATCCTAGATATCACTGGATGAAATATTCCAGTTATAAATCTTCATTATATAGTGGAACGTGTTGAGAGCATTAAAACATAAAAATGATTAGCGTAAATCAAAATTAATATCCCATGGATGTCTGGATTTGGAATGATACTCAAAATCAAAGTGAAATATCAAATTACAGGCTGATCCAACTTCAGTGGAAATGTCTCAAGACTAGGAAATGATGCTCAGTAGTGTGTGTGGCCTCCTTGTGCCTGTATGACCTCCCTTCAACACCTGGATATGCTCCTGATGAGGCGGCGGATGGTCTCCTGAGGGATCTCCTCCCAGACCTGGACTAAAGCATCCGCCAACTCCTGGACAGTCTGTGGTGCAACGTGACGTTGGTGGATGGAGCGAGATATGATGTACCAGATGTGCTCAATCAGTTTCATGTCTGGGGAATGGGTGGGGCAGTCCATAACTTCAATGCCTTCATCTTGCAGAAACTGCTGACATAGTCCAGCCACATGAAGTCTGGCATTGTCCTGCATTAGGAGGAACCTAGGGCCAACCGCACCAGCATATGGTCTCACAAGGGGTCTGAGGATCTCATCTCGGTACCTAATGGCAGTCAGGCTACCTCTGGCGAGCACATGGAGGACTGTGCGGCCCTCCAAAGAAATGCCACCCCACACTATTACTGACCCACTGCCAAACCGGTCATGCTGAAGGATGTTGCAGGTAGTAGATCGCTCTCCACGGTGCCTCCAGACTCTGTCACGTCTCTCACATGTGCTCAGTGTGAACCTGCTTTCATCTGTGTAGAGCACAGGGCGCCAGTGGTGAATTTGCCAATCCTGGTGTTCTGTGGCAAATGCCAAGCGTCCTGCACAGTGTTCGGCTGTGAGCACAACCCCTATCTGGACGTCTGCCACTCAGACCATCCTCATGGAGTCAGTTTCTAACCGTTTGTGCAGACACATGCACATTTGTCAAGAAAAAGACTAAGCACTCATCTTATGTTGTGAGAGGAGGATTTTATGGTAGTATATCCAAAAACGTTTCGGTCACAGAGACCTTCGTCAGTTACTTCATTAGAATGATCAATACACAGACTCCTTATGAATAATGCCCATAAGTCAAAATAAACATTCAGCAAGGTGATAGAATAATCAACACTTATGATAGCCAGGGATGGGCCAGCATGCCTCTAAAGTGCGGTATCCACCGCTACTGTGGCTATTGCTTGTGAGGGCAGTAGTAGGAACAGACAGTCTCGTCTGTGGGCGCGTAAATTCAGCCGTCAGGAAAACGCCTCATTCGGAGAAGACAAGGTGAGCGCTACCACCAGTCTTGTCTCATGCCAACTGTTAAGCATCCAGAAACCATTCATGTGTGGGGTTGCTTCTCAGCCAAGGGAATCGGCTCTCTCACAGTCTTGCCTAAAAACACAGCCATGAATAAAGAATGGTACCAGAATGTCCTCCAAGAGCAACTTCTCCCAACCCTCCAAGAGCAGTTTGGCGATCAACAATGCCTTTTCCAGAATGATGGAGCACCTTGCCATAAAGCAAAGGTGATAACTAAATGGCTCAGGGAACAAAACATAGAGATTTTGGGTCCATGGCTGGAAACTCCCCAGATTTTAATCCCATTGAGAACTTGTGGTAAATTATCAAGAGACGGGTGGACAAACAAAAACCTAAAAATTCTGACAAAATAAAAGCATTGATTGTGCAAGAATGGACTGCTATCAGTCAGGATTTGGTCCAGAAGTTGATTGAGAGCATGCCAGGGAGAATTGCAGAGGTCCTGAAGAAGAAGGGTCAACACTGCAAATATTGACTTGCTGCATTAACTCATTCTAACTGTCAATATAAGCTTTTGTTACTCATATGTTTGCAATTATTATATTTCTGTCTGTGATAAAAACATGTGTCAAACACACATAAAAACCAGAGGGCAGCAGATCATGTGAAAATATAATATTTGTGTCATTCTCAAAACTTTTGGCCATGACTGTAAATGGACAGTTTGATTTCACATAAGTTTGATTTACTTGGAGTTATATTCTGTTGTTTAAGTGTTCCCTTTATTTTTTTTGAGCAGTGTATATGGAAGTAATGGTATAGTTTTCTTTTTTTTCATAGAGATCCATTGTGTCAGGCGAAATCAAGCACTGTGAGTGCACTGTTGGCGTGTCAAAGCTTCTGCTTCGCAGTGCACTCCCAATATAAATTGCATATGTGGCTTCTACGCTAGATTTCTTATGACTGGCATATTGTATCCCTACAAAAGTAGAATTTTTATTGAGGACAAGCATCTATACAGCCATAGCATTACTTCCATATGTAAAAACATGGTTCCCTTTTAAAGGTACATGTTCACATATGAGACAAGATGTGGATTTTACCTGTGTCGGTAAAATATGAAGTAGTTCACAGTGCACTTGGATTTTTATGCTTATGCTTAGGACATTTTTAGCAAAGAAATTGACCTTCGGTGTAGATTTTACATCTGAAGATTCTCACACCAGATATTGCCTATTTCAGTGTAAGTGAATCACATGCATAGTTCAGTGCTATTTCTTCTGTTTTGCCATGGATAAATTTTGCTCTTTTTATACCCTCCACAACAAAGTAACTTTTATAATAATGTTATACGTTTAAATGGTTCGATTCACAAAAGCCAGCCCCCTTCTTGGTTATATCCAAAGCATAGTTAGTGGAAGGGGCTGGTCTAAATAAACCAGTCAACCAGCCCCCTGTGGAAATACCAGGGAGGTGAGATGGTGTCATATTGTAAGATAGTTATAGTGGTTTGTTTTTTTTGTGAACTGACAAATGTATAGATTATGATAGAAATAACCCATGCTTGATTGATTTGTAGCACTGGAAGGTTACCGGAGTTCAGCATCAACTTCAAAGCTTCCAAAGCCTCTTCTGCATCTCCCTTGTTATAAAATCAGGTCTTCAAGTGCAACGAAAATAAATAGGTTCTAGGTCAGTGCTTTATAAAGAAAACTTCTCAATAATTAAGGCTAAATGTAATAACTAATTGGTGGAAACTGCAACCATCGCCTGTCGGTTGCTATGTTACATGTTGGTTTTCTATTCTCTTGGGAATTTGCTTACTTAATGTTTATATTAAATTGGCATTGACTTGATATTTTGTCTCTACTGCTATAATTAGGTCCGGTGTTCTGTAAACATGGGTTTGCTTGGAAAACTTGTGATACAACATTCTGGGAACATAGGTTTTTGTAGCAGATACAATGGTAGCAATTAGTAAATACCATTTATACAGAATGGTTAATTAGAACCAACAGACAATGGCCACAATGTGTCAAATTCTGTGGCTGCTTAGAAACGATCAAATTTCTGTAGATTTTCTTAAATAATTTTTATTGGCAAAATTAATTTAAAAAAAATTCATACGAGTTGGACTAATTTAAACTATAAAATACACAAAGTAAGCAATAAATAAGAAAAGAACTACACCTAGGAGTCCTCAGATTCTTTGGACAAAACCTCTTTTAAAAATTAAAAATAAACATGCTTTTTTTTTTTTTTTTCTTCTACTGCTACTCTCCATATTTTTATCCAAGTGGTAGAAGTTCATGAAGCATAGTTAATAAAAAAAATATTAATCAGAAAATGACCTAATGTTTAAATCAGGTAATTTAGATTTTTCACAAAATAAATCTCAAAATGTATCAATTTTCTATATTAAAAAAAAAAATACAAATCTTGCATTTTTCACACTGGCACAAGGCCTATATTAGATTTTTACTTCCTGTTCTTCAAGTGGACATTAGCAGGAATAGACTGACTCGGACCCCCTTGGTTTGTATAGAAGCGTTATCTGCTCATGCTTTAATCTAGCCAAAAGTCTTTGTGTAGAGAGGAAGAGGAAGTGAGCTCCGACCCCCAATCTTTTGTGAATGGTGGATCCTATGCTGTCAATTTGTTCTCTGTCATCGTAATCGTGCCTGTGATGATCATGAGACTGCTGAAAAGTCATGCATACAGAACAGGAATTGTGTCTCAAGTATAAAGCCTAGTGGCCAATGTGTAAATTGCCAAATTTTTATTAGAAGTATGTAAAATTGATAAAAATATATTAGGTTTTTATGTAAAATCTATTTAAAAAAATATGTATTTTAAAGACTAGGTCATATTTTGATTAGGGTTGAGCATTCCGATACCGAAACCCGGTTCCGATACCTGAAATCCAATGTAAGTCTATGGGAACAAAATATCGGAAGTAAATACTTCCGATATTTTGTTCCCATAGACTTACATTGGATTTCAGGTATCGGAACCGGGTTTCGGTATCGGAATGCTCAACCCTAATTCTGATGATATTCTTTGTCTCGGCAAGTAACCACCAATTCGAAGTCCATCTATTTCTCAATTTATTCTTTACATGTTCTGAACCCTGTCGGAAACCAGAATAAATGTCCATAGGAAAATATGACATGCGCTCATGGTGCGTGTTATTCCCTTACCCTAAAGCTTTTCCAGGCCACTGCTTACGGATACAATTGACTAATATTAAACACATGATCATATTGTTGCTTTACAAGCTACCATGCCTCATTACCTATATACAGCCTTCCAGATAAAATCTATGCCTAGTACTGCACTGGGCCCTATTTAATTACCCACCACTGGACTCTATCAAACATACATTTACGGGAAGATCAGCTATCAATCTTATGTCTGGAGAAACCCATTTAGTTACTTAGAATGGCATAATGAAGTGATATGAAAATGTTCTCTAGGCACTTATCAGTTGGAAATATCAAGAGCGAAAACTCTTTTGGTTAAAACAACAAGAAAATAACTCCAAAATGCTTACACTGCTTACATTTATGTTGCATCTTCAGTTTTCGAAAAACAGCGTAAGATAATTCAGTGTTCGTGGCATGATCTGTTTCAATCATCGATTTTTGGTTCCTCTTCATTCTCCGTGCTCCCCTAAGTATTCTTTCTTTGGCTGTTTTTTTTTTGCTTGCCATACTTTTTCCAGAAATGTTGGCCTTTTTATTTACTGCTAATGTTTGTATTTTTTTTTCCCAAGGAGGAGTGGCTCACAATATTCCCTAGGCACGGTGTGTCTTTTGGATGCACTGCAATATTGCCCTGTGAGCACTGCCAGTTTGGAAAAACCATAACAAGTTTGGCAGATAAAAAAAAAACAAAAATTGGAATTCTCAGGGGAGCATCGAGAATGAAATGAAAGGAAAAACTGAGCTTTTTTTTTCCCTAGCAACATGTTCTCTTTAAGGGGAACTTGCCTGGTGTTCCCTGTCCCCCCGCTGCCCCCACTAGCACAAATCTGCAGGCTTCATCCCAGTCTTCCTGGTTAACCGCTTTGAATAATGTCGGCAGTCTGGCTTGATTAGATGGGATTATGGCATGGTCAGCTTTAATTTTCAGCGCAGTGCCACCATCTCCTTCATTGAAGGGGTTAACTAGTGGGACAGTTGTATAGGGCTTGTCGTCCGGACGCGGCGGTACCAAATGTGTGTAGTTGTTTTGTATATTTTTGCTTTTATGTAAATAAATGTACTTTTTGGAATGTTTTTTCTTTTTTTTGTTCTTTATTTTTTTTTAAAAAATATTTTTACAACTTTTTTAATAACTTTTTTTTTTACATTTTTCTACATTGTCCCAGGATGGGACATCAACTATATACAAACGGATTGCTGATCTAACACTCTGCAGTACTTCTGCATTGCAGAGCATAACATCAGCTTCTGAGATGCAGGGAGAAGGCGTGCCAGCTCGTGATCTGAACATGAGCAGGCAGGCCACCGTCCTTGGGTTACCTCGTGGCCATCTTTCGGCCCGGAGTCACCTTGGAGACCATCAGCACAACATGATCGCAATCGTGTTGTGCCGATGGAAGCACAAAGGAGCTCCCTCCCTCTGTGATGCCCCACGATATCACTGTAACTATTGACAGTGACATCAGAGGGGTAAAAAGCCCACGATCAATGCTAGCATTGATCGTGGGCGTTGCTGCAGGGTGTCACCTCTTATGTAGAGATGACACCCACATTTGATCACGCCGGTGTTCAGTGTGAGCCTGTGTGATCATGGCGCTGTATGTATATGGAAAATTGTGGGAACACGGCTCTGGCAGCGCCGTGGATATATGTATATGTGTGTGCATCTATCTATTTATCTATCTCTCTAGATAGATAGGTATAGATATACATCTATACAGTTTAACCAAATACAGCCGCATTAGTAGAATATATGTGGGTCACACCACACGTGTGTGACCAGAAATCACCACTCATAATAGCATAATGACATAAAGGAGAAAATAGGAGTCACTGGTGAAAAAGGATTTTTTAGCAAAAAATAGTAAATATTTATTTATATAAATCGTATAAAAAGTAACACAAGATCATATGAAAAAGACATAAGAAACACATACATAGGACGGATGCATATGCAGGGGAATGCGTTCCTGTTAATATCAAGTGACATTAATAACAGTGGCAGTGGAATAAACAAATGGTAGCCCCAAACAGGGTGTCATATGGAGCACCTCCCGCAGTGGGAAAAAGAAATGCGGTGCTGTAGCTACCTACATGTTAACCACAAAGTGCCTGAACATGCTTCAAGAAAAAAAAAAAAAGTCACAAACATTGGTATATATTCAGGTCAGCAATAGACTGTGCAGCGCTGCCTAATTCAGCAAGAAGCCATGCTCACCAATACAAAAGTAACACAGGAATGCAGTCACCCCGCTCACAGATGTCACCCCAACGCACGTTTCGTGGCTAGCATGCCACTTTTTCAAGGGGAAAAAAAAGTGGTACTTTTGTATTGGTGAGCATGGCTTCTTGCTGAATTAGGCAGCGCTGCACAGTCTATTGCTGACCTGAATATATACCAATGTTTGTGACTTTTTTTTTTTTTTTGAAGCATGTTCAGGCACTTTGTGGTTAACATGTAGGTAGCTACAGCACCGCATTTCTTTTTCCCACTGCGGGAGGTGCTCCATATGATTCCCTGTTTGGGGCTACCATTTGTTTATTCCACTGCCACTGTTATTAATGTCACTTGATATTAACAGGAACGCATTCCCCCTGCATATGCATCCGTCCTATGTATGTGTTTCTTATGTCTTTTTCATATGATCTTGTGTTACTTTTTATACGATTTATATAAATAAATATTTACTATTTTTTGCTTAAAAATCCTTTTTCACCAGTGACTCCTATTTTCTCCTTTATGTCATATATCTATACAGATATATATCTATATATCTATAGATAGATATAATAGCTATATATAGGTATATATAATATACACACCGTGCATGTCGAGAAAGGGTTAAAATCTGCAATGATGAAAGTAACAAAATAAAAACACCTTGTAAATCTACCTTAGAGGGAACCTGTCACGTCGGATAACTCTTTTAACCCGTAGACATGGGGTTAGTCTGCAGGTTATTAGTGTTTATGAAGGTGCCTGGCTGCTGTACTGTAAGGCCTCTCACACATCCGTCTTTTTGTATCAGGCATGATCTGGCGTGTTGGTAAAAAAACGGATCCGGCACCGGATGTGTTTTTTTACCATTGACTTTCATTAGTGCCGGATCGTGCCTGATGTCATTGCGTTGTATCCGTTTTTGTCCGGATCCGGCGGAAATGTACATTCCGGCGGCCGGACAAAACGGAGCATGTAACGTTTTTTTTTTTTTGCCGGAGCCGCCTGATGTGCCTGAAGCGGCGCATCAGGCGGCCGGAAACAATAGAAGTCAATGGAACCGGATCAGACTACTACTACTACATTTTCCAGTGTCTCTGGGCATCAGAAACCCTCTTTTTCTGGGTTCAAAAGTTCAGGTCGGATCCAGCAAAAAAACGGATCCGTTGCATCAGTTTTTTTTATTTCGACGGATCATGCCTGATCCAAAAAGACGGATGTGTGAAAGAGGCCTTAGTTCAGCACACGGGAGAAAGTGAACTTTATTTCTCCCAGGAACCGCCGGCTTTCAGTCATGCAGGCGTGACTGGAGCAATTAGTCACCGCCCTGGCATTTTGACTGACAGCTGGATCTACAGTACATCAGTGCAGATCAGCTGTCGGTAACTGTCAGGTTGTGCTTACAGCCATCTCTCTGAGTACAGTGACTGTTCTTGTTCCAGGCACGTCTCTGCTGCTCCTGGGATAAATAAAGTTAATTTTCTCCCTGGTGCCGCGCTTTCACTACAGCAGCCGGGCACCTTCATCACGCTATTAATCTGCATATTTACCCTATATATACAGTTTAATACCGTTATCCAACATGACAAGTTCCTTTTAAGAAGCTCTAAAAGAATTACAATATTTCTGTAGTTGAAACGAGGCCTGGCGTTCTCAGAAGAAAAATGGTTTTCTATTTTGATATTAAGGGTTATTCTCTCTTTAATTTTTACTCTATGGATACAATCCTATCTCAAGGATAAATTTTACTTTTTTTTTGCATGCAAGAAAAGTTCAAGGTGGTTACATCGTCTCCTTTGTGATAGTAGAAAATCAGGACTCTACCACATCTCAAGGAAAGGAACATATTATTCCAGCATGTCAGTTATATTGTCTATTATTTGCCATTTTGTTCTTGCGAGAGTTATTATTTTTATCCTTCACCAAGTTGTTTAATTTATAAGATAAATTGAGTGAATTTATAGTCCTTTACAAATTTAGACGTTTTATGTTTGGGAACATTACAGATACAGATGTTTAGTCTTTATTTTTACTGGGATGTCAAACCGCATTTTACTAGGACCTCTGACTCATTGGCGGGGTCTGATTGCTTGGACAATGTATGTTTACGTTATAGTAAACATTGCCCTTCAAAATGAATGAGGCTGAGTGGCAATTCTTGCGTGGCGTCGAGTCAGAAATGGCGTAGACAGTAGAATCTACCCAACATTGTGCCTTCTTCATTCTTCTTATAGATGGGTCCTTCCTTACTTTTGCAGTTAGCTCAACATATGTCGAGATGTGTGGTGACCAGGAAAAAAACAACTTGATTTAGTGATACTCTATCCCAAGATATTTCTATGACCAGTGGTCCTAATGAGTATCACACAGCCTGTCAAGGGTTTTAATGACATGTTACAATATTATATTGAGAATTTGAAATCTGTAAGTAACATTGAAGAAAAGGTAATAGTGGGCACATCCGTATATTTCATATGGTGATTGTATGGGAAAACCTGCTGTATGTTGTGCTAAACATATGCTCCGTGCCAAAGTCCACGTCAAATAAAAGCTTGAAATCTGGTTGCAAAAAGCATCCTATTAATTTCAATGATAAAACATATCTACAATATGTCAATTTTTTTTCCTGCATGTGAAAAACTGTCATGTCAATTCTTTGTGTGTGTGTTTGGCGAGACTACCAGAAAGTCTGCTCTTCTGATCTTCATGTCTCAAACTGGTAACGCCCCCTTTCATTTACAATAAGTTTTGGAGGCAAAGTTTCAGGGAAATAAATGTCTGACCCATAGTTCTTACCAGCTCATTTACATATTCAGAAAAAGTCCATTTCTTAGAAATAAGACATTGGATCGCAGCTATCACTGTATTATTTTATTAACCTTTCTTTGACCAATATGTCTATATAGATGGCTTAGAAGGGTTGATCCTATTGAATTGAACCAGGTCTCACAGTAAACAATGTTTCAGTTTGTTTTTACTCTAACCTCCGTAGTCCATCACTTCCTACTATCTCCCTGTAATCCCTACACCTAGTAATGAACTGGTAATCCTCCCCATCCATCTCACCTCCTCAGAACTATTCGTCAACAGAAGATCTTCTGTCTCCAAGCACAGACAGCCAACTCATGCCCTCTCCAGCTCCCTTCTAACACTTTATCTGCTCCTCCTCACTGCCGACAATATATCTTCAAATCCTGAATCTTCCACCACATCCCCACAGTCACTTCTACGTATCATCCACGATCTATCACAAATTTCTTCTAACCTTATACCCATTCACCCAGCTTCCACTTCTCCAGCCCTCTAACAGGAGCTCTATGGAATGCTCGCTCTCCAACAAACTTTCATACACATGATCTTTTAATTACTAACAAACTTTCCTTCTTGCCATCACCGAAACCTGGCTCACTCCCCTGACACAGCCTCTCCAGGTGCACTTATGGTGGATTCCACCTTTTCCACACCCCCGCCCCAGCAGCAAGCATGGCAGAAGAGTTTGTTTTCTCCTATCAGATAACCTGCTTCATCCAAATTCCACTGCACCCTCTGTTAGTCTCCCTTCTTTTGAGGTGCACTCTGTGTGCATCTACTCCCCCTCCAACCGCCACCTGGCTGCTATCTACCGCTCCCCAGGGCCAGCCACCACCTTCGACCGCTTCACCACCTGACTACTTCATTTCCTTTTTGCTGACATCCCCACTATCGTCATGGGTGACTTCAACATCTCCATTGACATTTCCCACTCCACTGTCTCTAAACTTCTATCTCTCACTTCCTCCTTCAGCCTCGCTCAATGGTCTTCCCCATCTGCTCACAAAGAGGGCCACTTACTGGACCTCATCTTCACCCGCCTCTGATCCCTATCTAACCTCTTGACTCTCCTGCTTTCTAACCACAACCTACTTACATTCTATTCCTTATCCTCTCCAGGTCCACAATCCCCACTCCAAACTTGCACATCCTCACAGAAATTTCAAACACATCGACCTACACTCACTGTCTGAATCCCTTCTCCCTCTTACAGACATAAGTTCCTTACACAATGCAGATGCTGCTGCTGCTTTATTTAACACCACAACAGCTGCAGTTCTTGAATCTGTCGCCCCCTCACACATACCAAAGCTCACACAATCAACAGGCAATCCTGGCACACAAGCCAGACTAAAGAACTGACGCGGGCTTCCAGGTTTACTGGGTAGAGATGGAAAAGATGCCATTCCAACTAGCACTTCAATCTCATTCAAACAGCCCCTCACTACTTTCAAGTTCCCACTCACTGCAGGAAAACAAACATACTTCTCATCTCTCTCATCCTCCTTGTTTCACAACCCTAAACAGCTATTCAACACTTTGAATTCTCTCCTCTATCCCCCAGCGCCTCCTCCATCTCCTCTCATCTCAGCTGAAGACTTTGCCTCATTCTTCAAGCAGAAGATTGACATCAGTCAAAGCTTTTGCCTAAAGTCCTGACAGCCCCTCCTCACTACTCAGCCCTCCAACTCCAAAACCATCTTCTCCATCATTACGGAAGATCACTTTTCATCTTTACTCTCCGAATCACATCTCTCAACTTATGCACTTGACCTGATCCCATCCCACCTCATCCCAAACCTCACCAGTCTTCAGCCAAATCCTAACCCATCTCTTCAACCTGTCACTAACAACTGGTGTCTTCACCTCATGCTTCAAACATACCTCAATCACACCCATCCTCAAAAGCCCACCCTTGACCCACCCTCTGTCTAGCTATTGCCCCATTGCCCCATATGGCTTCTCCCCTATGCCTCAAAACTACTGGAACAATTCCATTTTGAGCTGTCCTCCTATCTCTCCTTCCACTCCCTCTTTGATCGCTTACAATCTGTCTTCCAACCGCATCATTCCACTGAGACTGCCCTGACTAAAGTCACCAATGACCTACAAACTGCCAAATCTAAGTAACACTACCCTTGTTGTCCTCCTCCTCCTGGACCTGTCCTCTGCCATTGACACAGTGGACCACTACCTCTTACTACAGATTCGCTCTTCTCTTGGCATCACAGACCTGGCTCTATCTTGGAGCTCATCATACCTAGCAGACCGAACATTCAGCATTTCCCACTCACATACCACCTCCTCATCTTTCCCCCTATCTGGCGGTGTCACCCAAGGTTCAGTTCTAGGACCCCTGCTCTTCTCCATCTACACCATTTTGCCTGGGACAGGCTTTCCGTATCATCTCTATGCTGACACACAGATCTACCTCTCTGGACCCGATATCACCTCTTTACTAACCAGAATCACAAAATGTATGTAAACTATTTAATCTTCTCTGCTAAATTTCTAAAACTTAACATGGATAAAACAATATTCATCATCTTTCCACCATCTCATGTAACACCCCCAACAGTTATCAATCAAAATCAACGGCTGCCAACTCTCCCCTGTCCTGCAAGCTCACTGCCTTGGGGTAACCCTTGACTCTGATCTCTCCTTCAAACCTCACAGCCAAGCCGTTTCCACTTCCTGCAGACTCCAATTCAAAAATATCTCCCAGATCCACACATTCCATAACCAAGAATCTGCAAAAATACTAGTGCATGCCCTCATCATCTCTCGCCTCAACTACTGCAACATCCTGCTTTATGGCCTCTTGTACCAGTCGGAGCCTCGTTTTGTTCAAAATTATTGTACTTGGTTTTTTTTTATTAAGTATTCCCCTTTTAACATATAAAGACCCATGGAATAAATGGCGCTATAATAATAAAATCCTACTGACAGATTTCCTTTAAGGAAACATAAAAGAAAATCCTCTAAATTACAGTAACAAGCTTTCAATAACATCTTAACCGGAGATTTTGAGCATGGCATTTGTTCAGTACAATTTTTTTTTCCACCTTTTCATTTATTTTTTAAATCTCACCCCAATGTGCAATGTTCAAAATGTTCACAGAATACAACCTTTTCTAATCCAAGCTGAAAGATGTATACTCAAATTCCTTTTCTGTGAAATTGCAGTAATAAATACACCCATTGGTCTAAAAGTCATGTGTAATAATTACAGCAGAAATGGTTCAAATTATGTCTTGTGATATTGGATTATGTTATAGTGTTGTAATAATTGAACTTTAATACAGATTTTTAGAGTGTGCGGCAACCGGTAGAACCAGTCACACTGACAATATGTCATTTCTATGTGTACATTACCCTGTGTGGTTCATTTGATGACTTTTCTTATAACACACATTACTGGAGAAAGTACATTGAGGCCTTGGGGATTTTTTTTTTCCACCAGCTGCATGAATTTGATAATGACAGGCAGATTGACCAGCTGGGCTGCAGATTTTGGAAATGTTCTTTCTGCTTTTTTCTATCACAGATTGTCAGTGTTATAAGAATACAATAAAATAAGAAGGTTAAAATAATATTGAATTTGATCCCTTAAACTTTTCTTCAACCGGTTGCCCGTTTAATGTGATTTTTAGCTGGTTGGATCAAAATTATTGCTCTTAATGTAGGTATAGACAGATAATGAATATGGTGAAAAACATAAAAGGGTTTTCCATTTTATGTAAAGAATACTTAAAGGGATTGTCTCAACTTTTTAAATGGATAAACTTGTAAAGTCCTTGTAAAAACAAGCAATTTACACATTATTTTTAATTCTTTAGCTCACTCTTTGTTACCTAGATTACCAGCGATGGCCGTTATTTTAGGAAATGAGTGCTCATTTGCAAGTTTAAATGGTAACCGTCATTTATTTTTTTTTTCTTAAATCAATAGTCTATGTAACAATTTGGTAATATATACACTGCTCAAAAAAATAAAGGAACACTCAACGCATCCTAGATCTGAATGAATGAAAAATTCTCATTGAATACTTCGTTCTGTGCAAAGTTGAATGTACTGACAACAAAATCACACAAAATCATCAATGGAAATCAAATTTATTAACCAATGGAGGTCTGGATTTGGAGTCACACCCAAAATTAAAGTGGAATGTAATGTTAAAACAACTCAAAATGATGCTCAGTAGTGTGTGTGGCCTCCACGTGCTTGTATGACCTCCCCACTGTACAACACCTGGGCATGCTCCTGATGAGGCCGTGGATGGTATCCTGAGGGATCTCCTCCCAGACCTGGAGTAAAGCATCCGCCAACTCCTTGACAGCCTGGTGCAATGTGACATTGGTGGATGGAGCGAGACATGTCCCAGATGTGCTCAATCGGATTCAGGTCTGGGGAACGGGCGGGCCAGTCCATAGTTTCAATGCCTTCATCTTGCAGAAACTGCTGACACACTCCAGCCACATGAGGTCTGGCATTGTACTGCATTAAGAGGAACCCAGGGCCAACCGCACCAGCATATGGACTCACAAGGGGTCTGAGGATCTCATCTCGGTTCCTAATGGCAGTCAGGCTACCCCTGTCGAGCACATGGAGGGCTGTGCGGCCCTCCAAAGAAATGCCACCCCACACCATTACTGACCCACTGCCAAAATCGGTCATGCTGAAGGATGTTGCAGGCAGCAGATCGCTCTCCACAGCATCTCCAGACTCTGTCACGTGCTCAGTGTGAACCTGCTTTAATCTGTGAAGGGCACAGGGCGCCAGTGGCGAATTTGCCAATCCTGGTGTTTGGCAAATGCCAAGCGTCCTGCATGGTGTTGGGCTGTGAGCACAACCACCATCTGTGGACGTTGGGCACTCAGACCATCTTTATTGAGTCGGTTTCTAACCGTTTGTGCGGACACATGCACATTTGTGTCCTGCTGGAGGTCATTTTGCAAGGCTCTGGCAGTGCTCCTCCTGTTCCTCCTTGCACAAAGGCGGAGGTAGAGGTCCTGCTGCTGGGTTGTTGCCCTCCTACAGCCCCCTCCACATCTCCTGGTGTACTGGCCTGTCTCCTGGTAGCGCCTCCAGCCTCTGGACACTACGCTGACAAACAGCAAACCTTCTTCTCACAGCTCGCATTGATGTCTCATCCTGGATGAGCTGCACTACCTGAGCCACTTGTGTGGGTTGTAGAGTCCGTCTCATGCTACCACGATTGTGTGAAAGCACAACCAACTTTCAAAAGTGACCAAAACAACAGCCAGAAAGCATTGGTACTGAGATGTGGTCTGTGGTCCCCACCTGCAGAACCACTCCTTTATTGAGGGGGTCTTCATAATTGCCAATAATTTCCATCTGTTAATTCCATTTGCCCAACAGCATGTGAAATTGATTGTCAATCAGTGTTGCTTCCTAAGTGGACATTTTGATTTCACAGAAATTTGATTTACTTGGAGTTTATATTCTGTTGTTTAAGTGTTCCCTTTATTTTTTTGAGCAGTGTATTATTAGAGAAATTTGCTCACATTCATTTTAATGGGTCTGTGTTCTATCTACAAAAGTAACAGATAGCACAAGTACCAAAACTATTTAATATGTGAAACTGGCCTTGCAATCAGGGGCGGAGATATCATTGGTGCAACCTGTGCGGCCGCACAGGGGCCCAGAGGGCAAGGGGCCCATTTCTACCTCCAAAATAGGTGCAATTTAGCAATTTTAGGAGCTCTTCGGCTGCAAATGGCCCATATATTGTTCTTCACAGAGGCCCTTTTCGGTCTGTCTACCAGTGCTTACAATAATGCTGCGCTGAAAATTAATTTATTAGCTCATGCTCACATTCAGTATCTGTCAGGGACATTATCAAGGATAATGATTTCTGTGAATAAAATGTGGAGCGATTTCTAGAAATTTAAGATGGATAATTGCCCTTTCTAAATGTGTTGATAGTGAAACGCGCAGCGAGATGTATCTGTTGAAATATGTACAAGTGAGTTTTCTTTTATCTTTAGTTCTTCCAAACATACTTAAAGGGAACTTGTCACCCCCTCCCGGGCGTTTTGAAGTAAAAGAGCCACCTTCAGCAGCACTAAGGCAGTAGTCTGTGAAGGTGGCTCTTTTTTTTTCTGGACCCCTGCAACGCTGAAATATTCAGTTTTAATACTAGGTCCCCATACCTTAAATGTGTCCCTGAGGCATGGCATCTTCCACTGACTCATCCTCCCCTCAGCCGTCTATCAAGCCCCTTCAGCATCGTCGCGCCTCCAACAGCGTTTTTACTTTCATTTCTGTTCTGTATGGCGCCTGCGCTGTTGTAACAGTCCTGGGGCATGCGCAGTGCGTGCTGCTCGAGAACTGTCAGAAGACTATTGCGCCCCGCAGTGTGTTATCATGTATTCACACTGCGGGGCTGGCAATCTGGTGCCTGCGCAGTCTACATGTTTTGCTGCGCAGTCTACATGCTAAAATGTAGACTGCGCAGGTGCCAGATTGCCAGCCCCGCAGTGTGAATACATGATAACACACTGCGGGGCGCAATAGTCTTCTGACAGCTCTCGAGCAGCGCGCACTGCGCATGCCCGAGGACTGTTACAACAGTGCAGGCGCCACACAGAACAGAAATGAAAGCAAAACAACGCTGTTGGAGGTGCGGCGACACTGAAGGGGCTTGATGGACGGCGGGGGGGAGGATGAGTCAGGGGAAGAGGCCATGCCTCAGGGACACATTTAAGGTATGGGGACCTACCGTAATTTTAAAACATTATTTCAGCGTTGCAGGGGTCCAGAAAAAAAAAGAGCCACCTTCACAGACTACTGCTTTAGTGCTGCTGAAGGTGACTTCTTTACTTCAAAACGGCCGGGGGGGTGACAAGTTTTCTTAAACCCATTCACCCATGAGCCATTTTAATTTTTTTTTTCTTTTTTTTTTTCCTTTTGTTGTGCAATTCGACAATTTTTTTTTTTTTTTTTTTATTAACCATGTTCAGTATATGAAAATATAACCCTTAGTGCAATAAGAATAGGGGGAAAGGAAGAAAAAGCTTCACCCAGGCAGTGGGGGTAAAATGTAAAATTTTATTAAATATGAACATTAAAATGTAACACAAGCATCTATTGAAATAAAAAGGAAGCCAAAGCCCCACACAGCGTAATACAATACCCTGGTATATAACAAGAATAAATCAGGTCAATAATAGAATATATCAAAAAATATATGCAAAAAATGGACTAACCAAAATCACAGTGAAGTATATATACATGTGCATTCAAAAAAGGATATATATATATATATATAATTGTGCTAAACAAAATACATACAGCAGTGTATCCACACAATTATGTGTATATGCCCTTATACAATGTGTCTTTACATATATGCATATCACTAATAAAAATATAATGTGTAGCCAAAAATTAGTGTAGACATAAGTAAACTCCAATATTACCAAAAAGAAACTACCCAATGTGCGCACCAAATAAAATATGCTTATATGTCGATAATAGAAATATAATGTTCAGCAAAAAATAGTGCAGACATCCAAACAATGTAATGTAGCCAAAAGAAACAACCATAGTATGCACACCAAATGAAATGTGCTTATATAAGAACCATAACCGTAACTGAATGTCCATAAGAATAAGCATACAACCTGAAATACCAGGGAGGAGATCGCTGGTGGTGACCAGGCAGCCTAGAACGCGCCCCGACGCGCGTTTCGGAAAGGATATTCCTTCGTCAGGGGGACGAAGGAATATCCTTTCCGAAACGCGCGTCGGGGCGCGTTCTAGGCTGCCTGGTCACCACCAGCGATCTCCTCCCCTGGTATTTCAGGTTGTATGCTTATTCTTATGGACATTCAGTTATGGTGATGGTTCTTATATAAGCACATTTCATTTGGTGTGCATACTATGGTTGTTTCTTTTGGCTACATTACATTGTTTGGATGTCTGCACTATTTTTTGCTGAACATTATATTTCTATTATCGACATATAAGCATATTTTATTTGGTGCGCACATTGGGTAGTTTCTTTTTGGTAATATTGGAGTTTACTTATGTCTACACTAATTTTTGGCTACACATTATATTTTTATTAGTGATATGCATATATGTAAAGACACATTGTATAAGGGCATATACACATAATTGTGTGGATACACTGCTGTATGTATTTTGTTTAGCACAATTATTATATATATATATATATATATATATATATCCTTTTTTGAATGCACATGTATATATACTTCACTGTGATTTTGGTTAGTCCATTTTTTGCATATATTTTTTGATATATTCTATTATTGACCTGATTTATTCTTGTTATATACCAGGGTATTGTATTACGCTGTGTGGGGCTTTGGCTTCCTTTTTATTTCAATGGATGCTTGTGTTACATTTTAATGTTCATATTTAATAAAATTTTACATTTTACCCCCACTGCCTGGGTGAAGCTTTTTCTTCCTTTCCCCCTATTCTTATTGCACTAAGGGTTATATTTTCTTATTTGGCTGGTGTATGCCATCCACCTCTTTTTTTGTTTTGAGATTCAATTGGTTGGTGTGGATTTATTTTTTAGTATTTTATTTTATTATCTTTTTTATTTATTATACATTTCCACACTGTATTGTGTTTCATTTCAATTTGGTTTTTACATGTTCAGTATATGGTAAAACTGACCCCCAAGTCAGTACGAGTACACTGATATCAAACATGTATAGTTAAATAAAAAAATTAAGCGGTGAAGGAAAAATTAGAAATTTGTATGAAAAAAAGTTTTCGCGTTTTTTGTCATTTTGAGACACATAATGTTTTAAATTTTTGAAATCTGGTGCTGGGTTATGGCTTAATTTTTGCTCCCTGAGCTGACGTTTTTACTAAGGGTAGATACAATGTTTTGATCGTCTTATTGCATTTTATTGCAATGTTGCAACAGCCAAAAAAATAATTTTGACATTTCTATCTTTTTTCTCATAACATCACTTATCGATTTAATTTACTTTATATTTTGATAGATTGGACATTTCTGAACGCAGAAATACCAAATGTACCTATGTATTTTTATTGTTTTATTTTCAATGGGGCAAAAGAGGGGTGATTTAAAATTTTGTGGTTTTTAATCATTTTTTTCATTTATTTTTGACTCCCCCTAGGAGATGTGAAGCTGTGATCGTTTCCCTATTGATAAAGGGTGGTTTTTGTGCTCCTGATGCTTCACTGTTCCGGCAGACAGCATGGCTCAGCCACTAGCCAGTATTGTTCGCTCTCTGAGCTTGGAAGCAGAAGCAGTTTTGTTTTTGCTGCATTGTATAAGATGGTCAGATTCAGCGATCCAGCCACCGTAGAGCAGTGCTTGCAAACTGCATGGAAAACAGCTTGAATGTGCATGCTAGTTGTGCGTAGTAAACAGTCCACCTCTGAGGTGTCTGGTAATTTTGGCCCTGAGCTATACTATAGAATTAAAAATCCCCCATTGTTAAGAACGGAGAGGATTTAGAATGTAAGGTAAATTACAAAGTTGCTGTTGTTTGAAAACACTTCACACCTCCCTCTTGGCACGACTCTGTTGTCAGTTGTCCCAGAACCAGGAGCTCCTTCCCTGTCCCTAACGCTAGGAGTGCCCCAGCTTTCCCTGTTTCCCGGATTACTTCTGATGGTGAAGAAGCCATGTACTTTGCCTTAGCTCCTGAATCCACCCTCAGTCTGGACCCTTACCCCGCCCAGGGTAGAGGGGGGAAAAGTAGTTTATCGTAATACACCAACCAAACAAGGTAATTCGAACAGCGGTAACGAAAAATGCCAATCATACAAATATACTCACACATACAACAAAGGAATGGGGTTAAACCAAAGCAGGAGAGGAAGGGGAATTATCACACACCCAAAACCTAGCAACAGTCAGATAAATCCACCAAATGGCTTCTCCAATAACAACTACCAACACCAACCACCAGCCATGCAGCATAAGCTAGCTATGACAATGAGAGCTAGCCAGGGCCCAGATTATATAGAAGATGGGAGTGTCTAACAGTACACAGCTGAGAACCTTAATGCAGGAAAGTTTCCAGGAGCTCTCAACTGATCAGATTAACCTCTACCCTTCTAAATGAAACTTACACGCTTTAATATGAAGGTGAAGAGCTTCTAACGAGTGCAGGAGTAGGAGAAATCAGACGCTGCTGTCTTCTGGCTCCTCTCTGTCACGGTAAACCTTTGCTTTGTTTGCAATTTGTAGAGTATCAGAAAGCTGCTAATCAGTGCTGTTGGTGTTGTTGGACTACCTTGCACGAGGCAGCAATTTCTAGTGATAATCGCCTGTTGATAAAACACTGATTGAAATAGCAAAACACAGCCTAGTAAGTAACACATTACTGGAATCCTGGTCTATGCACCCACACATCATGATACTTTAAGATTACATAGCAAAAACCTGGTAACAGATTTCTACTCCAGTCAAAACTAATACAGCCTATTTAAGGACATTATAAGAGAATTTTTGTATCCTGCACCCACGTTAGGCCCTACACTGGGTTGTGTTCATTTTGCCTGGAGTGTTCCTCTAATATTTCTCATAGGAGTCTAAAGCTTTAATCTAGGCAGCTTAGCTAAATATCCATGTGTTATTAGATGCATTCATATTTTTGTTACTTATCCAAGTCTACAAGAAAGAGATAAATAGAAAATACCTCCAAGAATCTTTACAAGATACGGTATTTCCTTGTCCAGTAGATTATCCCTATACATTAAACACTGTTATGTTTGTACGATATGCTCTACCATATTTACATAGTTTCGTAGTTGAGAAGTAAAGCAAACAGTGAGAATCCTATATTAGTTTACTCTGCTGTAACACAGAAATGTAAAAAAAAAAAACAATGCAACTTTGAAACAAAGCAAAGACTTTTCCATGACATGGCAGCACCTACAGGTGATAAATATTGAAGAAAAATAGTGCAACATAGTTTAGGGTCCAGGTTCTCAACCTTTGGCCATTGCACCCCAGGGAGTCACGTCCTTGCCTGTCCTAATGTTATCCATGTTATCCTAATGTAATCCATGTACTATATAAATCAATGTAAAATGGCTCTGTGGAGGTACGTTGATGTATTTTTGAGAAGGACATACTACAGTTAAGGATTGGTATATACTACTGCTTTAGAGAGATCTGAGTTATCAGCCAAATAAACAAACTTGACACAAGCCATTTTGCTTAGCAGGTCCCAGGGAATGCTCTGCTTTTCACCCCTTCATCCCTATATAGTGACCTGACCTTCATTTCAAAGCCCCCTGGGTTGCATCCACAGAGTAGCTTCTGGCCGGTCAAGAGACTTGGAAACTATTTGCTGAGTTTTTCTCACAATGCTAGAGGGGATCTCACTGAGGTCACAGCAGATCAGCCTGGCAGGGAACGCAGCCTCAGTGACCAGAGGTAAACTCGTTGACGTCACCGCCGGTCACTGAGGTTGCAGTCGCAGCAGTTCAGTCACCAGTGGTTCTCAGCCTGGACGGTCGCATCTTGGCACCGTCCAGGTTAAAAACTAATTATCCCCCAGACATGGATTACAGTGTGGGACAGAACGACTGATAGGTGAGGAATATTGTTTTTTAAGTTTTGTTTCATTACAGGAGAACGAGGGCTTCGGTGGAATAGGCGTTTGGTGAGTATAACTGTGTTTGTTATTTTTAAATAAAAAATTAAAATTGTGTTTAGTTTTATTTCTAATAAAGCACTTTATTCTGGCTGTCTTTATTTACCATGTAACTATAGGATTAATAATGGATAGGTGTCTCATAGACTCCTCTCCATTAGTAATCTGTGGGCTTCATGTCACCTGACAATGCAAAGGTGGAATCAACCCCACAAATATTAACCCCACTTGCCACCACTACATGGCAAGTGGGAGGAGCCAGGCAAAGCACCAGAATTGGCACATCTATTAGACACTAGTCTATCAGCTGACACTAGTGACCGGATGTAAACTTTATACCTCCGATCACAGCTGAGCACACATGCTGTCTTTTGACAGCGTCGGAACCGCGGCTCTCTAACCGGTGGGGATGAATTCACCGCTGATCAGCAGCAGTGTTTGCCGCGCTGTCGCGAGGTGGCTGGATTTTATATGCCTGTGGCCATTAGATTGGATAAAACAAAAAATAATTTAATGATTAAGAAGTGTGTACTAATACATACAGTAAGCCCATATAGAGTACCTATATTGTAATGTACTGATACAATGACTTTTTAGAACTTTTTGTAATTATTACTTTTCATTCCTTTTTCAGTTCCCAGAAAAATGGAAAAGAAATGAGTATCATTAACGTGCACTGTTAACTGGCATGAAGCTGATTTTTTCCTGCCAAGTTTACTTTAAGCATTTCAAGGATGAAAACAGATTAGCAATTTGCTAAATGTGCATTTATTTTGTAGCATTTGTAGTTTTTGAACGGCTGTCAAATATTATTTAAAAGCGTTTTCTAGATACTAGGCTGGAGGAAAGAAATCAGATCTTAGACCCTGAATATGTTCGTTGTAGATAAATAAATGACACAGAATATTTCCAAGTTTACTGACAAATGAATAGATGTTTGCTGTGCGCTGTTTATCTTTCAGATATGTTTGGCTTTAGCATCAGCCGAGAACATGAAATGATGATTAATTTGTAAATCCTCATGTGAGCGTAGTCAGCACTGCACTTGTTTATCTAATTAATAGACCTCTACATTTCAGAGGCGCCAGTAACTTGTAGATATTAAACACAGCAAATAGTAATCAGAACCCATAAAATATATTACTTTACAAGGTTTATAATGAGAAAAATGGCTGTTCTTTCCCTTGTGACGCAGATACTTGCAGGATTGTTTGTATTATATCAGACTTGGCCATCAAGGCAAAAGATAATAAACTAGCCAAAAAATATTAAAGTCTATAAACATCTGGTGCCTACTGTGCAACTGCTTGTAAGTGAAACCAGAAGGACCGTCAAAAAACCTACCAAAAGTGTTAACTGACTCGATATAAATCGACTAAGATATCAAAATCAAGGAGCACTTCTGGTGTGCCTTTGAGCCAGACTTGGACTGGCTCACAGGAGAACAGGAGAATCCTCTGGTGGGCCCCTATGCAATAGTAAGTCACAGTTGTGTGAAAAAGTGTTTGCCTGTTCCTGATTTCCTATGCTTTTGCATGTTTGTCGCTCTTAAATGTTTCAGATACCAAACAACTTAAAATATTAGCCAAAATATAACACAAGTGAACACAAAATGCAGTTTTTAAATGAAGGTCTTTAATATTAAGGGAAAATAAATCCAAACCTGCAGGACCCATTGTGAAAAAGTGATTGCCCCCTAAAATTAATAACCGATTGGGCCGCCCTTAGCAGCATCAACTGCGATTTAAGTGTTTGCGATAATTGGCAATGAGTCTTTTACAATGCTCTGGTGGAATTTTGGCCACTCATGTTTGCAGAATTGTTGTAATTTAGCCACATTGGAGGGTTCCTGAGCATGAGCCGCCTTTTTAAGGTCATGCCACAGCTTCTCAATCAGATTAAGGTCTTAATTTTGTTTTTCTTAAGCCATTCAGAGGTGGAGTTGCTGATGTGTTTTGGATCATTGTCCTGCTGCGTAACCCAAGTGCACTTCAGGTTGAGGTCACAAAAAGATGGCCGAGAAACGCTAAAGAGAGGGGCGCGATAGCGCAGTTACCAAATTAACAATTCGTTGACTATAAGGTAAAATTCACACCTTTGCATGTTGTGAGTATGCACAACACATATAATGAATTTGTCAGGAGGGCTGCAGATGGCACTGGACCCATGAAGGATCTTCAAGAGATTCTGAACAAAATATATGAGATCCCGACAATTCCGCGCTCCTCCAAAATCAGGCAAGGGAACCACTGGGTTCATAAGAGTTACAATTGGCTATGTACCTGAGGAAGTGGACAGGATGTCCATGAAATGCGTAGTTTTATAGCCCTGAATAAAGTATGCAACTTTTCTGAACCCAGTGGTTCCGTTGCCTGTTTTTGGAGGAGCGTGGAATTGTCAGCATCTCGAATATCTCGTTCAAAATCTCAAGAAGATGGCTGGACATTCTACTTCTGGACTTTTTGGTAGACAACAGAATTCATAGTTCCATTTACCACAGCAAGTCTTTCAGGTCCTGAAGCATCAAAACAGACACAGACCATCACACTACCACCACCATATTTTACTGTTGATATGATGTTCCTTTTCTGAAATGCTGTGTTACTTCTACACCAGATGTAGTGGGACATACACCTTCAAGAAAAGTTCAACTTTTGTCTCGTCAGCCCACAGAGTATTCAACCAAAAGTCTTGGGGATCATCAAGATGTTTTCTGGTAAAACTAAGACAAGCCTTTATGTTGTTATTGCTCAGCAATGGTTTTTATCTTGGAACTCTGCCATTTAGGCCATTTTTACCCAGTTTCTTTCTTATGGTGGAGTCCTGAAAAGTGGCTTTAATTGAGGCAAGTGAGGCCTGCAGTTCTTAGCATGCTAGAGTCCCAAAATTTTAGAAATGGCTTTATAACCTTTCCAGACTGATCTCAATTACTTTGTTACTCATTTGTTCCAGAATTTCTTTGAATCGTGGCATGATGTCTAGCTTTTGAGTATCTTTTGGTCTACTTCACTTAGGCAGGTCCTATTTAAGTGATTTCTTGATTGAGAAAACGTGTGGCAGTGATCAGGCCTGGGTGTGGCCAGGAAATTTGAACTCTGCTTTCCAAAGATGTGATAAATCACAGTTAATTTATGTTTTAAAGGGGAGGGCAGCATACACTAACACAGGGCCCTGAAGGTTTGAATTTCTTTTTCCCTTAATAATAAAGACCTTCATTTAAAATTTGCATTTGCTGTTTACTTCTGTCATCTTTGTCTAATATTTGAATTTGTTAATTTAAATCCACTTTTTTGGCTATAATTGTTATGATAGATATTTATTCCTCATTTTTTTAACAATTTCTTAATAAAGATTTTGGATCTTTTTTTTTTTTTTATTTAATCTTTGAACACTTTTTCTTTTTGGTTTCATAATATGAGTATCAATAATTACATTAAATACAGTATAAATCTTTTGGAGGACCTACTGGTTTGGGATAAATCTGGAACCTCTACAAAGCAAATTTACATGGTCTTCAGCACAGTTCTCCTGCTTGTAGTCCTCTAGTTTTGGCAACACTACAACTCCCAGCACAGAATGTGATCAATAGTAGTTTTTCAGAAAGTTTGGAGACCATGTAAAAAGACTTGCAGATATGAAAAGTTATTGGTGATTTTTTTACTTTCTGGACAATAATTATTAAAGTGATAGAGATGCATCCAACATGATGTAAATGTTAAGTGCATAATACATCTTAAAACTTTAAAAATGCGACTGCTTAACATGGATAAGAACAGGTCCAGGCTCCTTCTCTTGCAGCTAATCTCCTGCTATGGAATAAATGTGTTGACATTCTTTTTATTTGCTCTTTTTAGAGGAAATTCTTAAGTAGATTTCTCATGGGAAATTTTATATGGCAAAGCCACAACTACAGTTATTTATTGACCTACAATTTTTATGATATTTATGGCATAATCTATTATTTATAATTTACTTATGGACCCCTACTGTACCTCTGTGTTTCTGATAGCATTAAGAAAGTAATATACTTTACTTCTTGACATATTATGAAGGGTTTCGCCCTAGAAACAGTGGAACAGTAAGTTACAAAGTCACTGTATGGCAGCACATGCTGTGGACTCTGTGTGCCACCATGCAAGTTCCCTACATATGGCAATACAATGCGCCTGGACTCTAATTCCATAGTAAACCCATTTAAAGGGAACCTGTCAGCAGGTTGTTGCTATGTAATCTGAGCGCACCATGATGTAATGGAAAAGAACCTGATTCCACTGATGTGTCACTTATTGGGCTGTGTTTTAATACAGTCTGTGTTTCAGCAGCAGGAGATTATCACTGCAGGACAACTGACCTCGTGCCTCCTAGTCCAACCTGAGCTGTTTGGCTGCTTCCTGTGTGCACTGTGGATAGGCAATCAGTGGTGTGGGTGGGGATTCATAGGGTTCAGCATTCCGAGCCTTGATAGAGTCTATCATAACTGTAGCACCCAATAAACTAAGTGATACATCGCTGGAATCAGGGTTTTTGACTCTACATCATGCTGCTGTCGGAATACAAAACGCTGGCAAATTTCCTTGAAAGTGTTCTGCTCATGTTATTCTGAATCAAGAGCAATAAAAAAAGTCGTACATTTTTTGTATTGATATTTATTGTCCCAAGTAGCTGTGTAAGCTGACCCCTCCTATTGGGTAAACTCGCGCATGGATTCAGAGGGTTCAGCGAATGCAGCTACATTGGGTTTTCATTGGCTGTAAGCCATAATCATCAACATTAACAGAAATAAAGACTTAAAATAGATCACTCTGTGTGTAATGACTCTGTATAATATATGAGTCTCACTTTTTGTATTGAAGAACTGAAATGAATTAACTTTTTGATGATATTCTAATTTTGTGAGAAGCACCTGTATTTATTCCATGCTATAGTAGGCCTGGAAAAATATTCCAAGTGTGATGAAATTGCAAAAAAAGTGCAATCCCAGTTGTTGTTGTTGTTTTTTTTTTTTTTTTTTTTACCTTGTAAATGCTAAAACTGACCTGCCATTATGATTCTCCAGGTCATTGCGAGTTCATAGACACCAAACATGTCTAGGTTCTTTTTAATTTCAGTGGATTGTGCCATTTTCCGATACCCGTAGCGTCTCCATTTATTGTGATCTCGGGTTGGGTGATGTCTTATTTTTTGCGCAACGAGTTGAAATTTTTAATGATACCATTTTGGTGCAGATACGTTCTTTTGATCGCCCATTATTGCATTTTAATGCAATGCTGCGGTGACCAAAAAACATAATTCTGGTGTTTTGACTTTTTTTCTTGTTACACCGTTTAGCGATCGGGTTAATTATTTTTTTATATTGATAGATCGGGTGATTATGAATGCTGCAAAATCAAATATGTGTATGTTTGATTTTTTTTATTGTTTTATTTTGAATGTGGTGAAAGGGGGGTGATTTGAACTTTTATATATATATATATTTTTTTTAATATTTTTAAAAACATTTTTCTTTTACTTTCTGCATGCTTCAATAGTCTCCATGGGAGACTAGAAGCTGCCATAATCCAATTGGCTCTGCTACATACACGCGATGGTCAGATTGCCTGTATGTAGCAGAATTGCTCACTTGCTACATAGCAATCTGGCAGTGACAACCATAGAGGTCTGTTGGAGACCTCTGGTTGTCATGCCAACACATCGGTGACCCACGATCACGTGACGGGGTCACCGATAAGCGGGATTTCAAGCGCGCTTGCCAGAAGCGCGCGTTAAGTACCGCTGTCAGAGTTTGACAGTGGCATTTAACAGGTTAACAGCCACGGGTGGATCGCGATTCCACCTACGGCTGTTAGAGGCACATGTCAGCTGTTCAAAACTGTTGACATGTGCCGGGAAAGATGTGGGCTCAGTGCCAGAGCCCACATCAAAGGAAGGGAGTCCGACATTGGCATACTATTACTGATATAATGATGTAAAATACTGACCAAATACTGAAGGTGTGACCGTGGCCTTAAACTGTGTGCCCATGATGAGTTTTTGACATTGTGAGTTTTTGAAAAAAAAAGCAAGTAACCTATCTTACTTAATGGATGCAGAAATATTGCAGAAAACCTGCAACAGCAAAAACTCATCAAAAAGCTGATTATGGGAATGTGTACCTAGGGTTTGTACACATGAGAAGTATTTGCTGCAAATATTGACGTGTTGGCAGGAAAAACAGCATAAAATACTCATGTTTTTGTGCATTTTTTGCATGTGTTTTTTGTGCATTTTACCCTCATTCATTGGAATGGGAGAAAAGTGCTACAAAAAGGCTTAAAGAATTGTGCAACAGATTTCAAACTTCAAATCTGCAAGGAAAAAGTAAGCAACATGAGACTTCAGGAATCTCTTTCACTTTGCTGCTACTAGGAAATCCTTAATTTTTAGTGACAAAACCGCACGGAAAAAGATGCAGCAAAAATGCAGAAAATACTGAATGTGTGCACATAGCCTTGTGCATTTTTGGTGCTTTTTCCGAGCTTTTTTCCCAGCGGAAATGGGCCAAAAACGCTAGGAAATCGTAAGGGTCTGTACATATTTTCATTACTTGTAGCAGAAAAATCTGCTGCAAATACTAATGTGTTGGCAGGAAAAATGCAACATAAAATGCACGCTTTTTTGACTCGATTTTTGCAGGCGTTTTTCCTATTCATTACTTTGGGTGAAATCTGCCGCAAAAAGAATTGACACTCTGCGGATTTAGATCTGCTGCAAATGTAAAAGGAAAAAATAAGTAACACATGCACGAGACTTCAGGAAACTCATTCGCTTTGCTGGTACTAGGGAATCCGTCAGGTTTTGTGACAAATCTGCGCAGAAGAAACGCGACAAAAAATGTGACGAAACCTAAACGTGTGCACAGACCTTAACTCTTCACACACTGTAAGGGTTACAGTCCTGCATTTTTTGCAAATGGATGTCTGAGCAGAAGTCTCCTCTGACAATAGATGCTTTGATATTACAGAATGGCAGTGATTGTCGTTGGCTTTTCTTAAGTATTATTAAACAAAGTATCAGAATGTATCAGAATGTGCTTCCAAGGACAAAAGAGGAACGCTGGGCCGGCCGGGGATTGGCTGAGCGCGGGAGCTCTCCCACAGTTCGTGTTAATTGGCTTGGAGTAGAGTCGTTTAGTTGTGTAGTGTTAGTGCCATATCTGACGTGACTGCACATCCTGGACTATTACTCCCAGTGTAAACTACTTTATGAAGCTCAAACATGAGTCTGTATGCAAGGAGAGTGACACTGCCAGCAATCACCCCCCTGGTGCTCCAGAAAAGGGTAGGACATCGCAATATTTGTCTTGTTTTAACTTCATGACAAGTCCTGTTAATGATTTTACAGGAGGGACGTACAGTAAAGTCTCTATTTATCTTTACGGTTTAGTTCTCTATTATCTAACTATTATTCTTATGTTCATTACTATTGTATAATTCTTCCCAAACTTCTTCGTTCTGCACAGGTGCAGCAGAGCTGAGTTTGTCATACTGATTCGATATTTGTTATGTGTGTTCTTCCACGGGATTACAAGCAAATTCACAGAGTTATTTAATCAAACTACTTTGTAGATGTAGGAAGAGATGAGAGTATTGTATATTTACGTGGGACTGCAAATTAACCGACCGCAGCCACTCACGGCTAGTGTTGAGTAAAACGACAAACGTAACTGCGCTACAACGTATCTTAACATTCTTGTGTTGTTTTGTATTTTATTTATTTTATTAAATTATAGTAACCTTTTATGTGTTTGTTCTGTGCTAGAAAACAGACGAACAGAATTAATGTCCGAAACGGATTTATTGTAAACTGATGGATCCTGTTTATGGGCAGCACGATGGCTCAGTAGTTAGCACTGCAGCCTTGCAGCGCTGGAGTCCTGGGTTCAAATCCCACCCAGGACAACATCTGCAAGGAGTTTGTATGTTCTCCCCGTGTTTGCGTGGGTTTCCTCCGGGTTCTCCAGTTTCCTCCCACATTGCAAAGACATACTGATAGGGAATGTAGATTGTGAGCCCCATCGGGGACAGTGACGATAATGTGTGCAAACTGTAAAGCGCTGCGGAATATGTTAGCGCTATATAAAGATTATTATTATTATGGAGTGTGTCTTGGGTTCCACCATATCTGTTTTTTTAAAGGAAGAATAAAAAAAAAAAGCCACTCATCTTGCAAAACTTTTTTTTTTCGGTTCGAAAAGCTGACACATTTTAGAAACCAGATGGACTCCGTAAACCTTTACTTCTTCTGTTTGCATCAGTTATTAGTTTTCGTTCCTCAAAAACATAAATGTGGACTCTGGTCAGTATTCTTCTTCTGCTCACGTGATATTCCACATTGTTCTACTGCAGCGTGGAAGTTATATACCGTAGGTCTGTTTCACGTTGTAGATTTTCAGACTTCCAGGCTAAAGGAATTTATCTTATTCATTGGGTAGGTTCACACCGGCGTATAAAAAACAAAATCATTCCAATTTTCATCCAGAAAAGTGGGAAGATTTTCCCCTCACTTGTCATCCATATACAAATGAGCTATTAACATTTACAGTTTCCTATGTTACACAACTGAGATGTATCAGTAAAAATCGGATGCTGTACTGTGGCTCCGCGTGTCACCCAGTTTTTTTTTTTTTGCACCCATTGCATTTTAAGCTCGCAGTGGCTTCATCGGGGTGTACGTCTGAAGCTTTGGAAATTGGAATTCGAACGTTTCTGCTGAGAGAACCCTTCACTGTAATGATGCAAACGGAGACAGCGTGTACTCTGTTTAACTTTATTTTTTATTTTTGGCTGTGTCGTCCTTTTTGAAGTGGGCACAAAAGCGCAGTCGGCTGCGCTTTCATAAATGCTTCAAATTTTCGTGTCCTGCTGAAAATGATGTCCAAATGAGCACAGTTTACCGTCTGCATCATAAGGGTACATACTCACATGCGAGGAAATCATCCTATGCGCGCATGTGAAATCCCAGCTCTGGCGCCGGCATTCGGGAGTGGAGCGAGCAGCTGCATAGAACTACATGCAGCCGCACACTCCACTCCCGAGTGTCGGGGCCAGAGCTGGGATTTCACATGCGAGAATCGGACGTATTTCTCCCAAGTGGAAAAGAGCCCTTAGGGCTCAAACTCACTTGAGCCGAAAACGGACGATTTCAAGCCGATAAAAAATCGGATTGAAATCTGACCAATGTTATTCAATAGGTGACATCTCATTTGCGATTTTTTTCTCAGCCGAAATCGGTGTGAGAAAAAAAAAAATCGCAACATGCTGCGATTTGCTGCGATTTTGGCATGATAATAGCTAATGAAAGTAGATGGTGCTCTAAAAAATCGCATGCAAATCACATGACAATTGCACATAATCAGACCATCCAGAAAACGGACCGTTTTTTTTTCGCCAAATGGGTATGAGCCCTTACAGTCAAATTCTGAATACCGTTTCCAGGATTCAGGTGTAATCCCGATGAGCCAACTGACATAGCCTAAAAGTCCCATGCACATGTAAAAGCTAGCCCTGGACACTTGTCCCTGTCATATTATTATGACCCTGTTAAAGCTTCTATGACACTGACGGGGGTGAAGGTGAAGGTGCAATTTTTTTTGGTTTAGTTTTGTTTTGTCTCCTCTTTCTTATTTGTTGGCTGCATGTGTTCATTACTAATTTGTAACATTATGAATGATTCTGTCTAGAGTTTATCATTAACGTATAATCATTTACCGGCTGGTGTGTTCAGTGTACTTTACTGCTAATAAACCAGACAAAAAATGCACAACAAAAAGGCAGAAATTTGTGTGCACATATGGACACAGTGCGTTTTCCATCTGCGTATTATAGTACCAGGATTCAAGAGGAGACTTTTATGGACTGTAATCCACACACTGCAGAGAAAATCTGCAGCAGCAAAGGACCGACACTGGAGATTTGAAATCCGCAATATTTATGGAGCAAATTTCACCCTTCGGGCCTGTGCACACATTGTCGATTTATCGCTTTTTTTTCTGTGCAAAGTTGTCACAACATCTGAAGGTTTTCCTGATGCCAGAAAAGTGACTGAGAATCCTGAAGTCTCATGAACACTTTGCTTATTTGTGACTAGCAGATTTAAATGTAAAGTCAGTTTTTTTCAGCTGCAGATTTTACCCATACTAATGAGCGTGGGAAAAATCTGCACCAAAAATGCACTTATCTTATGCAGCATTTTTCCTGCCAAGAGATTCAGAAATGGTGCAGAAATTTTTGCACCAAATACTCGACGTGTGCACGTATCCTTTCACTGCAACATTTAATAATCTGCAGGACTTTGTGTGGATTTCCATTGCTGATTTTCCACTGTGGAATCTACAGTGAATTAGTCCTATGTGGACCTATCTTAAAATTTGCACTGTTGTGCAGAGTGTTTTGCATGTTTTGATGGATCCTGATTACACAATATTTACACAAAAATAATCGACATTCAATAAAAATGTAGACACAATTCCTTGGAGACGTGAAGATTTTGATTGACGGTTAGAGATCATTTTAGCGCATTGGATGTGATAGAGATCTGCACTACAATTGATGAATATCTGGCCATAGAGATGTTTCACCTTCAGATTTAGGGGATGATTTATTAAGCCGTTTTCGCTAGTTTCCTGGCATAAAACTGCCTGGAATATCTAAAAAATTTGGAGACTTTTGGAGATTTTTACACCAGACTCGGCCGTATGCGCCAACTCTTTGAAAAAGTGGGAAGAACTCTGCCGGCAGCGGAGGGGTGAGGTCCGTGAGGACGATCGTGACCAACAAATTCCTCAGAATTCACACCACAAAAGTAGAGTAAATCACAATAGAAATGTCCACCCGTCCCAAACTAGAGTAGAGTTGCTTGTGCCGGCGCACGGCGGTTAAAAATTTATTGAAAGGTGCAAGTTTCTAATTTAGGCTCCAGCGCACACTTCATGAGGACTGACACCAATGATAATGAATTGGGACTTAGTGACAGTGTTATTTATTATGCTCACTTATTCTATCATCGCTGTGCCCATTGGGACTCACAATCTAAGTTTTCCTATCAGTATGTCTTTAGAAAGAAAACAGAGAGCCCGGAGGAAACCCACGCAAATGCAGGGAGAACATACAAACTCCTTACAGCTGTTGTTTTTGGTGGGATTTGAACCCAGGACCCCACCACTACAAGGCTGCAGCGATAGCCACTGAGCCACCGTGCTAACCACTGAGCCACTGTGCAGCCCTTATGCCCAGAACACACATATCATTCCATGGTTCTGCTGATATGAGCTTAGATCAATAGCAAGATACTAGAAAGATGATACTGGTTCATTTCAGTAGGGGCTGCAGGTATTGTGGACACAGCTAGAGTGCAGTCCCATAGTACCTGAGCTGTCTGCAGTCTGCACTGTAATAAAACATACTTTTATTGTATTCTTATCTAAGCATACAAAGCAGCCTCTACTGCATGTACTGTATCTATAAAATCCATTAAAGGGAATGTATCATCAGAAAATTAGTTATTTTTAAAATTAGGTTTTTATGTTAAATACTTTCTTTTAATTTCTATTTCTGTTTAAAAAATACAGAAAAAACCTTGCAATTTTTCACGTTAATTTAAGATTCCTACTTTTGTTCCTCACATGGACATTAGCAGCAATAGACTCATTTAGACACTACTTGTTTGTATAGCTGCGTTATCTGAGCATGTGCTAGTCTGGCCTAAGGTCACTGTGAAGGAAGCGGGGGGGGAGTAAGGTGTGACCTCACCTATTGTGAATGGTGGATCCTGTGTTATCTACTGTATAAAAAGGTGTCACCCGTCATTGTACAGGAGGAGAAGGTGAGCTGTGACATCACCTATTGTGAATGGTGGACCCTGTGTTATCTACTGTATATAGAGGTGTTATCAGTCATTGTACAGGAGGAGGAGGAGGTGAGCTGTGACATCACCTATTGTGAATGGTGGACCCTGTGTTATCTACTGTATATAGAGGTGTTATCAGTCATTGTACAGGAGGAGAAGGTGAGCTGTGACATCACCTATTGTGAATGGTGGACCCTGTGTTATCTACTGTATATAGAGGTGTTATCAGTCATTGTACAGGAGGAGAAGGTGAGCTGTGACATCACCTATTGTGAATGGTGGACCCTGTGTTATCTACTGTATATAGAGGTGTTATCAGTCATTGTACAGGAGGAGGAGGAGGTGAGCTGTGACATCACCTATTGTGAATGGTGGACCCTGTGTTATCTACTGTATATAGAGGTGTTATCAGTCATTGTACAGGAGGAGGAGGTGAGCTGTGACATCACCTATTGTGAATGGTGGATCCTGTGTTATCTACTGTATAAAAAGGTGTCACCCGTCATTGTACAGGAGGAGAAGGTGAGCTGTGATATCACCTGTTGTGAATGGTGGACCCTGTGTTATCTACTGTATGTAGAGGTGTTATCAGTCATTATACAGGAGGAGAAGGTGAGCTGTGACATTACCTATTGTGAATGGTGGATCCTGTGTTATCTACTGTATATAGAGGTGTTATCAGTCATTATACAGGAGGAGGAGGTGAGCTGTGACATCACCTATTGTGAATGGTGGATCCTGTGTTATCTACTGTATATAGAGGTGTTATCAGTCATTGTACAGGAGGAGGAGGTGAGCTGTGATATCACCTATTGTGAATGGTGGATCCTGTGTTATCTACTGTATATAGAGGTGTTATCAGTCATTATACAGGAGGAGGTGAGCTGTGATATCACCTATTGTGAATGGTGGATACTGTGTTATCTACTGTATATAGAGGTGTTATCAGTCATTATACAGGAGGAGGTGAGCTGTGATATCACCTATTGTGAATGGTGGTTCATGTGTTATCTACTGTATATAGAGGTGTTATCAGTCATTATACAGGAGGAGAAGTTGAGCTGTGACATCACCTATTGTGAATGGTGGATCCTGTGTTATCTACTGTATATAGAGGTGTTATCAGTCATTATACAGGAGGAGGTGAGCTGTGATATCACCTATTGTGAATGGTGGTTCATGTGTTATCTACTGTATATAGAGGTGTTATCAGTCATTATACAGGAGGAGGTGAGCTGTGACATCACCTATTGTGAATGGTGGATTCTGTGTTATCTACTGTATATAGAGGAGTTATCAGTCATTGTACAGGAGGAGAAGGTGAGCTGTGACATCACCTATTGTGAATGGTGGATCCTGTGTTATCTACTGTATATAGAGGTGTTATCAGTCATTATACAGGAGGAGAAGGTGAGCTGTGACATTACCTATTGTGAATGGTGGATCCTGTGTTATCTACTGTATATAGAGGTGTTATCAGTCATTGTACAGGAGGAGGTGAGCTGTGACATTACCTATTGTGAATGGTGGATCCTGTGTTATCTACTGTATATAGAGGTGTTATCAGTCATTATACAGGAGGAGGTGAGCTGTGATATCACCTATTGTGAATGGTGGTTCATGTGTTATCTACTGTATATAGAGGTGTTATCAGTCATTATACAGGAGAAGGTGAGCTGTGACATTACCTATTGTGAATGGTGGATCCTGTGTTATCTACTGTATATAGAGGTGTTATCAGTCATTATACAGGAGGAGGAGGTGAGCTGTGACATTACCTATTGTGAATGGTGGATCCTGTGTTATCTACTGTATATAGAGGTGTTATCAGTCATTGTACATGAGGAGGAGGTGAGCTGTGACATTACCTATTGTGAATGGTGGATCCTGTGTTATCTACTGTATATAGAGGTGTTATCAGTCATTATACAGGAGGAAGAAGTGAGCTGTGACATTACCTATTGTGAATGGTGGATCCTGTGTTATCTACTGTATATAGAGGTGTTATCAGTCATTATACAGGAGGAGGTGAGCTGTGATATCACCTATTGTGAATGGTGGTTCATGTGTTATCTACTGTATATAGAGGTGTTATCAGTCATTATACAGGAGGAGGTGAGCTGTGACATCACCTATTGTGAATGGTGGATTCTGTGTTATCTACTGTATATAGAGGAGTTATCAGTCATTGTACAGGAGGAGAAGGTGAGCTGTGACATCACCTATTGTGAATGGTGGATTCTGTGTTATCTACTGTATATAGAGGAGTTATCAGTCATTGTACAGGAGGAGAAGGTGAGCTGTGACATCACCTATTGTGAATGGTGGATCCTGTGTTATCTACTGTATATAGAGGTGTTATCAGTCATTATACAGGAGGAGAAGGTGAGCTGTGACATTACCTATTGTGAATGGTGGATCCTGTGTTATCTACTGTATATAGAGGTGTTATCAGTCATTATACAGGAGGAGGAGGTGAGCTGTGACATCACCTATTGTGAATGGTGGATCCTGTGTTATCTACTGTATATAGAGGTGTTATCAGTCATTATACAGGAGGAGGAGGTGAGCTGTGACATTACCTATTGTGATTGGTGGATCCTGTGTTATCTACTGTATATAGAGGTGTTATCAGTCATTGTACAGGAAGAAGAGGTGAGCTGTGACATCAGCTATTGTGAATGGTGCATGCTGTGTTATCTACTGTACATAGGAGTGTTATCAGACATTGTATACATAGCAGCATCTGTCTTTATATTATTGTATTTTGTCATAATTTTATATTGTAGTAAAATTATTTTGGGCTCCACATACTTCATTGGTCTGGGCTTTATTCACACCGTCATTAGGACTGGAGCATGCGGCTGCATAGAAATACATGCAGCCGCATGCTCCAGTCCGAGTGCCGGCTGCAGTACTGGCTGTTGATGCAAGAAACTCGTGCGAGTTTCTCACATCACACTCGCAAGTGTGACACCGGCGTAACATGTAAAGTATGCAGAGCAAAAGTCAGTACAAAAAAGTATCATGGAGTACAAGGATATGACTCTCATGGGTAGAGACTAGAGTTGAGCGATACTTTCCGATATCCTAAAGTATCGGAATCGGAATGGTATCGCCGATATCACTAAAATATCGGCGATACCCGATATCGATACCGGAAGTCCCATGTAAGTCTATGGGAACAAAATATCGAAATTAAAAAAAACCCATTCTTGCCTTGTTGGTTAATTGTACATGAAGGAAAACAACAAAGAGTAATGTAGAATGTATTGTGGAAGGTTGAGGAGACATTAAAGGCATAGATGTTTAACCCAATCAAATGGAATAGCATAAATATTTTTTTTTTTAAAGATGTTCGGATTGACGAAGAAATTGACAATGTTAACGTTTTTTATATTTTGGCAAATATGTATATTACACAACTTCCATGCTCTTCATCTTCACCTTTTTAACTTTTCACACACTTTCTCCTTCATAATCTTCTGCAGCATCATCTTTTTCATCAAATTATTTTCATCTTCACCTTCTTTATCTTCTTCTTAAACTTCTTGCTATTCATCTTTGTTAACATTACTCATATTCTTCTTATTAAACTATTATTCTTATTCATATTCTGCTTCATCTTCTTCATCATATTCTTATTTGTGACAGAGAATCCTGTACTTGTAATCTGTCAAAGTATGAATTTTTCATCCTTCCGTTCTTGCTGTCACAAAAGATTTAAATTACAACAGTATTTGTCCGTGTTCAGTTTAGCCTGCAGCAGCAGGCATTTTCCAGGGGCACCACGAGGAGGAACGGACTCACCCCCATACACTGCTTAGTCTTCTTCTGCTTAGAATTTAGAGCATATATTTTGCTCTTCATTTTGGTCTTATACTTCATGTTCTTCTGCTTTTAGATCTTCTGCTTATTGTTCTTGTGTCTCTTGTTCCGTATCTTGTATTTGTAGCACAATCTTGTACCAGCTGATGTTACTGGGACACGGTTACTAAGCAGGAGGTACCTGTGCTCCAAAGCACTACCAAGGACCAGCAGACGTTGCTGGAACTCGGATACCGAGATGGAGGCACCTAGGCCAAAGGCACTGCGGAGAACCAGCTGACGGTACTGGAACCCGGAGGGGCAGCAGAAGGAAAAGAGCCAATGGCACAACCGAGGACCAGCTGACGTTACTGGGACACGGTTACTAAGCAGGAGGTACCTGTGCTCCAAAGCACTACCAAGGACCAGCAGACGTTGCTGGAACTCGGATACCAAGATGGAGGCACCTAGGCCAAAGGCACTGCGGAGAACCAGGTGACGGTACTGGAACCCGGAGGGGCAGCAGAAGGAAAAGAGCCAATGGCACAACCGAGGACCAGCTGACGTTACTGGGACACGGTTACTAAGCAGGAGGTACCTGTGCTCCAAAGCACTACCAAGGACCAGCAGACGTTGCTGGAACTCGGATACCAAGATGGAGGCACCTAGGCCAAAGGCACTGCGGAGAACCAGCTGACGGTACTGGAACCCGGAGGGGCAGCAGAAGGAAAAGAGCCAATGGCACAACCGAGGACCAGCTGACGTTACTGGGACACGGTTACTAAGCAGGAGGTACCTGTGCTCCAAAGCACTACCAAGGACCAGCAGACGTTGCTGGAACTCGGATACCAAGATGGAGGCACCTAGGCCAAAGGCACTGCGGAGAACCAGCTGACGGTACTGGAACCCGGAGGGGCAGCAGAAGGAAAAGAGCCAATGGCACAACCGAGGACCAGCTGACGTTACTGAACCCCAGTAACACAGGAGCAAGTGTTGACTGTGCTAACAGCACTTCCGAGCAACAACTGGCGGTGTTGGAGCCCAGGGTCAAGGAGGATGTTTAAATACTAGATAAAGTAATTTCCTTGTTACCTGTCAATTTTAAATGTCTATACTTCAAACAAGAGAAAGATAACCTTTACTACCATAAGATGATGATTTCATTTAAACTAATATCTAGATAAATAAAGAATTGACAAACATAAACACATACATTAACATGTTGAACAGCAATGCAAACCACAAAATAAATTAGTTAAGGAATCTGCTATACGGTTGTACATAAAAGCATACAAGTACATATCTGAATCCATTAATGATGGATAAGTAACAGTATGTACACCATTTTTATTGTATAGACAATGAATGTCTGACTTCAAAACATCATCAGCATTACAAGTTATCTGTGACATTACTAAAATGTTACATTTGCTGAATAATGTCACTAAACAGTTTATACAAAATTATACAATTTCCATCATGTAATACTCATAATATGTGGCAATAATCATGTTTATTAACAAACATAACCTTTAAAAAGTGCATAGTGCATAGTGAAAATTGCTATTTATGCCTGACTGTCGACTTGCAAGCATGACAACGGATAGATAAGGTATATATAGATGAGACTGCATAGCCACAGATGGTGAATGGCGATGTAATACTGTACCTCAATAAAGTGTGCGTCACTACTACATAATTTTTTTTATATAGCTTTATAAACAGGGTACGTGGATGTATGCTTGCGCCTTTGTTTTGACGCACAGACTGCCTTCCTGCTGAGACGCGTTGGGTAGTGAACAGTTGTGTGCAGTGTTCACTGTAGTCTGAGGTTTTCCTTTTTGGAGTGCAGATCACGCTCCAGTTAGTTCTTCAACCACTGCTGGTTGTAGTCTGCTGAGCGTGTGTCACTGGCACATCCTTGAAATTTTTCTCTAATTGTTGCTGCTCCACTCTATTACAAATAAATAAAATCTATTAGTGTGACGCGCTTCCATCCGTATACAATACATTGGTTGCAAACACTATAGAAGTACACAAAGGGGCCTTTCACACCTACTGAACAGTTGTGTGCAGTGTTCACTGCAGTCTCTGCGGAATAACCACACTTAGGCCTTATAACTTTTCAGACTTTCTTTATCAATCTACCAAGATGAAGAAGGCAGGGAGTAAGGCACGTGGTCGTGGAGTTTCTTCAGGGAGAGGACGTGGGGATTCTGTGGCTGCTGCGGCCCCCAGTGACACAGCATCCACCAGTTTTCCCCGGGCCGTGAGCGTTCCTTTATGCGCACTTTTGTAGGAGCTCGGAGTACCCCCCTGCTGCGGGAAGAACAAATTAAAGCCGTTGTTGTTTGGATCTCAGCCAATGCATCGACTTCAATTGCTTCCACCTCCTCTCAGGACCACAGCACTGTTGGGCAACCATCTGTCTCTTCACCGCCTGGCAAATTGCCCAGGCAGTCAGAGAGTTCTGTACAGGAGCCAGCTGAGTGTCTGCTTCTGTTCTCAGAATCTATTGGCTTGCAAACAGGGCCCAGCCAAGCAGCATTCTGTAATGTGAAGAAGAGGGTATGCAGTGATGCGCAACAGCTGTGTCTCTCTGAATCTGAAGAGGCGGGTGAGACAGTGCCGATGGTCAGCACACCGCAGAACGCATCTGATGATGATGATGAGACCCAGGTGCCAGTTTCTGTTGAGCATGGTGCTGGCCAGACCACCCAACAGCAGGTGTTGGAAGAGGGTAGTGGAGATGATGAGGTCCAATACCCAACATGGCATGAAGAACAGGAAGGTGGTGGGGCAGCTCAGAGGAATAATAATAATATTTATTTATATAGCGCCATCATATTCCGCAGCGCTTTACAGTTTAGCAGTTTCAGAACACAAGTCATAAGTAACAACGTTAACAATACAATAATTTAAGCTAAATAAGTCGCCCCTGCTCGTGACAGCTTACAATGTACAATGAGATGGGGGAGATACAAAGTATAGGTGTTTATATACAATGGTGCATTTACAATGATGTTCCAGCCATCTTAAGGGACTGAGGGATGGAGATAGTGAATGGGCTAGAGACACACACACACTTACACAGAATACATAGAATGACTTTGATTAGTGAATGTGATAGGCCGCTCTGAACAAATGTGTTTTGAGGGAGCGCCTGAAACCATGCAAATTGTGGATAGTCCTAATTTCTTGGGGTACAGCATTCCAGAGGATTGGCGTAGAGCAGGAGAAGTCTTGGAGTCGGGAGTGGGAGGTACGTATTAGTGCAGAGGTTAGTCGAAAGTCGTTTGCAGAGCGCAGCAGTCGGTTAGGCCGATAGATAGAAATGAGGGAGGAGATGTAGGAGGGGTGCTGCACTGTGGAGAGCTTTGTGGGTGAGAACCAGTACTTTGGTTGAAAGCTGGGAGAGGCCTAGAGAAATGGTTAGTGATAGAAGGAAGATAGAGGAAGACATTGCCCCAACGGTACAAACAGGAGGGAGAGTTAGGCTGCAGACTCGGTTGCCTGTAGCCTCCAGTTTGGCACCTGTTCGGAGCAGTTGTGTTCCAAAAGTCAAAACGTGCGCTCCCAGGACTTGCACTGCGTGGTCCTTTTTTCACACACTTGCACATGATATTTGCTATGTGAAATGCAAGCTGTGTAATCAAAAATTAAAAATAGCTAAAAGTGTCAGTCACCTCAATACCACAAATATGTGGAAACATGTGCGGACAAAGCACGTAGTTGAGTTACAAAGACACACGGAGATGTAGGCCAACCTACAGCAGCACCTACATCTTCAGGTTGTGTTGAAGCCTCTTCATCGAGCTCACACACAGCTGGTTATGCTTCCTCACAGGATCGCCATGGAAGAACCTCGGCCACTGTTGTCCAGAGACAAACTGTTATTCCACACACAGCAGCAAGTTCCCTGTCATCCTCACACTCCCAGGCCACAAAACAGCCAGCGGTAGCACAGGCATGGATAAAAGACGGCCATACTCCGCAAACCATGCACGAGCACAGGCTCTGAATGCTGGCATTGCAAAACTCCTGTCCCTTGAAATGCTGTGATTCAGGCTGGTGGAGACAGACAGTTTCCGTAACTGAATATCATTGTCAATCCCACAATACAATGTGCCAAGCCGATTTCATTTCAGCAGGCAAGCCGTCCCTGGTCTGCAAAAGCATGTTGAGGGAAAAATTAAACATGCGCTACTAAAAGCCCTCAGTAGCAAGGTCCACCTGACCACCGATGCGTGGACCAGTACCCATTGTTATGATCTGCTACAACCAGTAAGGAAAGAAGGGAATTCTGTCCCTACAATACAACTAAGCTGAATCCCTACGATGTAACGGGGAACCTGATCCTGCGACCAGACCCGCTAAAGTCCTCATCTAGTGTGAACGAAGACCTATAGTTGCGGGGGAGTAATCCCTACAAGATCTAGGGACTGGGAGAAAAGGTGGACACCTCCTAGTCCTAACATAAATTGTAGCATGGATAATTAAACAGAAAAATAAATACTTTGTGATCCTAACATCAAGCAAAACTCACAGATTAAGGCACCTAAGCACCCGGCTAGCTTAACAGTAGATAATACAATGAAGTCAAGCAAAGCCAGAAGGGCGGAGCCAGACTAAATAGGGAAAAAAGTCATGTGACCAGCAAACTGAAACAAAACCTAACAAGAGGGTTCTAAACACCCATGGCCAGGGACAATACCTTTCCCTCACTGCCCATTGGGTCAATGTTGTGCAGCCGGTACTGATCTTGAGAGTGGCGCTGTACGTGTTCTGCCAACTCCAAGGATTGCAGGAATCAAGTCTGTACACATTGATTCCTCCTCCTATTCCAGTTCCTCAGAATCATCGCTGCAGGAGCCGTCACGGTCTACCTCCACATGGACCCGTGAACGTTTACCTGTTGCGACCGATATGAGCACAGCCGTGTCCAAATGTCAACAGGCCATCCTGAAATTAATTTCCATGGGGAATCTTAGCCACACAGCGCAGGAGCTCTGTAATGCCATAAAGCAGGAGAGCGACGTGTGTTTTTGGAAGAGAATCTACAGGCAGGCTTGGTAGTGTGTGACAATGGCCGAAATCTGGTGTCAGCTCTGGGCCTTGGCAACCTCACTCACATACCATGTCTGTCATATGTGCTCAACTTGGTCGTGCAGAGTTTTTTGAGGGACTATCCGGATCTTGATGCACTGCTGCACAAGGTCCGCCTAGAGTGCGCTCACTTGCGACGTTCCAGCATGGCCAGATCGCTGATTGCAGCTCTGCAACGCAGATTTCACCTTCATGAACATCGCATTATATGTGACGTACCCACCAGGTGGAATTCCTCGTTACATATGTTGGAGCGGTTTGTGTGAGCAGCAGCCAACAGTAATGGAGTATCAGCTGCATCAGGCGCAGTCAACTCGCAATTTGCGGCGTTCACACTTCACCACTACTGAGTGGGCCTCTATAATAAGAATAATAAATATTATTTATTTATATAGCGCCATAATATTCCGCAGTGCTTTACAGTTTAACAGTTTCAAAACACGAGTCATAAGTAACAACGTTAACAATACAATAATTAAAGCAAAATCAGCCGCCCCTGCTGGTGAAAGCTTACAATCTACAATGAGGTGTGGGAGATACAAAGTACAGGTGTTTATATACAATGGTGTTTTTACAATGATGGTCCAGCCATTTAAGGAAGTGAGGGATGCATGGAGATAGTGAATGGGCTACACACACAGAATTACACATAGAATGACTTTGATTAGAGAATGTGATAGGCCACTGTGAACAAATGTGTTTTGAGGGAGCGCCTGAAACCATCCAAATTGCGGATAGTCCTAATTCTTGGGGTAGAGCATTCCAGAGGATTGGCGCAGCGCGGGTGAAGTCTTGGAGTTGGGAGTGGGAGGTACGGATTAGTGCAGAGGTTAGTCGAAGGTCGTTTGCAGAGTGCAGCAGTCGGTTAGGCCGATAAATATAAATAAGGGAGGAGATGTAGGGGGGTGCTGCGCTGTGGAGAGCTATGTTGGTGAGAACCAGTAATTAGAATTGGATCCTATAATGAATGGGCAGCCACTGCCAGTGTAATGAGTGGCGAATAACTCTATGAAGGATATCTGCCACGTTTTGCGTGCGTTTGATGAGTCAACGCGGATGGCGAGTGCAGATGATGCACTAGTCAGCCTGACTGTCCCCCTTATCTGCCTGCTTCAAAAAACACTGCAAGCACTAAGGCATGAGGTTTTGGAAGAGGTGGAGGATGAGGAGTCACAAATTCCATCACCTTCTGGACAGTCAGCGCAACGTGGTTCTTCACAAAGGGCTGGAGGACTTTCAAAGTACCATGCTGTATCAACAATTGAACCTCCAGAGTCGCTGTCTATATTTTCATAACCATTACAAACTTTTAATGTATTTACAAAGCACATAATGTACATTTTTTGTCTATCCTTTTGTAATGCTATTGTGTTTCCATAAACTGATGTTACAGAATTATGATACAAAGTTTTTAAATTTTGAGTTTTAAATTTTGTAAATTTATATGTATTTGAAGGACTTTGTGAGGAGGATGAGGAGTCACAAATTCCATCACCTTATGGACAGTCAGCGCAACGTGGTTCTTCACAAAGGGCTGGAGGACTTTCAAAGTACCATGCTGTATCAACAATTGAACCTCCAGAGTCGCTGTCTATATTTTCATAACCATTACAAACTTTTAATGTATTTACAAAGCACATAATGTACATTTTTTGTCTATCCTTTTGTAATGCTATTGTGTTTCCATAAACTGATGTTACAGAATTATGATACAAAGTTTTTAAATTTTGAGTTTTAAATTTTGTAAATTTATATGTATTTGAAGGACTTTGTGAGGAGGATGAGGAGTCACAAATTCCATCACCTTATGGACAGTCAGCGCAACGTGGTTCTTCACAAAGGGCTGGAGGACTTTCAAAGTACCATGCTGTATCAACAATTGAACCTCCAGAGTCGCTGTCTATATTTTCATAACCATTACAAACTTTTAATGTATTTACAAAGCACATAATGTACATTTTTTGTCTATCCTTTTGTAATGCTATTGTGTTTCCATAAACTGATGTTACAGAATTATGATACAAAGTTTTTAAATTTTGAGTTTTAAATTTTGTAAATTTATATGTATTTGAAGGACTTTGTGAGGAGGATGAGGAGTCACAAATTCCATCACCTTATGGACAGTCAGCGCAACGTGGTTCTTCACAAAGGGCTGGAGGACTTTCAAAGTACCATGCTGTATCAACAATTGAACCTCCAGAGTCGCTGTCTATATTTTCATAACCATTACAAACTTTTAATGTATTTACAAAGCACATAATGTACATTTTTTGTCTATCCTTTTGTAATGCTATTGTGTTTCCATAAACTGATGTTACAGAATTATGATACAAAGTTTTTAAATTTTGAGTTTTAAATTTTGTAAATTTATATGTATTTGAAGGACTTTGTGAGGAGGATGAGGAGTCACAAATTCCATCACCTTATGGACAGTCAGCGCAACGTGGTTCTTCACAAAGGGCTGGAGGACTTTCAAAGTACCATGCTGTATCAACAATTGAACCTCCAGAGTCGCTGTCTATATTTTCATAACCATTACAAACTTTTAATGTATTTACAAAGCACATAATGTACATTTTTTGTCTATCCTTTTGTAATGCTATTGTGTTTCCATAAACTGATGTTACAGAATTATGATACAAAGTTTTTAAATTTTGAGTTTTAAATTTTGTAAATTTATATGTATTTGAAGGACTTTGTGAGGAGGAGTCAATGGAGGAGGAAGACATCGCTCCAGAGGGAGGTAGACAATGCTCTAGTCAGTATGTAGACCAAGGGTGGGGTGATGCACAGCAGGCGGAGATGACGCCTCTTGCAGGGGACAACGTTTCTTGGCCAGTTGGGAGTCTGCAGCACATGGTTGATTTCATGCTGCAGTGGCTGAGAAACGACCGCCGCATCGAACACATTCACACCACGTCTGATTATTGGGTGTACACCCTCCTAGACCCTCGCTACCGGGACAACTTACAAAGCCTCATCACACCGTTGAACCGGGAGCGTAAAATGCGGAAGTACCAAGACACACTGGTGCAATCCATAATGTTCTCCATTCCAGCCAAGAGCACTGCTGCTGCTACTGATTTACAAAGCAGCTCTGTGCGTCGAGGCAGTGGAGACAGCTCTGCAACAAGAGGGAGCACAAGCAGCGCCTCTGCACAGGGCAAGACCAGTATGTTCCAAATGTGTCGAAGTTTTGTGGCAGCGCCACCAATGTCTACACCATCCGAGACGGCTCCAGTCAGCAGGAGGCAACATTTCCGTAAGATGGTTACAGACTACATGTCTTGCCCTCTCAGTGTACTCTCAGATGGCTCTTCCCCATTCAAGTTTTGTGTCTCTAAGCTGGATACATGGCCAGAGCTTAGCCAGTATGCATTGGAGGTGCTGGCTTGATCTGCTGGCAGTGTATTATCGGAGCGCGTCTTTACTGCTGCAGGTGGTGTACTAACAGACCGTTGCATGCGACTATCCTACGATAATGTACAACGGCTTACTTTTCTGAAAATGAACTAGGCATGGATCTCGCCTGAATTTGCCTGTCCGGTTTCAGATTAACTAACTGGTTGACAACGTTTTCCATGTCTCCTGTTATGTTCATCTTTCTACCACCTGAGCTATACTCCCTGGGCTACAACACTGCCAGTTGCTGCTCAGAAGTGTCGTGTCCACAGACCAATACACAAGCTATAGTAATAGTGGGGTTCAGTAACGCCTGCTGTTCCCCTGCTGTGTGTCCGGCAAAAATTACTGCTACCTAGCTACACATGTTTAAAAAAACATGACATGTTAAAGTGGCTAGTGCTACACATAGATATCAGGCTACACCCTTATTTCTAAGCTGTAAACAAGTGAAACGTCAAATTTAAAACCATTCAATGATTAGTGTTGGTAACAAATCTGTAACTAAATAATTGTGACATATTATGGCAGATATCCACATGTCTAACACAAAAGCATACTTATGCTATAGGGTACTGATGGTGAACCTTCTCACTCCATAACTTTGACCAATCCAACTCACATCATGCCTCAAATGCTGCAATGTTGGAAGTGCATAATGTGGGTTGAACTTTGACAACAGCTGCAGTGCGAAGGTTATCCTTCTGTGTTCTTGGCTTTTAAATAAAAGCATACAAGTAAATATAATAATACATTGTTGATTAAGGGACATGATGTACACCTGTAATATTGTGCAAACAATGGATGTAGGACTATTCCTCTTCAACATTACTTATATTTGTGTCATTTGAAAAAATACATATTTTAGTTAAAAATTAAAAACCCATGTTCAGTAGCTGTGAAAGGCCCGTTTGTGTACTTCTATATTGTTTGCAACCAATGTATTGTATACGGATGGAAGCGCGTCACACTAATAGATTAGATTTATTTTAAATGGAATGTAGCAGAACCAATTGGAGATAAATGAAAAGGATGAGCCACTGAGACACGCTCAGCAGAGATACAAGCAGCAGTGCTTGAACATGTAACTGGAGCGTGATCTGCACTAAAAAAAGTAAAAAACACAGACTGAAGTGAACACTGAAACACAACTGTCCACAATCTGTGAAAAGCTCCTTTCTGTACTTCTATAGTGTTTGCAACCAATGTATTGTATACGGATGGAAGCGCGTCACACTAATACTATTAGGATGAGCCACTGAGACACGCTCAGCAGAGTACAAGCAGCAGTGCTTGAACATGTAACTGGAGCGTGATCTGCACTAAAAAAAGTAAAAAACACAGACTGAAGTGAACACTGAAACACAACTGTCCACAATCTGTGAAAAGCTCCTTTCTGTACTTCTATAGTGTTTGCAACCAATGTATTGTATACGGATGGAAGCGCGTCACACTAATACTATTAGGATGAGCCACTGAGACACGCTCAGCAGAGTACAAGCAGCAGTGCTTGAACAAGTAACTGGAGCGTGATCTGCACTCAAAAAAGTAAAAAACACAGACTGAAGTGAACACTGAAACACAACTGTCCACAATCTGTGAAAAGCTCCTTTCTGTACTTCTATAGTGTTTGCAACCAATGTATTGTATACGGATGGAAGCGCGTCACACTAATACTATTAGGATGAGCCACTGAGACACGCTCAGCAGAGTACAAGCAGCAGTGCTTGAACAAGTAACTGGAGCGTGATCTGCACTCAAAAAAGTAAAAAACACAGACTGAAGTGAACACTGAAACACAACTGTCCACAATCTGTGAAAAGCTCCTTTCTGTACTTCTATAGTGTTTGCAACCAATGTATTGTATACGGATGGAAGCGCGTCACACTAATAGTATTAGTGTGACGCGCTTCCATCCGTATACAATACATTGGTTGCAAACACTATAGAAGTACAGAAAGGAGCTTTTCACAGATTGTGGACAGTTGTGTTTCAGTGTTCACTTCAGTCTGTGTTTTTTACTTTTTTGAGTGCAGATCACGCTCCAGTTACTTGTTCAAGCACTGCTGCTTGTACTCTGCTGAGCGTGTCTCAGTGGCTCATCCTTTTCATTTATCTCCAATTGGTTCTGCTACATTCCATTTAAAATAAATCTAATCTATTAGTCTAATAGATTAGATTTATTTTAAATGGAATGTAGCAGAACCAATTGGAGATAAATGAAAAGGATGAGACACTGAGACACGCTCAGCAGAGTACAAGCAGCAGTGCTTGAACATGTAACTGGAGCGTGATCTGCACTAAAAAAAGTAAAAAACACAGACTGAAGTGAACACTGAAACACAACTGTCCACAATCTGTGAAAAGCTCCTTTGTGTAGTTCTATAGTGTTTGCAACCAATGTATTGTATACGGATGGAAGCACGTCACACTAATAGATTTGATTTTTTTTTCTAATACAATGGAGCTGCACCAATTCCACAAAATAAAAAAAAAAAAAAAAAAAAAAAGAGTCAGTGACACGTGCAGATGCCTACAAACAGCGGTGGATGCAGAGCAAACTGCAGCGTCACCTGCACTGTCACACACACACCTTGCACAGAGCTGTTAAAACAACACTGGCAAAATGAAGCTTTACACAGCGGTTGGTAAACTAGCCTGCCTCAAGCACAGTAGTACACAAAATCGCAATATCTAACTGTCCCTCAGAGTGAGCAGAGTAGCGTTCTGTCCCTTACTGAGTTCACAGCACAGTGACGCTAAAATGGCGGCGGCGCCTTTTATAGTGCATTCTGACATCATTTCAGCAGCCAATCACAGCCATGCCATTAGTTAAGATGACCGCAGCATTACAGGATGTGCCCACACTTCGTAGGATTCCTCATTGGCTGACTAAAATCACATTGCCTCTCAAAGAATTATGGGAACTTCCGATTCCGGTATACGATATGGAAAAAGTATCGGAATTAAGTATCGGAATTCCGATAACGCGAATATCGGCCGATACCCGATACTTGCGGTATCGGAATGCTCAACACTAGTAGAGACAGTACATATGCACAGTATCATGGGGAAAACTCACCAGACAATGAAGGGATCACACCCGACGTGCATTTCGCACCAGCTTTGTCAAGGGGTTGTGATGAATAGCATAACCAGACTATGTAAAGTACCGTATACAATCAGAGATCATAGATAATTTTGATTTGATCAATAGTTTTAACAAAGCTAAGTAATAGTAAGCTTCCAAAACTATTTATATTCAAAATAGGACATAACAAAAGGGAAGAAAACCGCAATAAAAATGTACACATAAAAAATGCACTAAAAATCACAATGAAACATGCAAGTAATTTACCGTTGCAGAAATGATGCAGAAAATCTGCAGCATCAAAACTTGAGCAAATACTCATCATGGGAACTTAGTCAAAGGGTGAGCTTCCACGGTCAGGAAACGCTGCGTGTTTGGCGCTGTGCGCTGGCGCAGCGCCAAACACGCAGCGTCCAGATGTTACAGCATAGTGGAGGGGATTTCAAGAAATCCCGTCTCCACTATGCGTAACAATACGCAGGTGGAAGACCTGCGTAAACGGACATGCGGCGCGTCTTTTTAGACCGCAGCATGTCCTCGCGTATTGCGGCGACGGTGCGTCGCCGCAACAGAATTAACACAGGGCTATGTAGCCCTGCGTTGTTTCCGGAGGTGTTCCGGAGGTGTCCTGAACACCTCCGGAAAGATCGCGCGTCATAAAGGGGGCGGGGCTTAGACGGAGCGGAATTTCCGCTCCGTCCAAAGTGCTGTGGTTCCGGACCGTGGAACCACAGCCTATGACAGCCCAACCGTCCTGACATGCACCGTTACAAATCTATTGTCTATTGGGTAACATACTGATATACAGTCCCAGAGTTATCTTTGTGATCAAACAGAATTCTCCATGCAATCACTAAAGGGTATGCCACACTAAACAACATCGCTAACGGGATCGCTAAAAAACGTCACTATTTAGCGATCCCGTTAGCGATGTTGTTGTGTGCGGCATCTACCAGCGACGAGGCCCCTGCTGTGATCTCGTTCATCACAGCGATCGTTCCGGACCCTATTTTCGTCGCTGGCGCCCCGCTGGTAAGTATCTAATTGCTGAGTGTGGCACCTTTTTTAGCGATTTAGCGGTACTTTTGTACCGCTAAAGTCGTTAAGGAGATCGCTAACCGCGATAGCGTCCTAACGACATCGCTAAAATAGGTAGCTACTAGCGATATAGAAACAATCCCGCTAGCGATCTCATTAGTATGCGACGCTAACGAGATCGCTAGCGGGATTGTGTAGTGTGGCAGTACCTATATGTGCACACAAAGGCCTCTATTCATGGAGGCCGGCTATTCTCTCTCCAGTGATGGGGCATATAGGAGTGAGATGAACATTATTAATTTGCCTCCAATATTCCTCTAAACCAATCCTATTCCAGTCCCTGACTGGAGTAAGACTTTTTGCTCGTCATGAATTAGATGAGCTGTGGTGTCACGTCCCTCCAGTGTCCCCATCCTGCCCATTTTGGCAGAGCTGGGAGGAATTACAAGTAGCACAAAAATATTGCAACTTTTCAAAGCAATTTCTGCTAGGAAACCATCCAATCTCTATACTTCACAGCACAGAATAAAAGATGCTGATTCCAGAGCCACTGCAAGAGCAACAGCAAAATTGCTGTTGAAGCCACTTTAGGAGAACCCCTTGCTGCCATTTTTCTGACATGGGCTCTTCTGGGAAAACTTGAAGGCTGTGCCGGCGTCTAAAAGACACCGTTTGCACATAGGCTAAAAGGAAATATGGTGGAGAGGTTTCAGTGGGGAGGGGCAAATATAACTGCAATGATCAGTAGAGTTATGTCAAATTGGACAGAGTAGAACTTGACACTATTCTGTTTGGGGGCTGTTAGTATTTTTCAATAATGGAAGCATGTAGGAAGGTAATTAATATATGTGTATACAGGGGCATAACTATTACAGAGCGGCCCGTTGGCGCCAACTCATGCTTCAGCTGGATGTGCATCCTTGGGCGCATGAAGTTCCCTGCATGGCAATACACGCCGCTGGCCAATCAGAGGCAGGCAGCTGACGTTGCCATGCCAAGCATTGACATCACATGACAGTGACGTCATGTGTCGCCATAGCAGGCACATCAATGTCAGCCGCCAGCCTCTTTGCTGGATAGAGAAAAGGACATCTCACGTAAAGGGACCGGAGAAAGGTGAGCAGAATGGGTTTTTTTATGCAGAGGCAGAACGGGAAACATATATACCAGAAAGGGGCTCAGAATTGGGGCATTTATACCAGTATGGGGACATACATGCTAGAATGGGACCAGGATGGGGAACATATACACCAGGATGAATGACATTTCTACCAGGATTTGGGACATACTGTATCTACCTGGATGGGCCGAGGATTAGGGACATATATACAAGTATGGGGGACATATATACCAGGATGGGGATCCTATATACTAGGAGAGGAAACATATATATCAGGATGGCACCAGAATGGGGAACATATGATGGCATGTAAAAGTTTGGGCACCCAAGGGCAAAATTACTGTTATTGTGAACAGTTAAGCAAGTTGAAAATGAAATGATCTCTAAAAGGTCTAAAAGTTAGGGATGTCAAATTTCCTTCATATTTTAGGCAAAAATAAATTGTCATTTTTTTCAATTACTAAATGGAAAATGGGCCAATGCAAAAGTTTGTTCACCCTTGGAGATTTGTGTGCTCAGATAAGTTTGACCAAGGTTTCAGACTTTAATTAGGCTGTTAGGTTTATGGCTTGTTCACTATCATCGTTAGGAAAGGCTAGGTGATGCAAATTTCCCAGCTTTATAAAAACCCAGCCTCCTCTAATCTTGTGCCAAAAAACAGCAGCCATGGGTTCTTCTAAGCAGCTGCCTAGCACTCTGAAAATAATGGTGGCCCATAAAGTAGAAAAAGGCTATAAGAAGATAGCAAATAGTTTTCAAGGTGCCCTTTCCTCAGTTTGAAATGTAATTAAGAAATGGCAATTAACAGGAACAGTGGAGGTCAAGATAATGTCTGGAAGACCAAGCAAAATTTCAGTGACAGCCGCTCGTAGGATTGCTACAGAGGCAAATCAGGGCCCCCGCTTGACTGCAGAAGACTTTCAGAATGTGTCGCTGGGTTACTGCGACAGTGTGGAGCCAGGAGACCGCAGCGTCTGATTGCTCCTACTCCAGCACTGAGAAGTAGCAGTTTTCCTTCATTTTAAATGTGTTTATTTCTTCTGGCAGAACAGGGTTAATCAGCCATTTTGGAAATCCCTGTGCTCACTGCTGTGCTCATTTAACCACTCCTTTTCCCTTTATAATCTGGGCTCTGTTACTAATCCTTGTCAGATCTATCATTTGCTACATACTAATGGTGGGAAAGGAGTACATATGAGAAGGAGAGTTGAAGGAGTTATTAGTGACTGTTGCTTGGTTTGTTTGTCCGGTAATTCCTTATCCTTCTCTGTTTTGGTTTATTCCCCTACCTTCACACCCCAGTGCATTCCTCTGTTTCATGTGAGTGAATATTTTGTATGCCTGGAGTTTTCTGTTAGCCCTCCATCTGTTCTCTTCCTCCACCCAGGGAAGAGGGGGCGCTGTGCATCATAGTACACCAACCCGACAAACAAGGGATCACAGACAAGGGTAAACAGAAAACTCCAGGTATACAACATATTCACTCACAAGTAACAGAAGAAAGCACTGGGGCGTGAAGGTAATGGAGTAAACAAAAACAGAAGGATAAGGAATTACCACACATACAAACCCAGCAACAGTCACTAATAACTCCTTCAACTCTCCTTATATGTGTCACGCTGTATAGCAGATATATATATATGTGATGTCAGTAATCTATATCAAAAGGGCAACATCCTATATAACATGCGCATAGATATATGATAACATAGAATTACCTGACAATGTCCAGTGGGTCAATACTGAATCCGTTATACGCTGTCTCTGGCTAGAGGGTGACCGGGGTCTATGCTGACCCTAAACTGGGGTCCTAACTAATCCCTCTACCTGGAGGTACTGTTAAAGGTACAGAGGTCCAGGCCACCAGCGTAAACCCTGTCTCCTATCAATCCCTGCCAACTGTAATCTAGTCCTAAGAAGGACCCTGATTACCACCAAAGGGAATGAACAGGTAACGGTTAATGAACAGAAAGACATACAAGAAAGACAAGAAATAAAGTAAATAAAGTCTTACATACAACACTCACACACAGTAGGAACACCTAAGGTCTCAGAGATAAACTATAAGCTATAAGAGTAAAAACAACTAAGGAGCTCTTAGCTTAAGTATTCTCAGAACCGCTCCAGTCTGCTAGACTACATGAATGCTTTCACCGGCGTCTAACACCCAGACTGGCAGGAATATAAAGGAAACTAATTAGAACATAATCAAAAGCAGCCGGCCGAGGCTGGACCTAGTCTTAGCAAAGAGCTAGGTAAAATTAACTCTCTCATTACCAAACACAAAGAAACAGCAGCTCAGCTGTGAGAAGTCAGAATGTGCAATCGCGACGATCTTCGTGGCGATGCACCCATGACAGTACCCCCCCTTCTACAAGGGCCTCCGGACCCTCATGACCAGGTCTGTCCGGGTAAGTTGTGTGAAAGGTCCGAACCAATCGATCTGCGTTAGCATCAGACGCAGGGACCCACGTCCTCTCCTCAGGACCATACCCCCTCCAATGAACCAAGTACTGAAGGGATCGGCGACTGAGACGTGAGTCAATGATTTTCGACCCATGAAATTCCACGTTATCATTGACCACCACTGAAGGCGGAGGTAGAGGTGACGGTATGACTGGTGCCACATACTTTTTAAGTAATGACTTGTGAAACACATTATGAATTTTAAACGTAGGAGGGAGGTCCAGACGAAATGCCACAGGATTAATTATGGAACTGATCCTGTACGGCCCGATGAATCTGGGACCCAACCTCCAGGAGGAAACTTTAAGTTTTATATTCCTGGTAGACAACCAAACCAGATCGTTCACCTTCAGATCTAGACCAGAAACTCTCCTCCTATCATCCATCCGTTTGTAACGGTTCCCCGTAACCTTCAGTCTTAAGCGATCTGGAACTATCAGTCTCCCTGGAAGTCCCACAGGGCGTCCCCCTGAGCCCCCAATACCTCCCCCTCAAGCTCAGAGCATACAGCTGACACTACAACTCCCTCCTGAGGAATAGGAACCGGATCATCCGTCTTCCCGGCCCCTGGGAAAGTACGAGATAAGGCATCAGGAAGCAACTTTATTGAGCAGTCATATGCGCGATGAGGAGGTAACTCTTTACACCCCTCCTCTGAGAACATCTCCCCAAAGTCCTCCAGAAAAGAAGGCAAAGTCCTAGGCACAACCGCACCGATGACCATGCTCATGCAGTTATTCCTGCAAAATTCACCCCACTGGCTTATCTTTCTGGATTGCCAATCAATCACTGGGTTATGTTTAGCCAACCAAGGAAGTCCCAACACAATAGGAGTAGGTAGACCCTCCAACACATAACAAGACAATTGCTCTTTATGTATTGCCCCTACTCGAAGATCTATGTTATGAACAGCTTGTACCAAGCTACCTTGACCGAGAGGTCTAGAATCAATAGAGACTATAGGGACTGGTTTGGCCAATACACTCAGTTGCATACCATGCACCTGGGCAAACCGAGCGTCCACCAGATTAGCCCCGGACCCACTATCAAGAAAAACAGAAATCCTCTCAGTTCTAGTACCAATCACCACCTCCGCAGGCACGAGAAACTGAGAGGGATTTGGGGACGAAATACACACTCCCAGGTTAACTCCTTTGCTCAAAGAGGCCCGGGATGGACACCCCCCAACAAAATGTCCCTCTCTCCCGCAAAAGAAACACCTTCTAGTCTTGCGGTGCACCGCCGATTCCCTCCTACAAAATGATGTCCCTCCCAACTGCATGGGCTCCTCAGAACAGACCAGGGGAACCTCAGTATAAGGGACTTTAGTAGTAGGTGGAGTCATCACGGGAGGCGGAGTTACCTCGCGTCTTCCCCGAAGTCGTCTATCAATGCGAATAGCGAGGGCCATAGCAGCCTCCAGTGATGGAGGAGAATCATACTGAGCCAACACATCTTTTAATTTGTCAGACAACCCTTGACAAAACTGGCTCCTAAGAGCTGGGTCATTCCACTGAGTATCTGTTGCCCATCTACGGAACTCAGAAGAATATTCCTCCGCTGGACGATTTCCTTGCCGTATTTTACGCAACTTTGTTTCAGCAAGGGAGACTCGATCCGGATCATCATATACCAGACCCAGGGCAGTAAAAAATCGATCCACTGACTGGAGATCTGGGGAGCCTGGAGGAATAGAGAACGCCCAAGATTGAGGGTCCCCTTGTAAGAGCGAGATAACAATTCCCACCCTCTGCTCTTCACTCCCAGATGACCGAGGCCGCAGCCGAAAGTACAATTTACATGCCTCCCGGAAGGTAAAAAATTTGTCCCGCCCACCAGTGAACCTGTCCGGGAGAGCAACCTTAGGTTCAGATCTGGTTTGCTCTGGGGGGACAAAACCTTGGACTTAATGTCTGCAAACTCCATGGACAACCCCTGCAACTGCCGGGCCAGCTGGGCTACTGGATCCATGACAGCTGGAGAGAATCTTTAGTATGGCCGGTGAAAATGTCACGCTGTATAGCAGATATATATATATGTGATGTCAGTAATCTATATCAAAAGGGCAACATCCTATATAACATGCGCATAGATATATGATAACATAGAATTACCTGACAATGTCCAGTGGGTCAATACTGAATCCGTTATACGCTGTCTCTGGCTAGAGGGTGACCGGGGTCTATGCTGACCCTAAACTGGGGTCCTAACTAATCCCTCTACTTGGAGGTACTGTTAAAGGTACAGAGGTCCAGGCCACCAGCGTAAACCCTGTCTCCTATCAATCCCTGCCAACTGTAATCTAGTCCTAAGAAGGACCCTGATTACCACCAAAGGGAATGAACAGGTAACGGTTAATGAACAGAAAGACATACAAGAAAGACAAGAAATAAAGTAAATAAAGTCTTACATACAACACTCACACACAGTAGGAACACCTAAGGTCTCAGAGATAAACTATAAGCTATAAGAGTAAAAACAACTAAGGAGCTCTTAGCTTAAGTATTCTCAGAACCGCTCCAGTCTGCTAGACTACATGAATGCTTTCACCGGCGTCTAACACCCAGACTGGCAGGAATATAAAGGAAACTAATTAGAACATAATCAAAAGCAGCCGGCCGAGGCTGGACCTAGTCTTAGCAAAGAGCTAGGTAAAATTAACTCTCTCATTACCAAACACAAAGAAACAGCAGCTCAGCTGTGAGAAGTCAGAATGTGCAATCGCGACGATCTTCGTGGCGATGCACCCATGACAATATGTACTTCTCTCCCACCATTAGTCATGCAGCAAATGCTAGCTGTGATAAGGATCAGTAACAGAGCCCAGATTATAAAGGGATAAGGAGTGGCTAACCGAGCACAGCTGTGATCACAGGGATTTCCAAAATGGCAGATTAACCCCTGTTTTGTCAGAAGAAATAAACACATTTAAAATGAAGGAGAAGTGCTTCTTCTCAGTGCCGTAGTAGGAGCAATTAGACGCTGAGGTCTTCTGGCTCCTCACTGTTGCAATAACCTCGTGACACTCTGGAGTTGTGGTACATTGATCATTGTTCTTCATGGAAGAGTCATCAGAAGAAAACCTCTCCTGCGTCTTCACAATAAAATTCAGCATCAGAAGTATGCAGGTCCAAATTTTTCACTGGGGCTCATTACACCACTGTGAGTATATATGTAAATATATATATATATATATATATATATATATAGTCAGAATTCATTGTCTATTAAGTACAGAATAATACTACTTTTCTATGATGGAAAATTGTATAGTTGCTTTATTTCCCTTTTAGATACCTGGCCATAGAAGACATATCTGAAATATGGGAGATTATATAAATGGATTTTTCTGTTTTAGTGCTACATATCTCCTGTGTTTGTGTATTATCGTCCTCAAATAATGTAATAACATAGCTTACTTGACTTCACCATCTAATTATGGGAAGACAAACAAAAGGAAAACACAGAAGTTTTATACAGAAATTTCTAATCATCAAAGTTAAACAAAACAAAAAGAAGAAAATAGAAAGAGAAGTTAAAAAAGACCTTTAGCAATAAAATGCTTATAGTGTGTGTTGAGCATGACTAATTATACCGTCCCCTGCTTGATACATGTCACCCGGAACTAGGATGAAACAAGGGCTGCATTGTGATGTTTTCAAGAAAATCCATGGCAATGACAGGGGTTGAGAAATGAGAATGTGAAGGTCAGAGAATAGAAGACGTTAATGACAACTGTACACATTTTTTGAGAAGTAAATGGTCTGCATATGTAGGACTGGATCTCAATAAAAGTCAGCTTTGAGGAATTAATCATACTAATTCAAATTCATAATAAGGGTCGGTGTTATCTGGATTACTGGGCATCTGTAATATACTAATATAACAAGCAAAAAATACAAGCTGAAGATTTTAAAATAGGTTTACATCTAGAATAGAATTTGTTGGGGTCTGACAGATGAGACCTCCACTCATTCCAACACTAAAAGTGTCATTTGCAGCTCCCATGGTGGTGAGAGAGAGCCATAACCCCACAGTTCTGTACAACGTGTAGTGTCCTTTCTCGGGGACTCAGCACCTATTCACTTTAAGGGTTTGTTCACATGCAGCATTTTTTCAGCGCTTTTTTTTTTTCTACAACCAAACCCTTCCCTCTTGGCAGTAAAGACACTGTGTATGTAATGCAGTTATTTGCTGTGTTTTTTGTAGTGTTATTATGGTGTGGATAACATGTGATTTGTCTACAGTACTTGTTTAATTAAGTTAGTTTTATTCAGTAAAAGTGCAACAAAAACCAATCAAAGCTTGTTTACTGTTTTTTTTGCACCTTCTAAATGCATTCTATTTGTGAAAAAAAGACACTAAAAGAATTAAAGAGGTTGTCCACTACTTTAACATTTATGACCTACCCTCAGGATATATCATGAATGTCTGATCGGCGCGGGTGCGCCACCTGGCATCCCCGCCAATCAGCTGTTTTCTGTGTCGGGAGCAGCCTGAAGTGCCCAGTTACGGAGCGGCACAGCACAGCGCCATCAACAGAGTAGTGGCCGCAGATGGGTACTGCACATCCACCTCCTATTGATTTGAATGGGGAGAAGATGTGCAGTACCCAGCCACGGCCACTATACAGTAGACGGAGCTGTGTTATGCAGCTCCATAAATGAGCAGTTCCGGACACCGCCAACATCGAGAACAGCTGATCGTGGGGGTGCAGGGTGTCGCACCCCCACCGGTCAGACAAAAATTTGCAAATTTAATACAGAAATATGTTTGATACCATTCCAGGTAATTAAAGTCTACAGTGAAGATGGGACCAGCAGAGCCCTGGAGGTGCCAAATGATACCACCGCTGTGAATGTGTGCCAAATTTTGATTCAAAAGAACCATTATATAGATGACCAGAACTGGACCTTGTTTGAGCAGCTGCCTACATTGTGCCTAGGTTAGTGGTTGTGTTCCTATGTCAATAAAAATATGGAAATGTGAGTTAAAACAACTAATTTTTCTTATCACTTCCTTTCCATTGTCCTGGTTAGAGCTTAGCTTTTCACCAGATCTTTCACCAAAATTCAAAATACAAACTGCAATCATATATTTCTTAGTCCTGATGAGGCGGTTGTACTCACTTTAAACACCTATGCCAGAATGGTAGAATACTACTGAAATTAAGATGAACATATAACGAGTCCAGCAGAAGAGTGAAAGAACTCATGAGTCCGCTTTAATTCATTGAGTCTCCTCCCATGCAGCCTGACTGACAGCTGAAGCTTTCACTGAGCAGTGTGAGAGCTCAGCAGCCGGACAGAGAAGGGGCACTGAGGAGCTGTCAATCCAGCTGGGTGGGTGGAGATTGAGTTCAAACATTTAAAAGAATTAAACAGGCATCCTAAAACTGATTTTCAAAGTAAGTAAGCCAGCCTCATCTAGTCTATAATAATATTTAAAAATGTAGTCAGTTTCTGGGCCAAATATTCCTTGCTCAAATGAAGGCTGGCTGCAGACGAGAGGATGAAAAATTGTCCAAGTTTCATCCAGAAAACCTGGATGATTTCCATCTAATTTTCATCCGTAAATCGATTGTAAATGGATTTGGTCACCCTGGACAATAGTATAATACAATATTATTTATTTCCAGAAAGAATTATGGAAGATCAAGAGCTGGTGATCGATGTGCAGTCAAAATGGGACATGGAGGAAGACTGCAGATTTAGCTTCAGGAAATATTACGCAAAATATGAATTTTTCAAAAGTCCGGAGGTAGGATGTTCACCGTCAATGGCTTCATGATATTAAAGGGAAACTGATATCAGTTTCATGTTATTCGAACCACGATGAAATACTGATAGGTTCACTCCTTACAAAGAAGCTTGGGGCAGATTTATCAAAGCTGGCTAGTGATGAGCGAATGTGCTCGGGTAAGGTGTTATCAGAGCCTGCTCGTGTGCTAACCAAATGTCTTCAGCGTGCTCGAAAAATATGGTAAAGTCCCCGCGCCATCATGTCTCGATGCTGTTTGACAGTCACAACACATACAGGGATTGCCCAATAAATAGGCAAGCCAAAGACACTCGGTTAGCACCAGAGCATGCTCAGAAAACAACTTATCCGAGCACGTTCGCTCATCACTTAAAAAACTGGTGAAAAGGTGGTTTGGGGAAAAAGGACCTGTTGGGTATGTTGGGCATCCCCCCTCTTACTTCCTCTGACTTGTTAGACAGGTTATTCCATGTACAAAAGGGAGAAAGGAGCTGGGCGCGAAGAGAGATGCACAATGGCGTTGTAGTCTTCTTCCTCTCTGAAGGAGCAATTTGCATACTCCTATATACCTATGAGACGTGAGACATGTCCCTTTAATCCTAGCGACAGTCATTGGTGGTAGGCCAAGTCATGGTTAATTTTCACCAATGATCAAGTCTATATGACTATTCTTATTCCTACGTGTTCAAATATAAGACTTTTCAGGATACAACTTCATCACGTTATTTCATGATGTATAATATCGGTTTCTTAAAGAAAACCCTGCAACTTTCACGGCAAAAAAAAAACCAAGTAGTTAAATTATAAATCCAGCACTGAACAGCGGTATGTCTGACATATCAGGAAACAGGCAAACATACCGGCCAACAATGCCCTCTATGAGAATAATAGTTGGTCAGCAACAGAGATTGTTACAATAGATGCCATTTTATATGTTATCTTAGAGTAAATAGACAGACAGGGACGTGTCCTCATATAACCTACAGAAGCTATTATTCCCATAGATGCACTGAATCATCCCATGGAGAGCGCCAACACTGCAAGAAAGTGCTGATCTTTTATAGGATAAGATATTTTAAGTGAAATCCGGGCATTACAAGAGCTATTGACTTATACAGTTTTATTTATGTGGCTTATATTGTTTCATCATATTCCATAGCATTTACAGACTGTTGAGCTGAAATCATTATTTGCATTTTTTTTAGTTACTTTCCTTTTTTTTATTTCACTGGTATGTGTTAAAGTATTTTGCTCCAAATTTTTCAAAATGGCACACAAAGTTCAAAAGTTTTGCTCAAAATACTTTTCATTTTCGTCTTTTATTTTTGGTACCTTTTTAGAGCAAAAAGTCCCGTTTTGCTAAAATGTAGCAAAATTTGCACCAAAATTTTAGATATACAAGAAATCAGTCGTGGGGTTTGGAATGGGAGGACGAAAGTACATTGTCATAAAAATTTAACAACTTTTTAAAATGTTGCAATTGATAAATCAATCTAAGGGCGCATTCAGACATCTATACAAATCATAACCTACAAAAGAAGAGGATCCTCAACAACAATACCATTTACTGTACTCCAAATGATTGGTGCAATTTTTGCTATGTTTTTGTAACAGACAATCTATTGTATCACTTAGATTTTTCATATCTATACATGGTAGATACAGACTGCAACGATGGGGTTAACACATATATGTGCAGTACTTTTTTTGACAGCCCATTTTATAGACATCCTTATTAACAGCGAATGGTACGGATAACATACACCTCAATCTGGACACTTTTTGCTCAGTGTTTTCTTTTCCGGTATGGTGTACTTGTATCTCTGTATTTTAAATGTTTTTATATCCTTTTGGTTTGTCAATAAAATGAAATTATTTAATCCTTGTTGGAGGCTCCCCATCACACTAAACCTCAAGCAGCTTGGATTATGGCCTCTCCACTCTTCCTCCAGACTCTGGGACCTTGATTTCCAAGGTCTAGCGTGAAGTATCCACAATTAGTGATGGTTTGGGGAGCCATTTCATCTGCTGGTGTAGGTCCACTGTGTTATATCAAGACCAAAGTCAGCGCAGCCGTCTACCAGGAAATTTTAGAGCACTTCATGCTTCCCTCTGTCAACAAGTTTTTTGGAGATGAAAATTTCATTCTCCAGCAGAACTTGGCCCCTGTCTACACTGCCAAAAGTACCAATACCTGGTTTACAAACAATAGTATCACTGTGCTTGATTGGCAGCAAACTCACCTGACCTTAACCCCATAGAGAATCTGTGAAGTATTGTAAGGCGGAAGATGAGACACCAGACCCAACAATGCAGATGAGCTGAAGGCTGCTATCAAAGCAACCTGGGCTTCCATAGCACCTCAGCAGTGCCACAGGCTGATCTCCTCCATGCCACGCCGCATTGATGCAGTAATTGATGACAAAGGAGCCCCGACCAAACCTCCACCAGACGGGCCTTTATGGCAGAGTGGCCCGACGGAAGCCTTTCCTCAGTGCAAGACATATGAAAGCCAGCATAGAGTTTGCTAAAAAACACATGAAGGACTCCCAGACTATGAGAAATAAGATTCTCTGGTCTGATGAGATGAAGATAGAACTTTTTGGTGATAATTCTAAGGGTATGTTTCCACGTACTGTAATCCCTGCGCTTTGGACGGAGCGTCTCCGCAAGGTAAACAGACATACTGCAGTCTAAAAAGACGCGCAGCATGTCCGGTTTAGCGGGTTTGTCACCCGCGTAATCGGACGCATAGTGGAGACGGGATTTCATAAAATCCCCTCCACTATGCAGGAACATCTGGCCACTGCGGATTAAATACTGCAGCAGGACGCAGCGCTCAATCCGCAGCAAATACTGAATGTTTCTGTTACGTGGAAACATACCTTACAAGGTATGTGTGGAGAAAACAAGGGGCTACTCATCACCTGCCCAATACAATGCCAACAGTGAAATATGGTGGTGGCAGCATCATGCTATGGGGTGTTTTATCAGCTACAGGGACAGGACGACTGGTTGCCATTGAAGGAAACATCAATGCGACCAAGTATAGAGATATCCTGGATGAAAACCTCTTCCAGAGTGCTCTGTACCTCAGACTTGGCCAAAGGTTCACCTTCCAACAAGACCATGACCCTAAGCACACAGCTAAAATAACAAAGGAGTGGCTTCAGAACAACTCTGTGACCATTCTTGACTGGCCCAGCCAGAGCCCTGACCTAAACCAAATTGAGCATCTCTGGAGAGACCTGAAAATGGCTGTCCACCAACGTTCACCATCCAACCTGACGGGACTGGAGAGGATCTGCAAGGAAGAATGGCAGAGGATCCCCAAATCCAGGTGTGAAAACTTGTTGCATCATTCCCAAGAAGACTCATGGCTGTACTAGCTCAAAAGGCGCTTCTACTCAATACTGAGCAAAGGGTCTGAATACTTATGACCATGTGATATTTCAGTTTTTCTTTTTTAATAAATTGCAAAAGTTCTTACAGTTCTGTTTTTTTCAATCAAGATGGGGTGCAGAGTGTGCATTAATGACAAAAAAGGAACTTTTTTGAATTTACCAAATGGCTGCAATGAAACAAAGAGTGAAAAATTTAAAGGGGTCTGAATACTTTCCGTACCACTGTATACAGATATAGGGGTCATTCCCATGGGCAGATAAACAGTCATATTGACCATTCACATGGACATGGGCATATATACAGATATAGGGATCATTCACAAGGGAATTGGGTCATTATGGCTCATTGTACGGTTGTACTGTCTGTGTGGAGTTCTGGATGAATACTTTTAAACAGTCCTGTGGAGTACGCTGTTTCTGTATGACATTGTATTCATACAGAGGGGCCATAGAATTGTCACACACCTCTATGGTATCCCTACTGTGACCCCTCATAGAACGGAGCTATAATATGGCCATATAATGAGCCCCTAAGCTAGAAATACCGCACAGCTTTAGTTGTGGAACATTCATGGATCTTGGTTGCACTCTTGAGGTTACGTCTACACAAAAATTCTAGTGCCGATATTGTACTATAGGCATATACAGAGCATGTCTATGTGTGAAAGTATCATTTCTGTATACGGTCTTAATCATTTCACCTTAATAGGACTATTTTCCAGATTTAATGCTGTCTTGTTCTCATGAAGTTAATGGAACAGTAAAGTCCTTGGATACATTAAAGGTTAGTAGTGATCACATAGACTATGTGAACAATGTCATTAATTTTATCCACCTCCTGTTATAACTGCATCAATCAACTGTAATGCAATGCATTCTACTGTTATGAATATTACTTAAAGGGGTTGTCCATTTTTTTCTATATTTTAACAAATGTGTTGTGGATGTGATTGTGGCATCACTAATAAGCATTACAGGTTCTCCTCTTTCTTCACAGACTGCAGAGCTCTGCTGTTCTCCCGATGGCGGCTGATGGAGGCTCATGTGATCAGACCTGTCCATCTGCCTCCTCCGATTACTAAAATAACAGAAAAGTGGTTTTTAATTTGGGAAGGTTGAGGGGCAGGTATGACCACATGATCCACCCAGTAGCAGTCATTTTTGGACAGGCGTGCTGTGCAGTCTGTTACGAGGCGAATCTGTAAGGGCAGGTGTAGACGACCCCATTATTGATCCAAGTGTAGTAACACAACATCGGATCTCACTGGGACCAATGTTAGTGTTTGAGGTTGTACACAAGTCCAATTCTTTCCTGCACGCCTGAGTTTGATTCGATATTCGGATTGCACTCAGCCGTACTAGTCAATGAATCAGTGGAAATCATCGAACTACACTCAGATGACTTATGAGTCCAGCCAGATTTGCATCGACTGACAGAATGGAGAAGATGGAAAAATGTTTTTCTCCATCTCCTCATCCAAGAAAATCGGATAACACTAAGATCACACTCTGATCAGAGCATGATTTGCATAATAGGCCCGATTCTTTCGGATGAGAGAATATAAGGATGTGTGATCCTAGCCTATTACTTATCCATGAGTAAGTGTCACAAAATCATGTCGCCAACACATCGAAAACTAAGATAAAATGGACAATGACTTTGACTCTTGGGCAGTGTCTTCTCAATACTGGTTACTCTGTGGTTTCTTTAAGAGAGTGTCTTGTAAAAAAACCCTCAACTTTCTCTTTCAAAAATTATTTTTAACCAGGGTCACACAATGCTAGGATGACTTTCTGTGAATGAAACATGAGTTGCATCAGGTCCATGAACTTGATAAATACACCTGATTCTTTTTATTTCATGGTACATGAGCTGATTTCTGTTCGTACTCTAAAATTTCCCTTTATGAATCTGCTTCTGCAAAACACTGTGGTGTGGTCTGACCCTATTTCTGGAAGGACTAGCCGTCCATATAGCGTATTTTAGGACTCCCTAACTCTATTACGTCACATCATATTGGAAAAAAAGGATGAGGCTCAAAAAATTCCAGTGCCAGATCCTTTTGTTCTTAAGTGAGATAAGTCGCCACTAGAGTACTGTAGAGTGCATTGATTAGCGGGATCCTTGTCCACCGGCCATGGGAACCCTGCTAACCACCTCTGTCCTACAGGCATCCCCAGCTCCCCTTTTGATTAGCCAGCCTGGCACCAGATCATGTGTTTGCCACGTTGTAACAATGACGTTGTGCCAGCACAACTAATCAAAAGAGAAGCCAGGGATGTCATTTGGTTTACAGAGCTCCTGTCCAGAGGCCACGGAATACCGATGTGGCCGCTGGACCAAAGTTTTGCAAATTTATTTGCTAATCTCTAGCTGCCACCAAAGGTGTCAACATATGCATGCTCAATCAAACTGAGCAGTCATGTGCATTGGGGGGTTGGTAGGCATGGCTGTTGGTGGGTGTGTAAACTTGTTAATACAAGCTCTATTGCTTATCTTATGTTTGTTCTTTACATAGATGTTTCTTAGTACAACCACATGCCCTGAAGTGCACAGTTACTTGTACATGTCAGAGAAAGGGAAGAAGTCATGGAAGAAACTATTTTTTGTGCTACGACGCTCTGGACTATATTTTTCCACAAAAGGAACATCTAAGGTACAGCAAATCCTGACAACAAATTTTTTTCCTAATCATACTGAATGTTTAAAGGAAGTTTCCAGGGTGAGGTAAGATGGAGAATGGTGCAAAGATGCTATATAATGCACAACCTGTGGACATATGCTGTTTTTGGGAAAAGCAGACATGTTTTTCAACATTTTTACATGTTTTTCAAAACCCTTTTAAAGTTGACCACTACTTTTACATTGATGACTTATCCTAAGGATTAGCCATCAATATCAGATTGGTGGGGGGCCCGAACACTGGCAACCCCAAATGATCAACTGTTGGATGTAACCTGTATAAGTAGTTTAACACTTACTGAAGAGAAAAGGTGCTGGTCTTCAATACCTGGCAAAGGCCACTAAACAGTGTACAGAGCTGTGGTGTATTGCACCGTACAACGTTTACATCTTGCCATCATCAGAGTTGATATCAGTTGATTTGTGGAGATGCCAAGTGTCAGACCCCCACCAATCTGGTATTCATGACCTATCCCAAGAATAGGTTGTCACTATAAAATTACTGGACTATCCCATTAAAGAGGACTGGTCACCTGGTCAAAATTAGCCAGTGTTTGCTCTTTTTGCCACTGCTTGCCATTATTTATTTATTTTTTAAATCCGCCTTACAGTTCCAGAAATAGGAGCCTTTTTTATTTGGTGCTAGTTTTATTGGTCGTTATTAAGGGTGTCACAGGATCCTCAGGGGCGTGTCTTTAAACTGCTCTACTGTATTACTCTCTAACCAACATCCCTTTGATGTAAGGACCATAAAAATAGCTTGTAAACAAAAAGAGTCCATATCTTTGGAACCATATGGCAATTTTTTTTAAAAAACAACAACAAAAATGGAATATTCATGGGGGGTAGTGGGAATAAAATCGGAGCAAAAACTTGACAATTTTGACCTAATAAATGGTCCACTTTAAGTAATTAAGATTTTTTTGACTGTGGCATTCAGATTACTAGATTGTCCAGAAAATGTGATCATATTTTAAAATTCTGATTTAGCAAGTTTAAGTATACATGGGTTTTAGCTGTATCATTAGTCATGTTTTAGATAGGGATTTCTTTTTTTTGTTCCTATGTGGTATGGGACAGACGTAGGATGGACTAATGGCTTCTTGTTCCAGCAATGAGGATAGATAGATAGAATTGAAATAGGGACATACGTCCGCCCTCCTTTGACTGTGGGACAACTGCCTGGTTCCGGGAATGTCCTGCTGGATCCAAGGTCGTAGAAAGTTAGGCACTACCCTATGGTGCCGAATGCCTTATTAGGGAATATAAGCAGGGGTGGTCCATATTCATTAACTTAGACTTATTGGTCAGTTTTGTTGCATAAATTGCTCTGTTCACGTCCTGGCACCGAATCTCTACCGGGTGGGCATTAGATAGAACAAACTGAAATATTATTTTTCTTTTATTCACAACTATCTTTTATGCTTCAAAATATTTTATGCCTGAATTTAGAAGTCACATAAATATCTACCAAATGTATAGTCTAATACATATAACCATGTACATACTGGCATCTTCAAGATGCTATGCAATATAGAAGCCACCTATTGAGCTTTTGTTTCCTGCCTTTGCCGAAGAGGGTAAAAGTTGAGTTTAACATGACCACAAACTTTATTAGTAAAACTTTAACATGAATACGTAATATTGCAAGGGATGTTTTGCCCTATTACCATCCAAACTTGGCAGAAAACAATGCTTATTGCCTGTTTAATAATCCATGGAGTCAGGGTTACGCAGGAGTCAGCCAGCATTGTTTCTTCCACGACTGATGGAAATTCACAATCATGAATTCAGGAAAACTCAGTTATTTCAACTAATAATCCATTTATTTCCTTACACATTGATATTCATAAGTGCTTTATAAATTATGTATATTTAACATATCGGTGGTATGTCAGCCTAGGGTTGTATGTATGAAAACACACAAGAGATTGGACAGAATATCTGGAAATTCTGTAATTTGCCTTTTTTTCAAACTAAATGATTTGAAAGTGAATGTTCACCTTTAGCACAATTTTGTGCATTTATTTTTTTTTAACTTTTTATTTTTTGATCAAAAACATTCTGCTGAGTAATTTCACCATCTATCTTTATGGCAGTTGGAGCTCTTGTTTTCTGATACAGAGCCCCAGACTCACAATATACACAAAATTAGATAAAATTTTAATTTCCAGTGGCCACCACTAGAGGGATCTCACCGCATACATTTACACATCAAATTTTATTTTATTACTGTACGCATAAGGCTCCTTAGCTCCCTCTAGTGGTGACGGAATTCAATCAGAATTTTATAGTTCAATTCAAAATCTATTTAGGAAATTTTAGAGCATCGAAATCTAAATAAACTCCAAAAATCAGCACAAACAATGGTAAATGATAAATAAATAATACACAGTGTGAGCACTTTTATGAAATGTTATGGACAGCATCTTTCTAAACCACTACAGTGATTTATTTCATCTATTAGAATCTGGCCTTCATAACTCTTCATATATGGCAAATTTTAATCTTTATCATTGTACTGTAATATTTAGAAAAAAAGGCCCACATCTAGACCAGAGAATGGATGCATCACTACACAGTCAGACCGTTGATTTAATATGATACTGTGTAATTTTTCATTTCCCCTGTAGAGGCGCTGCAGGGAATTTGAACACTTTTTAAATTGTTGTACCACAGATTTAAGTTTGTCCCTCAAAGTCCCAGAAATAGGACCTTCTATAAAAACAATGTATTCAGGGAATATTCTCAGGACTTTTTATACCCAAGTCAGTTGAGCATTAAACCCCACAATTCCCCCACACTTTTAATTAATCACTGTTTTCTAGTAAAGTCCATCCAGGAAAACAAAAAGTAAAACTCATAGTATATTACAAAAATATTATCCTGATACTCTAAAGTTTTCTTCTGTTTAGGACCCCAGACACCTTCAATTCTTCAGTGACTTGAGCCAGAGTAACATATATATGCTACTGTGTACAAGAAAAATGTATGGGGCTCCCACAGACTATGGATTCTGCCTAAAGGTACAGCATCATGTTTCTACTACTAAGATAATAGCTCAATTATGTATAGCAGAATGAAAAAGTTATACCACCCCAACTTTTCTATATTATATGTATATATATATAAATATAATATACTATAATATATTTTTAATATTAAAAAAAGTCTGTCTATGAACTTACAAAAGCTAATATCCTCTACTACATATTTTATTTTCAAGACCTGATCTCTTTGGCATGTCTGAAGGTGAAGCTTCAAGTTCTGAGCTTAGTGGGTGTTCCCCCTCTCTTCCTTCAGTGCCTGTGTGTGAATAAAAATAACCAGCAGATTACAAATATTGCAAAAGTGCTCAGGAATAGGTTAGAAAGAAGTAATGGAAGAGGAAGGGGAATAAGACATTACTGCTGCACCGGACTACACATAGGGTTTGCTTAACAATACTGAAGAAAAAATGGAGCAAGCCATAAACCACCAAAAAGTAGTATGTAAACAAGATACATTTTATTTGAGCATTACATTAAAAACATATTGAACAAAAAATAATAAATTACAAAAATTAAGAATCTGTGGAGGAAATATGGAGAGGGTATAGGTCGAATAAGACATGGGGAAGCAAAGCCAGGAAGATCAATAAGACATAGAGGTAACACCAAGTGGTCAGACATTCAACTAGTTATAGGGTGCACCGTGCACACCAGCAGTGTGAGCTGCCATAAAAAGTCACTTCTGATTACCCCTAGTATGTCTGGACTGCTGTAGCCCTCCTTGCGGCCCCTGACGCGCGTTTTGTGTACCTGTGGGGTTTGCTTGTAGTCTGTAACTATGGGGCATCAGCTGAATCCAGAAATGACACATAGTTCCTGTATACAACATGTGTGGTAGGATATTTATAATGGAAACCATCTGGAATATTGCTTTATCTTTTTAATTTTAGATGCATTACAAAGAAAAAAATCAAATTCTAGCAAATGTTCATATGTACTTTCATCTCTGCATTCCAGTGTAGCCCGCCTGTCCGGGTAATGCTGACGGGTATCCTAGTTTCTGTGCCGGGACTATCCCAGATTTTTGGAGCCAATCTCAGCAAATTTGTGCATGTCATGGACTGAAAAGGGGCAGGGGTCAAATAAATCACATTTAGGCTATGTGCACACATTCAGGATTATTTGCGTCTTTTTTGCGTTTTTTCGCGGGAAAAAACGCGTCAAAAACGCATGTATTAAGCATCCTATCATTTAGAATGAATTCTGCAATTTTTGTGCACATGGTGCGTTTTTTTCCGCAAAAAAACGCATCGCGGAAAAAGAAGCAACATGTTCATTAATTTCGCGGAATTCTAGCGTTTTTCCCGCTATATTATTGACCTAGAAAGTTCAGGGAAAAATCGCGGTAAAAACACGTCAAATCCGCGCAAAATCCGCACAAAAAACGCGCGTTTTTACCACAAAAAAAGTCAGTTTTTGCTCAGGAATATTCTGCAAACATTCCTGAACGTGTGCACTTAGCCTCAACGTTGGGCATCCCCCCTTCTTTTGGGCAGGACTTAAATGTATCTATTTTACAGTTGAAAATGGTGGAAACTGTGGGCAGTACACCGATAGCAGATTGAGGACCTTTGTTAAGCCCCAACTGGAAAGGAACCCAACATACACCTCATGAGAGAGCCAAAGGTGTACTACTTATGAGGTGACTAAGGAAACCCCCTCCTCTGTCTAACTGCTGAGATATCACAGGAGCTATTGCAAATGGCATCTAAGAGGTTAAACAGCAGGGACCATAGTTGTCTCCGATCCCGGCAGCAGGGTGTTGAATAGTATATTACAACTGTCACCTACCACTGATGGCAGAGGCTCAGTTTCTGAGCTTGTGCTGTGGCAAACATTTTTGGCGATCCGCGTTTAGGAGTTTTCAGTTGCAAGAAGTTGTTTGCGATCTCAGACATTTACATATTTCATATCAAGAGACAGTCATTCCAAATCAGGAAGTACATGCTCTAAATGCCTGATAGGTGGGACCTTATCCAGCCCATGCAGACCTAAAACCCTTGTTCTGAAAGCAATTGGCACATCCGGCTACAGACTGAGTAATAGTTTAGTAAAGTTAGAAATAGAAAGAGTCACATAATTTGGGAGACCCCGATTCGCCCAATAGGTGCGGATAGGGGACTTCCGCTTACAAGATATTTAGGTTTTACGATCCTGTGGCTATGATATAGAAGGCCGTGATAGGAATACAACTTTAATGTCAAAAGGCTTATTAGAATGCAAAGTTCTGTTCTAGAACAAAAGTATATTTGTGTCTTGGATGTTTACATAGGAGGATTTTAGTGACTTTTATTTCAACAGGTTTTGCCTGCAAGACATGCATTAATCAAAATGTGCTGTGGCTTTCTAGCCTCACAAGACAGGAGGAGCCAAGGAGATGAAAATGCTGTGCGCGGAGAGCGAAGAGGCTAAAAGCTGCTGGGTGACAGCAATTCGATTGTACAAGGTAACGTGTTTCTAGCATGCAATCTAGGTATACAGATATTGCAGTGCTCCATAGGCCCTGTAGTAGCAGATCCAGGGTTGTCAACTGTACAGAAATTCAAGGACAGTTCACAAAAAATAGGGCACTTTTTTTCCCCTGTCTGCAAAAAGAAAAATTAAGGAGTCTGTGTTTTTTTAAGGCTGAAGAAACTTATACAGATTATTATGGCTGTTACTATCATCATTTTACAATTTACAGCTGATTCATACCAGAATTACAGTAGCCTGCAAAAGTATTCACCCCCTTGGCTGTTTACCTATTTTGTTACATTTCAACAGCACTAAATAGTCTAAGTTGGTGAAGTGAGAAAAATCTAGACATAAATTACATTTATGTGATCAAATAACTGAAAATTGGCATGTGGATATGTATTCACCCTTTTTGCTATGAAGTCCTTAAAAATCTCCGGTGCAAGCAATTACCTTCATAAGTCATAAGCTTAGTGACAGGAAGTCCACCTGTCTGCAATCTAAGTGTCACATGTCTGTCAGTATATACTCTTTACCTTTTCTGAAAGGCCACAGAAGCTACAACACCATTAAGCAAGAGGAACCACTAATCAAACACCGTGAAGACCAAAGAGATCTCCAAACAAGTCAGGGATCTAGTTGTTGAGACGTACAACTCAGGGTTGGGCTATAAAAAAAATCTTAATCGCTGATAATCCCACAGAGCACCATGAAATCCATTATCATCAAATGGAAAGAACATGGTACCACAATAAACCTGCCAAGAGAGGGCCGTCACCAAAACTCTCAGTCCGAGCAAGGAGGCCATTAATCAGAGAGGCAGCACAGAGACCAAATGTAACTCTGAAGGAGCTGCAGCGTTCCTCAGAAGACTGAAGTATCTGTTCATACAACTAAAATAAGCCATACACTCCATATAGGTGGCCTTTATGGAAGAGTGGGCAGAAAAAAAGCCTTTACTTACACACAAAAATTATAAGGATCATTTTGAGTTTGCCAAAAGATATGTGGGAGACTCCCCAAATGTATGGAGGAATGAGCTGTGGTTAGATGAGCCCAAAATTAATTTTTTGGCCACCATAATAAACATTATGTCTGGGGAAAAAAACAATACAGCTCATCACCCCAAGAATGTTATCCCCACAGTGAAACATGGTGGTAGCAGCATCATGCTGTGGGGATGTTTTTCGGCAGCAGAGACAGGGAAAATGGTCCAAGTCAAATTACAGTGATTTTCTTGAGCAAAACCTGTTTCAGTATATCAGTAATTTGAGACTGGGACAGAAGTTCACCTTCCAACAAGACAATCATCCAAACACTCGAGTAGTTTAAGGGGAAACGCATAAATGTTTTGGAGTGATGTAGTCAAAGCTCAGACCTTAAACCAACTGAGAATCTGTTGTCAGGTTAATTGCTGTTGACAGAAGATTGCTATTCACCAGAGGAAACCAACTAAGGGCCCCGTCTCACATAGCGAGATCGCCAGCGAGATCGCTGCTGAGTCACAAATTTTGTGACGCAACAGCGATCTCAGAAGCCATCTCGCCAAGTTTGACATGCAGCGACGATCAGTCCCCCTCCTGGGTATCGCTGATTGTTGCTGAATGTCCCGGACTTTTCTTTGATCGCTGGTCTCCCGCTGGCCAGCATGCATCGCTGTGTGTGACAGGCAGGAGACCAGCGATCAGCTGGTAACCAAGGTACACATCGGGTTTCCAGGCGCCGGGCGGCGCCTACAAACCCGATGTGTACGTTGGATACCAGCGCGCTGCTGCAGGGGAGCTGGTAACCAAGGTACACATCGGGTTTCCAGGTGCCACCCCACGCCTAGAAACTCGATATGTACCTTGATCACCAGCTACCTGCACCAGCGCGCTGGTATGCCAGTAACTAAGCGACGTGTGTCGCTTGTTTCCGGCATACTCGCTGTCCTGATCGCTGCTGAGATCTGCCTGTTTGGCAGCTCAGTAGCGATCATGTAGTGACTCAGCAGCGATCCTGACAAGTTCATATAGTTGTCGGGATCGCTGGTGAGTCGCTATGTGAGACGGGGTCCTAACTTGAAGGAGCTGGAGCAGTTTTGCCTTGCGAAATGGGCAAAAATTCCAGTGGCAAGATGTGGAGAGCTCATATAGACTTATCCAAAGTGACTTGCAGCTGTAATTGCTGCAAAAGAAGACTCTACAAAGTACTGACTTTAGGGGGGTAAATAGTTATGCACACTAAAGTTTTCAGTAATTCTGTCCTATTTGTTGTTTGCTTCACAATAAAAAGAATACCAAATGTGTAGGCATGCACTTTACATGAACTGATGCAAACCCTAAAAAAACCCATTGAAATTCCAGGTTGTGAGGTAGCAAAACATGAAAAATGCCAATGAGGGTGAACACTTTCACAAGCCACTACATAGATTGTATGCATGGATTACGTACAATGTTAACGATTTTTACAATTTGTCTGTAAAAAATATTGTCAGTCTGTTATTTTTTGATTAGCTGTCCAGAAAAAATAAAAAGTCCAGTTGGCAACCCTTGGCTGATCCCTGTCATCTTCAATGTGCAGAAGGAAAAGTTGAATATTTCCTTTTTCAATACCTACATGCTGATTGGAATAAATAGGGGTGGTTATGTCATGCCATTAGAATGCCCAATCCTACCCAGAAACAGCTGAAAATGGATAGAATCACCCGATTGGCATGGTGTTTGTGTAAACCCACCAACTTTTATCCATGGACAACTCACAATTAGCTGTATTTGTCTTTGAAAAATTGGACAGTTAGGGCAAATCCTGTAGTTTGGTAGTACCAGCCATAAATGTAACTATAAAAATCTTGCAGATATGTTCCAGAAGGAGGGTGGCGGGGCTCAAAAAGCTATTCTGCGTAGGACATGGTATTGTAAATAGTTCTGACATGGATGTGCTTGGCACAGTGTTCTCCGCTTTGTAATTCCATTTGTCAGACACCACAGTCAGCAGAATTACATTCTTTTAAGGGCATCCAGTATAATTGGTGCAATAGGTAAAGTATCAAACGCTATGGCACTGGTTCCTTCCTAATAGACTGATAAGGGCTTTCCGGCACTGCCAAACCATCCAATGGTTCAGTCTGCTTCATAGTATGTGTGGTTGTCAACCTTTGGAAACTTTTTTTTTTAAATTTCTCAAATGCATGTATTTTTTACTAAAATTTTATGTAAATGGGTTTTATTATTTATATAGACTTAGAGTTGTCTGCCTTGTTTTTTTTTCCTTAAGTGGAGGTGGAAGTGGATGTATTTGGGGTTACAAATCATTTTTGCAATTGGGTTTCATTAAAAATGTTTGCCTTATGTAGCCTCTGTATTGCGCTGTCTAATACTGGCTGCAAAATGAGTTGATAATCTATCCGAAAACTCATATGTACGCACTAGTTTGGATATGCTGGGTAGTTTTCAGTTTGAGTTTATACTAAGACATTCAGATCTGACTAACGATCCAGAACCTGTTGTCCTCTGACTCTGGAATTTCAGATCAAACTCTTTATAACCTTGACCTGATCTGTCCAATTGATGGTCATTTAAATAGTTCTTCAACTCCTGACATAGTTGTACTTGGCACAGTGCTGCCTCCTCTGGAATTCCATTTGTTGGACCCCACAGTCAGCTGAATGACATTCCTTTAATTTTTAACTGAAGAACACAGAATATAAATTGTATAAAGTGTGTATATAAACTGTATACAGCAAGGAGTATAGTGTCCTATATGGTTCAAAGAGTTTCCCAAAGTGTGCGCGGGATTGATGGTCAATCAGTAATGATTAGAATAATATTTCTCTGCTATTCTGGTTCACCAACCTTTGTAAGACTCTGACACAGGTCTCATCTAACCCGTTTACACTTCTGACAATCTTTATTTTCTTCTTTCTCCTTCATCTAAGAGCCATAGCTATTGTTAATCTTCAAGTTGACATATTTGGGCTTGTTTTTTGATGAGTTATAACTTCAGTTGGTCCCATTTAATTTGCTATTTAATGTAGTGAAAATTGGGCAAAATGTAGTCATGTAAAGGAATAAGTAAAAAATATCAATTCCACCCATGTTCCGTGGTTTTTGTTTTTATGGTGTTCACTGTGCAGTAAAACTGACATGTTAACTTTATTAGTATTAAAGAAAATCTCAATTTATAAAGTTTTCTTTGTCTTACTGCTTTTAAATAATACAAAATTGGAGGACAAATAAAATTCGAATTATGTTACCATTCTCTGAGGACCATATTTTTTACTTTTCTGCCAACTGTGCCAAGAAAGGTATTGTTTCTTGATAGAGAAGTTATAGTTTATCAGGGCGCATATTACTTTTTTATTTGCTTTTCACTCCATTGTTTTAGTAGAGGAGGTGGCCAAAAATGGCAAATTTGGCTCTTATTTATTTATTTTTTTCTTACACGTTGTTCATCACGCCGGATAACTGGTGTGATACATAAAGAATGTTGGACTATTTTGGATGAAAAATATATTTTTGTTTAACTTTTTTTTATTAACAGAATGGAAAAATGTGGATGCTTTGAATTTATTTTTATGTGATTTTAACTATTTTTGACATTTTTCACTATTTTTGGGCCCCATAAGGGACTTGAACATGCGATAACTTGATTGCTTGTACAATACATTACAAAACTTCTGTATTATGTTGTATTGCAATTTTACTGACTCCCTATGAAGAGTATATTTGGAGCACAAATACGACAGACATTGGAGTCCTTTAGTAGACTCCTTAGCTGCCGCGACAGCCTAACAGAAGGGGCTGACAGACTTGACCACGATTCCCCTGTGTCGCTGTTATTTGTCACTCTATAAGATTTTCTGCTGAAGGCCCAGGATTTAATCTACTGCTAATACCGTATCTTCCATTTTCTGGATGGTGAAATGGACAAAATGTTGAGACTTATAACAATATTTGGTTTCTACTGCAGACAAGGTAGTGGGGGGAGGATCCTGCTGCAATCAGCTGTCTTACAGCCAGACAAAAGATTGTGTGTTTTGGTTGTGGAAACATTTCTGAGACCCATTTACAGTCATGGCCAAAAGTTTTGAGAATGACACAAATATTATATTTTCACATGATCTGCTGCCCTCTGGTTTTTATGTGTGTTTGACAGATGTTTTTATCACAGACAGAAATATAATAATTGCAAACATATGAGTAACAAAAGCTTATATTGACAGTTAGAATGAGTTAATGCAGCAAGTCAATATTTGCAGTGTTGACCCTTCTTCTTCAGGACCTGTGCAATTCTCCCTGGCATGCTCTTAATCAACTTCTGGACCAAATCCTGACTGATAGCAGTCCATTCTTGCACAATCAATGCTTTCATTTTGTCAGAATTTTTAGGTTTTTGTTTGTCCACCCGTCTCTTGATGATTGACCACAAGTTCTCAATGGGATTAAGATCTGGGGAGTTTCCAGGCCATGGACCCAAAATCTCTATGTTTTGTTCCCTGAGTCATTTAGTTATCACGTTTGCTTTATGGCAAGGTGCTCCATCATGCTGGAAAAGGCGTTGTTGATCGCCAAACTGCTCTTGGAGGGTTGGGAGAAGTTGCTCTTGGAGGACATTCTGGTACCATTCTTTATTCATGGCTGTGTTTTTAGGCAAGACTGTGAGAGAGCCGATTCCCTTGGCTGAGAAGCAACCCCACACATGAATGGTTTCAGGATGCTTAACAGTTGGCATGAGACAAGACTGGTGGTAGCGCTCATCTTGTCTTCTCCGAATGAGGAGTTTTCCTGATGTCCCAAACAATCAAAAAGGGGATTCATCAGAGAAAATAACTTTACCCCAGTCCTCAGCAGTCCACTGCCTGTACCTTTTGCAGAATATCAGTCTGTCCATGATGTTTTTTCTGGAGAGAAGTGGCTTCTTTGCTGCCCTCCTTGAGACGAGGCCTTGCTCCAAGAGTCTCCACCTCACAGTGCGTGCAGATGCACTCACACCTGCCTGCTGACATTCCTGAGCAAGCTCTGCACTGCTGGTAGCCCGATCCCGCAGCTGAAACACTTTTAAGAGACGGTCCTGGCGCTTGCTGGTCTTTCTTGGGCGCCCTGGAGCCTTTTTGGCAACAATGGAACCTCTCTCCTTGAAGTTCTTGATGATGCGATAGATTGTTGACTGAGGTGCAATCTTTCTAGCTGCGATACTCTTCCCTGTTAGGCCATTTTGTGCATTGCAATGATGACTGCACGTGTTTCTTTAGAGATAACCATGGTTAACAGAAGAGAAACAATGATGCCAAGCACCAGCCTCCTTTTAAAGTGTCCAGTGGTGTCATTTTTACTTAATCATGACAGATTGATCTCCAGCCATGTCCTCTTCAACACCCACACCTGTGTTAATGGAGCAATCACTGAAAAGAGGTTAGCTGGTCCTTTTAAGGCAAGGCTGCAATGATGTTGAAATGTGTTTTGGGGGATAAAGTTCATTTTCTAGCCAAATATTGACTTTGCAAGTAATTGCTGTTAAGCTGATCACTCTTTATAACATTCTGGAGTATATGCAAATTGCCATTAGAAAAAGTGAAGCAGTAGACTTTGTAAAAATTAATATTTGTGTCATTCTCAAAACTTTTGGCCATGACTGTAGAAGATTTATTTAGAATAAGTAATAGAAAGTTAATTCCGTTTACTAATGTATCTATCTTAATTTGCAGCATGGTAAACAGATTTACCAAAATTACCTCCGACCCCACCAAAAAAATGACCCGAATGGACCCAATCTATCAGCGATGGTATGTATTGTGATATAATGCATAATTGTCTAAAATTTTCCAAAACTGATCACAATGTTATGACACAACCTAGAGATATAATTCTATAACATCATGTACATTTTAACATCTATAACCTGACCGTTATCTATTGACTGTATGACAATAGGATTTTACTGAATATTTTTGTGCATTTGTAGAGAAGCATATCAGAAAACTCACTTGTGGCAATGGACTTCTCAGGCCACAAAACCAGAGTCATCGAAAACCCCACAGAAGCTATGTCTATTGCACTTCAAGAAGGACTATTATGGAGGGTGTGTATAATACCTACTTGGGTACTGGGTGTCGGTTATCCCTGGAAAAAATGGTGCAAACTGTGAAAAAATATTTATGATCTGATTTATTGTTCCATTTGTATCTTTAATTTTGCTTTAGTTTTTGGCGTTTTTAATTCGTGTCACCTTTTTCTTAAGTCTTTTTTTATGTACTGTATGTGTTAACCTGTTTTTTTTGTTTCTACCATTGTGGTCTGGATTTGGGTTTTCCAGATGTTTTTGGCCTACTCATCAATTGTGGCTTTTTTTAAAAAAAAAGTCACATACTTCTCCCTCTGGAGTGATTACCTGAACGCCCCAAATTTTCTGCTCAAATGTTGCAACATTTTAGCTGAACTGCAACATTTTGTTCTAAAAACATGTAAAAGGTGAAAGTAAAAAATAAAGAGCATTTTCTTCTCTTGAGCAATATTTATGAATTACGTGCACCATTTTGAAGAATTTGTTGCAAAAAATCATCAATGAATATCACAAGAAAAAAAGAAAAGTGATTTAAAAAACCTGCAAATGATTAATCGGGCCCTTTGCGCACACAATCAATTTGGCAATTTACAATGCTCATAAATTTCAAAATACGTACATTTTTATACTATTTATTACACGTTATTATATTTCATACAGAGAAAAAGCTGTGGACGGATCAGCGCGCATGGTATCCCAACAACTTCTCAAAGTTCAAAATTAAATATAGGTATGCTTACAATACCTGCTTTTGATATATGTTTTACTCATTGCGTTTCACTTTACTAAGTATTTAAAGTACTTATAGAGTAACTAAGCTTTTTTTTATTTAAAAGGGTAGTCCAAAAAACAAATTAATTTTCATTCTAAATCCCTATTTATGTAATGCCATAATCTAAACTATTTTCTAATATACTTGCATTATCTTTCCTTAACGACACTTTTTTTCTACTTTTTTTCAGTTTATGCTCCTTTAGAGATTGCTTTTGAAAGCTAATTGACAAAATCTGTATAATATATTAGTACAGTCTGTATACGGGAATTCTCACGTCTGTACGGGGTGGACAGAAGAGAGGCTCAAACAGGGGAACTTACGTGCATAGACAGTTTGAATATAATGTACATATATTTATGAGCAACAGTTAAAAGGAGCTTTTAAAGGAGTGCAAACTAATAATTGAAACTAATTAAAGAATAAAGCAAATTGCAAAAATTCCCAACTTTGTAATCCATGGAGGATAATTAAATAAAAAGATACAATTTAGTAATTTTTTTTAAAAGGGGTTTTCCAAAACAGAAAAATCTTTTAATTTGGGTCAAAATTCAAAAACAAAAATCTACAAGAGAAAAATACTTACTCTACCAGTTGACATAAGTCTCATGTGTCCGTCCTCCATTACCTCTGTCGTCCCTCCGCACATGATGATTGATCATCCACGCAATTGTTTTTTTATTTTGTTATGTGCCCTCTGCAAGTTCAATAGGGATTTAAAGGGTTGGACCCTCTAAGCGCTAATTTTTGATATTGCATGCCTGTAATATTTAGGAAATGATGCATCAGGGCAGATATCATCTGTTTACCTGCTCGATGATTACTAATGTAGTTTTGTATTATTATATACAGCAGTCCATATGTCACAGCCCTGGTTCCACCATAAAATATCAAGAGATGAAGCACAGAAACTTATACATCAGCAAGGGCTTGTAAATGGGTAGGTTACATAGGTGGATTTTTTCAGAAAATGTATAAGACACAAAGGAAGGAATTTCTGTACCCTATAAGCTACAATTTTAGTGATTTCCTATGGCATCATATTCTGCAAGCAATAAGCATCTGATGGAGCACACTACATGCCGAAGTTAGAATTTTATGAGAAAAGATACTGTAATAAGACTCTATCAAATAAAGACCCACAATTTCGAGAGTCATCTGATTTCAGTCCCGGCTGTCAATTAATGAGTGACTGCTCTTGCATGGTGCCTAACTAAATGAATCAAAACTAGCAAGAGCTCTAACTTCTCATTTATGGTCCCATTGTTGTCTCAGAAATCTACAAAGTGAATGTTTGAGAACGGAAGAAATGACAAAAACATTCAAAGTAATTACTTGTACTATTATATTTTAATTTTTTAAAGTTCAATGATGGCCCGATTTCAGATCTTCCTTCATGGTCCAAGTGTGTTCTGGCGCAGGCAAGAAGCTTCTCCGCCCTCCTTTTGTGTCAGCCCCAAAATTCCGTGTTTTTCTCCAGTGCTAAAGTAGGATGAATCGGCAAAGTGGCGATGCGCTGTCCAGTAAAAGAATAAAGTGCAAAATTCAGCGATTGATATCACATCTATTGAAGTCCAACAATAAGACTGTTTTCGGCTCTTGATAGGAGCCTTCGTCAAGTGATTACCTGACAAAGGCTCCTATCTGGTGCCAAAAAAATCGGTTTGTCTACTGTTTTATTGTTGGACTTCAATAAAGGTAATATCAATTGCTTTATACTTTTACTGGGCAGCGCACCGCCACCTTGCCAGTTCATTAAAGGGAGTCTGTCACCCCATTTTTGGACTATGAGATGCGACCACCGCCATCAGGGGCTTATCTACAGCATTTTGTATTAGGCTGGAATCACACACAGCGACTAAAAAATCTGACCGTTTTAGTGGGACGATTATCGCAGCAAAATGTCATGAACAGTCATCCGTCTGGCATCCGATTTTCCAGGAAAAATGCGATTTAGTCGCATCTGACCATAGTTGTAACATGCGATTTACATCCGACTTGTGAGAATTTATCGCAGGTTTGCAAAACTGACATATAATGGATCCAAAAGAATATTATTTAAATCACAAAAGAAAGAATAGATATATACACATAGAACACAGATATATATATATATATATATATATATATATGTCATTGTGACAATATATATATATATTTATAGTTCTTACACTTCTACATACTGTACTAGCCGCTAATTCAATTGCCGGCTTTAGTGAAATCCCAGAAGCCGACATGAAATGATACATTGTTTTGACACAGTTAACCATGTAATTTCAAGTATTTTGATATATGTTTTAAACTTACAATTGCATAAGTATATTTGTGCAAAATTTCAGACATGTAGGGGTTAATTAAAGGTGTAAATTCGTTGTAAAAAAAACCATTTTTTTACAACGAATTTACACCTTTAATTAACCCCTACATGTCTGAAATTTTGCACAAATATACTTATGCAATTGTAAGTTTAAAACATATATCAAAATACTTGAAATTACATGGTTAACTGTGTCAAAACAATGTATCATTTCATGTCGGCTTCTGGGATTTCACTAAAGCCGGCAATTGAATTAGCGGCTAGTACAGTATGTAGAAGTGTAAGAACTATAAATATATATATATGTCACAATGATATATATATATATATATATATGTGGATTCTATGTGTGGATATGTATTGATTCGATTCTTTATTAAAGCTGTCAGTGTGATTTTACAGTATAGGCAGGGATGAATTGCCGGCTTTTCTAAAGGACACTGATGCAATTTAATCGCAAGTCACACATGCAGTCCGTTTGTAATCCGATTTTTCATCGCTCCCATAGACTTGCATTGGCGATAGTCGACCCACAATCGGTGACAATCGCAGCATGCTGCGATTGCACTCGGACGTTTAAAACGGACCACAAAAAATCTGATACTGGGAGCTACTCCATAGATTAACATAGGTCCGACTGCAATGCGATATTTCATCGCATTGCAGTCGTCCGATTTTGTCGCCAGTGTGACTTCAGCCTTACTGTAGATAAGCCCCCGATGTCACCTGAAAGTGAAGAAAAACGAGTTAGATTATACTCACCCAGGGGTGGTCCGCCGTCCGGTCCGGTCCGATGGGCGTCGCGGTCCAGTTTGGCGCCTCCCATCTTCTAGCGAAGCCGGCCTCTTCTTTGCGTCCTGTTGCGGCTCCTGCGCAGGCGCACTGATCTGCCCTGGTGAGTACTGCAGTAGTGCAGGCGCCGGACCTCTCTGACCTTTCCCGGAACCTGCGCACTGCAGTACTCTGCTCTGCCCTCACCAGGGCAGATCAGTGCGCCTGCACAGGAGCCTGCTACGGGACGCAGAAAAGAGGCTGGCTTCGCTAGAAGATGGGAGGCGCCGATCCGGACCGCGACGCCCATCGGACCAGACCGGACGGCGGACCGCTCCTGGGTGAGTATAATGTAACTCGTTTTTCTTCACTTTCAGGTGACATCGGGGCTTATCTACAGCATTACAGAATGCTGTAGATAAGCCCCTTATGGCGGTGGTCGCATCTCATAGTCCAAAAATGGGGTGACAGATTCCCTTTAATCAATTGTTAACACGCTCATTCCTTGAGGGCGTTTTCTCTTGGGGCCATCCCCCTCCTCCTATGTGAAGTCAGCCAACCCATTCACCATGTTGTACTAACCAGCCAAGCACCACCCAAATTGTATTTTTCTAAAGTGCTAAAGTAGGTTTGGTAATGGTTTTAATTAAAAGGGTAATTTTGGAAAACTGTTGAGCCAATGGGTAATAAACCAGGGGAGAAGTCTTTTTACGAAAGCTTGTCATGTGCAATAACGCTATTAACCTGCAGGTCTAGGATTAATCTGCAGGTTAATAATATTATGAAAATGCCCGGCCCCTGTACTGAAAGTGCGGCACACAGGAAAAAATGAAAATTATTTCTCCTGGGAGCCACCAATATTGACTGACAGCCAGCTCTACAATTATGCACTGCCCAGCTGGCAGTAAGTCCGTGCCGGGGTGTGGTTGCAGCCACCACTGTCAGTGCTGTGAGAGGTGACTGTAATTTTTCTAGTCATATCTGCATGACTGAAAGCCGGCGGCTCCCGGGAGAAATAAAGTGCATACGCACTTTCAGAACAACAGCCGGGTATCTTCACAACGTTATTAACCTTCAGATTAATCCTATGCAGGTTTATAGCGTTATCAGATCTGACAGGTTCCCTTTAACCACAACAATTGCATGCGGAGATGTGCAATTTGTGTTAATAGAAGTGATGAATGGATGGTGCGGAGACCTGCAGATATTTTTCCTTTTTTATTGTTTTTAGCAATTTTAGTATTACATCGTTTACTGGGCATTTGGCAAACATACTTTTCAAGTTATTTCTCCCAGAAATAGACATTCTTTTGTTTAACCTGGCTGCTGGATAATGTACTGTAAAATTTGTAAGGAAAGTGTCTGAGTTAATGTTTTCATTTCTGGATCAGAGAGGCGTTTTGAAGTTCAGCTCTTATGCAGTGGAAGCCAGCTGGTGTACTACACAAACTTGACAGCCTGGACCTATAGAGATGAATCAATACTCAAGTCATTGAAGTTTCTCTGAAAGCATAATCATACTCTTCAGTATTATCTCCCTCCACTTCTAAGCAAAAGAAGTTCTATTTATAAACCTCATCTGATTCTTTTAAAACTTTCCAAATGCCGTGTAGGGCTATTGAACGCCGCTCTTCTGTGTCGAATAAGACTTTAATAACGTCCTTAGAAGCACGGCATGCAAATTCTGCATTTTAAATGCTACAATTTCTGATTTACAAAACATATGGTATATGAAGCAATTCAAATTCTATTGATTGAACATGATGTTATTTTTACATTTATGTTTTTGAGATTTTTTTCATATGGAAAAACCATAAATTGGAAATCGGTCACCTTTGAGTTCAATGACCTAAATAAAAACGGTCGGCTTGTGGCCTGCTGCTCATAAAAGCAACTGGACTCTCAAATAAGGCAGCACCATTTGCAGATCCTAACCATCACGATTGCTTTAAAAAAATATTGTCTTTTCTTACATATTTGAGGAAATATTTCTTAATAAAATTACAACTCATGAGAATCATAAAACGTTCCTCTTAAATTTCTCCTGGAATTAATTGACTGCCGTAACAAGTGGTTAATATCATTCCGTTGTACCATATATTTCTTCAGAGTGGGGTGTTAGGAATCAGGGATGTCATTGAACCACCTGCACCAGGATAATGATGTCTTGTAGACCATGGGCCTACAGTAGCCTGCGACCTTTGAAGGAGAGTGGCGATGCAGCGAGCCTGTGGCTCCCAGCTCTACCACAGGATCCAACTTTATCATGTACCTGCCATATGTCCCAGATTTCCTGGACAACAATATTCATATAAGCCCTAATCTAAAGTGGGAGTTCTGCTGCATTTCTCAAAGGGTTGCAGGCTTTTTCAGGAGGAATGGGTTTTGAACACTGCCAAGAAATATTGACAATTATAATGCCAGTCTGCTAGTTGAAAGTGGTGCTCATCATGTGCATCATCATGTGCATGTGCAGTTTCACAGATCTTCACTGCTAGTGATATCTCTGGTACTTTTGTTTTATTATATTACAATTTTCCACAACAAATGAGTTTTCGCTTAGTGCAACTGCCTCTGTGCCCTTACCCACCAGGCTTTACAACTTCTAGAAGGGTTTTTAATATTGACAGGTTCCCTTTAGCTGATGTAGTTTCATTAAAAAAAATACATTAGTATGGAAAATTATAATGTCAGACCAATCAGAGACATTTGGCGAATACCTTTTATTACTGTGTATTAATCACGACATTTCTTTCAGAGTTTTTTTGGTCCGGGACAGTCAAAGTACTCCAAAATCATTTGTCCTTTCTTTGTGCTATGGGCAGAAGATCAAGCACTTCCAAATTCTACCAGTAAGTTTCATGTGTCCTGTATATTCAGGGATTATACAATTCAGCTGTTTTTTTTTGCATTTTTCCTTATTAAAAGGTGTACATTGCAAAAATAAATGCAATTTTGGGGTAAATGAAGGTAGCACAAAGTGATCATAGTTTTAAAGGATGAGAAAATACTAAAATGCTTGGATGCTCGTTACTAGAACTGAGCAATTCCTAATGCTCAGGTGCTCGTTTCGAGCAACGAGTATAACGGGAGTCAATGGCAATCCATTTTACTGGCAGACCCTACAAGGAGGTATTGGGGATAGCGAATATTTTGAAATGGATGGAAAAAGTGCTGAATAGAAGGAAAACAGCGTGGGGAAGATCTCTGGAAGCATCTCTGACTCCCAGATCCCTGCTGAGAATGATGATGTCACATTTTTATTCCACTTCAAGGAATGACAATAAAACATTCAAAATCAACGAGAAATTGGCGTTTACAGGAAAAAAAAATGTTAAAAAACATTCTTTCTTGTATAATGACTTGTATATAAGAAAAAAATGTAAAAAGGCTAAAAAAAATAGTAATTTAAGTAAACAAAAATTTAAATGTTTTTGAATTTTTATTAAAATTATATTATTTTTTTATTTAAAAAATTTGAAATTTCAGTGTAATTTATGAAGGAACAAGAACTGCCAAAAATCAGATGGAAGAGGGATTCGGATACACCTTGTATTAGACATAAAGGACACATTATGTTCAAATTGTCATGTAGTGGTGCCCCTACACTCATAAAGGCTTTGCACAAAGTGTAAAGGAGTGTAATACAGTCATTCATAGACCATTGAAGACAACAACTGGAGGCCCCCATTCAAATATGAAGATTAAAAACACTTCATGTGCTACTGTCCTCTGATGGTGTGGAAAAGTAGGGGCTAATCCAGGCTTTGTTTATTTTTATCAGAGTGAGCCTGTCAGCACTTTCTGTTGAAGGCAAAAGCACCTGTCTGTTATTACCCTCCCGGCGGCACTTAAAACTCGATCAGACAAGATGCTAGAGGCAGGGCAGCATAACACCTCCAAGACATAGAGAGACAGCTTATACCAGGTGTCCAGCTTTGATACCCAAAAGCTGAAGGCGGCAGAGAAATTAGGGAATATGCTGGTTTTGTCGGCCAGGTATTGCTTGACTATCTTTAAAAACTTTTCCATCCTTGTCAAAAATACCCAGTCACCAGGGACTGGGCGCTGGGAGGCCATCATAAAATTGGCCTAGGCCTTTTGTCAATGTGCTCCTGCCTCTGTTGTACCTGCTATGTGTCTCCTTCGCCTTTCCTCCTTGGTTGGGCAAGGAAGCTTGCCTCCTGCCCTTAGTGTTGTCTGATGGGAATTTTTTCAACATATTTTCCACAATGGCTTCTTATATAGGACCATTTTAGTAGACCTCTCTGCCTCAGGAAGGAGAGATGCAATAGCGTGGATCTTGGAGGGTGAACAACCAGTACTCTTTTTTTTGTCAAGATGAATGTAATGTGAGGGTCACAGGAAAAGCAGAGGTGTATAAAGTTTGCCATATGTGCCAACGTCCCTAGAGCCAACACTTCCCTGTTTCCACCATGATGACTACTCTCCATTTCCTCCTCCTACTCCTCCATCTCTTCCACTTCATTCCCCTCCTCAACCCGTCCACATAGGAGAGATGGGACGAAGCTTGTGTGGGTACTCCTCTTCCTAAACCTCCACTTACTAATTGTTATCCATTCCTTGCTGAGCACATGAGATGAGGCTGAGCTGGTTAGTATCTCCCTGTCTCATGTCTTCCTCTATCTCCACCTGGTCTGCATGTAAAGCATCTTGTTTATTTGTCAGCAGCGACTGTTTAAGTAGGCACAGAAATTGGATCATTGCGCTGATGATGGCATCATTGCCGAACACTATCTTTGTGTAGTCCTCAAAGTCAAAGTCATGGAGAACCACACAAATGTCAGACATCCATCCCTACTCCTCCATTGTTATATGCGGAGGCTGACCATAATACCAATGGGCGTGTTGGAGCCAGTATTCCAAAACTGGCCTCTGCTGCTCACAAATCCTTGCCAGCATGTGCAGTGTGGAGTTCCAGCACGTGGTGACATCGCACACCCGTCAGTGAGCTGGCTCTTGCATGCGCTGCAGCACTGCAAGAGCAATGACAGCTGTAGCTGACTTGAGGAAATGGGTGCTGCTTTGATGTATCTTAACCAGAAGCTCTGGCAAATCTGGGTAGATTTTCAGAAGTCACTGAACTGCCAAGTTGAGAACGTGGGTCAAGCATGGTAAATGTGTGAGCTTGCCAAACTTCACAGCCATTAATAACTCTGCCCCTGTATGTGGTTTGTATCTTAGACAAATTAGCCACAGCAGAGCCTGTTCCCGGTTCGCTGAGGCAGTGCTGCAGAGCTTCCAGCTTCCGGCTGATGTGGACGTCGTGCTTTGGGATAGCACATCATAGATGGAGGATGTGGAGGAGCAGGAGGGGGTGCAGGAACTGGTTTAGTAGGTGGCGGAAACCCAGACAGAGGTAGGGCCAGTGATCCTCGGTGTCAGAAGCACATGTGCCAAGCCAGAGTGGGACTCGGCCCCGGCCTCTACAATGTTCACTAAGTGGGCCATCAGGGAAATGTAGCATTCCTGACCACAAGCACTTATCATTTGTTAAGTGGAAAATTCCAGTAACTACGTTGGTAAGGGCAGGGGTGATGTTCGTTGACATGTGCTGGTACAAGGCTGGCATGCCACACCAGAAGAAATAGTGGTGTCTTGGGACCAAGTACCGAAGTACCAATTTTGCAAAAACCTGTAGCCAGCCAAGTTTTGATTTATTTCAAACCAACAAAATTTCAAACAAACCAAGTTCTACAGTATATGTGACAATAGTCAATTTCTGAACAACCAAATTTGTACACCTGTAGCAGGCCAATTTTTCTTTTTTATTTCAAACTAATGACATTTCACGCAAAGCAGGTTGTACAGTAAGTATAGCAATAGTTTTGGAACAAAAATATTTAGCGAACTCTGCCAGGTCGGTTTTTAAAAATTTTAAATACCCTTAATTTTACTCAAAGCACATGAAACTGTAGTTTCTAGTTTTATATACCACCATAGTGTAACAATGACTGCGTTAAACTGCAAGGATGACTAAATCCAGAAAAAAGTTTTTAACATTTTTTTTTAGTTTTAGATACCATCGTAATGTAACACAAAGCAACTCTATGGATGACTAATTGAATCCAGAAAAATTTTGAAAGCTTTTCTGGAGTGTTATAAAGCACCGGAATGTGTAAGAAAGTATGTAATACTCTATGAATGACTAATTGAATCCAGAAAAAATTTTGAACACTTTTTTGGAGTGCTGTATACCACCAAATGTAAAACAAAGCACGTAATACTTTATTGATGAAAAATTCAATCCAGAAAAATTTTTGAACGCTTTTTTGGAGTGTTACAGTGGCATGTAAAAGTTTGGTCATCCCTGGTCAAAATTACTGTTATTGTAAACCGTTAAGCAAGTTGATCATGAAATGATCTCTCAAAGAACTAAAGTTAAAGATGACACATTTTCTTTGTATTTTATGAAAAAAAAATATGTATATGTCTTTTTATATATACAGCTCTGGCAAAAATTTAAAGAGAACCACTTTCAAATGTTCAGTTTGTCTGATTTTTCTCTTTATAGGTATATTTTTGAGTAAAATGTAAGTTGTTCTTTTAGTCTATAAACTACTGACAACATGTCACCCAATTTCCAAGCAATAAATTTTGTATTTTTTTTCTGACAAAGAAAAATGGTCAAAATTTAAAAAAACCCAGTGTTTTGAGACCTCAAATGATGCAAAGAAAATAAGTTCATAATCATTTAGAAATAACAATACTAATGTTTTAACTCAGGAAGAGTTCTGAAATCAATATTTTGTGGAATAACCGTGATTTTAAAAACAGCTTTCATGCGTCTTGGCATGCTTGCCACAAGTTTTTCACACTGCTTCTGGCGAATAAATTTAAGCAGTTCTTCTTTGTTTGATGGCTTGTAACTATCCATCATCCTCTTGATCACATTCCAGAGGTTTTCAGTGGGGTTCCGGTCAGGAGAATGGGCTGCCCATGACAGGGTTTTGATGTGGTGGTCTCTTATTTTTTGCCAGAGCTGTATATTAAAAAAATTGTTGCAAGGTGGAATAATTTCAGACTTTAGATCACCTTCATAATTCTGCTGTTCTCCCCCTCCCTTTTCTATCCGACAGATTGAAGATGGAGGAGAACTTTTTTACACTTTAGATGAGGGGCACACGAGGTTTACAGATCTCACACAACTTGTTGAGTTCCATCAGCTGAACAGAGGAATCCTGCCGTGCACCCTGAAGCACTACTGTACCCGGGTTACTCTGTAACTGTTCTCATGAGATACTGTAAATAATAATCACTGTATTCATTATTGCTATTGTATATACACTCTGCCGAAAATAGTTGATATTAAAAATAGTGATGGTCACAGATGAAAAAAAAAAAAACTAAATGAAAATCCCATTCAGGTCCCTAGTTACATGTCTATGAACACCTGTGATTACACCATGGGGTATATATCAAAATGGTAATGGTAAAAAATATATGTACAAATTGTCTAATTAAAATATATAGTGATAATGACCTCTACCATGAGTAATGTGTTACATGGATTCTTCTCCATAATTGAATGATTAAATATGCTCCTTAAAATGAATCTTCAGCAGGATTTATCCCCACAAACTATTTATATGCAGATGTAGCTCTTTCAAGGACAAGTCCAGCAATACCTTTACATGGCCGATCCATTCTTCCGTTACTGTGATATCAGCATTTGCATTGATATGCAGATGAGGCTGAAGGACTATTTGCATCTCTGAAACCTCTGTCACTCCAGCTCTATTCCCACCCACTGGAGCACCTCCTATTCCTGCTGCTTGACTGACCGCTCCTTTGTCTGAGGTCATACCACATAGGGACTATCAGTTGAGCAGGAACCGGCAGCGCTGGGCGGAAAGCTGCATCTGCCTACAAATAGTTTGGGGGGGAGGAAATCTTGATAACAGATTCCTTTTAATTCTAGATGTAGATATTTTAAAAAATACATTATGTGATGTTTGTGAATAATTTTGTCAAATGTAAACACTCCCCAGTTAATGTGCTAAATGGATTAAAATTCTGCTCATGCACTGATAAACAGTGACTTGCTAGGTTAGTAAAATAAGTTTCTCTTGAATATGTCTCCTTATGGCTACCATTACATATGAGCAAATTGATTTGATGCAAATCAAAATTTGTGTTGAATTTTTAAGAATTTGCTGAGCCCAACAAATTTAATCAATTTGTCATTTGTTTTGTGCAATTCTCACCAAGGACAATATCTGCCAGGAGTTTGTATGTTCTCCCCATGTTTGCATGGGTTTCCTCCGGGTTCTCCGGTTTCCTCCCAGACTCCAAAGCCATACTGATAGGGAATTTTGATTGCGAGCCCCAATGGGGACAGTGATGATAATGAATGCAAAGCACTGTGGAATATGATGGAGCTATATAAGCATAATAATAATAATAATGGAGAACTGTAACTGTTGTATCAGGAGAAATCACAGTAGAATGTCTGACGCAGCCTTTAGCTCCTCCATCTCCATAGAATTTTAAGGGCACCAACTGTCATCTATCTCACTAATGGGAAACTCTGTCTTCACTGAAAACAGATTTTATCAAAGAACTAAGAATAAAAAATAAATCATGGAGGAGAAAGAAGCAAATTTCTCTAAGATGTATTGCAAAGTTGTTTATTTTCATGTGTGCTGTTGAATTAGGAAATAAACATTTAAAATGCTGTTACTCTTTAAGAACTGCTCATTCCAAAAGAGTGGATAACAAGTTACAAGGCATGAAAATCAGGTAAAAGCAGTTTTATCTTATTGTCAGTATAAATAGGCGGACACCTGAATGTTCGGGTCCGGCAGGTTCGGCTGAACAGTTACAAAAACTTCGAGTTCGGGTACCAGAACAATACTCGGACCTGAGCCTGAACCGGGACGCCATTCACTTGAATGGGGGGCCCGAACATCCAATGTTTGCCCTCACCTATCTGTCTTTCTGTCCCACACTGTAATCCATGTCTGGGGGATAAACAGTTTTAGTTAGCACATAAATCATATATAAACAGTTTTCAACCTGGACGGTGCCAAGATGCGATCGTCCAGGCTGAGAACCACTGTTGACGGAATTTCTGGGAGCGCAATCTCAGTGACTAGCAGTAACATCATTGGGGTTACCTCCGGTCACTGAGGCTGCGTTCCCAGCCGGGCTGAACTGCGGGTGGGTGATAAATACAGAAGTGGTGACGTGTTTCTATTATACTTTTCCTCTGATTGTTCCACTACTGGTTTTGTCTTATAAATACTGATGTAAAATACTGACCAAATACTGAACGTGTGAACGTGGCCTTACACTGAGTTGTGATTTTTTGATCACCCAGCCAACTCCGGAATGATCAAGCAGGTCACAAACTGCTGAAGGCCATTTGGAGCGGTGCCGATAAAAGATGAAGATGACGGCTAGTAAGTATAAGACTAGAGGCAAGGAACTTACATTAGTGGCACCACTCTAGTGCAGCAATAAGAAAAAAACTCTGGAGTGGTGCTTTAATTATAGAACAACTATAGGAAAATAGACTCATAATCATGTCCTCCAGAAACGTTTATTAAGCAAAACAGTGATATTAGCTTTTTTGCTTCAGGGATTTCAGATTATTTTAAAATTCTTGTGCAAAAGAGCAAAATTATCAAAAACGACCAGATTAAAGGAATTTTTCCAGTACAGTACTATGCCTTTTGAATGCATTTGCTAGCATTCCCATAATAAGGTCTGACTAGTGGTGTCATTACTGTACTGCTTTCACGCCGTTTAATCCCCATTGTACTACCATGCAAACTAGGAAATATTAGCATGTTCCGGAGCCTTTGTCCTTTATTTCAGATGCACACAGCGAATGCAAAAGGATTCCAATTAATGCTAATTTAAGGGAAGTGATTTTCTGAATTTCTTCTGGCTTGTTTCCTTCTGTAAATAATACGAGAGGAGCATGTTCAGCATTGGCCTCTGGATGTCAGCAGCGTACCATAAAGCGGCGTCCGTACACCGTCTAGGCTCGTAATGCCATAATTAAACGCACGCTCTATGCACACCTTTTAAGAAGCCATGCTTTTTTCTAATTGTATAAATTATTTACTTATTCTGTACCAATTAGTTCTACCAATTGCTAGGTTTGTTATCAAGTTAGGCTTTAAGATAAAAAACCTGGACTTGAACAATGATTAAAAATTCATCAGCACAGAGGATTAAATATGCACATATTCCGCTTGTGAAGCTTGTTCTTAAAACCATTATGTTAACTTTTTATTCTAATGATTTCTATAATTAATATAAAGGAGCCTGAAAAGACTTTCGAAAGCGTAATGAGAATTTTCAAAAGGGGCGAGATGCAAATAAGGCAGCTAAGTTATTGCAAAGAAACCCCATTTAAATTGAAGTCGACACAGCTGACCACCCTCTCCTCCCTAACATACTTTATCCTGCCGGACTTGTGACATTTCTACTGGCCTTAGTTTTCTTCCAATTGTAATTTTTCGATCTTTAATATGGAACGGTGTAATGTGTTCACTCGACTTAATGAGATGACTCTGAAGTGTACTGGAGACCTGAAGCGGAATCCACCTGGGAACTTAATTCCCAAACCATGAGAAGGGGACCATCCAGGTATTAATCAGACCAATGCTTTAATTTGTAAGTATTTTTTCTAATCAAGAATGGGGTGACGAAGATAATAGTTTAATTAGTATCCAGGTTGCCTCTCTGTCTATCTCCGGGTCATGTTCCATTTAAGTATTTACACTCATGTCCTTGGTAAAATGTTTGAATATCACTGAGATGATGGAGTTTTAAAGGGACACTGTATAGGAATATGTGTGCTTCTATTTCCAGATCGTACAGAAATACACTATAAATGGCCTACTATCTAATGAATAGGTGACCTTGGTCCTCATGGGCGGGAACTGCTCTCCCACAGTACCTCTACTTTCTGGTGGGGTAACCATAAGCAGTAGATATCTTTTATGATTTTTATCTGCTCTACTATTTTCAGACAATTCTTTTATTATCTATTTTATCGTTCTATTAATATCATGGTGCCTTATTATTATTACTACTATTTTCTGCTCTCCTAAATTAAACTATATCAAATACATCATTTTTTCATATTCTAAGGTGGAAATAATGATGTTGTATCAGGAGCACTCTGTCACAACCTTACCAGTCCATGTTCCAGGGCCAATCCTCTCTGCTAGGAACTGCTGCTTCAGTCTCTTTGTCTGGAATAGATGTTGGGTAGCATGTGCAAAATGTGCCTGGTCACCCGGCATGAGTGCTGTTTACCAAAATGTTTGTCTTATATGCTGATCGACCAATCGATGAACCGAGTCAATGGACCAATTGAAGGGTGGGTTCAGTAGCCCATCAGGAGATTCCTGGTGCCTTATTTCATTTTTTTTCCATTGACCATCCCCGTGACAGCTACTGTATAATATATACTATCTGTTCCCAACACTTTTTACCTCAAGAGCCATATTCAATTCGAAGAGATGGTCGCAAGCCACATCCAGCACCCCATTACCTCCACAGTAGTGACACTCAGAACCCACAATGACCGGTGTGACGATAGTCAAAACTTCCCCACTGGAAACAAACTGAGACCTTTTACCCTCATCCCATATATACAGTATACTTACATCCAAGGGTTTCCACTTTAAGCCCAATAGCTGGCAGATAGCCGTGAGCCAAACTGTTGTGAATACTCTGGAGGTGTCTAGGATCACCGTAGGTACGCTCCACGGCTACTTCTAGTGTTGCGGTTAGATTAGGGTCATGCAATCCAATAGTTTCCAGCCTCTCTGGTGTATTGCTTCTTTGGCTATTTTTTGCAATTTCTCCTCAGCTACCGAAACATAACACCAAACATCTTGGCACGTGAACCACATGTGGCTCCCGAACCATATATTGGGGACCTCTGCTTTATTACTATTCTTGTGATTCTATTTTTCTAAAGCTTTCCTCCTGCCAATTCTTCTGAATTTATCACTCCATTTTCCATTCTAGTTTCACATTGGACATCTCACTACCCTCTCTGTTAGTTTTTTTCTGCATGGTCTCCTGGAATCTAACTTGGCTATTCTTAACCGCATTTTTTGGTTCTGACTTGGCCCTTTGATTGTCTGATTTTGACCCCATTTTGTAGGATTTTTCTTTTTCTCTGTCCACAGGTCCACTCCTGAAAAGACCAGAATCCTGTAGAAAGCTTAACTAGCGAAAACCAAGCAGCCACTTAGACTTTGTGAAGCAGAGTAGCCAACATATGTCCTACTGTTGAAGTCCTCTTTCAGCTGACAGATTATTATACTCTCCAAGCAAAACTAATACTGTTTTATGCCTTGTCAGGCAGGAAATAACTCAAAAAAGAAACACCTAGCTCTCAGTCCCTACATAAGGATAACCACACTGCATACAGTGGGGAAAATAAGTATTTGATGCACTGCCAATTTTGCAAGTTTTCCCACAGCTAGAAAGAATGGAGTTATCTGTAATTTTTATCATAGGTACACTTCAACTGTGAGAGACAGAAATATAAAAATTAAAACCAGAAAATCACATTGTATGATTTTTACATAATTTGTATTTTATTGCATGAAATAAGTATTTCATACAATAGGAAAACATAACTTAATATTTGGTGCAGAAACCTTTAATAATAATAATAATATAATAATAATCTTTATTTATATAGCGCCATCATATTCCGCAGCTCTTTACATTTTAACAGTTTCAAAACACAAGTCATAAGTAACAGCGTTAACAAAACAATAATTAAAGCAAAATAAGACGACCCTGCTCGTGAGAGCTTACAATCTACAATGAGGTGGGGGAGTATAAAGTACAGGTGTGTATATACAATCGTGGTCCAGCCATCTTGAGGGAGTGAGGGATGTAGCTTTATACTCTGGCCTTCTTGAGGGGCACATCTCCGAGGCTGATCTTGGGCATGTCAGCTGTTGGTGTAAAAGGGATCCTCTTGGAAGCCACCTTTTTCCCAAACCTTTGTTTGTAAATCCAGAGGTCAGATGTTTCCTGTAGTACTTGATCAAGTTTGCACACACTGCAGTAGGGATTTTGGCCCCCTCCTCCATACAGATCTTTCAGGATTCGGGGGCTGCTGCTGGGCCACAGCGTTTCTTTAAAGTGTAATAAAGACCCAAAGTGACAAAACATGATCTGAAGAATAGGCGCTGTTGCTTAGTGTGACGGGTCTAAACGGCTGAATATGAGAACCAGTGTTGTAGACTTCATGGCCAAATGGTAAAGAAATGGTCTCACTTGCCATAAATGGTAGCGATTTACTTTTTATTGAAAAAAAGTACATGTACAATCTTTATGCGTTTCTGAGCCTCAGTGGCTCCTTCTTCAGAAGAATGGTGATTGAGACCATTTCGCTACCATTTGGCCACAAAATCCTTAACACTGGTTCTCATATGAGGCCAGTCACACTGAACAACAGCATCTATTCTGTAGATTGTGTTTTTTTTCATTTTGGATCTTCACCACATAGTCTTGTGAAGTATCTGCCGGCAGCGATCAGCTCCACCAAATACAAGCACTTCTAGTTGTTGTGCACCTACCAAAACAACATTAAATAAGTTACTGTCACGGTTCCACCCATCAGTGTGTCTGGGATGCAGTTACTGACAGCTCGGCCGTCCAGTCTGGTACAGGGGCGTGCTGAGCTGTCAATGTGTTGACTGACAGCTCAACTATCCAATCTGAGACTGTGAGACATCGGCTGTCTCCATGTGTTCATTATTCCAGTTAATTGCCATGCTTCTTAACTGAACTGTGTCTCCCAGAACTCTGCCAGATGTAATGTGACGCTAGTCACTTCTCACGGCCAAGCCGTGAGTCAGAGTGGTCAAGGAGTCCAAGGTCAGAAGCCAGGCGGGTACATTATAAAATGAAGGAAGAGACAAAAGCATAGTCAGGTAACATTCCGAGGTCAGAGTACCGGGAGGGTAACGGATCAGAGCTGAAGGGATTAAACAGGCGGCTGGTCAGAACAAAGTCTAAGGTCAGGCAACAGATCAAGCATACAGAACTCAAGGCACAGGAAAGCACAAACCTCAAAAGCTGAATGTACGTCTGGAAGATTTCTGGGAGACACAGCTCAGTTAAGAAGCATGGCAATTAACTGGAATAATGAACACATGGAAACAGCTGACGCCTCACAGTCTCAGATTGGATAGTTGAGCTGTCAATCAACACATTCACAGCTCAGCATGTCCCTGTAGCAGATTGGATGGCAGTGCTGTCAGTAACTGCATTCCAGACACACTGAGGGGTGGAAATGTGACAGTTACTCACTTACCTGCACTTTCATCCTCTGTATCAGATGATGACCCATGTGTACAAGCGTATCTGCTTTTTATAGATCTCCACTTCCATAGCCCCCACCCTGGATCTGCCCCTACTCAACATCCCTATCCCTATCCCCCTTTGGTACACTTGCTTTGGCAAAACTAATGTGTATTTAGTCCTGCCAATAAAGCTTCTTTGAATTTGAATTTGAATTTGATCTCTTTAAAGTGTAAGTCCAGTTTGGAAATCAGTGCATAACTATAGTGGGTGCAGAGGTTGCAGTTACAACCAAGACCTAAGAGAACTCCAAAAGATCTCTTTGGTCCACATGAGGTACAAGTACTAATAAAGACCCTTTATAGTTGACAACCCTGTTGGAGATTTTGTATTGCCCCCCCAGTTTTAAGTTTCACCACAATTTGAAGTTATTTAATTTCTTTTGCCATTAAGGGTCCTAGATCAAGTTCACCCCATCTACACCTGTACCTTACCCACCCACTTCACAGACACTGATTTAGCAAATGAAGAAGTAGTGTCATGTGTGCATTGCCACGAAGATCGTCGCGGTTGCACATTTTGACTTCTCACAGCTGAGCTGCTGTTTCTTTGTGTTTGGCAGCTAGGGAGTTAATTCTGTCTGTGCTCGGTTCTGGGACTGGGTGCAGTTTCTCCCGGCTGCAATTGATTATTTGTTGATTGGTTTCCTTTAAATTCCTGGTTGTCTGCTTGGGGAGTTGCCAGTGAAACCTTCATGCAGACCACAGATAGGAATGAATCTGTATAGACTTTAGTTGTGAGCTCCTTAGTTGTTCTAAGCTCAACTTGGTTAGAGTTTATTTCCCAGACCATTTATGTTCCTTTGGTGTTTGAGTGTGTATGCAAGCGAGTGTTATCCTGTCTGTCTTATATGTCTAATCTGTGTATTTAGCTGAGATCAGCCCATATCCCTTTGGTGGTAGTCAGGATCCTTCTTAGGACTGATTACAGGGTTCAGGGTCTGATAGGAGACAGGGTTAGGTTGGAGACTTGGACCTCTGAACCATTATCAGTACCTCCAAGGTGAGGGATTAGTTAGGACCCCAGTTTAGGGTCAGGTTAGATCCCGGTCCACCTCTTTCCTGTTTCAGCTCATCAAGTCCTCAAGATTAACCCTGAGTTCAGCAGATATCGTGTCAGGTAAATCTATTCTATACTTACATGCTGATGTTGCTATACTAGTTGTTGTATAGAGTGTTGTTCCTGTATTAATAGTTTACTGACATTGTATACATATCATTAGATAGCGTGACATTTTCACTGGCCATAAAAATTATCTCCAGTTACCATGGATCCAGTAGCCCAGCTGGCTCTGCAGTTGCAGGGATTATCCATGGAGCTGACGGACATTAAGTCCAAAGTTTTGTCTCCCCTGGAGCAAATCAGAGTTGAACCTAAAGTAGCTCTCCCGGACAGGTTCACTGGTGGGCGAGACAAATTTTTCACCTTCCGGGAGGCATGTAAATTGTATTTTCGGCTTCGGCCTCGATCATCAGGGAGTGAGGAGCAGAGAGTGGGAATTGTTATCTCACTTCTGCAAGGGGACCCTCAATCCTGGGCATTTTCCCTTCCTCCGGGATCCCCGGCTCTACTGTCTGTAGATCAATTTTTTACTGCCCTGGGATTGGTATATGATGACCCAGATCGGGTCTCTCTTGCTGAGACTAAATTACGTAAGATACAGCAGGGAGATCGTCCGGCAGAGGAATTTGCTTCTGAGTTTCGTAGATGGGCCACAGATACTCAGTGGAATGACCCAGCTCTTAGGAGCCAGTTTTGTCATGGGCTTTCTGATAAATTAAAAGACGTTTTGGCTCAGTATGAGTCTCCTCCTTCTCTGGAGGCTGCTATGGCCTTAGCTATCCGTACTGATAGACGGCTTCGGGAGAGGGGTGAGGTAACCGCACTCCCTGTTGTTTCTCCACCTACCACTAAAGTCCCTTATGTTGAGGTTCCCCTTGTCTGTTCGGATGAGCCTATGCAGTTGGGAGGGACATCATTTCGTAGGAGGGGATTGGCGGTACGCCGCAGGACTAGAAGATGTTTTTTCTGCGGGAAAGAGGGACATTTTGTTGGAGAATGTCCATCCCGTGCCTTGTTGAGCCAAAAGTCGCCGGAAAACTGTTAATCCCAGGTTGTGTGGTGGACGACAACCTGGGAGTATGTATTTCATCCGCCAGTTCTTCTCAGTTCCTTGTACCAGTGGAGGTGGTAGTTGGTACGAGAGTGGAGAGATTGTCTGTTCTTCTTGATAGTGGTTCCGGGGCTAATCTGGTTGACGCTCAGTGTGCTCAGGCTCAAGGTATGCATCTGAGTGTATTGGTCAAACCGATCCCTATATTCTCCATTGACGCCAGGCCTCTCGGCCAAGGTAGCTTTGTTCATGAGGTTCATAACATTGACCTTCGGGTAGGGGCAATACATAGGGAACAATTATCTTGTTATGTGTTGGAGGGTCTACCTACTCCCATTGTGTTGGGACTTCCTTGGTTGGTTAAACATAACCCTGTGATTAATTGGCAGTCCAGAGAAATAAGCCAATGGGGTGAGTTTTGCAAAAGCAACTGCATGAACACAGTCATCAGTGCGGTCGTGCCTAGTACATTGCCTCCTTTTTTGGAGGATTTTGGGGATGTTTTCTCTGAGGAGGGTGTCAGGAGTTGCCTCCTCATCACGTGTATGACTGCTCTATTAATCTCCTTCCTGATGCTAAGTTGCCTAAAGCTAGGTTGTATAATCTTTCTGGTCCTGAGAGGCAGGCTATGAAAGATTATATTTCTGAAAGTCTGGCCAAAGGGCATATTAGACCTTCATCTTCCCCAGTAGCCGCGGGGTTCTTCTTTGTGAAGAAGAAAGATGGAGGCCTACGCCCTTGCTTGGATTTCCGCGAACTTAATCGGATTACTGTTCGAGATCCGTATCCACTCCCTCTTATTCCTGATCTCTTCAATCAAATTGTTGGCGCCAAATGGTTTTCTAAATTGGATCTCAGGGGGCGTATAATCTGATTAGGATAAAAGAGGGGGATGAGTGGAAAACGGCGTTTAACACGCCGGAGGGACATTATGAGAACCTAGTCATGCCTTTTGGTCTGACTACTGCACCAGCAGTATTCCAACATTTTGTTAATGACATTTTTCGTCACCTTGTGGGGCTGTTTGTGGTTGTATATTTGGACGACATTTTAATTTACTCGCCAGATCTTGTGTCTCATCAGGAGCATGTGAGACAGGTGTTGCAGATCTTGCGAGACAATAAACTATACGCCAAACTGGAGAAGTGTGTATTTGCCGTACAGGAACTTCAGTTTTTGGGTTTTTTGGTGTCAGCCTCCGGTTTCCGTATGGACCCTGAAAAGGTGAGAGCAGTGCTTGAATGGGATCAGCCAGGGGATCTTAAGGCTCTGTAGCGTTTTTTGGGGTTTGCTAACTACTACCGGAAATTTATTTGTAATTTCTCATCTGTCGTCAAACCTCTCACTGACATGACAAGAAAAGGGACGGATTTTTCTAAATGGTCGGACAAAGCTTGTCAAGCCTTTTCCTCTTTGAAGAAATGTTTTGCTTCGGCACCCGTTCTCATCCAACCAGATGCATCTCAGCCGTTCATTGTGGAGGTGGATGCGTCTGACGTGGGGGTGGGTGCTATATTGTCCCAGGGTCCGTCCCCTGGTAAATGGCATCCGTGCGCTTTCTTTTCTAAGAAATTGTCGTCCGCCGAAAGGAATTATGATATCGGCAATAGGGAACTTTTGGCCATTAAGTTAGCTTTTGAAGAATGGCGTCACTTTTTGGAGGGGGCAGTCCACCCGGTTACCATTATTACTGATCACAAGAACCTGTTGTATTTGGAATCCGCTAAGTGTCTGAATTCCAGACAAGCTCGATGGTCGTTGTTTTTTACCAGGTTTAATTTTGTCGTCACTTATCGCCCGGGGTCTAAGAATGTAAAGGCTGATGCCTTGTCTCGCAGTTTCCCAGGGGCCGGGAAAACGGATGACCCGAGTCCTATCCTTCAGGAGGGGGTGGTAGTGTCGGCTGTATTTTCTGAGCTTGAGGAGGAGGTGTTAGAGGCTCAGGGGGACGCCCCTGCAGGACCTCCAGGGAGACTGTTTGTCCCAAATCTGTTGAGACAAAAGGTTATTGAGGCACATCATAATTCTGCTCTAGCAGGACATCCAGGGAGTAAGGCTACTTTAGATCTCCTTTCTCGCCGGTTTTGGTGGCCTAATGCTAATAAAGATGTTATAACTTTTGTTGCGTCATGTGGGGTGTGTGCTCGCTCTAAAACCCCTCATACCCGTCCGTCTGGGACCCTTTTACCCTTGAAACTTCCGGAGCGTCCATGGACTCATTTATCTATGGACTTCATTACGGACCTTCCTCCGTCGTCAGGGAATACTGTCATACTGGTGGTTGTTGACAGGTTCAGTAAGATGGCACATTTCGTTGCTCTTCCTGCACTCCCTAATGCTAAAACTCTGGTGCAGGTGTTCATTAGGGAGATCGTTAGACTTCATGGGTTGCCTTCTGATGTGGTGTCAGATAGGGGGTCTCAGTTTGTGTCCAAATTTTGGAGGGCATTTTGTTTACGTCGGGGGATGCAATTGTCATTTTCCTCAGCTTTTCATCCGCAGACCAATGGTCAGACAGAGCGTCTGAATCAGAGCTTAGAGACATATCTCCGGTGTTTTGTCTCAGAGAACCAAGAGGACTGGTCTTCTTTCTTGCCTCTGGCAGAGTTCGCTCTTAACAACAGGCGGAGCGAGTCCACTGGTAAGTCCCCGTTTTTTGGGGCATATGGTTTCCATCCCCAGTTTTGTACTTTCAATGGGGGGGGCCCTTCTGGGGTTCCTGAGGAGGAGCGTTTCTCGTCGTCACTTGCTTCTGTGTGGAGAGGTGTATTGAATAATCTGAGTGCGATGGGGAACCGTTACAAACGTATGGCTGATAGGAGGAGAGTTTCTGGTCCAGATCTGAATGTGAATGATCTGGTATGGTTGTCTACCAGGAATATAAAACTTAAAGTGCCCTCCTGGAAACTGGGTCCCAGATTCATCGGGCCGTACAGGATCAGTTCCATAATTAATCCTGTGGCATTTCGTCTGGACCTCCCTCCTACGTTTAAAATTCATAATGTGTTCCACAAGTCATTACTTAAAAGGTATGTGGCACCAGTCATACCGTCACCTCTACCTCCTCCTCCTGTGTTGGTCAATGGTAACTTGGAATTTCAAGTATCAAAGATCATTGACTCACGTCTGAATCGCCGGTCCCTTCAGTACTTGGTGCATTGGAAGGGGTATGGTCCAGAGGAGAGGACGTGGGTCCCTGCGTCTGATGTTAACGCAGATTGTTTGGTTCGGACCTTCCACAGAACTCACCCGGGCAGGCCTGGCCCTGAGGGTCCGGAGGCCCCTCGTAGAAGGGGGGGTACTGTCATGTGTGCATTGCCACGAAGATCGTCGCGGTTGCACATTTTGACTTCTCACAGCTGAGCTGCTGTTTCTTTGTGTTTGGCAGCTAGGGAGTTAATTCTGTCTGTGCTCGGTTCTGGGACTGGGTGCAGTTTCTCCCGGCTGCAATTGATTATTTGTTGATTGGTTTCCTTTAAATTCCTGGTTGTCTGCTTGGGGAGTTGCCAGTGAAACCTTCATGCAGACCACAGATAGGAATGAATCTGTATAGACTTTAGTTGTGAGCTCCTTAGTTGTTCTAAGCTCAACTTGGTTAGAGTTTATTTCCCAGACCATTTATGTTCCTTTGGTGTTTGAGTGTGTATGCAAGCGAGTGTTATCCTGTCTGTCTTATATGTCTAATCTGTGTATTTAGCTGAGATCAGCCCATATCCCTTTGGTGGTAGTCAGGATCCTTCTTAGGACTGATTACAGGGTTCAGGGTCTGATAGGAGACAGGGTTAGGTTGGAGACTTGGACCTCTGAACCATTATCAGTACCTCCAAGGTGAGGGATTAGTTAGGACCCCAGTTTAGGGTCAGGTTAGATCCTGGTCCACCTCTTTCCTGTTTCAGCTCATCAAGTCCTCAAGATTAACCCTGAGTTCAGCAGATATCGTGTCAGGTAAATCTATTCTATACTTACATGCTGATGTTGCTATACTAGTTGTTGTATAGAGTGTTGTTCCTGTATTAATAGTTTACTGACATTGTATACATATCATTAGACAGCGTGACAAGTAGACATCAATCTGAGGTTGAGTGGGAACAGTCCCAAATCAAGTTGACCACATCTACATGTGTACCTGACTCACCCACTTCATAGATACCGTATTAACAAATGGAGAAGTAGATCTGAGGTTGAGTGGGATCAGTCCCAGATCAAGTTGGCCCCATCCACATGTATACCTGACTCTCCCACTTCACACTCTATTATTAAATGGTGGCGTAGGCATCAATCTGAGGTTGAGTGGGAACAGTCCCAGTATGGATGATTTGTTGTGAAAGAAGGTGGACCAACATGTACAGCTGCTTTATGTACATTTATATCTAAATAGTAATTTTATTATATATTTTCATGACTGATGTGCATCAGCTAGCCTTGAGGTTTTTGTATTTGCTTTGATTATCGCAAGATGATAGACAGCTCTTTACATCATTCCATAATTTACATATAGGACACAATAACATATTGTAGTAAGCCTGGTGCTTATGATTTGCAAGAAACTAGTAGAAGATGCAAATTCTCATAAGCAACCCTACTGCTTCTACAAATTGCTTCCATTACTTGCTTCCATTACTTATATTACTTATATTATCTTCTATACTTAAGAATACAGCGTACTGTACATTAATTATTCTTTGATAGGTGAAGCACTGGAATGCAAATGTAGATACAAGGTTAGATCTTCCACAACATTGTTGAAGAAATATCATCACTCGACTTAGCATTGTAATTGGGTGGGCTATGAGGGGAGAGGTCATTGCAATTACTATGAAACCTAAAGAACTCAGACGGCCACCTCTGACTTACTGGCACTTACCCTAGACAATTGATAAAAAAGGTAGAGAAGGTATTCTCTGTCTTTGCCTCTCTTCGACACTCCACTGCCTTACATAGGAAAGTTTTATAGTATGGCTGACAGCATTGTTGTCTTTATTGCATGGCAAATGTGTTATCTGCTAGAAAATAGGAATGATTGCTCTCCCTACAATGTTTAGTTAAATTAGCACTGTCATCAATGGCTGAATATGAGAACCAGTGTTGTAGACTTCATGGCCAAATGGTAAAGAAATGGTCCCCCTTGCCATAAAGGGTAGTGATTTACTTTTTGTTTTTATTAGTTAAATTAGCACTTCCATCAAAGTTTTTATCCCCTTAATATATTGTAATCATCATATTATATGGCAATGTTTACTTACAATTGCTCATTTTACCCTTTTACTCAATTAATTATTCTCTTTTCTTCTTCCATTAGATCTATGACATCACATGATAAAACTGACTCACTGAATCCTTCTGAGCTATGTAGAAATAGGAGGACCAGCTGGGTCAGGAGTGATGAAAATGCAGGGAAAAGAGACTTCCTCTTGATACATAGAGCAGAGAAAAGAGAAGAACTTACTGGGTAGAAGGGAAAAATGAGCAATTGTAAGCACACAGTGCTATAAAATATGATGACTGCAATATATTAAGAGGATAAAAACTTTGATGGGAGGAGGAGGAGTGTTTCTTTGATTGCTTGGGCCATTATGATTCATCTCTATTAACATCACATCATCATATTGAAAACTTAACAGGAGCAGGTGATGCAGAAATATTGAGCAATTGGTAAGATAAATATATTCCTTATTCTCAATATTCCCATATGTTCATTAGAAGTTTAGGCCCATTGAATGTTTTTCCCAGAAAAAAAAACCCTAGAAAAACTAATGAATACTTTTGAAAAATGATAAAAAATTGTATGTTATCAACACTTGTATCATCCTTTTCAATTTGGGTTGTTTTCTTAATTAATATACAGTAAAGCATTTTGTAAACAACAAAAAATATATATACTGTATATAACTGATATTTTGATGCCAATCTGATAGGGAAGGAATCAGACTTTGCTATTGAAATTTGCTTTGTAGCTAGCCCCTTTTATATATCTTACAGTGCTAGTCTTATGTTGATGCAAAGACAGACAGGAACCTCCTGGCAGCACAACAAATTTCTGGTCATCAGGGATGACATTAATAAATTATAGGGATTAGCATTTGAAACTGATTTAAACAAGTTGTTTTTTGTTACATTTTTTGTATAGCTGTTGAAGAACTTTACCAGATCGTCTGTAAATTAACTTCATTGATCTGCAGACTTCTCATTTCAAGTCAAAATGAGATGGGACAAAAACTGAAATAAAATAGTCTTTTATGGGGTACAAGGCAATTTCTAGGAATCTGGAACCACAGTGAGAGCCATTATCACAGAACTACTGACCTCGAGCCTTAGCTCAGGTCAGCGAGCATGACTCTGACTCCACAGGAATACATGGATTGGGAAACAATGGGATTCATAGGAGAACAGGAAAGTAGAAGCTATACAAGAGTAACATTAGTCTTAGTCAAGTACTTATGGTTAGAGATGAGCGAATTTTCCTTTTTTCGGGTCGAGTCGGGTTTTGTGAAACCCGACTTTCTCAAAAGTCGAGTCGAACGAAGTCGGCCGACTAACGGAAATGCTCGGGTTGGAGTCGAAAATCCGACCCCAATGCAAGTCAATGGGGAATAAAAGTCAGCAGGGAGTGGAGAACAGTAAACACACCTACAGTGCCCATTTTCAGAGCCGGCGGGCGACTCAGCCAAGGAGCGGTGCCGCGCGGCTTTGAGCGGCGCGGGATTCAAATCCCTCCAAAGCGGTGCGGCACTGCTCATTGGCAGAGCCGGTGGGCGGCTCAGCCAATGAGCGGTGCCGGCGCGGCTTTGGCGGGGGATTTGAATCCCGCGCCGCACCACTGCACATGTCATCTCGTTGCCCACAGTGTACGTCCTTGCTCATTGGTGAAAAAAAGGCGCCTGCAAGTATTCGCGGAAATCCAACTTGGGCGCTCTGGTCGACGACCGCTCGGCCATCTCCACGCTATGGTCGGGTTTCGGCCAACGAAACCCGACTTTGGCTAAAATCAGCGACTTTTGAATCTGACCGACCTGTTTCGCTCAACTCTACTTATGGTATTTAAAACAGTTTACCACCATCAGGGCAAGACTTAGACAATAATGCAGATCTCAGTTCAATGATGGTATACAGCACTTCATAGAAAAATAGGGTCAACTTTACCCATAAATGAGGCGCACGTCTAATCCAAGAAGTCCCTCTTGGAATAATGTCCAATATTCCTAAGCAAAGAAGACAGCGCCTCACATGGTGAAAATTAAATCACATTTATTCTGCCTTCTGTGGCGACGTTTCGATCCCAATAATCTTTATCAATGCCACATCGGGATTGTTGAAGTGACTGCTTACATCATTGATGGACTCTAGAGATTTTGGGCATGTATGTTCATTTATATTAGGTGGATTAGCGATCAGAGGGTGCATTTATGGTGCTTTGAAGGTACTTTGCCAACCCTTGACAAAATGGATTGTTTTTAAATTGGGTATATGGGGCTTCAACTCTATAATTGTTTGTATATATTTATGTATGTATTTGATTGGTGCTTGATAATTATGGGGTGGTGTTTACACTATTTAAGTGGGGTTAAGACAATTTGTTCTGTGCTTGATAAAGATCATTGGGATCGAAAGGTCACCAAAGAAGGCAGAATAAATGTGATTTCATTTTCACCAACGTGTGAGGCACTGTCTTCTTTGCTTATGAATAATGCAGATCTGGCACACAAAGTACACCAGCCCAAATATTAAAACACCCCTCTCACCCACCCATCAAGTACAAATAGTAGCATGCAATGCAGGGTTCAGTGAATGTTGCTTTACTTGGTCATGACCATCACCACTCCCTTAAATGGGTTGTTCCACCTCTCGGATGCTGCTCCCTTCTTTGTTGACAGGTAGCAGTAGTTGTGTCATCATGACTTCAGCATGTGACCGCTGCTGGCAATCACTAGGATTAGCGGTCATGAATAGGTAAGGAACCATACATGTTAAATAACAATATATCTATTTCTGCCCTCTTCGCTTCAAAGGAAGCACTTGGCTTGGCCAAGTGCTCCAATGTTCTCTATGATAGAGCTGCTGTCAGACTTCTCCAGACTCATCTGCCCTCCTGTAGATTTCTCTGGTGGGGACTTTTCTCCTGGAGTAGAAAAGGATCAGTCATTGGAAATCCATCAGGTCAGATCCTTCTCTCCATCAAATGTCATCTGTAGCTGGAAAATTGTGATATCACGATATACATTAAAACGTTAAACACCTGTCACTCAAGCACTGCACGCACGTCACACAAGCACAGTGCATTCATCACAAAATCACAGTGCACACATCACACAAGCAGAGTATACATGTCACAAGCACAGTACACATGCTGCACTAGCACAGTGCTCTCATCACACAAGCATGGAGCACAAATCACACAGTACAGCCCACTTGTCACACAAGCAAAGCACACATGCCACACAAGCACAGTGGCCACATCATACAAGCACATCACACACTTCAAACAAGCACACCAGCATAGTGCACACATCACACAACCACAATGCACACATCGCACAAGCACAGCACACGTTGCACAAGCACAGCACACGTTGCACAAGCACAGCACACCTCGCACAAGCACAGCACACATCGCACAAACACATTGCACACATTACACAAGCACATCGCACTCATCCCACAAGCACAATACAACAACTATGATTACCTCCCTGTATATGTTAAGCACAGATTCCACCGTGAAGGTAAGCCTCAGCTTTAAGTACCATTTAGCCACTATGAAGCTCTAAAGGTTTCTATGTGTATGCTTGAATTATGTCAAATATTTGATCATATATCTTTGCAAATTGCCCCATTCATCCCATTATTCTCTTTACATTGTATTCTGCTTATCATCTATGGGTATTCAAGATGCACACATGCTTCTCTAGATAATATAATTACTTACCGCTATGAAAATTACAACCTCCTCCAAGAAGACAGACCATTTTCATATCACCAGAATCATTTTCAGCATAATCTTTGCAATAGAAAAAGCCACAGGGAAAATTACAATTAGAATGGACTCTGTGTTGATTACTTTGTACTGTTAAGATTGAACATGCAATCAGTTTATTACAGCTGTCATTACATTTAATACTTTGCAATATGGCTTTCATAAAATTTCAGTCTTAATTACTGCTGCAGTTTTCTGTACAGCACAAATAATGGCAAGAACTTTTTACATCTAGAGTGTAGAATACAATAAATCGTACATTTCTTGCTTTTGTCGGTTTTTTTCTCACAGTAGATCTCAAGAAGGCAGAAAGAGAAGATTCAGCTTGAATCTGTATATTATATTTATTAAAGTACTGCATTCAGATAGCACTACTACTCTTCCTCATACTACTACTACATTGTACTAATGATATTAAAATAATACATCAATAATAATAATAAAAACTCATTCTAATATTGGAAGGCTAATTGAAAAACTAATCTGATAGTGACTTTTATGATTGTACCTTATTCATAATTTAATTTGCACCTTTTTTGGTTTCATCCATGTTTTGTCTTCTGTTCGACAATGTGGCTGTGGTTTTGTTTAATCAGGTGTTGTAGCCTAACTCACAATTTGTGAATTTTTAAAATGTTATGAAATCATGGTGCAACAGATTTTCAGTGACCTAGTGGAGTACAAGATCATGTGACTTTTTGTGCAAAAAAAGGGTAAAACACAAAACATAAGAACATTTTGAAGTTTGCAAAAAATTCATTCACCCCCAAGCAACATTTTGAAGAATTTAAATAAGCAAAACCCACTAGCATTCGACACTGTAGTTTGGACTTAGATGCTTTGTTTCGTAGACAACTACCACCTGTTGTCAGAAGCTTAAGTAGAAATGAAAAAATAATAAAACCAAATGGTGCTTAGGGCCAAGGAAGGATAAATGCAAATTACCCTGTGTAATTTACCTAGATCGGCATTTGAAAGTGATGTTGCACATACACCGCTCCTACAGTAAAGGAGGGGTAGTGTGTATGGGGACATGGTGCCAGATAAAATAGAAGAGTATATATCAGTACCATGCTGGGCCACAGAAAATAATATACAGGAGTATTATCTGTTTCTGCTGCTGTATAGAGGAAGAGCAGAGTGCGTTAATTCCAACCGGCACAGAGGTAGGGGATGTGCAGTATGGTGTAGAGCCTAGCATGGTGTCATTGAAATTTCTGCTGGTGCACCCGGTATAGGTGAATAAGTCCAGGGTATGTGTGTTGTTGCACAAGCCATAGTTGAGCAGCGGACATAGAGGAGAGGACACGATCCTGTGGATCCTGCTGAAGCCTCGTGCCGGAGGTAAGTAGTAGATAAAATATCTTAGTAGTCCATCAAGGAGATCTCCAGGGATGTGAATCCTAGTTGAAGAGACACGCAAGACTATGGTGCGTAAGGAGATGTGGCGGGGAGCCACGTAAATAAGTTCACTGCTGTGCAGTGATTCAAACTCAACAAGCTCTGCCCCGGCTAGTGGCAAGCGCAGAGGGAATCACTGCCGATAGACCCGAGCGGTGAGGCACCGCCTAGTGGGTCAGGGTAGTGACGTCACTCCCGTACAAATAGTTGGGTTAATAGAGAGGTAGTAGTCCGTAATCCACTGCGTTTCAAAAGCTTGTGGCTTCTGATAGAGAACACAAGAGCCCTCAGCTTAGTGAGCGCTCCAGTGTATAGGAGTGTTGGCCGTGATGGCTGTCGGCCGAAACATCATTCTAATGTGTATGGCAAGCCTAAGATGTGAATAATATAATAGGCCTCAATTAGTACTGTCACTTAGAGATGAGCAAATCTGCTTGAGGTGAAATGAATGTTCTTTTAATTTTGCAAACTATTTGGATTCTCTTGAATGCATTTTTTTCTGCAATTTGCTTTGTGTAAATTGCTAAATTACAGAAGACTGCAAAAAAAGAAAAAAAACACCTTGCTGCTCAACTGTCCCCCTTCCAAAGCCCACTCTCCAGTGCTTTGAGTACCCTCTTTAGTTCTTCCATGATCTTCCCTCAGTAGATTCCAACACCTAGTAGTCTTCACACATTAAACCATTGTTGCCCAAGACACTAATTTGGTCTTGGGTGATGTTTGCCTTGGCCAACAAGTCAAAAAAGATATATAGAAGATGGGACTCAAGGTTGCAGTGGTGAGGCAGGTGAACAGCTACCGTATTTTTCAGACTATAAGACGCACCTGACCATAAGACACACCCCAAATTTTCAGAAGGAAAATAGGGGAAAAAAATAAAGTGTCAAATGGGGTTCCGTCTTACAGTCCGAATTCAGCTTACCAGTGAAGGGATCAGCACAGGTGGATGATTGGTCACAGGGGTCATTTGATCGGCCAGGCTGATGCGGTGGCAGGGGCTCTGTGCTCTGCGGCAAGGGCTCTGTGCTCCGCGGCAAGCACTCTGTGCTCCACAGCAGGGGGCTTTGTGCTCCGCAGGAGGGGCTTTGTGACCCTGGGGCAGGGGGCTCTGTGCTCCAGGGCAGGGGCATTGTACTCCGGGGCAGGGGGCTCTGTGCTCCGGGGCAGGGGGCTTTGTGCTCTGCAGGAGGGGGCTTTGTGCCCCTGGGGCAGGGGGCTCTGCTCCGGGGTAGGGGCATTGTGCTCCGGGGCAGGGGGCTCTGTGCTCCGGGGCAGGGGGCTCTGCTCCGCATCAGGGGGCTTTGTGCTCTGGGGCAGATGGCTCTGTGCTCCGGGGCAGAGGGCTCTGTAGTGTGGTGGTGGCAGGCATTGTGCTCCGGGGCAGTGGCAGCGGCTCTCTGTGCTGTGTGTGGGGGCTCCGCCAGCATTTCATCAAAGCCCGGAGGCCCCCCTTCTCTGTTAATGCGATGCTGCAATGGCCTCCGGGAACATGGCTGCCGGCAAGATGGCCGCCGGGCCAACGCATGCTCAGATTCAGATCTCGGGACGAGATCTCGTTGCCGAGATCTCGTGACGAGATCTCGTTGCTGAGATTTGCATCTGAGCATGCGTTGGCCTGGTGGCCATGTTGCCGGCGGCCATGTTCCCGGAGGTCACCGCAGCATCGCATTAACGGAGGAGCGGGGGCCTCCGGGCTTTGACGAAATGCCGGCGGAGCCCCCCTACACAGCGCAGAAAGCCACTGCCACTGCCCCGGAGCACAAAGCCCGCCACCACCACACAACAGAGCCCCGCCGCACCGCCACAGCCGCACCAGCCTGGGAAGGGAGGCTGCATCAGGACCGCCACCAATGGGATTTGTAAGTGTATTGCGACCATAAGACGCACCCCCATTTTCCCCCAAAATTTTTGGGGAAAAAAGTGCGTCTTATGGTCCGAAAAATAAGGTATTTTTTTACCCCGTATGTATTATACCTTGAGATCTGCAGAAACCCCAGAGAATAATAAGGAACTTTCAATTTACATTAAATAACTTTGATTTAAATTAATTTCCTGGCCAAATTTGAGCAATCTACAGAATTTAAATTCTGGCCGAATTGCTCATCACTACTGTCATTCAATTCCCAACCCTCGCATGTTAATAATTATATTGATTATAAGTTTACTGTAAACTCAGTCCCAGTCTACACAGCAAAGCTGAAATAAAAAACTGAAGAAACCAGGAAATTCCAGTTTTACAGAGTATTTTCGGGACTAATGTGAAAATGTTTTCTGTAATTTATTTATATGAATAGTTGCATAAAAAGGAAAAAATATATTTTTTAAACAGAATAATAAGCTGTTGCAAAATGTATCTACTTTTTAAACTTTAACATTATGTTGTAGGTAAGTGAAATGCTTGAAAGATGCATTTGAAATGTTGAGGTCTGAATCTGGTATTGTTTTTAACACCTAAACATGTAAATTGTTTTTTATTGTAATAAAAACAACTGAAAAGCTACACATTCCAACCAAGTAAAGAAATGTGCCGCTCTGAGCCTATTGTACTAAAATCTTCATAATTAACACATTATCCTTGATTGATGTGACCTTAGATTTAAAATGTTCTTAAATGATGAGCACGGTGATTCATTTTTAAACATGTATTGTTTGGATAACAAACATTCTGGGGGATTTTAAAAGATTAGTGTTACATATGTCTGTCTTAAACTGGAAAGCGCAGTTTCATTCTGGAATGAATTTATACAGATCGAATTTGTGACTGTCCAAATTAAATTTTGAGTAATTCACTTCTTTTTACCAACTTGTACATTTGGAAATTGGACACTGTTCGATCTGAGAAACAATGCATGGCAAATCAGTCAAACCATTTTAGCCAGATTATAGTACTAGTTTTATATCATACTCCATCAAGTTTATTTGAAGGTAGCAATAAAATGAAAGAGCCGATAATGTTAAATTGTTCATTCTTTCACAAAACGTTAAATATTGGGAATAGTATAATGAATGATTGGGTTTATATTATGGGTGGAAATCAGATATTTTGAATCCAGCCCTTCCCCACAAAAGAAATCATAGTCTGAAATTTTGACCACGAAAAATACAATTTGGGGTCTATAAAATCAAGTGTAAAGTACAATTGTTTTTAAATAGAAGTTTAGATTAGAGGCTAAGTTTTTTTTATTGGAAATTAGATTGAGAAAATATGAGCTTTTTGTACAGCAGGCTATTTGTAACTTTAAAATTCCGAAATGTTAACTTGTAATAATGTTAATCGGAAAACAAAGCATTTCCATTGTCTTTCTTGTATTATGCAGTTTCGAGTCGGTTGTTTGATGAGAAGAAGAGAAAACATGCCTGACTTTGCTTGACATAGCTTGACATTTGTAACCTTATGGAAATGTTTATTAAGTTATTTATTTATAGCAGGCTCAAATATATCTTATCCGAGACAAGATGTCTTGCGAGGTCTTGGTCACACTATAATAAAATACAGGGGCAAAATAAATTATGGACACAATATATCACAAAACCAAAGAAAGTAGTTACAAGTGTAGTTAAAAAGTATTGGAACATGTTGAACCAAAGGAAAGATAACACTGAAACTTCTACTTTCATTGGGCTGACCATTAAAATAAGGCTTTGAAAATTTTCATAAATAAAATAAGAATTACTATGAACATGTATAAACCTATGTTATGTACCTATGTGTATATATATGTATATGTATATATATCAGTTCAGATAAGTATTGAACACGTCACCAATTTTCTAAGTAAATATATTTCTAAAGGTGCTATTGACATGAAATTATCACCAGATGTCGATAACGACTTATTCAATCCAATACAATAAAAAGAGGTGCAAAAAGCCATGGAAAGTCATGATACCAACTGAAATCTGTCCTATCATGCTCCTGGGTTTGAATCTTTAGCATGTGTTTTGTGGTTGACTTTTCTGTCCTCTGAGCCACAGCAGACACACTTTTTCTCTGGGTCTTTAGTTTCTGTTATTCTGTCTGCAGTCCATTTAACATCACACAGGTATTTTCATTTGCCTGCCCTATCACTTTTCAGGTACGGCTTTATATCCTGTTCCCTGCTGGCAGTGCCTGCTGGTGATAGTTTCTTGCGGATGTTTAGCCATTCTGCTATAGCTTATAGCCAGTCAGTTAAATTCCAACTAGGGTTTAGCTCCATGCTGTTTCTGTTCTTTACTTTGCACCTGCCTTCTATTTTTTTTAAGTAATCTAGCAGTACATACTTTATGCTTTATTTTGTATTTCATAGTTTACTAACTTTGGGATCTTTGCTTTTATCAGCACATTTTCCCTTTTGTAGGTAATTTACACTTTGCACAGCCCTACGATTCTTTAGGAGGAATGTGAAGCGGTCAACAGCTTTTCAGACAGTTTAAGTCCTAGCTGCCATCTTCTATTTTCTGGTTAAGGTTATCGCTGCTCATGCAGGAACCTTTAGAGACTGTTGGAAAAATCTCTAGTCTGTACAGGAACCGGCAGGGTCAGTTGCAGTTTTTAGTTTGTTAACTATTTTCCCAAGTGAGTTGCTATGCTAGCATAACATATTAGTAATTTGAAAGCAATCCTGACACTTAGTGAAAATTAATATCAGCTGGTTCATCTTATGGCTAATAAAAAGATGTCTCTGTTGTGAATGTGTTAGAAATGAGTTCTGAGCAGAAGCTCCCTCTGGTGGTTGCAGACAGTGCTGAACCATTTAGTGAAGATTGGCAATCAGGAGTTACAGACTGGTCCTATATAAGGGAAGTTCCCTCCCATCAGGGTTGCCGGTGATCAATTGTTCTTGTCTAACTGCTGTTGTTCCTGGTTCACTTGGAAGCCTGCTGAATCTTGCCTCTTCTCCTGCTCTCAGATAAGATATTTTCTGATTTTATTTTTGTGCTTGCTTTTTGCATTGTTTCCTGCACTCTTGTGGAGGTCAGCCAGGTCCCCTCCTGGGGCTTGTGCTCCTCTCAGTTTATCTGAGCCTCTGTTATTTGTTCATTTGCCTTTTCCAGTTTTTTCAGTGGCTGCGGCTTAGTTTTGTTACACCAGAGAACTAATTTAGGTGGTAGAGGTCGTGTGATCTAAGGTGTTTTTGTAATTAGTAGAGTTGGTACTTTTTAGGGTTTTTTGGGATTGCAGTAAGTGCCCTTCCTATCCTTTTCTGTCTAGGAAGTTTGGGCCCCAACTTTTGCTCATACTATTTTCTGTCTGTGTCTGTATTTCCTCTTGTCTAACCGCCATTACATGTTTGGGGGCTTCCTATGTTCTTTGGGGATCTGCTCCGGGGCAGATAGTTTTCCTCTTTCTATCTTTAGGTGTAGTTAGCTTCTCAGGCTGTGACGAGGCATCTAGGACCAACGTAGGTACGCTCCACGGCTGCCTTTAGTTGTGGTGGTTAGTCAGGGTACTGCAATCCAGTAGATTCCAACCTCTCTGGTGTATTGCCGTTTTTGCCTGCTCTCCTCAGCTACCAAAACATAACAGTATCACCGGCCAAACTGAAAATTATATGGTACTCACAGAAGGGAAAAATAGTGTGGAAAAAAAAAAAGATTGTCAGGGTTGTCAGAGATTTTTTTTTTTTCCCTCTTTTTATCTGGGTGCTGAGGAGGATTTTTTTTTCTCTCAAAGGAGCTTACACAGTTGTCTGGCCATGTGGATCAGCTTGCCACTGAAGTTCGGAGTATTGCTATCTATCTTGCAGGGTTGCCTGTTGTGGAACCTAGGATTCCCATGCCAGATTTGTTTTTAGGGGATAGAGCTAAATTTCTGAATTTCAAAAATAACTGTAAGTTGTTTTTTGCCTTAAAACCTAAGTCCTCAGGGAACGCAGCGCAGCAGGTTCAAATTGTCATCTCTCTCCTGCGCGGCGATCCTCAGGATTGGGCTTTTTCCCTGACACCTGGGGACCCTGTTTTGAGTAATGTCGAAGCATTTTTTCTGGCTCTGGGGTTATTGTACGATGAACCTAATGTCACTGATCAAGCTGAAAAAACCTTGTTGGCATTAAATCAGGGGCTTGAGGACGCTGAGTTATACTGTCAGAAATTTCGTAAGTGGGCAGTCCTGACCAAATGGAATGATGATGCTTTGGCAGCCCTTTTTCGGAAGGGTCTGTCAGAGAATGTAAAAGATGTTATGGTGGGTTTCCCTGCTCCCTCTGGTCTCAATGATTCTATGTCATTAGCGATTCAAATTGACAGACGTTTGCGTGAGCGTAGAGGTATGCGTGGAATAGTGTTGCCTTGTGAACCAGCTTCTGAACCCATGCAGTGTGATAGAGTGGATTCTGGGGCACAGCGTCATGAGTTTCGAAAACGCAATGGGTTATGTTTCTACTGTGGTGACGCCTCTCATGCTATTTCAGTCTGCCCTAAGCGGGGAAGACGTTTTGCACGCTCAGTTGTCTTGGGTAGTGTTCAGACTAAATTTCTGTTGACTGTTACCCTGATTTGCTCCCTGTCCACATTTTCCGCTCAGGCTTTTGTTGATTCAGGAGCAGCTATTAACCTGATGGATTTTGATTTTGCTAAACGTTGTGGGTTTCCCTTGATACCCCTACGAAAGTCTATTCCCCTACTGGGGATTGATTCTACCCCTTTGGCTGAGAATAAACCCCAGTTCTCTACTCAGGTGATAATGAGGGTTGAACCTGATCATCAGGAGAGTTGCAAATTTTTGGTGCTGTATAATCTGCATGACATTATTGTACTAGGTTTCCCTTGGTTACAGTCTCATAATCCTGTTTTGGATTGGAAATCTGTGTCTGTAACCAGTTGGGGCTGCCAATGTGTTAATGCCAACACTCCTGTTTTTTCTGCCTCTCCCCTGGCTCAGGATGTTCCTGACTTTTTGACTGATTTTTCTGATGTGTTTAGCGAAAGTAAATCTGCATTCTTGCCAGCCCATAGGAGCTATGACTGCGCTATTGAATTAGTGCCTGGTAGTAAATTCCCTAAAGGTCGCCTTTTTAACTTGTCTGTACCTGAACATGACGCTATGCGGTCTTATATCAAGGAGTCATTGGAGAAGGGTCATATCAGACCATCCTCTTCACCCTTGGGTGCCGTTTTTTTCTTTGTGGCCAAAAAGGATGGTTCATTAAGGCCGTGTATTGATTATCGTCTCTTGAACAATATCACTGTGAAATATCAATATCCGTTACCCTTGATTTCTGACCTGTTTTCCAGGGTGAAAAGTGCTACTTGGTTTACCAAGCTTGACCTCAGGGGGGCGTATAACCTTATTCGCATTAAGCACGGGGATGAATGGAAGACGGCATTCAATACCCCAGAGGGGCATTTTGAGTACCTAGTGATGCCCTTTGGGCTCACTAATGCTCCTTCTGTCTTCCAGTCCTTCATGAATGACATTTTCAGGGATTTTGTGGATAAATTTCTGATTGTTTATTTGGATGATATCTTGATTTTTTTCCAATGACTGGGACTCTCATGTGAAACATGTTCGGACTGTGTTCCAGATTTTGAGAAAGAATGCTCTGTATGTGAAGGGATCAAAGTGTCTTTTTGGCATACAGAGGATCTCATTTCTGGGATTCATTTTGTCCCCATCTGTTATTGAAATGGACCCGGTCAAGGTTCAGGCCATCTGTGATTGGGTCCAACCTACTTCATTAAAGGCTCTTCAGAGATTCTTGGGTTTTGCCAATTTTTATCGTAAATTTATTGGTAATTTCTCTGTTATTGTTAAACCATTGACTGATTTGACCAAAAAGGGTTCTGATGTGGTGAATTGGCCTCCTGAGGCAGTCTCTGCGTTTCAGGAACTTAAGCAGAGATTCATTTCTGCTCCTGTTCTACGGCAGCCTGATGTTTCTCTGCCATTTCAGGTGGAGGTTGATGCCTCTGAAATTGGGGCAGGTGCCGTTTTGTCCCAAAGAGATCCAGAGACCTCTAAAAGTAACCCTTGTGCCTTTTTCTCTCGAAAATTTTCTCCAACTGAACGTAATTATGACGTGGGTAATCGGGAGTTATTGGCCATGAAGTGGGCTTTTGAAGAGTGGAGACATTGGCTGGAGGGAGCCAAACATCAGGTGGTGGTCCTCACGGACCATAAGAATCTGGTTTATCTGGAATCAGCCAAGCGACTTAATCCTAGACAGGCCAGGTGGGCCTTGTTTTTCACACGTTTTAATTTTGTGGTTTCCTTTCTTCCTGGCACTAAGAATGTTAAGGCGGATGCCCTCTCGAGGAGTTTCCTTGCGGACTCTCCTGAGTTATCTGATCCTGCTGTTATTTTGAAAGAGGGTGTAGTTCTTTCCGCCATCTCGCCCAATTTGAGACTGGCTCTGGAAGGGTGTCAGGAGGATAAACCCGAGCGCTGCCCTATTGGGAAATTGTTTGTCCCAGACCGATGGAAAAAGAGTGTGATGTCTGAGATTCATTGTTCCACGTTGGCCGGTCATCCCGGAATTTTTGGTACCAAAGACTTGGTTAGTCGGTCCTTTTGGTGGCCTACTTTGTCTCGTGACGTCAGGGAATTTGTGCAGTCCTGCGGGACTTGCTCTCGCTCCAAGCCTTGCTCTCGCTCTAGTGGTTTGTTGATGCCATTGCCTGTGCCCAAGAGACCATGGACCCATATCTCTATGGATTTCATTTCCGACCTCCCTGTTTCTCAGAGAATGACCGTTATCTGGGTGATTTGTGATAGGTTTTCCAAAATGATACATCTTGTGCCATTACCTAAGTTGCCTTCCTCCTCTGAATTGGTGCCTTTGTTCCTTCAGCACGTGGTTCGGTTACACGGCATTCCTGAGAACATTGTGTCTGACAGAGGAGTCCAGTTTGTTTCCAGATTTTGGAGGACTTTTTGTTCTAAGCTTGGTGTTCAATTGTCTTTCTCCTCGGCTTTTCATCCTCAGACCAATGGACGAACTGAGAGAACAAACCAGACATTGGAGACTTATCTGAGATGCTTTGTGTCTGCTGATCAGGATGACTGGGTCTCTTTTTTGCCTTTGGCTGAGTTTGCTCTTAATAATAGGGCTAGCTCTGCCACTTTGATGTCTCCATTTTTCTGCAATTTTGGGTTTCACCCTCGATTTTCTTCGGGACAGACGGAGGCTTCTGTCTGTCCGGGTGTTGACTCTGTTGTGGAGCGTATGCAGCAGATTTGGGACCAGGTAGCGGAGAGGTTGTCCCTCTCTCAGGAAAGGGCCCAGCGGTTTGCCAACCGGCATAGGACTGATGGTCCTCGGTTTGAAGTGGGGGACTTGGTCTGGTTGTCCTCAAGAAATATCCCTATGAGAGTTGCATCTCCTAAGTTTAAGCCTAGATTCATTGGACCTTATAAGATCATGGAGATTCTTAATCCTGTTACCTTTCGTTTACTTCTTCCAGGGACATTTAAGATCCATAACGTGTTCCACAAGTCCTTATTGAAGAGGTTTGTCGAGCCAGTGATTCCTATGGCTGCACCTCCTGACCCTGTTCTGGTTGAGGGCAATCTGGAGTATGTGGTTGAGAAAATATTGGATTCTCGTTTTTCTAGACGGAAACTCCAGTATTTGGTTAAGTGGAGAGGTTATGGTCAGGAGGACAATTCTTGGGTGTTTGCTTCGGACATTCATGCTAGGAGACTGATCCGTGCGTATCACAGAGCTCATCCTGACCGACCTGGTTGCCCAAGTGAGAGTTCGGTGACCCCTCCTCAAGGGGGGGTACTGTTGTGAATGTGTTAGAAATGAGTTCTGAGCAGAAGCTCCCTCTGGTGGTTGCAGACAGTGCTGAATCATTTAGTGAAGATTGGCAATCAGGAGTTACAGACTGGTCCTATATAAGGGAGGTTCCCTCCCATCAGGGTTGCCGGTGATCAATTGTTCTTGTCTAACTGCTGTTGTTCCTGGTTCACTTGGAAGCCTGCTGAATCTTGCCTCCTCTCCTGCTCTCAGATAAGATATTTTCTGCTTTTATTTTTGTGCTTGCTTTTTGCATTGTTTCCTGCACTCTTGTGGAGGTCAGCCAGGTCCCCTCCTGGGGCTTGTGCTCCTCTCAGTTTATCTGAGCCTCTGTTATTTGTTCATTTGCCTTTTCCAGTTTTTTCAGTGGCTGCGGCTTAGTTTTGTTACACCAGAGAACTAATTTAGGTGGTAGAGGTCGTGTGATCTAAGGTGTTTTTGTAATTAGTAGAGTTGGTACTTTTTAGGGTTTTTTGGGATTGCAGTAAGTGTCTGTAATGTATGTAGTACAGTTCATATAGCGTCTTGTGCTTGGGTGCGATGAAAACACAGGAGTCACAGGTTTGATATAGAAAAGTCCTGTATTACTTCATACAAGTTGGCAGAAATAGTCACACAGTTTGCAGACACAGAAACAGGAGACACAGCAGGCCAGAGTAATCCAAGCTCAGCAATCACTCTCCAATACAGATTCAGGATCTTCTTCTCTGTTACCGTAAGTCCATGCAAACGTGGGTCTTTCAAAGAGCAGGGTTCAGAGTCCACAAGTGCTTCAGAGTTCCTCAGTAGGAATAGCTGGAGTACAAGGTCCAAGGCTTACAGGAGTCAAGTCACAGGTTCACTGCAGGCTAGATTCTGAAGCACTGATTGCTCAGCTGTGGCTGCTTAAGAAGCAAAGGAGAGAATCAGGGCGGGAACATGCAAGCTGGAAACTCCATTTTGACTGAGGGCAAGATAGCTGCAGCAAGACAGAAAGTAAAATGGCTGACGAACAAACTGAGTTTCAGGAATATATACATAGAACCTTACAGTGTCCTTCCTATCCTTTTCTGTCTAGGAAGTTTGGGCCCCAACTTTTGCTCATACTATTTTCTGTCTGTGTCTGTATTTCCTCTTGTCTAACCACCATTACATGTTTGGGGGCTTCCTATGTTCTTTGGGGATCTGCTCCGGGGCAGATAGTTTTCCTCTTTCTATCTTTAGGTGTAGTTAGCTTCTCAGGCTGTGACGAGGCGTCTAGGACCAACATAGGTACGCTCCACGGCTGCTTTTAGTTGTGGTGGTTAGTCAGGGTACTGCAATCCAGTAGATTCCAACCTCTCTGGTGTATTGCCGTTTTTGCCTGCTCTCCTCAGCTACCAAAACATAACATGTCTCATTATCAAGGTGCCACATAAGAAACATCTCATAATGGGTAAAACCAGTGAGCTGTCTCAAGACCTTTGCAACCTAATTGTTACAAAATATACTCATGGCATTGGTTACAGAATAATTTGAAATCTACTGAAGTTTCCAGTCAGTACTGTTGGGGCCATAATCCAGAAGTATAAAGAGTATCATTTCACCATGTACCAGTCATGACGAGGTGCTCCCGTAAGATTTCAGACACAGGAGTGAACAGAATTATTAGCAGAGTTGTCAAAGAGCCAGTGACCTCTTGTGGTAGCTACAGAAAGACCTGAATTCAGCAGGCATAATTGTTTCAAAGAAAACTGTAAGTAATGCAAGTCTGAGGCAAGTCTGGAGATGCTTCAGGCCATGGTAGCACATTTAGGCCACATAGGCTGCTCAAAGGAGCACAAGCAACATGTGGCCTTGGCATTATGGTGTTGAAAAATGTATCCTGAGACAGTTTGGCTGTACAATTTGATCCATTCTGTAGTTCAAATGAAATAGGACATGACATACCAAGTCTAGGGCTTCAAACAGCTTCTACACAAACTATCAGATGGCATATTCTCATTGAGCTACAAGCTGCAGTCCATTACAGATGTTCTAGAAAAAGACAGCTATGAAGGCTGGAATGAAGTTTTATCCACTTCAGCGATAAGTCCTACTTTTGTCTTGTATGCAATGATAGCTGTAGATTTGTCTGGAGGCCACATGGTCAATGCCATGAAGAGGCCTTCGTTAATGATCCTCACACCTGTCCTCACCCTGGAATTATGGTGTGGCATAATGTATGGTAGCCAGATCCCTTTAATCTTCATTCTAGGTACACTAACAGCTTTTCATTACATTGGTCATGAACCATTTGATTTATCCATTTCTACAATCCCAGTTGCCATATTTAAACATGACAAGGCCAGACTGCATGTTGCTTATGACACTGTGAGCGTCTTGATAGCCAAGTGGGCAAGATTTTCAACCCTTCCTCAATGTAAGATTTCTTGAAGATAACACCCAGTTGACTAAAAAGACTAGATTTATAAACAGGGAAGAAGGGACCATACCTCAGGAATAGAGAGAAAAAATACTATGTTCAGGAAAGCAGAGGTACAAAAATTACATGTTTATGACAAGGTCCTCTTACAATACCAGAGGCTCAATTTGCGTTAGTGAAAACATTTAATTCCTGACCACTGCTGACATTAGGACAGTTCCCTGTATCAACATTCAAGTTGATTTTGGACCACAAATCTCCATCAGTACCCAATTTGATATTTCATTTTGCAGAAAATTATGTTTAATGCCCACTTGGGGAGTATGCTAATCAATCGTGTTTAGTCAAGGAGGTGGAGAGTCTGGAAACACCATCAAGCAAACTTAAGCTGTCCACCTTCTCCCCACACTGTATGGCTTTGTTGACTTCAATACAAAGCAGAGACATACTAGGCTGATTGTATGAGCCATTGCTGATATGAGAAATGATCTTGAGAGAAAATTACTTCTACACAGGTATGGACTGTGGCTGAAATTCAGCCCTGGCATTTGAAATCACACAGGCCCATGTTGTCCCCATCCTCAAGAGCCAGATGGGATATTACTAGTGTTGAGCGATATTGCTCGATATCTAAAAATATCGTATCGAAATTGAATCGCCGATAGCACTAAATATCGTCGATATCCGATTTCGATACCGGAAGTCCCATGTAAGTCTATGGGAACAAAATATCGCAACAAAAAAAACCCTTTCTTTCGTTGTAAACACAAAATATACACACATAGAATACATATATATATATACATGTCATTGTGACATATATATATACATATATTTATAGTTTATACACTTCTACATAGTAAAATCGACTCTAATTCAATTGCCGGGTAAAGACGTGACATACCCCATAGAAGTCGACGGGCTCGGTGCCGAGTACCCCGAAAACCTCTGGCTCTGTGCGACTCAACTTGGGCGTCACGAACAGGATTCTGTAGCTCGCTATAAGCGAGTCCTGTGTGCCTGAATTGCACTGGTTTTGTGCTTGAGAATTGCTAAAATCATCAGAGAATGTATTTGCCATTTTTCCGCCATATCTGCGTCACGACGAGGCACTGGTGAAGAAGAAGGGCGTGCTCTTCGTGGGTGTCACTCAGTGGCGCGAAAGCGATGGCCGCCCACTGTAAATGGTACTGCAATGTAACATCGTGCCCCACAGCTCTGGAGTTCCGCCTCCTCATCCTCCTCAGTGTGCGGAAACTAACACGAAGGTCCCGCCTCCCTACAAAAGAGGGGCCCTCTCCAGATGCTAATGACACATGTGACTTGGCAGAGATGGACACGACGAGCAGAAGTGGGAAGGGATGGAGCAGTCAGAGCTCTCCCCCCACGGAAGCGACCCGATCGCCACAGAATCACCGTTGGGCACCCGGCCTGTAAACCCTCCTACGCTGCAAGAAGCGGAGGATACCCTAAGAGGCCTGGCCCGGCACCGGGAGGAGGTCGCCAGGATGGAAGCCAGCTGGCGTGCCCTAAAAATAAACTTGGAGCGGCGCCAATCCCTCTTACCTGAAGTGTCTGACTCTGTACCGGAAGGTGAGGCACCCGTTCTAGTAGAGGAGTCCTTGCAATGTGATCCGGTTGACGTTGTCGCAGTGGAGGCACCCGTTCCTGCAAAAACCGCAGCACCGTCAGCAGCACCCCAGATCCCGCTGTCTGCCCCCGTCGCTGAGACAGAAGAAGCGACACCCGTCCTCATGGAGGAGGCCGCGCAGGCACCAGAGCACTACCTGCCTGTACCGGAGCCCCGACTGTCATCTGATTTAGAGCCGTCTGCTTCCTCCGCAGGGGAGCGCCGCCAGGACTGGGGGGCGACAGGAGAGCTGCCGCAAACCAGACACTGTAAGCTGCAGTGGAGTGGTGGAGACATGGAGCAGCTGGTGGAGGAGAATTTCAACCGGCGTCAGGAGGAAGAGTGGAGACGTTGGGAGCGGGAAGCAGAGCGACAAAGGGAGCAGCGAGAAACCCTAAAACTTCGCCAACATCACCTGGAGAAGGACCGGGCAGATAAGGACCGGATGAGAAAGGATAAAGGAACCCTGAGTGAGCCGCGGCGTAAGGGTGCAGTACGGAGCTTTAAATTGAAAGGTGGTTGGGGCTTCATCAAGGAGCCTGGACTTTATTTAGAAGTCTTTGTGACCCGGCGGGACGTGGAGGCTCACCTCCCAGAAGGACACCCGGGAGGGACCTGTTGGCAGGAGACTTGGTGACTTACACCCGACACTGGGGTTACAATGGGTGGTACGCCCTAAATGTTACCAGGTGCGACCCCTACTCCCCAGTGTGTCAGGAACCTGTGAGACCCTCGGAGCCTTCAGCCTCCCACATCCAGGCCTCTGCAAAAGTGCCCACCCCACGCCGTAAATCTCCCAAGCCTCCCTCAGTGGTCTCCTCAGCAGCCCCAGCTATGAACATGATAAGTATAGCTGGCCCGTACCCGGCGCCTGTTAGGCACCCTGGGGTTCGTACAGTCCGGGACATAGGGTTCCAGACCCGGAGGGAGATGAAAGAGGTGGCCACACAGACCCAGATAGCGGGTCACGACTTGACTGTACAGGCCACACGACGTCATCAGGTCCTGGTGGTCCTTGGTGTCTCGGATGTTTGGCAAGCACCAGAAGAGTACCAGGTGGTACCTGGAACACCCCTGCCAAAGAATTATAAATAACCCGGACAGGGTCCCTGTATGTAAATAGTTAAATTGTTTATGTACCCGGACGGGTGAATGTTCCTAAAAAAGTTTTTTAATTTAATAAAAAAAAACAAAACACAGTTTTCATTACTTTTATTACAGTGTCATCCTGCGACGCCATCGATCTCCTGTAAAAAAAAAAAAAAAAAAGTATACCACCTGACCGACGCAGTCCATAGTAACGAGTGTCCCACGACGATCCAGCTCTGCTACATCAGAATGACAGGCAGAGCCTGTCATCCCGGCGCAGCACAGCTGATTACCTGCTTCCCCGGTGGTGACGTCATCGGACTGACTGCTTTACGGCCGGGATTACCCTGCAGTCACTGCAGTTATCGCGAAAAACTGCATGTGACCGCCAGGGAGAAGATAATGGCGGCCATCAAGCAGTCCAGGACGTGACCGCCGGAGATCTTCTGCCAGGTAAGTGCCGCTGACTCCTGACAGACCCGACCGACGGACACTCACAGTGACAGTGACAAATCCGATTCCGGTATTCGATAAGACGAAAATATCGAAACGAATTATCGAAAGGCCGATAGAGCTAATATCGGCCGATAGCCGATATTTGCATTATCGTATCGCTCAACACTAGATATTACTAATATTACCCTGGATGGAGGAAAGGAAGATTTACTACAAGACCAATATTTCTAATGATACCTGTGGCCTGCTGGTGTAAGTGATGGAGTCAGCGACCTTGTGTCACAACTCTTAACAGTATGGGAGTCTTGAGAACACTGATTCTGTTAACAACGTAGTAGACAAGGCAGCCCACAATCAGATGACAGGCCCTTCTGGCATTTGCCAGAATTGCCAGATGGCCAGTCCAGCCCTGCTTCTACACACTGTGTTGTGCCGGCTGTCCTGCTGTATAGAGGCAGCAGTAAACCCTCTACGCCATTGCACAGTGTTTTTTCTGCATATTTTGATGCAGACAAAACCTGTTCTCTTGGCAATAAAAATACTGTGCTTAAAATGTAAATTTTGCAAGATTTTTGGTGTATTTTATGCTATGTTTTTTTTTTTTTTGCAGCGTTTTTTTGTGTGCGGATTACATGTGTGCTTTGTTTGTGGTAGATGTTTAACAAAGTCAGTTTTATTTACCAAAAACGCTTACAAAAACGCCATGAAAAGTGCTGTGAAATTGAGCTAAAGTGTTGCGTTTCTTGCAGCGTTTTTCACTTTTTCATTGTTTTCTATGGGTGAAAAAAAATTCAAATTCAGTCTGAACAGGTGTGTGAACAGTCAGGCCTGGATCCCACTCTTCCCTTTTCTACATTGAGATTGGCTGACACAAGGTGAGATTTTAATATTAGCGCTAAGCCCAATCCGATTGGGTACACCTTATCGCGATGGGATGTTTTTTACGCTTTTTTGATCAAAATAGTGTTAACTGAGTCCCCTATGTTATTGGCATGTACTATTACTATTTACTTATTACAGCATATATGCTCATTTTATTTTTTTTCTTGGGTTTTGTCTGTGAAATGGCCACAGTGTGAGCATGTTCTCACACATTACACGTAGACCAACTTGTAAAAGGCATCTTTTAATTTTTTAATTCACATTAAAAAACACTGCAAAAAATGCTGCGTGTGAACATAACCTTACGTTAATTCTTTTGAGCATCTTATCGATGTCTTTACTGAATGTGCACCTGTTTTTGCATGCAAACGATGAAATGTCGCAACTTAATAAATGCAAACATTAAACTCTACAAACAAAAGTCTTAGATCTACTCGGATCTAAAGAGTTAAGACACATCTGGCATCAGCAGTTCCAGAAATGTATAAAAAAAATACTGCATGAAGGGAAAAAAATGACTTTACCTTTAGGGAATAATAAGTGCAACTGCGTCACTGAAGTGCTCTGCCAAAGGTACAATTTATGCTTTTAATTTTGTTAAAAACATTTCATTATTACCATTATTTTGTGGGTCAGAAAAGACAACTCCATCTAGGCTTTCTTTCTTTCTTTTTTGTCACGTATGTATAATTTTGCAGAGATTCTACAAGATAATGGAACCTATGAAAGGATTATCTAGGTGACATAATTACAAACAAAGAGACAATCATTCTTTGTAGAAATGTGGTCACTAATGAAACAAGCATACATTAACAGTCAAAATTTAAGGGGAAAGAAAACATTTCAGCTTGAACCTTTGCCGAAGGTAATGAATAGCAATTTAGAAGTAAGGCGCTGCTACGCAGGATGCATCATTAAAATGAAAACAATGTAGCCTTGAAAATTCCGGAAGCTTCAATGCTAATAATAATCATGCCTTATGCAAATTTTTTATATTAGTTTAGTGTACAATGCACCGTATTCTGACTATTTAAAACAAGTTACAGGAAAAAAAAAAAGAAAAGTTCACACTGGTGATAGGAATGTTAAAATAAAAAGCATTACTTTTAATAAAAACTTAGACTTCTTAATATTGAAGAATAGTTTCTAATTTAAATCAAATGAATTCTTAAATTCACTCGCTAAATAGATTTCAACTGGTCAAACAGGAGAAAAAGATGAAGCATTTATCTGAATGAACCAAAAAAATAAATTATTTTAGTGCTGTTTGGGGGCACATAGAAATAACCATGTACGTTATATAATTTTTTTTTCATTATAATTATGGGAAAAAAGGAATTTTATGGTATTTGTTATATTTTTGTATGCTTTTTTTATGCTTCACAGTGAATATAATCTGTTAAAAGTAATCCTTTAGGTTTTATGCTAATGTGTATATCTAATAGGTGTAGATATTAGAGATGAGTGAATCTTTTGAAATTCAAATTCATCAACTTTTGCTAAATTTTCCACCAAAATACGATTTACAGTAAATAACTTTGTGTGAATTTTAATACTGCAAAGCTTGTAATTGTGCAGAATATACAAGTGGGTGAGAAAGAAAGAGAGAGAGAGAGAGGACCCCGCTGACCATAAGACCTTACATTCTACAGGAGAGAGAGAGGACCCCACTGACCATAAGAGCTTACACTCTACAGGAGTGAGAGAGAACCCCGCTGACCATAAGAGCTTACATTCTACAGGAGAGAGAGAGGACCACACTGACCATAAGACCTTACATTCTACAGGAGAGAGAACCCCGCTGACCATAAGACCTTACACTATACAGGAGAGAGAGAGGACCACACTGACCATAAGAACTTACACTATACTGGAGAGAGAGAGGATCCCACTAACCATAAGAACTTACACTGTGCAGAAGAGAGAGAGTACTCCGCTGACCATAAGAGCTTACACTATACAGGAGAGAGAGAGGACCACACTGACCATAAGAACTTACACTATACTGGAGAGAGAGAGGATCCCACTAACCATAAGAACTTACACTGTGCAGAAGAGAGAGAGTACTCCGCTGACCATAAGAGCTTACACTCTGCAGGACAGAGAGGACCTCGCTGATCATAAGAGCATACACTCTACAGAAGAGAGAGAGGACTCTGCTGGCTATATGAGCTTACATTCTACAGGAGAAAGAGGACCTCAATGATCATAAAAGTTTACACTCTAAAGAAGAGACAGAGGACTCTGCTAGTCATACAAGCTTACAATCCACAGGAGAGGACCTCGCTGACCATAAGAGCTTACACTCTACAGGAGAGAGAGGACACAGTTGACCATAAGAGCTTACACTCTTTACAGGTGAGAGAGAGGACCCCAATGACCATAATAGCTTACATTATACAGGAGAAAAAAAAGGACAGGAAATAGAGACTGGAGATGAAAAATGACTCTGTTGTACAAACTGTGCTCTGCTGTGAACCGCTGATCTGTGATGGACCAGGTACTGACCACCATTGTACATGGTATGATAATCCGCTAGATGTCATAACTGCAGTGCATTATGGGGTGGCCACGCGGCAATGCAAAATGATGTTTGCCTCCTCTCTAACGCTTCAGCAGTATGAGAAAAGGTGCAGGTCTTTTTTTTTAAAAAAAACATAAATCAAATCAAATTTTTTGCACATTTCAGAAAATTTTAATCTAATTCAGCTCTAGTAGATATGTTATTTTAACAGGTTTTTATAACACAAAAAAATTTGAAACAGAGGTTGGCAAATTGATTCCAAGCTAATCAAATTCATTAACAATTTAACTGAATTTTAGATGAATTTCCACGTTGGCCATTTTTATTAATTCTAAAGAGCCAGAAAGTGTTTTAAAATAATAAAGGTTATTCACAACTCACCCAGCCCTCATCTGTGCAGCTTCCCAGCCCTTCTTAATTCTGGTCAGGTCTGAAGACATACTTTTCTGGAGAATACCGGCATCTCCAACCCCTTTGTTCTGGCTGTGCCTCAAAATATCATGATGTCACACTGTGATGTGATGAGGCGTGTAGCCTCGACGTCATGACTTTGCACGAGGCTTAGTCAGTAATGTCACGTCTGAGTACAAAATGACATCATGAGTAGCAATAGGCGAACCTGAACAGTAAAGTTTGGCGTCCGTACCGAACACCTACTGTTTGGGCACAGACACCAAACACAGATTTCACCAGTAAGTTGGTGTTACTGTTACGCTGCATGACAGCGTGGCAAACACTACCTCTGATCGGCGTTAAAATCATTACTGCTGGTCAGACAGCTGCAGTTCCCACACTGTCTAAAAGCATGAGACCAAAGCTGTGAAAGTTTACCTAAGGTCACTGGCATTGGCTGATAGAATTACTGCTCCCATCAGCCTATGCCTGCTGTCACTAATAACATTGAGAGCAGACGGAGACTGATGGTATTATTCATCAGCCGGCGCCTGCGCTCTAAATAATTAATATAAAAAAAAAAAAAAACAGCTTGGGTTCCCCTGTATTTTTGATAACCAGCCAGGAAAAACTGACAGCTGGGTGCTGCAACCCTCAGCTTTAGCCTGGTTGTCAAAAATGGCGGGGACTCTGCGCCATTTTTTAAATTATTAATTATTCTTGATAACAAGCCTTGCTAATGGTGACAGATGAGGGTTGCAGCCCCCGCTGTCAGTTTTGCCTGGCTGGTTATAAAAATACAGGGGAACCCACGCCTGTTTTTTTAATTATTTATTTAGACCACAGGGGCCGGCTGATGAATATTCACATCAGCTGCCTGCTCTTGCTGTTATTAGCTGCAGCACACATAGGCTGATGAGAATAGTAGTCCCATCAGCCAACGCCAGTGACTAGAGGTAAACTTTTTACCTCTGTTCATAGCTACTGGCTCATGCTGTCATTTGATAGCATGGGAACTGTGGCTCTCTGATTGGCAGTAATGATTGTACTGCGAATCAAAAGCACTGTTTGCTGCGCTGTCATGCACATTACAGTGTGGCAAACCCTGGATATTTGGACCCACCATTCAAGTGAATGGGGCTCGGGTTCGGGTCTGGGTACCTTTCTCGTTCCCGAACCCACTTTTTTTTAACTGTTCGTCTGAATCTGCTGGACCCAAACATCTAGGGGGTCCACCCATCTCTAGTCATTTGGTGTCAGTTATAACTATGCTCATGCCACATTATGATGCCAGAGCAACGCACCTCAGGAAATCACAGATGACATCTTTACATTTGAGGCTTAGTTAGAGTGGGGTGCACCTAGATGCTGGAACAGTGGAAGAAGATGCCTGAACACCGAACTGGAGCATGGAGCAGGGAGTGGCTACACAGGTGGACAGGTGAGGGCCTTGGAGAGTTGAGTACAATTTTTATTATGGGTTCTTTAGGAATATTTAGATTTTCAGCACAAACACTCATGAAAATATAGTGCAGGAACCAGAGAAATATTGAATAACAAAACATGTTCCCAAATTTTGGCTGTCATTGTGTGCCAATATATAGCTCCTACTCTAAATATATGAAGAAAAACTAGAACAAGTAGATGAAATGAGAGGCAATACCAATTAGTTTATTCATTTATTAGTAGCTATACAGGCTTCAATTCTCACAAAAACATGAATAAAAACAGTGGTGGTCAGGAATCAATATAGGCAAATGGTATATGACATGGTGAGCCAATAGTAATAAAGTCAAATAAGAAAATACACACCTCAAAAAAAACAATGCTAAACATGTGGTCTGATATAGAAAATGATAACCCAATTGGGAAAAACATGCATCAACAATCAATAATGAATGTGCTGCTCAGAAAAATTGATGGATACAATAATCCATAAAGAAATCCCTCAATTGAGATGAGAAGTTCTAATACCAACCTCGATGAGGTATTCCCTGATCCCAAAATGCCCACCACCTCCAACCCTGACATGTGTTTGCCATCAGCTTTCATTGCAAATGATTTGGAAACCTCAGGAAAAAAATCAATTCAACCCTCTAGAAGATGCAAATGTAGGAAATGCCAAAGCTACAGCTACTCTTTACTATGGCGGTAGCGTGGTGCACCAACTATTAATTTAGCAATTCCTACATCAGTATATCTAGTGGGTATTCTGGCCCAGGATGATTTAGGTTGAATAAAACTTTAGCACTGACCCAATACAGAGGTTTTAACGCTCTATCATAGCAAAAGACCTCTTTAAATTAGAACATTCCTTATTGAAACAAAACTATAATGGCTATTATGAGAAAGTCTGAATGTGAGAAAGTGATAACTTTCTGTAAAACTGAGTACTGTGCTAACTAATAGCTTGTGCGCCCTTGCTTCCTCCAAGACCAGTAGTATCTGCTGGTTTATTTTAATTATGGTCGCTAAAGATAATGGTGACCGTCTCTGACAGATACCATTTAAAAGGGGATTGTACTTTGACCAAACTTTGCATAAACCAATGGTGCAGACAAATATAAGAAACACTGTAATATATCTTCTCAGAGAGCCACTTCTCCCCCTCTCCGCTACTTCTAGAACTTATCCTCTCAAAAAAAAACTGAAATACATCTTGTTTAGACAGGATGGATTGCCTGCACTGTAATGTAGAAAAATTAAAAAAAACACATACCATTAGATACGGCCTTCCCAAAACCCTGTCTGATGACAAATGCACAACTAGCAGGATGCAGTAGGCCTCCAGTAATAAAGGCAAGGGGCAGCAGAGAACAAACTACTGATAAAAACAGCCACCCCTACACCTACCAGATTATGGAGGGGTTGGCTGCCTAGAAGAAAAAATTGCACATTGATATGGCTTGCGTAGGACGCCAGTCACACAGGTATGTGAGATGCAATATGTCTGGCTTGCAGCCAATTAATGACGTCCTTGTATTATCAGACTGGCTGCCCAGCACTATAATATGCAACACACAGGGACAGACGCCCTAATAGACCAAGCCAACAAAAAGAGGCCTAGCTGCATCCTGCAAAAAATGATATGATAAAAAGTGCAAGAAATTAATTCATATGATAAATACACTAAATGAGGTATTGGTTAATATTTTGGCCAAAATAGATAAGCTCGCAACCCACGTCAAGGGTCCCCATACTTGCGAGTCCTAACACTGTCGATAATAAACTGCACAAATTCATCTCTTCATTTTGTTGGAATTCTTCATTCACCCAGCCTTGCAGCAACTACATCCATGGTTTCCATTTCTGCATGCCAAAAAATTGGAGAAGACAATTTCAGGTCACAGTTCATACACAATGACTTGACTGAGCAGATCAAGATGACATCCGGTAATAATACTGCAATTCCAATACCTTCCCTATGGAAATATTTTACAGCAGACTGGGGTTTAAAAAATTGTTGTTCAATCTGTTTTGAATAGGGATCAAGAAATGGTTAATGTTGAGCTCTGTAGACACAATGGTTGGCCAAGGAAACAGAACAACAGATGAAAGACACAATTAGCTATTTCTCTTTGAAATGGGAAGATGTTCAGCATTGTCATCAGCTCAGTACTGTCAATAAACAGTAGGACCGAGGCATACTCATCTACTATTTGGAGGTATGCCCTAAAGACGTCTTCATGGAAGAATTGCCTTCAAGAAGCCATAGTTTTGACAGGCGACTCAACTATGCACAAAAACATAATAACTGGGGTGAACAAAATGGTAACTGTGGACTGATGAGTTAAAATGTGAATTATCTGATTGTAACAGGAAACTGTTCACTGAGGGGCTGGAGAACTTAACAATAAGTGTATGCGTGCAACAGTGAAGCATGGTGGAGGCTCCCTGCATGTTTGTAGCTGCATTTCAGCAAATGGAGTTGAGAATTTGGTCACAATTGATGGTATCCTTAATCCTGAGAAAAACAGGCAGATACTTATCCATCGGGCATCTGATTGGCTTAAAATTTATTCTGCAGCTGGATGGCGACATCAAACATTCAGCCGTTCAGCCGATGTCATTACGGACCATCTTTAGCATTATAAAGAACTTGGATGATGTGATGATATGGCTCCCACAGGGCTCTGATCGCAACATCAGCAAGTCTGTCTGAGATTCAATGATGAGACAGAAGGATTCATCCAAGCAAATTCAACAGTTCTCCAAGATGTTTGGAACTACCTCCCTGCCCAGTTTCTTCAAAACTGTGTTGAAGTGTATGTAGAAGATTTGATGCTGTAGTGAAGGCAAAGAGCGTTCACCAAACATGGATTTGATATAGAAATTCTCTTTTATTCCTTCACTTTGCATTTTGTTAATTGATAAAAATGAAACAATTAACATTTCTATTTTTGAAAGCATTCTTACTTTGCAACATTTTCCATACCTTTCTAAAACTTTGCGCAGTCCTGTTTATCAAACCTAAAATATAATAATAAGTGTGATATAGTGGATAAAATAAATCTTTCTAGAGCATGACATTTCACTACGATCCATATGAACAACCCGTGGTTGATACATTTTACTGTATACAGTACAACTACAGATATTTTAAAAACTTCCCTTGAAAAGTCGATATCTTCACGTGACTGACACGAGGTCACAATAAAAATCTAAAGAATAAAAAAGACATAAAACATTTCTTGTAAATTTCATTTGTAGCAACGATATCATACAGTAGCAGCCATCTGTGTAGCATTATCCTTACGTGTGAGGCAAGAAGATGTTACATTTTCTAAAATTCTTACTATTGATCAGTCTGGTAAAATGAAAGAAATGTAGTTAGAAGCTCGCTACCTTGTTAATGACATTATGGTGCTTTCCAAAATAGATGTGATGTAACAGAAGCAGACATTCACGCGAGTATGTGGAAATGCTTCATGAAACACTCATCCAAACCATTTCAGGTTTCTTGGGAGTCTGAACCTACCAAACTAGCTTAAAAGAGAGAAATAGTGTCATGTCCTGTCTATCAATCCCATTTTTGCCTATAGGATAGAGATGAGAAAATCTTTTGACGTGAATTTGTTAGCTTAGCTGAATTTTGCTAGGAAATTATCAGCAATGAGTCAATTTTCTGTGAATCAAAGGTATTTCAAAGCCGTCAATTGCCCTATATAAGATATATATAACACTCTGAGGTCTCCTAGAACTGTATCCATCCCCTTATCAAACTGCAAAACCTCTTAATGTTGCTCTTATTCACTCTCCTCTGGACTACTGCAACTCTCTACTTATTGGTCTCCATGTTATTAAACTTTATCCTCTCCAATCCATCCTGAATGTGGCAGCCAGGATCAAATTTCTGTCCAGCCACTACACCGATGCCTCCACTTTGCGCCGTCATTGCGTTGTTTACCCATCCGCTATAGAGTACAATATAAACTAATTGTTCTCATCCACAAAGCTCTTCACAGTTCATCACCACCATACATCTTCCTCACTTCTGTATATCACACCACCCATGCTCTCTGTTCTGCAACTAATCTAAGACTAACATCCTCCATAATCTGAAACTCCCATTTCCATCTCCAAGACATCTCAGATGTGGTACCAGTTTTCTGGAATGCTCTACCCAAGGCAATCCAATTAATACCTAGCCCTCACATTTATTGTTAGGCTGGCTTTAAAAACTCATCTTTTTTAAACAGGTCTATCACCTCACATTACTAATTTAAGCCTCCCATTTTCCTCCTTCGAATTATTCCTCAGAATCTGGCTCCTCTTATTCATCTGTCTCCATATCCTCCTTGCACACTATACTATTTGGTAACTGTACTGATACAGATACAGGCTGATGACAAGCTCATGCATCTTTATATCATAACCCCGATTTATTAAAATGATGGCTGGGCCATACAGGACAAGCACATTTTACCTGTCATTTCCCCCTCGCCTTCTTATAGATTGCACCTTGTGAGCTGGGTCCTCAATTCTCCTGTAACTGTTGAACTATTTGTTACTTTGTATTGTCTTTATTGTCTGTACATGTCCCTGCTCAATTGTAAAGTGCTGCCGAACATGTTGGCACTATATAAATAAAATTATTATTATTATTATAAGCTGTTTAATGCAACATACTATCTTTACAGTTTCTTCAGTTTTTATGGTTTTCTCTCCCAATCTTTATTGCTGAGCTGTGACTTGTGACATCCAGATTCACCACAAAATAGCTGTTGCATTGCTTGCCTCAGCTTTTATACTGGTTTTCTCACAATTATTGCAAAAATGTCATTAAAAAGTAAATTGAAATACTGTGTTCAGTCTGTCAAGTTTACGTTAGGGGAAAATTTCCAAAAGGGACATTAGATAAAATATTAAAATGTTTATAGAATTATAGAAAACAATTCCATGTACTAGTAATACTACATTTTACTAAATAGAAAAGTTGGATATTTTTCATAAATTACTACCATGTCTCTAGGTATCTGGAGATAACTTACACTAATAACTCAGGATTTTCACTGACCTAAATATGTAGTAATCTTTCCTTCCAATAGATTTCTAACTTTAAGAAACTTTCTTAGATGTGAAGCCGGTATTATCAGCTTAAGTTCAGAGCATTACATGAAATGTAACTTTGAATTAAGTTGCGCATTGTAGCCTTCAATTTCTATGAGAAAGTCTTTCCCTTCTCCTTCATTCTTCATTTGATTCTAATGCACTCGTCTTCTAGAAATCAGTAGTGTAATATTGCTCCAGGGGTTGATATATTGACTCTTGGGAAGTTGCTTTTTCATGATTGCTGGGTTTTCCAGTCTATACATACAGTGCCTACAAGTAGTATTCAACCCCCTGCAGATTTAGCTGGTTGACACATGCGGAATTAACTTGGTATTGTGACATTTGTACTGTAGATCAGCCTGCAAGTGGGAAATGCACTGCAGCAAAAATTTTTGTTTTATTTATTTTTATTTTTTTTAAAAAACGTTAAAAGTTAATTCAGAGTGTCATTTATTATTCAACCCCTCAAACCACAAGAATTCTGTTTGGTCCCCCTAAAGTATTAAGAAGTAGTTCAGGCACCAAGAATAATGAGCTTCACATGTGTGGATTAATGATCTCTTTTGGCAGCCTTTTCTGACTATTTAAGACCCTCCCCAAACTTTTGAACAGCACTCATACATGGTCAACATGGGAAAGACAAAGGAGCATTCCAAGGCCATCAGAGACAAGATCGTGGAGGGTCACAAGGCTGGCAAGAGGTACAAAACCCTTTCCAAGGAGTTGGCCCTACCTGTCTCCACTGTTGGGAGCATCATCCGTAAGTGGAAGGCTTATGGAACTACTGTTAGCCTTCCACGACCTGGACAGCCTTTGAAAGTTTCCTCCCGTGCCGAGGCCAGGCTTGTCCGAAGAGTCAAGGCTAACCCAAGGACAACAAGGAAGGAGCTCCGGGAAGATCTCATGGCAGTGGGGACATTGGTTTCAGTCAATACCATAAGTAACGTACTCCACCGCAATGGTCTCCGTTCCAGACGAGCCCGTAAGGTACCTTTACTTTCAAAGAGTCATGTCAAGGCTCGTCTACAGTTTGCTCATGATCACTTGGAGGACTCTGAGACAGACTGGTTCAAGGTTCTATGGTCTGATGAGACCAAGATCGAGATCTTTGGTGCCAACCACACACGTGACGTTTGGAGACTGGATGGCACTGCATACGACCCCAAGAATACCATCCCTACAGTCAAGCATGGTGGTGGCAGCATCATGCTGTGGGGCTGTTTCTCAGCCAAGGGGCCTGGCCATCTGGTCCGCATCCATGGGAGGATGGATAGCACGGCCTACCTGGAGATTTTGGCCAAGAACCTCCGCTCCTCCATCAAGGATCTTAAGATGGGTCGTAATTTCATCTTCCAAAAAGACAATGACCCAAAGCACACAGCCAAGAAAACCAAGGCCTGGTTCAAGAGGGAAAGAGTCAAGGTGTTGGAGTGGCCTAGTCAGTCTCCTGACCTTAACCCAATTGAAAACTTGTGGAAGGAGCTCAAGATTAAAGTCCACATGAGACACCCAAAGAACCTAGATAACTTGGAAAAGATCTGCATGGAGGAGTGGGCCAAGATAACTCCACAGACCTGTGCCGGCCTGATCAGGTCTTATAAAAGACGATTATTAGCTGTAATTGCAAACAAGGGTTATTCCACGAAATATTAAACATAGGGGTTGTATAATAATTGACCCACACTTTTATGTTTAAAATTTATTAAAATTCAACTGAGCAACATAACTTTTTGTTTTGTAAGATTTATGCTTCTGTTAATAAATCCTACTCTCGTTTGCAGTTTGAAGGCTCTAACTTATTTGCATCTTATCAAACCAGCTAAATCTGCAGGGGGTTGAATACTACTTGTAGGCACTGTACATGAGCAGGTATGCAATGTGATTAATATTACAAAATGTTATATTAAAAGAATTTATATTCTTTGAAATCCTAAATTAACAAATAATGCACATTCAACTTCTATTAAAGGGGTTTTCTGGGACTTTAATATTTATGGGCCATCCTTAGGATACATCATAAATGTCTGACCGGTGGGGGTGCAACACTCGGCACCCTCGCTGATCAGCTGTTCCTGGTGTTAGTGGTGGCTGGACCTATTCAATTATGGAGCAGCACAGCTCCGTCGACTGTATTGTGGCCACAACCTCGTACTGCACGTCTGCCCCATATTCAAATCAATAGGGGTGAATGTGCAGTACCCGGCCGCTATTCCATCCACAGAGATGTGCTTTGCATTCCGTAACTGAGCAATTCCGGACACCACTGACACCAGTAATAGCTGATCGGCGGGGGTGACAAGTGTTGCCGACACCGGACCTAGGTGATTGGCAAAGGTGCCGGGTGTTGCATCCCCACCGATCAGACATTGATGGCCTATCCTAAGGATAGGCCATCAATGTTCAAGTCCTGGACAAACCCTTTAACATTTCATGTCCGACACTTATGAGCACTTCTGTAATTCTACAGAATGGATTCTCCTGATGGAATGGGTCTAAATATTGGATTTTGTCTTCATTTTTCTCACATTTGATTTTTGGCGAAGCTGTTTTGTAATTACATTTTCTCAGTAACAGACTTTGTTTAAAAATGGCAACACTCTTTTCTGTGAGTTATGCTGTGCTATTAACCCTTTTGATGCTCATAGTAAGCTTGCAGCCTTGTGGTTTTCGGTTGGAATCCAACCAAGAGCTGCATGCATGCAAAAAGTATTTCAGTCCATAATATGCTTCTGTGGGTCGAAATTCGGCAGGGGACCGAGGGCATGTATATCTTCCGTCACTCCTAAAACATACTACTATATTTAATGGCTATTCTCACTAGGATATGCCATAACTATATTCTCAGTGGGTGTCTGACCTCTTGGACTTCTAGCCTGAAAATGAAAAGACAGATACTTGGAGTGAGCTCAAATAGTCCTCAGAGAGATCAAAGAGCATAGTAAACATAGTTCCATCAAGACTCGCATTTTTCAAGCTGGTTTTCAGGAGGGAGTGGGTTGGAGTGCGAGGATCCTGATTCATTAAGAGGCATACGCCTCTTAATGAATCAGTCAAGGTATGAAGTGGCGGGTGCAGTTGTGTGTGCCTCTTCCGCAATCTTATTCCAGTTAGTAACTTGATGAATTTCATGAGGATTCGCCACTCTCCTTTGTTTCTGAGGGAGCTGGACTAAAATGGTGTGAAAACACTAAGAGTCGCAAAATTTTTCTTGCAAAATAGCTTTGACGAATTTGGGCTATAGGGTTTAAAATAAATACAGTACAGACCAAAAGTTTGGACACACCTTCTCATTTAAAGATTTTTCTGTATTTTCATGACTGAAAATTTTACATTCACACTGAAGGCATCAAAACTATGAATTAACACATGTGGAATTATATACTTAACAAAAAAGTGTGAAACAACTGAAATTATGTCTTATATTCTAGGTTCATCAAAGTAGCCACCTTTTGCTTTGATGACTGCTTTGCACACTCTTGGCATTCTCTTGATGGGCTTCAAGAGGTAGGCAACGGGAATGGTTTTCACTTCACAGGTGTGCCCTGTCAGGTTTAATAAGTGGGATTTCTGGCCTTATAAATGGAGTTGGGACCATCAGTTGTGTTGTGCAGAATTCTGGTTGATACATAGCTGATAGTCCTACTGAATAGACTGTTAGAATTTGTATTATGGCTAGAAAAAAGCAGCTAAGTAAAGACAAACGAGTGGCCATCATTACTTTAAGAAATGAAGGTCAGTCAGTCCGAAAAATTGGGAAAACTTTGAAAGTGTCCCCAAGTGCAGTTGCAAAAACCATGAAGCGCTACAAAGAAACTGGCTCACATGAGGACCGCCCCAGGAAAGAAGACCAAGAGTCACCTCTGCTTCTGAGGATAAGTTTATCCGAGTCACCAGACTCAGAAATCGCAGGTTAATAGCAGCTCAGATTAGAGACCAAGTCAATGCCACACAGAGTTCTAGCAGCAGACACATCTCTACAACTGTTAAGAGGAGACTTTGTGCAGCAGGCCTTCATGATAAAATAGCTGCTAGGAAACCACTCCTAAGGACAGGCAGCAAGCAGAAGAGACTTGTTTGGGCTAAAGAACACAAGGAATGGACATTAGACCAGTGGAAATCTGTGCTTTGGTCTGATGAGTCCAAATTTGAGATCTTTGGTTCCAACCACCGTGTCTTTGTGCGACGCAGAAAAGGTGAACGAATGGACTCTACATGCCTGGTTCCCACCATGAAGCATGAAGGAGGAGGTGTGATGGTGTGGGGGTGCTTTGCTGGTGACACTGTTGGGGATTTATTCAAAATTGAAGGCATACTGAACCAGCATGGCTACCACAGCATCTTGCAGCGGCATGCTTTTCCATCTGGTTTGCGTTTAGTTGGACCATCATTTATTTTTCAACAGGACAATGACCCAAAACACACCTCCAGGCTGTGTAAGGGCTATTTGACCAAGAAGGAGAGTGATGGGGTGCTACGTCAGATGACCTGGCCTCCACAGTCACCAGACCTGAACCAAATCGAGATGGTTTGAGGTGAGCTGGACCACAGAGTGAAGGCAAAAGGGCCAACAAGTGCTAAGCATCTCTGGGAACTCCTTCAAGACTGTTGGAAGACCATTTCCGGTGCCTTCCTCTTGAAGCTCATCAAGAGAATGCCAAGAGTGTGCAAAGCAGTAATCAAAGCAAAAGGTGGCTACTTTGAAGAACCTAGAATATAAGACATAATTTCAGTTGTTTCACACTTTTTTGTTAAGTATATAATTCCACATGTGTTAATTCATAGTTTTGATGCCTTCAGTGTGAATGTACAATTTTCATAGTCCTGAAAATACAGAAAAATCTTTAAATGAGAAGGTGTATCCAAACTTTTGGTCTGTACTGTATATACTCACCTCCCAACAGACCTGAGCTGTCCTTCGGTGCATCTTCCCGACTGGTCTTTTGTACAGCCAGCTATATTCCAGCCCTAAAACAAATCCAGCAAAATGAATTACCATTTTGATTCATTCCACCAAACTGAATTGCAAAAAAAATCAGATTACAGCAGAGTATCCTTCAAAAGAAAACAATGCCAATTAGCAGAATGATGTTTTGGAGGTTCTAGCCACTCATGAGTGCAGAGCAACTTTCAGATTGACCTTTATTATGGGTCTAGGAGCGTACTGTCTCTATTTGTTGAGACCACGAGCTGTGGAAACGGTCCACTATCCCCTCATTTCATACTCCAGGTATAATACAATGTGTACATTTTGCGCAGACTGTTCATTTAACTCCTACTTCATCATCCCTTTGTTTAAGGGCATATGTATCAAGCACAGGGTTGCCTAATCCCAACCATCCACTGAAAATCTTCAGTTTGGGGCCATTTCTTATGTCACAAATTTCCCTTTTCTGAATTTAAGAAAAATTGGCTCTTGGTTGGAAAAACAGGAACACTGACAGGTCCGCCTATAGTAAAATCTAAGTGTCTCCAGGGCTTTAACTTTTTATTTTCTACATCAACATAGATCTACTCGTGCGGTGAAGCACTGACAGCCAAAATATCCTCTTAGCTTATTTATTGCCTGATATTTCTGTACGAAAGATGATTTGCCTGGAGGACATGACTCCACCACAGTTTGACATGTATTCCTAATTAGAATAAACAGGATTAACAAATCATTCTTAAATATCATGCCATAATGATTCGTCTCTGATTAGTATGTAGCCCAGGTATTATTTTATCTGTCCTCATTAGGCTCTTTCTGTTCTTTCTCTCTGGATGTTAGAGATTGATATCAAATGACTCGATAGCTATTATTTTTATTTTGCACACAAACCTTGAAGCTATCAAGTGCCAAGACCATCTGAGTATTCTGTCAACGGCATGAGCCTCAAGTTACTTTAATTACAAGCATAACATGTTCGCTCAACTAATAATGAAGATGGTTAGCAATTTTAAATTTTAATAATCAATTACTGAAAGTAATTCTCCATTAAACCACGAGAGAGCTATTAAATCTCAAACGACGAAACAAGTCTATGTAGCAATAGGGAAAATGTTCTATTTTTGAATATAATTAGGACCGTGTGATTTTTTTTTTTAACATTTCTTTTGAATTTCTGATATATGGACTGAGACACTTATATGAAGAGTATGACGGCGTTATAGGATCTTATGAATAATGAAATAGAGCCCTTGTTATGTGTGAGACTAAATATATGATCTATGCGCTGGGAATTGTATCTGAATTTCACTCTGACATAATTGGTCGGAAACAAGAGACAATTAATTAGAATAATTGAGCATCAACGTGCGGCTTGTCATCACTAGCAGTTCTGAAAGAAAGCAATCAAATCTGTGAAAAAAAAAAAAGAATGGATTCTGCAATATAATTTCATTGTCATGGGTCCTGTTATTTATCAATGCACCTCCATTTTGATAAAGAATTTTGCAAATTTCAATGCCTAAATCTATTGTAAAATCTGATTTGCTTATAGTCGCTCTGAGAAATAAATAGTGGCTGTATATTCTGCATAAGATCTGTTCAGTGACAGAGTCATGTATATCTATGGATTGAAATAGTCTATTTACTTTCAGACAACTTGATTTCATTCTATGAATAAGGTGATTAACAATCTGTAATTATTTTGTTTAAAAATTATGGTGCCGTAACCCTGAAAAGTAACTGCAAAATAGCAGCATTTATGTTTAACCCTTCTGTACAACTTGCTGTTCACTGCCTGCTGTCAAGCGCAATCCATCTTCAGCAGCAGAGATATCAAGGAAGATTACAAGAAGCTGGTGTGGGTATTATATTCTCTGATCCTGCTCTTCTGTCTGTCAAACTGCATATAAACACAACAGAGAGGAGGTTTTTACTTTCAGGGCAGGCAAGCTATTGAACAAAGGTAGAAGTAATTTATTCTGGAAGCATTGTTAAGGGTTATTTTAATACCTATTATGCTGATAGATTGTTTCTGAATGGGAAGCACCATCCCAAAAAGAGTGGATAACAATTTGCAGAACATGTTAATCAGTGTTTCGATAAACTAAACTGGCACATGTGGTAGAGGAAGTTTTAACTTATGAAGGCTAAGGGCAGCAAGATTACCATTTTCAACAGGAATTTTGTGAAACAAATTTTACAGGGTTACTTAGACTATAGTCTCTTGACGTAACTCTGCTGGTAGGAGATACAAGGCATCAGATTGAAAGTGTAGTCATTTCATGAAAGATATAAGCACGTGAGGACTCTTCTTTGGGCATTGTGCAGTTTCTTCAGAAATACCACCCACCAAGACAGCTGTATCTCAAGCACTCACATAAAAAACAATAGATTGGTGGTATACCTATAGGGTAGGTACAGATGACCGTTTTCTCCACATTCGAGAAAATTGGCCCGATTATGCTAGTCTTAAGGTACTGCCACACTAAACAACATCGCTAACGGGATCGCTAAAAAAACGTCACTATTTAGCGATCCCGTTAGCGATGTTGTCGTGTGCGGCATCTACCAGCGACGTGGCCCCTGCTGAGATCCTGCTGTGATCTCGCTCGTCGCTGACATCGTTCCGGACCCTATTTTATCATCGGCGCCCCCGCTGGTAAGTATATATCGCTGAGTGTGGCACCTTTTCTTAGCGATTTAGCGGTACTTTTGTACTGCTAAAGTCGTTAAGGAGATCGCTAACCGCGATAGCGTCCTTAACGACATCGCTAAATTAGGCTGCTACAAGCGATATAGAAACAATCCCGCTAGCGATCGCATTAGTATGCGTCGTTATCGTGATCGCTAGCGGGATTGTTTAGTGTGGCAGTACCTTAACTCTGACCAGAAGTTAATCAGTTTGATCCAATTTTCTTGGAGGTGAAAAACGAAAATTCTTTGCCTTCTCTATGATGTCAGGCTGTGTGGTCCAATTTTTTTCCATGGATCCATAGACATGAATGGGCAAGTGCCATCCGATTTTTGGAGTCAAATCATACAGGCTGAGATTTTTTTTACTCTGACCACTTGGTCTGAGGAAAAATTGGACACGTACACAGTCCCATAGAATACCATGGGTATACTCTAAATTAGTGAAGCGATGTGCTAGGCCTGCCTACACAGATGTGTTTTTAAAGCATGTTTAAAGCTGTGGAGACTGGTAATTAACCATATTGTCTAGGGTAGTGTATTCCAGGGAACGGGTGCAGCATGAGAAAAGTTTTGGTGACAGGAGTGGGAGGATCAGATTGTAAGGTCGTTAGTCTTAGA
>JARQOD010000007.1:71622000-71761221 GCA_033576555.1 Oophaga sylvatica
ACATTTCTGCTAAATTGTAATTTAGCATTTTAACCATGAAGCCAATTGCCCAGTGTTGTTTAGCGGGAGTTTATAAAAAGTGGAGTTGTCTTAGTTATGATCTTCAAAAGGAAAAAAGTAAGATCAAAAGTTCTACATTTTTGATTTAGCACCATACACCTGTCTATAAAAGTATCCTTGGAGAATATAATTAGTAGTTCCATTTCTCCTTAAAGGGGTTGTCCACTATTACAACAACCCCTTCTGATCTAAATGGTTGGCCCTGATAAAATAAAAAAGCTTAAACTCCTCTCCCATGCAGGTGCCGTTCCCGCAGTGCCAGCACAAGCGGTCCCGTGCGGTTGCTGTGACATGTGACCCCAGTGCCCAATCAGGGCTGGTGTCACTGTGCCCGCCTATTGTCGAATTGAACATGAAGAGGAAGTCTGGGCTGCAACTGATCTCTAACTTTCTCTTCATGCCCATTTCGATAGAAGGTGGGGTCAGTGACGCCAACGTTGATTCGGTGCCAGGCTCATGTGTCACAAGACCGCATGAGAGCTCCGGGACCGTGAGTGCCAACACAAAGGTGACTGTGTTAGGATGGCAGGTGATTAAAGGCTTTTTTATTTTGTCGGGACCAAGTGAGGGGTATGACAAGGAGTTGTCCAAGTAGTGGACAAGTTCTTTAATTATATTGCCATTCCAATTTTTGGATCTGCATAAATGGATCATTGTTAAAATTTCTAAAAGGGGAATTCCACGTTTACCTGCAGACATGGTGTCCATCACTGACAGCCATGATGGATTTCCTGACTGAAATGAGGAAGTGATTCACCCAGAAGCCTTTTTGTACTTCTTCTAATATCTGTAACTTAGAACCAATGATATAACACTTTTTGGACTTTTAGTCGGACTTTTAGGACTAGGATTACATTAGGTTTGGTGTTAAAGGTCACTTAATATGCCAGGAAAATTTTCTTTACATACAGTATATATCTTAGAATTCTTATAATATCTTATAATTCCAATACACTTTTATCTCTAGAAATATCCAAGAGAATATCTTTTTGTCCTTTTGGTTTAGTTTTATTGGCACCATATATCGTATTCAAAATTGGTGTGTCCTCTGCTTTTCAGTATACCTGTGTGCAAAAAAAACCCAAAACAGATAACACGCAGGCATCAATAAGGTATTTAACTGCCAAATATTGCATGTAAGTAGCCTACATTTAGTGGTGTGTATACATTGAATGCAATGGAAAAACAAAGTAGCAGATTATTAAAGGGGTCCTTCACTTTGATCAACGCCTTCTTGATAGAAGTTCTATCTGTCTTTTTCTGAACTTTTCTCAGCTGATTTATGTCCACAAACTAAGTTAAAGATTGTTACTCTCCTAGGTGGCGGATGTGGTTCATGGACCCACTATGCCACAGACCGGACTTACCCTGGAGGGATGTGACTAAACAGCTAACTTCGTATTTGCTAGAGCCTCTAGTGGTGAGGTCAGAGATGTGCGGTAGGTAGCTGCTGAGATGCCAGTCCAGGGCGGCAGACGTTAGTTCAGATTCTCAGACGGAGCAGGACAGTCCCTTCTGATAAGTTCAGACTGTGCCGACAGGACGGCAACTGGGATGGGTTCACACTGTGCAGAAAAGATGGCCACGAGAACAGGTTCACACTGTGCAGACAGGATAGCGACGGGGACAGGTTCACACTGTGCGGACAGGACGGTCACTGGGACAGGTTCAGACTGTACAGACACATAGCTCTTGGTACAGTAGGCAGGTACCGCCAATGTGGTTTCAGGATCAGGGTTCAGACCTGGGTACTTAGCCACCACAGTGGCAGAAAGCTACCGCAGATGCAGTGTCAGGGAATTGTGGTGCACCTGGGATCAGGTGATCACAGAGGTTAGCTGATCACAGGTCCTTTTTGGAGTCTACGCGACCATTCACATGAGTGGTACAGGCTTATTGTTTCTTTTGGTACAGTTTAGGTACACTGTGGGGCTTAGAAGGGAGAGGTGCATTTGGATTTGGGAGCTCAGAATTCACTGGATTTCTTTTGGGGTGCGAGGAGCCATTTTGCTTTTCCAGTGCCTTTGTACTACTAGTAACCTGGAAGCCCTCTATATTTACATTGACAGGTTATGGACCTGAGTGAGGAATTTTTTTTGTGGATTTTGCAGCTTTTATTGGGAACATTTTGGGAATATTTTGCATAATGTTTAGGATCACATTTATCCTGTGCACTACACTGAGCACTTATATTGGGGGTTTCATCTAAATCTCCAAGTGACATGATTCCGATGAAATCCCAGAGGGAGCTATCTACTATATAATTGTCTTATCCCATCTGTCTGTCTGTTGGTCTGTCTGTCTGTCCAGGAAATCCCGCGTCGCTCATTGGTCCGGCAGCGGCCAATCAGCGCCTTGGGATTTCACAAAAAAAAATGGCGGCCGCTAGCAGCTCATCTGCGGGACGGAGGTCAGCGGCGAGGCAGCGGGGAGATGACCGGCGCGAGGCGCTCATCTCCTGGCCGCTAGCAGCAGAAGGACCTCGACCGACGGCGCCGCTGACCTCCATGCGGAAGGGAGGACCGGGATACTTCTGCTGCGAGTGCCCGCTCATGTCCCGGGTTCTCGCAGCGGAAGTACCCGCACAGGCAGCGGCGCTGACATCCATGCGGCTAGGATGTCTAAAGAGGACCGGGAGCGCCGCTGCGGGTCGGGATACTTCTGCTGCGAGCACCCGCTCATGTCCCGGGTTCTCGCAGCGGAAGTAGCCGCATAGGCAGCGACGCTCTCCGGTCCTCACAATATGTCAGCGGAAACAACAGCCGGCTGCAGCCGGGAAAATTACGTGCTAGCTGTGCGTCGTATGCGATGTTGTCACAAGCACTATTCACAACGTGACGTCATAACAAAATTCATTCAGTGCCCTGGAGAGATACATAGTAACGTTAATTTAAAGTAGTGCACAACCCATTTAAACACTGCTTCACTGCTTAGGCACGCACGGTCGGCCGCATACATATTCTAGAATACCCGATGCATTAGAATCGGGCCACCATCTAGTTCACTATAATGAGACAGCAGAGTTACTCTGGACTTCTTCTGGCCTCTGTTCAACGTTGTCCTTCTTTTCAGAAGTGCACAAAACTGTGGCTGACGGCACTTTTATGCACGTCTAAAAAAAACACACCGCCAGATCACAGGCCAGCTAGCATCCACAGCATCTCCATCTATCTCATTATAGGGAATCTTACATCGCGGGTTCCGTCTGAATGACAGATTTCAGAGATTTACACAGAAACCCCGGTTTAAGTGCTCAGCGCAGAGGGCAGGGTAAATGTGCGCCAAGCGTTACTGCGATCTATGCGACGCAGAATGAACAAATCAACTGTAGATGAAGAATTGGTCTTATTTAATTTCCACGCCATTCCTCGTGCGGTATAAGTGATTAGGCAACTTTATTCTTCAGGTTGGTGTGATTACAGCGATACCAGATTTAGATCGGGTTTTTATGTTTGGTTGCTGTCACACACCAAAGCACGATTTTTTTTGGAAAAACAAGTTTTGCATCATCATATTTTGAGAGCTTTAATTTTTCCATATCTGTTCCAAAAGCGTCATGTAATGCTTTGTTTTTTGCGAGACAAGCTGATGTTTTTATTGGTACCATTTTCAGGCACATGATATTTTTTGATTGCTTTCTATTCCAATTTTTGGGAGGCAGAATGAACAAACATCAGGAATTCAGGAATTGGTTTTTTTTATGCCGTTCTGTGTATGGTAAAATTGATAGGCAGCTTTATTCTTTGAGTCAGTACGATTACTGTGATACCACATTTATATAGTTTTTTTTATGTTTTAGCACTTTTACACAATAAAAACTTTTATAGAAAAAATAATTATTTTTGCATTTTTAATTCTGAAAGCTATATATTTTTTCTGCTGATTGAGTTGTATGGTGGCTTCTTTTTTTGTGGGACAAAATGACATTTTCAGCAATGCCATTTTTATTTACATTCTTTTTTTATAGCGTTTTATTTCACTTTTTGTTCGGCGGCATGATGAAAAAGCATTATTTTTTTACTCTCTTTTTTTATGGTGCAACTGAAGGAGTTAACTGGTGGGACAGTTTTATAGGTTGGGTCATTCCAGACGCGGCGATATCAAATATGTGTACTCTTTGTATTTTTTTTTCATAAAACATTTATTTATGGGTACAAAATATATACACCTGACTGATCTGGAGAGGATCTGCAAGAAAGAATGGCAGCGGATCCCCAAATCCAGGTGTGAAACTTGTTGCATCATTCCCAAGAAGACTCATGGCTATACTAGCTCAAAAGGTGCTTCTACTCAATATTGAGCGAAGGGTCTGAATACTTATGACCATGTGATATTTCAGTTTTTCTTTTTTAATAAATTTGCAAAAATTTCTACATTTCTGTTTTTTTCAGTGAAGATGGGGTGCAGAGTGTACATTAATGAGAAAAAAAAATGAACTTTTTGCATTTACCAAATGGCTGCAATGAAACAAAGAGTGAAAAATTTAAAGGGGTCTGAATACTTTCCATACCCACTGTATATATTTTATTATTTTGTGATGTATTTTTTTTAACTTTTTTTTACTTAGTCCCACTATGGGACTTTCACTTTCTGCAGTCTGATCACAGTTATAGGGTATAGTAATGCAGGAGCCTGTCAGCCATGCACTGTGCATGATCTAACTATCTTGATAGTTCCTGTTGACCCGAATGTTGGCATGACATTGGGTCACCATTGCAACGATCGGGCCCCCGCGATAACTTCGGGGGAGCACCGATCCAAGGGCAGAGGGGCTTTCTTCCCTCTGCCTGCTCGCTAAATGATGCGATCGCAGCATTTAGCGGGTTAAAGTGCGGGCACCGCTCCTGGCACTGAGTGCCGGATGTCAGCTGTGTGAATCAGTTGACACAAAGATTATCTTTTTGGCCGCATAAAAGAGGAGATCAGCAGATGAATGAGTGTTTAGCTTGGTCATTGGCCGATCACTACAATGTTTACATGGGGTAAAAATAGTGTTCGATTGTCGGTCCCCATAAATAGCCTTTTAGAAAGTGATGAACACTTTGAATGGCTTTCTTTGAAGTCCAGAGAAGTTCACATCCCTTCCTTAACAAAAACAACTGAGAAAAAATTGTTCTTTCTAACTCATAACTTAAACCACCATGTTTTATTTTTCTTTAAAAAAATTCAATGGAAAAAATAAAACATTGACAGAAGTTTCTTTAAATCACCATGATGTATTGTCCGTAGATATTCTGTAACTTATACTACATGTCTTTGTTTAGACTCTCTTCCCGAGTCCTTGCGATAGAGGCCGCACTATATATTTTAGCCACTGCTTTTCCCGAACAGATCTCATACATCATACAGTATCATACATCAAAGTAACTTGGCAAATTTCCTTCTATAACAAAAACAGACACCGGGGACTCATATATCATCTAGTCGGACAGAAGAAAAGTCAACAATTAAGGGAAACAGACAAATTGGGATGTTTTATATCATTTTCCTTGTTTCTTCCATATGAAATATCTTGCAAATAGCACCTGACGTTAAACAATCTTAATACTTCCTCCCCCTACAGATATTGGAGCTCAGTAAAGAACTTAGTGTCACAACGTATCGTATCACAGGAGGGCGCATCAATTCTGATTGCCATCGAGATTGAAGGAATACTACCTTATACAGTCTTAACCTTTTTCTCTTTCATTTGTCATTGCGTTATGGATGGCAATCCCTGTCTAATGTCGCCTGTCATGAAACCTATGTATCATATTTTATTAGATTTGTATTGCAAAGTGATTTATAAAATTACCAATGAGAACATTACATATGTAATAGATGAGAGATGAATGCTCGGGTAAATGCCCTGTTCATTTGTCAGCCATCAAATGAAAACAGATAGTTTCCACTCCATTTAGGTATATATCATGCTGCGTGCTTGAAGCTTTACATAGCACAGCGGATGAAGAGAGACGGTTCCAAGCCTCATGACACTGTATAAATTATTTTAAGGATAACAGACTGTATCTTCTTATTCTTTTTGGAATAAAAATAGGACTAATCGTTAGAAAAAAATATAAATCGGTATTTTTTTTTATCTAAAAATAGATCATTTTGCTTTTTAGAAGATCATTTCTTTCTTTTTGAACATTACTTCAATTTTTAACTTTTGTTTTTTTCTTTATTGTATTTTTAAATCTGCACAGTTTAGGGTAGTTTTCTTAGAAAAAAAATCTCAATTTCTAAATGATCGTTAGTGTTTTTTTTGTTACGGTTCAAAAATAGCTCATTTTGATGTTTTTAGAATTTAATCATTCTTTTATGCGAAACTTATTTCAAAACTCAGAACTTTTTTCTTTTTAATTCCCCACTGTAAGATGATTCCTTCAATTTTAGAATGCCACTTTTCTTTTAAGCAAGATTAAAAATTTACGTAAGAGGTACACAAGGGGGAAAATTGATCATTACTTTTTTGGTAGTTTATTGTTGTCAAAAAAGATTTCAACATTCAACATGTCGTTTTTGAGCAAAATATTTGTGACTTTTTGAGATTTGACGACACTCTCGTCACTTTTTAAATCAGTTGGGAAGATGAATGAGGAATTTGAAATATACCAAAAAGTAGAGGGACGGGAAGATGGGACTAAAATTGTTGCACAAGCGTAAAAAGAAAATTTTTCAACATTTCCAACCAAGTAGAGTGTTGAACTTTTTTTTATGTCTTACGCAACTCTAGCATTTTCCCTAAAACTTTCTGTGATGTCCATACCAATTGTCTCCAAACTTTGTCCATTCTTTTGATACTTTCTGCCCTGAAGTATGATTATGTCCTGCTTTATTTGTGGCCAGGATCCTGTCATTCTGAGAACTCAGCAGTACATTCATTTATATTGGGAGCACTCCGTGAAGTTTTGAGGGACTGCAGCAGGAGACACGAGCTGGTGATGAGTTTACTTACAAGATCTGCATATTCTGAATCAGAGAGGGGACTCATTTGCCAGTATGAGATTATGGATTCTCTTTAATGCCATCTATCCAGCACCATTCAAGCATAAAAATGTACAATTACAATTATGGTATGCATTATGCAGCCACTCTATAGGAGAAGATTTGTTGTGAAATCAAGACAGGTGAGTAACAATATAGAATAAAAAATTGTGCAATTTTTCATTTTCATCTACATCTGCACGGTAGCATTGTATAATATTCCTTTCATGGAGACTATATCTATCTACATGGTCATTAACATGAAAAAAAAAATGATTGTTTCAATTCCAGACATTTAAACATGGACACTCATGTCTGGCCTGAATATGATCAGGGAGCCTTAATATAGAAAGGTACATGTCGCCTTATTAAAAGGTTTAGTACATTATTGACTTTCTCCTTGGATTTCACCTCTTTGAATAATGGCCTTTTCTTCACCTTTGATGAAAATAAGTGATACATTTTCTTCAAGTAGAAAGAAGAACTGCTCTGTATTGAAATGATTAAAAGTGAAGAGGAAGAATATTATAAAATCCTGAGTGCTCTGTATATGCTGAGCCTCCACATCATTTTTTTTACCCATTATCAGATGTAAGAAAAGGAATCTTGATAATGGAACGCGTACACAAACCTCTTATTATAAGGAGTAGGATAAGTAATTTGTAGTCATAATTTAGGACTAAACTTTGGATTTTAGTACAATACTGATTCTCTGTGCAGAAAAAGGGTAGAGAAGGACATTACGGTAACTTTAGAAGAACCCAATATGGCCGTGCATTACACCAACGGTCCCAAACCTTTAGCTCGCCAGCTGTTGCAAAAATACAACTCCCATGCCAAGAATTTTAGTTTTGCAAAAACAGAAAAGACAAGATTGGAACCAGTGCATTACACAAACTGTTTATTCTATGCTTCATTTCTCTTGTGATGATACTTTAACGAGAGTGAACACTTGTCACTTAGTTTTCTCAAAAACGACAATAGTTAGCTTTACAACAGCGGGACAAACTGCAATCGATTTATCAAATGTGATATTTCTAAAAAAAATAATACTTCAGATAAGAAAATGTTGAATGTTCCATGGAAAAGGTGTGAAAAGCAGAGCTTGTTCGAAAAGAAAAAGTAATCAACTTCTCAAGTGCCACCAAAACTTAGCTACTAATGACATAGCAAATAATTCTAAAACCTAGAATGGAAGCCATGAAGAATGAAATCAAGGAAAAAGTTACACTACTTCCATTTTCTGAATTCAGTTCTAATTTGAGCAAATAAATAAATCAAGCAAAAACTGAATCAAGAGTCCAATGTCTGAAAAATAATTTGTCACCGGATTTATTATTCTTAATACCATCACAAACTACCCAAATAAGCTCCAAAGCACAAAAAACTGCAAGATTAATATAAACACTGAAAAGAACCAGTATACCGTGCTGTGATAAAATTAATAAACTTTATTAATCACCAAAGAATAGAAAATGCATGTAAATATAATAGTACACAAAATTAAACATAAAACAATAATACAAACAAGGTCACTACTGAACCAAAAGTGTATGGGGATAACACCACCAAGAGTGTAAGCAACAGACCACATATGTAGTGCCAAAGAAGATATTATAAAGTGCGATAGCCACTAAAGGAAAAGATCCTATCATCGGTTACCGTAGTATACCATAGCGGCGTGTGATCTAAGTAAAAGTAAATACAAGGCACTTACATTAGTAGTAGTCTGTGCTGCATGGTATTCCCCTAGCGCCCCAACGCGCGTTTCGTCTCTTCGTCTGACGAAGCCCTAGGCGGTGAAACGCGCGTCGAGGTTCCAGAGCGTTCTCCCAGCCTCCTGGTCTACGGTATCCTCATGACTCAAGGTATTATACCCAGATAAGCACTCATGTGGCTGCCCTGATGATTTTCATGTGACTTCTGTGTGCTTCATTTATTCTTTCTGTAACATACCGATGCAACTACCATTTATTGTGTGTATATCTGCTTATTATTATACATTATTTAATTTGCTGATTTTTTTTAGGTTAGGTTATTTCTGATGTGCACACGATTTAATATTACTTTATTATCGTTTTTTTGCATCGGGGAAGCATCATGTTTTGTTACTTAGTAATCAGTAGACCTGCTGGGAGTCGCTTGTTTCTCAGTGTCCTGAACTCACATCTTACAGCACATTAACTCTTTAGATGTTTTTTTCCTTTCCATTTGCACTTTGTCTTTTGTATTTATATTACTATTTATATTTAATAAATTTCATAAATTACTAATTAATCCCCTTGTGGTTTTTGGACTTTCATATTATTATTTAGAATTTATTGAATTCTGATATGATATTTTACTCTCAGTCTGGTATTGGTTACATCTATATCTTGCCATTTTTTGTTTGCTTTCTAGTTTAGGCTGGGGGATTAGTCCCGCTAGCCACGGTGACATTTTTGTAGGTATAAATAGTATGAATATGGCCTGAATAAATACATCACCAGAACCACCATCAGTACCTGAATGTCACCAGAACCACCATCAGTACCTGAATGTCACCAGAACCACCATCAGTACATGAATACATCACCAGAACCACCATCAGTACATGAATACATCACCAGAACCACCTTAAGTACATGATTACATCACCAGAATCAAAAGTACTTGTATACAAGAAACAAGCTTAGTACCACAATCAATTCTAATATCAAGTCAGCCCTATAAACAATTGCATGAACTTACAACATTACAACTCCGAGTATGTCCTTAACAATGGTAAGAAGATATGGGTAGTTGTTATTAACAGCCATCATCAGACTGCGGACCATACAGAAAACACAGGGGCTGATGAAAATTAGACAGTATCACAAATAAACATTTACATCCAAGTACCTTATAGATTACATCTTACAGTCATCTCTTTCTTTTCATCTCCATTTTGTCTAGATGCCATGATGACTTTTCAAATCCACAGCTGTTCTCTGCAGACCTCCCTCTTCTCTGGTCTTTTGCAGCACATCCCGATACATTGCCCTTAAAAATGCCTCTCGGTTTATTTCCACATCTCCACAGTCCCTCAGTTTTCCCCATCTGCACAGTCCCTCTGTTTATTCTACCATCTGCACAGCCCCTCATTTTATTCCCTTCACCTGCACAGCACCTCATTTTATCCCCCTCTGCACAGCCCCTCAGCTTATTCTCCCCATCTGTACAGCCTGTCAGTTTAATTCCCCATCTGCACAGCCCGTCAATTAGTTCCCCCCTTTGCACTGTCCATCAGTTTATTCCTCCCATCTGCACAGCCCCTCACTTTATTCCCCCATCAGCACAACCCCTCCCATCATTTTATATTCTCCACCCAGCCATAAGGGTGCTAAATGTCTGCAGCCACAGGAATATGTTGGACGGCCGCAGACATTCAGCAGTTTTTTTTTCAAAATGTGCCCCCCTCGGGCAGGCAGGAGGTGGCATTCTAGGCAAGTGCCTACCCTGCCTATCCCTCGTCCCAGCTCTGCTGGTGTACTTACCTTGAAAATACATGTCAGGATGGCTGTGAAATTTTTTAAAGTTCTTTAAATCTGATATTAAAATGAATAGAAGCTGAAGATGGACTGATAAAATGTTCATTTTAATATCAGAATTACACAAAACATTTTACATAGTTTTTAAGGTAAGTATACCAACCTCATCAAATTTAAGAGATATATTTAAAGGGAATCTATCACCAAGTTTTTACTACCCCGTCTGAGAGCAGTATGACGTAGGAGCAGAGACCCTGATTCCAATGAGATGCCACTTATTGGGCTGCTTGCTGCAGTTTTGATAAAATCCCCATTTTTTTGTGCAGTATATCTACCTGAATGCCGAACCCTGTATAACCCCGCCCTCACCACTGATTGGCAGCTTTCTATGTACACTATGCATAGGCAGAAAACTACCAGTCAATGTTGTGGGGCAGGTTTATACAGAGCCCATGAATATGGAGGTCTACTGGCAGCAGATTTACTAGTCCTGTAGTGATAATCTCCTATTGATAAAACTGTGATTTCATAAAAGCTACAGCAGGCAGCACAGTAAGCGACATATCTCTGGAATCGGGGTCTCTGTCTCTACCTTTTGCTGATCTCAGATTACATGGCGAAAAGACCGTTTCCAATGATAAACAGTAGGGAAGTGAATTCAGAACAGGACTATACTTAGGCTAGGTTCACACATTTTCAGCTTTTTTTTCTGCAACTTTTCAGCTGCGTTTTACAGTATCAGCAAAGTCCATGAGATTTCACAAACCTCATGCACACACATTGGTTTTTGCATGTATTTTTTGCACAATACAGCATTTCACTTCTTTCAGAGTTTTTCACTCATTGAAAGTAATGGGTGGTGAAAAAATTCTGAAAATCCGCACCCAAAAAACGCAGGTATCAGATTTTGCAGTATTTTTTTTGTGCTAAAACCTGATTAAATCAAATTATATATTTTTTTTCACTGAAGTTTAATCAGCATGCACAAGAGGCAAATATAGCATGACAAAAGCGCAGGAAAAAAAGGAAGCAAAAACGCAGCACAAAAAGCACCAAAAACGCAGCGAAACCTGAATTTTTGCCGCAGCTTCTTTCCTGCCAAGAGATCAGGACACCCCCCAGCAAAAATTAGTGTGACCATAGCCTAAAAGTAGCATTTGTAATAAGTAATGTAATTAATACACAGAGGAGCTCATCTTTTTATGTAGGCTATATCTGTGTAAAACCTTCTGAATAGTGGTATTTAGAGGTGATCTGTGTTCCGGCCATACGGTATAATGAAGTGGCCTGCAGCACATTACAATACCCTCTCTGCTCCTTTATAGAAATTGCTTTTAGTTCTCTTTCACAATCGCACCAGTCTGTAAATTGCCATATTGGAAGCGTGCAATGTAATTGTAGCTTTTGTTTGAAACCTTGTAGCACACGCAAACCATATCTTCTTTGTACTGACCATTGAGACCAATCATGTGTCTAAAACACAGCAGGTTCAATATTGTCGAAAAAGACATTTGGTAACCGATCCTGATACACTAGAGGGCGCTGTTGTCACTAGAACCTGTTACCGAAAATCTCCCGCACTAACGGCCCCTAGACCTGAAATCAACAAAAGACATTAATAATTACTGCTTGTCAACCATCAATACCATTGATATAGATATATTGCATATTTAGCGAGACGTACACAGTAATAATCAGAGACAAAACAAATGTAAAATGATTGCAATTATATATTTATTGAAGTGTCCTGAAGCATCGTACCTGCGGTGTCCAGATCCATGCACGTCTCGTAATGTTGTAGCACAGTGGAGGAACAATAGTTCCCTAATGTTTTTTTGTATCAATGCAGCATATAAGGCATTTTAGTTTAGTGACTCATTAAATTTATCAAAACTTCTGCAACAAAACAGTTATGTATATAATAATAATCATAATAAAAATAATAAATAGGTATTATATTGTATTTTCATATCATTATTTTTTTAGAACTGTTATTATTTATATATAAATAACTTGTCTGCAATAAATTAGGAACTCGATGATAATTTCCATGAGCATATTTAATAAATTGATTTGTAATAAAATATTAAAAGATTATACGGATTTAAAGTTATGATTTAATTTTAAGGGTATCAGACTAATATATCAAATGCTAACTGTATGCATCTTGCTGGAAATGGAATTGCTATTGCAATTTTTATATAATGCAGCCCATTTGGGACTGATAAGACTGGATGTTCTCAATAACATCTACATGGCTCAATTCTAGGATCCTGAATCCTCACAAATACTTTACTGCTTTGTGCTCGGAGTCATCTTCAGTGAAGTAACTTAATACTTGTAGGACACAATGAAAAATGTTCAATTTGATCCCACAAGTCTTTAAAGGGATCCTAAAAGCTGATACATGCTGTTCAATTCACGGGCAGCATGTATCAGGCACTGGCTGTGTGATTTCATGGGCAGCATGTATCAGGTATTGGCTGTGTGATTTCACGGGCAGCATGCATCAGGCACTGGCTGTGTGATTTCACGGGCAGCATGTATAAGGCATTGGCTGTATGATTTCACAGGCAGCATGTATCAGGCATTGGCTGTATGATTTCACAGGCAGCATGTATCAGGCACTGGCTGTGTGATTTCACGGGCAGCATGTATCAGGCATTGGCTGTATGACTTCACGGGCAGCATGTATCAGGCATTGGCTGTGTGATTTCACGGGCAGCATGTATCAGGCACTGGCTGTGTGATTTCACGGGCAGCATGTATCAGGCACTGGCTGTGTGACTTCACGGGCAGCATGTATCAGGCACTGGCTGTGTGATTTCATGGGCAGCATGTATCAGACACTCGCTGTGTGATTTCACGGGCAGCATGTATCAGCCATTGGCTGTATGATTTCACAGGCAGCATGTATCAGGCACTGGCTCTGCGATTTCACGGGCAGCATGCATCAGGCACCGGCTGTGTGATTTCACGAGCAGCATGTATCAGACACTCGCTGTGTGATTTCACAGGCAGCATGTATCAGGCACTGGCTGTGCGATTTCATGGGCAGCATGTATCAGGCACTGGCTGTGTGATTTCACGGGCAGCATCTATCAGGCACTGGCTGTGTGATTTCACGGGCAGCATGTATCAGGCATTGGCTGTGTGACTTCACGGGCAGCATGTATCAGGCACTGGCTGTGTGATTTCACGGGCAGCAATAACAGGCATTGGCTGTATGATTTCACAGGCAGCATGCATCAGGCACCGGCTGTGTGATTTCACGAGCAGCATGTATCAGACACTCGCTGTGTGATTTCACAGGCAGCATGTATCAGGCACTGGCTGTGCGATTTCACGGGCATCATGTATCAGGCACTGGCTGTGTGATTTCACGGGCAGCATCTATCAGGCACTGGCTGTGTGATTTCACGGCAGCATGTATCAGGCATTGGCTGTGTGATTTCACGGGCAGCATGTATCAGACACTCGCTGTGTGATTTCACGGGCAGCATGTATCAGCCATTGGCTGTATGATTTCACAGGCAGCATGTATCAGACACTGGCTGTGTGATTTCACGGGCAGCATGTATCAGGCACTGGCTGTGTGACTTCATGGGCAGCATGTATCAGGCACTGGCTGTGTGATTTCATGGGCAGCATGTATCAGGCACTGGCTGTGTGACTTCACGGCAGCATGTATCAGGCACTGGCTGTGTGATTTCACGGGCAGCATGCATCAGGCACTGGCTGTGTGATTTCACGGGCAGCATGTATCAGGCATTGGCTGTATGATTTCACAGGCAGCATGTATCAGTCACTGGCTGTGTGATTTCACGGGCAGCATGCATCAGGCACTGGCTGTGTGATTTCACGGGCAGCATGTATAAGACATTGGCTGTATGATTTCACAGGCAGCATGTATCAGGCACTGGATGTGTGATTTCACGGGCAGCATGTATCAGGCATTGGCTGTGTGACTTCACGGGTAGCATGTATCAGGCACTGGCTGTGTGATTTCACGGGCAGCATGTATCAGGCATTGGCTGTATGATTTCACAGGCAGCATGTATCAGGCACTGGCTGTGCGATTTCACGGGCAGCATGTATCAGGCACTGACTGTGTGATTTCATGGGCAGCATGTATCAGGCACTGGCTCTGCGATTTCACGGGCAGCATGCATCAGACACTGGCTGTGTGATTTTACGGGCAGCATCTATCAGGCACTGGCTGTGTGATTTCACGGGCAGCATGCATCAGGCACTGGCTGTGTGATTGTCACGGGTGTGTCGCGGCGAAGATCGTCGCGATTGCACACCCTGACTTCGCACAGCTGAGTTTCTGGTGCTGGGTGTTTTTCGGCACTGAGGGAGTTAATTCTTTCTCTCTCGGTGCTGGACTGACCAGCCTCGCCCAGCTGCGATTGATGTTTTGTTAATTAGCTTCCTTCATACACCTGCTGGTCTGCTGGGGAAGTTGTCGGTGAAAGCATTCATTCAGACCAGCAGAGCGGATCGTTTCTGAGAAGACTTAAGCTAAGAGTGCCTGTTGTGGTTTTTCCTCTCCTCGCTTATTGTTTATCTCCTTAACCTTTTGTGCTCCTCTGTAGTGGAAGTTTTGTATGCAAGGCAGTGTTTTCTTTACCCCTTGTCTGTCTCGTTTGTCTTAGACTGTGTGTAAGCTGTGACCTGCCCATTCCCTGTGGTGGTAATCAGGGTCCTTCTCAGGACTAGATTACAGTGGTCAGGGATCTACAGGAGACAGGGTTACGCTGGCGGCCTGGACCTCTGTACCATTAACAGTACCTCCAGGTAGAGGGACTAGTCAGGACCCCAGTTCAGGGTCTTCTTTCTTGCCTCTGGCAGAGTTCGCTCTTAACAATAGGCGGAGCGAGTCCACTGGTAAGTCCCCGTTTTTTGGGGCATATGGTTTTCACCCCCAGTTTTGTACTTTCAATGGGGGGGCTCTTCTGGGGTTCCTGAGGAGGAACGATTTTCGTCGTCACTTGCTTCAGTGTGGAGAGGAGTGCTTAATAATCTGAGCACTATGGGGAACCGATACAAACGTATGGCTGATAGGAGGAGAGTGTCTGGTCCGGACCTAAGTGTGAACGATCTGGTATGGTTGTCTACCAAGAATATAAAACTTAAGGTTCCCTCCTGGAAACTCGGTCCCAGATTCATCGGGCCATACAGGATCAGTTCATAATTAATCCGGTGGCTTTCCGTCTTGACCTCCCTCCTACGTTTAAAATCCACAATGTGTTCCACAAATCGTTGCTTAAGAGGTACGTGGCACCAGTTATACCGTCACCTCTACCTCCTCCTCCTGTGGTGGTCAATGGTAATTTGGAGTTTCAGGTATCGAAGATCATTGACTCACGTCTGAATCGCCGGTCCCTTCAGTACCTTGTTCATTGGAGGGGGTATGGTCCTGAGGAGAGGATGTGGGTTTCTGCGTCGGATATTAACGCAGACCGATTGGTTCGGGCCTTCCACACTACTCACCCAGATAGACCAGGCCCTGAGGGTCCAGAGGCCCCTCGTAGAAGGGGGGGTACTGTCACGGGTGTGTCGCGGCGAAGATCGTCGCGATTGCACACCCTGACTTCGCACAGCTGAGTTTCTGGTGCTGGGTGTTTTTCGGCACTGAGGGAGTTAATTATTTCTCTCTCGGTGCTGGACTGACCAGCCTCGCCCAGCTGCGATTGATGTTTTGTTAATTAGCTTCCTTCATATACCTGCTTGTCTGCTGGGGAAGTTGTCGGTGAAAGCATTCATTCAGACCAGCAGAGCGGATCGTTTCTGAGAAGACTTAAGCTAAGAGTGCCTGTTGTGGTTTTTCCTCTCCTCGCTTATTGTTTATCTCCTTAACCTTTTGTGCTCCTCTGTAGTGGAAGTTTTGTATGCAAGGCAGTGTTTTCTTTACCCCTTGTCTGTCTCGTTTGTCTTAGACTGTGTGTAAGCTGTGACCTGCCCATTCCCTGTGGTGGTAATCAGGGTCCTTCTCAGGACTAGATTACAGTGGTCAGGGATCTACAGGAGACAGGGTTACGCTGGCGGCCTGGACCTCTGTACCATTAACAGTACCTCCAGGTAGAGGGACTAGTCAGGACCCAGTTCAGGGTCTTCTTTCTTGCCTCTGGCAGAGTTCGCTCTTAACAATAGGCGGAGCGAGTCCACTGGTAAGTCCCCGTTTTTTGGGGCATATGGTTTTCACCCCCAGTTTTGTACTTTCAATGGGGGGGCTCTTCTGGGGTTCCTGAGGAGGAACGATTTTCGTCGTCACTTGCTTCAGTGTGGAGAGGAGTGCTTAATAATCTGAGCACTATGGGGAACCGATACAAACGTATGGCTGATAGGAGGAGAGTGTCTGGTCCGGACCTAAGTGTGAACGATCTGGTATGGTTGTCTACCAAGAATATAAAACTTAAGGTTCCCTCCTGGAAACTCGGTCCCAGATTCATCGGGCCATACAGGATCAGTTCAATAATTAATCCGTGGCTTTCCGTCTTGACCTCCCTCCTACGTTTAAAATCCACAATGTGTTCCACAAATCGTTGCTTAAGAGGTACGTGGCACCAGTTATACCGTCACCTCTACCTCCTCCTCCTGTGGTGGTCAATGGTAATTTGGAGTTTCAGGTATCGAAGATCATTGACTCACGTCTGAATCGCCGGTCCCTTCAGTACCTTGTTCATTGGAGGGGGTATGGTCCTGAGGAGAGGATGTGGGTTTCTGCGTCGGATATTAACGCAGACCGATTGGTTCGGGCCTTCCACACTACTCACCCAGATAGACCAGGCCCTGAGGGTCCAGAGGCCCCTCGTAGAAGGGGGGGTACTGTCACGGGTGTGTCGCGGCGAAGATCGTCGCGATTGCACACCCTGACTTCGCACAGCTGAGTTTCTGGTGCTGGGTGTTTTTCGGCACTGAGGGAGTTAATTCTTTCTCTCTCGGTGCTGGACTGACCAGCCTCGCCCAGCTGCGATTGATGTTTGTTTAATTAGCTTCCTTCATACACCTGCTGGTCTGCTGGGAAGTTGTCGGTGAAAGCATTCATTCAGACCAGCAGAGCGGATCGTTTCTGAGAAGACTTAAGCTAAGAGTGCCTGTTGTGGTTTTTCCTCTCCTCGCTTATTGTTTATCTCCTTAACCTTTTGTGCTACTCTGTAGTGGAAGTTTTGTATGCAAGGCAGTGTTTTCTTTACCCCTTGTCTGTCTCGTTTGTCTTAGACTGTGTGTAAGCTGTGACCTGCCCATTCCCTGTGGTGGTAATCAGGGTCCTTCTCAGGACTAGATTACAGTGGTCAGGGATCTACAGGAGACAGGGTTACGCTGGTGGCCTGGACCTCTGTACCATTAACAGTACCTCCAGGTAGAGGGACTAGTCAGGACCCCAGTTCAGGGTCAGCATAGACCCCGGTCCACCTCTATCCTGAGACAGCGTGACACGTACACAGTATAGACCCACAATACATAGGATATTATGTCAGGTAAGACATTGCTGGCAGATACTATGTATACATGTTGATATTTTCTATTATATGAAATATAGAATGTTGTCACATTAGATATATGTTACTATCATAGAATATATCTGTTATACGTCGTGACATTTTCACCGACCACACTAAAAGATTCTCCCCAGCTACCATGGATCCAGTAGCCCAGTTAGCTCAGCAGTTGCAGAGTTTGTCCATGGAGCTGACGGACGTTAAGTCCAAGGTTTTGTACCCCCGGGAGCAAACCAGATCTGAACCTAAAGTAGCTCTCCCGGACAGGTTCACTGGTGGGCGGGACAAATTTTTTACCTTCCGGGAGGCATGTAAATTATATTTTCGGCTACGGCCTCTGTCTTCGGGGAGTGAAGATCAGAGGGTGGGAATTGTCATCTCGCTCTTACAAGGGGACCCTCAATCCTGGGCGTTCTCTCTTCCTCCGGACTCCCCGGCTCTCCAATCAGTAGATCGATTTTTTACAGCCCTGGGTCTGGTATATGATGACCCGGATCGGGTCTCCCTTGCTGAAATGAAGTTACGTAAGATACAGCAGGGAGATCGTCCGGCGGAGGAATTTTCTTCTGAGTTCCGTAGATGGGCCACAGATACTCAGTGGAATGACCCAGCTCTTAGGAGCCAGTTTTGTCAAGGATTATCTGACAAATTAAAAGATGTGTTGGCTCAGTATGATTCTCCTCCGTCACTGGAGACCGCTATGGCTCTTGCTATTCGCATTGATAGACGGCTTCGGGAGAGGTGCGAGGTAACTCCGCCCCCTGTGATGACTCCACCTTCTACTATAGTCCCTTATATTGAGGTTCCCCTGGTTTGTTCTGAGGAGCCTATGCAGTTAGGAGGGACATCGTTTCGAGGGAGGGGATCGGCGGTGCGCCGCAAGACAGGAAAGTGTTACTTCTGCGGGAGAAAGGGACATTTTGTTGAGGGGTGTCCATCCCGTACTTTGCTGAGCAAGGAGTCGCCGGAAAACTGTTGATCCCAGGTTGTGTGGTGAACGACAATCTGGGAGTATGTATTTCGTCCCCAAGTCCGTCTCAGTTTCTCGTACCAGCGGAGGTGGTGGTAGGTACGAGAACTGAGAGGATTTCTGTTCTTCTGGATAGTGGGGCCGCGGCTAATCTGGTGGACGCTCGGTTTGCCCAGGTGCAAGGTATGCAACTGCGTGTATTGGCCAAACCTATCCCTATATTCTCTATTGACGGCAGGCCTCTCGGTCAAGGTAGCTTTGTGCAAGCCGTGCATAACATAGACCTTCGAGTGGGGGCAATACATAAAGAACTATTGTCTTGTTATGTGTTGCAGGGCCTTCCCACTCCTATTGTGTTGGGACTTCCTTGGTTAACTAAATATAACCCAGTTATTAATTGGCAATCCAGAGAGATAAGCCAGTGGGGTGAATTTTGCTATAGTAACTGCATGAACACGGTCCTCGGTGCGGTCGTGCCTAGAACCTTACCTCCTTTTCTGGAGGACTTTGAGGATGTGTTTTCAGAGGAAGGGTGTCAAGAATTACCTCCTCATCGCGCGTATGACTGTGCTATAAAATTGCTTCCTGATGCTAAGTTACCAAAATCTAGGTTATATAACCTTTCTGGTCCTGAGAGGCAAGCTATGAAGGATTATATTTCGGAAAGTCTGGCCAAGGGGCATATTAGACCTTCATCTTCCCCAGTGGCCGGGGGTTCTTCTTTGTGAAGAAAAAAGATGGAGGCCTACGCCCTTGCCTGGATTTCCGTGAGCTTAATCGGATTACGGTCCGAGATCCGTATCCGCTCCCACTTATTCCTGATCTCTTCAATCAGATTGTGGGCGCCAAATGGTTCTCTAAGTTGTATCTCAGGGGGGCGTATAATCTGATTAGGATAAAGGAGGGGGATGAGTGGAAGACGGCGTTTAACACTCCGGAGGGACATTATGAGAACCTTGTCATGCCTTTCGGTCTGACTACTGCCCCGGCGGTGTTTCAACATTTTGTTAATGACATCTTTCGCCACCAAGTGGGACAGTTTGTTGTCATTTATCTAGATGACATCTTAATTTACTCGCCGGATCTTGTGTCTCATCAGGAGCATGTGAGACAGGTGTTGCAGATCTTGCGAGACAATAAACTGTACGCCAAATGGGAGAAGTGTGTATTCGCCGTACAAGAACTTCAGTTTTTAGGATTCCTGGTGTCAGCTTCCGGTTTCCGTATGGACCCTGGGAAAGTGAAGGCAGTGCTTGAATGGGATCGGCCAGAGGATCTTAAGGCACTGCAGCGTTTCCTGGGGTTTGGTAACTACTACCGGAAATTTATTCGTAATTTCTCATCCGTTGTCAAACCTCTCACTGACATGACAAAAAAAGGGACGGATTTTTCTAGGTGGTCTGACAAAGCTTGTCAAGCATTTTCCTCCTTGAAAAAATGTTTTGCTTCAGCACCCATACTCATCCAACCTGATGCATCACAACCGTTCATTGTGGAGGTAGATGCATCTGACGTAGGAGTGGGTGCGGTATTATCTCAAGGTCCGTCCCCTGGTAAATGGCATCCGTGCGCTTTCTTCTCTAAAAAATTGTCGTCCGCCGAGAGGAATTATGATGTCGGCAATAGGGAACTCTTGGCCATTAAGTTGGCTTTTGAAGAGTGGCGTCACTTTTTGGAGGGGGCAGTCCACCCGGTCACCGTCATTACTGATCACAAGAACCTGCTGTATTTAGAGTCTGCAAAACGTCTGAATTCCAGACAAGCTAGATGGTCGTTGTTTTTTACCAGGTTTAATTTTGTCGTCACATATCGTCCTGGGTCAAAAAATGTAAAGGCTGATGCCTTATCTCGTAGTTTCCCGGGGGCCGGGAAGACGGATGACCCGGTTCTTATTCTTCAGGAGGGAGTTGTGGTGTCGGCTGTATGCTCTGAGCTTGAGGAGGAGGTATTGGAGGCTCAGGGGGACGCCCCTGTAGGACCTCCAGGGAAACTGTTTGTTCCAGATCAGTTAGGACAAAAGGTTATCGAGGCACATCATAATTCTGCTTTGACAGGACACCCAGGGAGTAAAGCAACTGTAGATCTCCTTTCTCGCCGGTTTTGGTGGCCTAACTTAAATAAAGAGGTGGTAACTTTTGTCGCGTCCTGTGGGGTATGTGCGCGCTCTAAGACCCCACATACCCGTCCGTCTGGGGCCCTTTTACCGTTGAAAATCCCGGAGCGTCCATGGACCCATCTGTCTATGGACTTCATTACGGACCTCCCTCCGTCTTCAGGTAAAACTGTCATACTAGTTGTAGTTGACAGGTTCAGCAAAATGGCACATTTTATTGCTCTTCCTGCTCTTCCTAATGCTAAAACTCTGGCGCAGGTGTTCATTGGGGAGATTGTGAGACTTCACGGGTTGCCTTCCGATGTGGTGTCGGATCGGGGGTCTCAGTTTGTGTCCAAATTCTGGAAGGCATTTTGTTCTCGTCGGGGGATGCAGTTGTCATTTTCTTCGGCTTTTCATCCGCAGACCAATGGTCAGACAGAGCGTCTGAATCAGAGCTTAGAGACATATCTCCGGTGTTTTGTCTCAGAGAACCAAGAGGACCGGTCTTCTTTCTTGCCTCTGGCAGAGTTCGCTCTTAACAATAGGCGGAGCGAGTCCACTGGTAAGTCCCCGTTTTTTGGGGCATATGGTTTTCACCCCCAGTTTTGTACTTTCAATGGGGGGGCTCTTCTGGGGTTCCTGAGGAGGAACGATTTTCGTCGTCACTTGCTTCAGTGTGGAGAGGAGTGCTTAATAATCTGAGCACTATGGGGAACCGATACAAACGTATGGCTGATAGGAGGAGAGTGTCTGGTCCGGACCTAAGTGTGAACGATCTGGTATGGTTGTCTACCAAGAATATAAAACTTAAGGTTCCCTCCTGGAAACTCGGTCCCAGATTCATCGGGCCATACAGGATCAGTTCAATAATTAATCCGGTGGCTTTCCGTCTTGACCTCCCTCCTACGTTTAAAATCCACAATGTGTTCCACAAATCGTTGCTTAAGAGGTACGTGGCACCAGTTATACCGTCACCTCTACCTCCTCCTCCTGTGGTGGTCAATGGTAATTTGGAGTTTCAGGTATCGAAGATCATTGACTCACGTCTGAATCGCCGGTCCCTTCAGTACCTTGTTCATTGGAGGGGTATGGTCCTGAGGAGAGGATGTGGGTTTCTGCATCGGATATTAACGCAGACCGATTGGTTCGGGCCTTCCACACTACTCACCCAGATAGACCAGGCCCTGAGGGTCCAGAGGCCCCTCATAGAAGGGGGGGTACTGTCACGGGTGTGTCGCGGCGAAGATCGTCGCGATTGCACACCCTGACTTCGCACAGCTGAGTTTCTGGTGCTGGGTGTTTTTCGGCACTGAGGGAGTTAATTCTTTCTCTCTCGGTGCTGGACGGACCAGCCTCGCCCAGCTGCGATTGATGTTTTGTTAATTAGCTTCCTTCATATACCTGCTGGTCTGCTGGGGAAGTTGTCGGTGAAAGCATTCATTCAGACCAGCAGAGCGGATCGTTTCTGAGAAGACTTAAGCTAAGAGTGCCTGTTGTGGTTTTTCCTCTCCTCGCTTATTGTTTATCTCCTTAACCTTTTGTGCTACTCTGTAGTGGAAGTTTTGTATGCAAGGCAGTGTTTTCTTTACCCCTTGTCTGTCTCGTTTGTCTTAGACTGTGTGTAAGCTGTGACCTGCCCATTCCCTGTGGTGGTAATCAGGGTCCTTCTCAGGACTAGATTACAGTGGTCAGGGATCTACAGGAGACAGGGTTACGCTGGTGGCCTGGACCTCTGTACCATTAACAGTACCTCCAGGTAGAGGGACTAGTCAGGACCCCAGTTCAGGGTCAGCATAGACCCCGGTCCACCTCTATCCTGAGACAGCGTGACACGTACACAGTATAGACCCACAATACATAGGATATTATGTCAGGTAAGACATTGCTGGCAGATACTATGTATACATGTTGATATTTTCTATTATATGAAATATAGAATGTTGTCACATTAGATATATGTTACTATCATAGAATATATCTGTTATACGTCGTGACAGTGATTTCACGAGCAGCATGTATCAGACACTGGCTGTGTGATTTCACGGGCAGCATGTATCAGGCATTGGCTGTGTGATTTCACGGGCAGCATGTATCAGACACTCGCTGTGTGATTTCACGGGCAGCATGTATCAGGCATTGGCTGTGTGATTTCACGGGCAGCATGTATCAGGCACTGGCTGTGTGACTTCACGGGCAGCATGTATCAGCCATTGGCTGTATGATTTCACAGGCAGCATGTATCAGGCACTGGCTGTGTGATTTCACGGGCAGCATGTATCAGACACTCGCTGTGTGATTTCACGGGCAGCATGTATCAGGCATTGGCTGTGTGATTTCACGGGCAGCATGTATCAGGCACTGGCTGCGTGACTTCACGGGCAGCATGTATCAGCCATTGGCTGTATGATTTCACAGGCAGCATGTATCAGGCACTGGCTGTGTGATTTCACGGGCAGCATGTATCAGGCACTGGCTGTGTGACTTCACGGGCAGCATGTATCAGGCACTGGCTGTGTGATTTCATGGGCAGCATGTATCAGGCACTGGCTGTGTGACTTCACGGCAGCATGTATCAGGCACTGGCTGTGTGATTTCATGGGCAGCATGCATCAGGCACTGGCTGTGTGATTTCACAAGCAGCATGTATCAGGCACTGGCTGTGTGACTTCACGGGCAGCATGTATCAGGCACTAGCTGTGTGATTTCATGGGCAGCATGTATCAGGCACTGGCTGTGTGATTTCATGGGCAGCATGTATCAGGCACTGGCTGTGTGATTTCACGAGCAGCATGTATCAGGCACTGGCTGTGCGATTTCATGGGCAGCATGTATCAGGCATTGGCTGTATGATTTCACGAGCAGCATGTATCAGGCACTGGCTATGTGATTTCATGGGCAGCATGTATCAGGCACTGACTGTGTGATTTCATGGGCAGCATGTATCAGGCACTGGCTCTGCGATTTCACGGGCAGCATGCATCAGGCACTGGCTCTGCGATTTCACGAGCAGCATGTATCAGACACTGGCTGTGTGATTTCACGGGCATCATCTATCAGGCACTGGCTGTGTGATTTCACGGGCAGCATGCATCAGGCACTGGCTGTGTGATTTCACGAGCAGCATGTATCAGGCATTGGCTGTGTGATTTCACGGGCAGCATGTATCAGGCACTCGCTGTGTGATTTCACGGGCAGCATGTATCAGGCACTGGCTGTGTGATTTCACAGGCAGCATGTATCAGGCACTGGCTGTGTGATTTCACGGGCAGCATGTATCAGGCACTGGCTGTGTGACTTCACGGGCAGCATGTATCAGGCACTGGCTGTGTGATTTCATGGGCAGCATGTATCAGGCACTGGCTGTGTGACTTCACGGGCAGCATGTATCAGGCACTGGCTGTGTGATTTCATGGGCAGCATGCATCAGGCACTGGCTGTGTGATTTCACGGGCAGCATGCATCAGGCACTGACTGTGTGATTTCATGGGCAGCATGTATCAGGCACTGGCTGTGCGATTTCATGGGCAGCATGTATCAGGCACTGGCTATGTGATTTCATGGGCAGCATGTATCAGGCACTGACTGTGTGATTTCACAGGCAGCATGTATCAGGCACTGGCTGTGTGACTTCACGGACAGCATGTATCAGGCACTGGCTGTGTGATTTCATGGGCAGCATTTATCAGGCACTGACTGTGTGATTTCATGGGCAGCATGCACCAGACACTGGCTCTGCGATTTCATGGGCAGCATGTATCAGACACTGGCTGTGTGATTTCACGGGCAGCATCTATCAGGCACTGGCTGTGTTATTTCACGGGCAGCATGCATCAGGCACTGGCTGTGTGATTTCACGGGCAGCATGCATCAGGCACTGGCTGTGTGATTTCACAGGCAGCATGTATCAGGCACTGGCTGTGTGATTTCACGGGCAGCATGTATCAGGCACTCGCTGTGTGATTTCACGGGCAGCATGTATCAGGCACTGGCTGTGTGATTTCACGAGCAGCATGTATCAGCCATTGGCTGTATGATTTCACAGGCAGCATGTATCAGGCACTGGCTGTGTGATTTCACGGGCAGCATGTATCAGGCACTGGCTGTGTGACTTCACGGGCAGCATGTATCAGGCACTGGCTGTGTGATTTCATGGGCAGCATGTATCAGGCACTGGCTGTGTGACTTCACGGGCAGGATCTATCAGGCACTGGCTGTGTGATTTCACGGGCAGCATGCATCAGGCACTGGCTGTGTGATTTCACGAGCAGCATGTATCAGGCATTGGCTGTGTGATTTCATGGGCAGCATGTATCAGGCACTCGCTGTGTGATTTCACGGGCAGCATGTATCAGGCACTGGCTGTGTGATTTCACGGGCAGCATGTATCAGGCACTGGCTGTGTGATTTCACGGGCAGCATGTATCAGACACTGGCTGTGTGATTTCATGGGCAGCATGTATCAGGCACTGGCTGTGTGACTTCATGGGCAGCATGTATCAGGCACTCGCTGTGTGATTTCATGGGCAGCATGTATCAGGCACTGGCTGTGTGACTTCACGGACAGCATGTATCAGGCATTGGCTGTATGATTTCACAGGCAGCATGTATCAGGCACTGGCTGTGTGATTTCACGGGCAGCATGTATCAGGCACTGGCTGTGTGATTTCACGAGCAGCATGTATCAGGCACTGGCTGTTTTATTTAACGGGCAGCATGTATCAGGTATTGGCTGTATGATTTCACGGGCAGCATGTATCAGGCACTGGCTGTGTGATTTCATGGGCAGCATGTATCAGGCGCTGGCTATGTGATTTCATGGGCAGCATGTATCAGGCACTGGCTGTGTGACTTCACGGGCAGCATGTATCGTGCACTGGCTGTATGATTTCATGGGCAGCATATATCAGGCACTGGCTGTATGATTTCACGGGCAGCATGTATCAGGCATTGGCTGTATAATTTCACGGGCAGCATGTATCAGGCATTGGCTGTGTGATTTCTCGGGCAGCATGTATCAGGAACTAGGTGTGTGATTTCACAGGCAGCTTCTATCAGGCATTGGCTGTGTGATTTCACGGGCAGCATGTATCAGGAACTAGCTGTGTGATTTCACAGGCAGCTTCTATCAGGCATTGGCTGTGTGATTTCTCGGGCAGCATGTATCAGGCACTAGCTGTGTGATTTCACGGGCAGCATGTATCAGGCATTGGCTGTGTGATTTCTCGGGCAGCATGTATCAGGCACTAGCTGTATGATTTCACGGGCAGCATGTATCAGGCACTGGCTGTATACTTTCACGGGCAGCATGTATCAGGCACTGGCTGTGTGATTTCACGGGCAGCATGTATCAGGCACTGGCTGTGTGATTTCACGGGCAGCATGTATCAGGCACTGGCTGTGTGATTTCACGGGCAGCATGTATTAGGCACTGGCTGTGTGATTTCACGGGCAGCATGTATCAGCTACGGCATTTTGGAAAAAACGTACTTTGAAACTGCCAAGAACTGAGCCACATGAGAAACGAGTGGGACAGGCGGGTGGTTTCTCCTCACTCACTAAAATTTGTCACAAGTGGTATTTGAACAAATTTGTAAGCTTTTTGCTAACACTGATACTTTTTCAAAAAGTGTGCAGATCTTAGACAAAAAAGTAATGCACCTCACCAACACAAGACTGGTTTACTATAATATACAGGACAAACCTGGTATATACTCTACCTTACATCTACACTAGCGGATAGTGGCATAGATTTTATTTTCTGGTGCGTGGACTGCCCAACGATGCAGATTTATTAATAGACAGTTGCACCTTAATAAATTTATTACACCTTACTTCTGATATCTACAGGTTAAAGACTGGCGTACATGTCTTGATAAATTCCTCCCATTTAGTTCCATATCTGCTGGAAAAATAAAAATCAGTTTTCTAGATCCTGATTGTAAAGGTATTGTTTAGTGAAACCAAATGACTTCTGAGCAATTTGTTTGCTGATTGGTGGTTGTTTAATAGCCTGAACCCACAGGCAGGCTGCTGTTAATGATGCCGGCTGAAAAGATCATTCAGTGCACTTAGGTTACCATTGTTCTTGGTTGTAAGAGTCTTATTTAGTCAAGAACAATGATCATTTTGGCAGAACAAAAGATCATTTCACCTGACGAGCAAGCATTTGGCTCATTTGTAGAGTGATTGGCAGCCTGTAAGGTTCTGTGTATCTGTTTCTGAAACTCAGTTTGTTCGTCTGCCATTTTGCTTTCTGTTTTGCTGCAGCTATCTTGCCCTCAGTCAAAATGGAGTTTTCCAGCTTGCATGTTCCCGCCCTGATTCTCTCCGTTTGCTTCTTAAACAGCCACAGCTGAGTAATCAGTGCTTCAGAATCTAGCCTGCAGTGAACCTGTGTTCTGACTCCTGAAGCCTTGGACCTTGTACTCCAGCCATTCCTACTGAGGAACTCTGAAGCACTTGTGGACTCTGAACTCTGCTCTTGAGAGCCTCACGTTTGCATGGACTTGCGGTAACAGAAGAGAAGATCTGAATCTGTTGTGGAGAGTTATTGCTGAGCTTAGATTACTCTGGCCTGCTGTGTCTCCTGCTTCTGTGTTTGCAACCTGTGTGTTTATTTTTGCCAATTTGTATGAAGCAATACAAGACTTTCTTTATCAACCTATGTCTCAAGTATTTTCATCGCACCCAAGCACAAGACGCTATATGAACTGTACCACATACATTACAAGATTCTGAAGCCAAACGTTAGTGTCTGCTGGGTCTGGAAAGGCTTGTCTGCTGTACTGTGGATATCGGATGTCCGGTTGTACTTTCTGTGATGACAGTGGTTGTGACTTCTCACAACCATTCCAGGTGAGCAATTCCCTTAAGTTTTTTTTTCTGCAGTGTTATCACAGGTAAACACTATTGTTTTGTTTTTTTTTTTTTCTCTTCTCTTTTTGTCTGCTGAAACTCTGGATATCAGATGTCTGGTTGAAAGCTTTCTGTGATGATAGTGGTTGTGACTTCTCACAACCATTCCAGGTGAGCAGTTCCCTTAAAGTTTTTTCTTTCTTCAGTGTTGCCACAGGTGAACACTATTGTTTTTTTTTTCTCTCCTCTTCTTCCAGTATCCTGTCTTAAAAGATCTGGAAAATGGAGGCTCGTATAAAGGAACTTTGCGGAGTGACTGATAATATCCTTGCAGATTTGCAGAATATAAAGACCCGTCTTACAAATCTTCAGGACCTAAATAATCACAATTTGCAAGTGGTTGGACAGACTACCCAGGATTTGCGAGCCAGGATTGAGGTTCTGGAGGGGCGAGTTCAGGCTCCTGCCGTGGCCCCGAGTTCTGGGATTCCCAAGTTGCCCCCTTTTCGTTTTGGTGGTGAACGTGAAAAATTCAGGGGATTTGTTAATCAATGCAATCTTTTTTTTTCTGCACATGCTTCACAATTTCCTACTGAACGATCTAAGGTGCTTACTATAATTATGTTGCTTACCAACAAGGCTTTGATATGGGCAAACCCTCTGATTGAGACTGAGGATGATTGTTTGAATCACCTTGATGATTTTATTTCAGCCATGGGGCAGGTGTTTGATGACCCCAATCGAGGTGCAACAGCTGAAGCAGCCATGTTAGCTTTGCGCCAAGGTAAGCACTCGGTAGCTGAATATGCCTTGGATTTCAGGAGATGGGCCCTTGATACCACCTGGGACAATTCCGCCAAAAAATCTATTTTTCGAAAGGGGTTATCCCCACTAATTAAGGATGAACTTGCTCGTGCCGACCCTCCCACTGCGTTAGGTGACTTTATTAACTACTGCATCCGTATTGATACTCGTTTAACTGAACGCAGGCAAGAGAGATGGTTCGAAAGCAATCGTACTAACCTTTTCCTACCTTCCTCTCCAGCTAAGGAACCTTTGAATAGGATTACACGGGAACCTGAACCTGAACCCATGCAGGTAGACTCTTTACTACGACGGGTTAGTGATGCACGCAAGGAACATCGTTTTAAGGAGAATCTATGTTTTTATTGTGGTAAGTCAGGGCACTTTATTATTAACTGTCCCAGCCGTTCTCGCAAGACTACTGCAGCACTCATTCATTGTGAGTGTTGCGAGAGGGGATCTGTCAGGTCCGAGCCTCAGGCTCCAGAGAGAGCTGCAGCAACGGATCTTGATTTCTCGGACTTGAACTCCGTTACCTCTGAGGACGTTGACTGTGTAAATGCTGCCATCTTTCAAGTTTCCTCAGCGGTGTCCCAGCTGAGTTGTAAGAAAAACAATTCTCACTGTTTTCTTTCCATCAAACTCTGGGTTGACTCAGCCTGGGTGTCTAGCTCTGCTATGATCGACTCAGGTGCAAGTGGAAATTTTATGGATGTCTCCTTTGCTCTAAAACAGGGAATACGTTCAGTGAAGAAGGCTGCTCCAGTACAGATGGAAACTGTGGATGGCTCCCTGCTGACCTCTGGACCAGTGGATCAGGAAACAGAGCCTTTAAAGGTTCTTATGGGTAAAGATCATCAGAGAAACTGTCCTTTATGCTTATCTCTTCTCCTCACTTTCCCATTATTCTAGGGCTACCATGGCTGCAGGCTCAGAATCCTACCATTAACTGGGAGACCAAGGAATTACACTTTCCAGAGAAACAGATGAGTCCAAAAATTTCAGCTTGCTCTGTTCCTAAAGGAACCATGTCAGTCCCTGAACTACCAGCTGTATACCAGGACTATGTGGATTTATGTGACAAGAAGAACGCTGACCAGCTTCCTCCTCACCGTCCATATGATTGTCCAATTGAATTATTGCCTGGAGCAGAGATACCTTTTGGTAAGATCTACCCCCTGGCGGGGCCCGAGCTGAAGGCTTTAAAAGAGTACATAGACGAAAATCTAGCCAAGGGCTTCATACGCCCCTCTTCATCTCCTGCAGGGGCACCCATATTCTTTGTAAAGAAGAAAGATGGATCCCTGAGACCATGCGTAGACTATAGGGAACTCAATAAGGTTAGTATTAGAAACCGTTATCCATTGCCTTTAATCCCTGAGTTATTGGAGAGAGTGCGACATGCCAAAATTTTTTCTAAACTAGATCTTCGTGGGGCCTATAACTTAGTCCGTATTAGACCTGGGGATGAATGGAAGACTGCATTCAGGTCACGCTATGGACACTTTGAATATCTGGTTATGCCTTTTGGTCTGAGTACCGCCCCAGCCACTTTCCAACACTTGGTGAATGACATCTTCAGGGATCTCCTAGATACATTCGTGGTAATTTATTTGGATGATATTTTAATTTTTTCTAACTCCACAGAGGAACATCATGGACATGTGAGAATGGTCTTGGAACGTCTAAGACAAAATCATCTTTACATCAAGCTTGAAAAGTGTGAATTCCATAAGACCGAAATTCAATTTCTGGGGTATGTACTGTCTACACAAGGAATTAGTATGGATGGAAGTAAAACCCAAGCCATCAATGATTGGCCAAGTCCTAGAAATGTGAAGGAGGTACAGCGCTTCATCGGGTTTGCAAACTTCTATAGACGTTTCATTAGAAATTTCTCTGAGGTAGTGTCACCTATCACCCAACTTACCCGGAAAGAGTCTAAGTTCTCCTGGACTCCCCAAGCCCAGGAAGCATTTTCCCGTCTAAAAGATAAATTTACCACTGCACCTATCCTAGTACATCCCAACCCAGAGCTTGCCTTCATAATAGAGGTGGATGCTTCAGACTGTGCCGTGGGAGCTATACTCTCTCAGAGAACAGGTGAGAAGAATGTCTTGCATCCCTGTGCCTTCTTTTCCCAGCAGTTGTCTTCGGCTGAGAAGAACTACGATGTGGGCAATAGAGAGTTGTTGGCCATTATTGCCGCCTTCAAAGAATGGAGACACCTTCTTCAAGGAGCTGCACAGCAAATAGTCGTTCTGACAGACCATCGTAATCTTGAGTTTATCAGGTCGGCTAAGTGCCTGACTCCTCGCCAGGCTCGCTGGAATCTTTTCTTAAACCAATTTAATTTTATTATTTCTTATAGACCAGGATCGCGCAATGGAAAGGCTGATGCACTCTCTAGGATTTACTCAGCAGAGACACGTCCAATTACTCCTCCTAAGACTATTCTTCCTGACTCTAGATTCCTAGGAGTGATTCATCATCAAGACCTAATTAAAGACATCAAGGAAGCATACCATGCGGATTCTTTTTTGGCTCAACCCCCAAGGGACGTAAGTCTTGTCTTTAAGAATGGTGTGTGGATTCTGGGACAACGTCTGTATATACCTGAAACAGTCAGATTGAGAGTGTTGCAGCTCATTCACGATTCCAAAATAGCCGGGCATAGAGGAATTCTAAAGACACAGGAATTTCTTTCTCGTTTCTTTTGGTGGCCCACTTGTAGGAAGGATGTTTTGGACTATGTCACTTCGTGTGAGGTTTGTGCAAGATGCAAAACACCTCGCTCTTCACCAACTGGTCTGTTACAGCCTCTTCCCACCCCGTCCCGCCCGTGGGGATCCATTTCTATGGACTTCATTGTGGAATTACCAACCTCTCAAGGGAAGAACACTATTCTAGTGGTGGTTGACCGTTTAACAAAGGCAGCTCATTTTATCCCTTGTGTCGGCTTACCCACTGCAAAACAGACATCAGATTTGATGATTAAAGATGTGTTTCGTTTACATGGAGTACCGGATGAGGTTATTTCGGATCGAGGGGTGCAATTCACTTCTAGGTTTTGGCAAAATTTCTGTGCAGCATTGGACATTAAAGTAAACCTTTCTTCTGCTTTTCATCCCCAGACTAATGGACAAACCGAACGAACCAATCAAACCCTGGAGCAGTATCTCCGCTGCTTTATCTGCCACCTACAGGATGATTGGGTGGATCTACTTCCATTGGCTGAGTTCTCTTACAACAACTCTCAGAGTGCCTCCACTAAACAGTCTCCTTTTTACTCTAATCTAGGTTATCATCCTAACATTCTACCACGATTTCCCATAGAGACGCCTTTGCCAGCAGTGGCTGAAAGAGTCACGACTTTACAGAAGAATATGGATCTTCTAAAGGAGAATCTGGAATCGGCTCAGGAAAGGTACAAGAAGGCAGCAGATAAATTTCGTAAACCTGCACCAGCTTTTAAGGTAGGAGACCTGGTCTGGCTGTCAACCAGAAATCTTAAGTTAAGGATTCCATCGTCTAAGTTGGGACATAAGTACATTGGACCCTATAAAATCAGTAAGATTATAAGTGCCGTTGCTTGTCGTCTTCAATTGCCCAGAACTATGAGAATCCACCCTGTCTTTCATGTATCCCTACTAAAGGCTGCGACACCCAATACGTTTCCTGGACGTTCTTCTCCTTGCCCTGACCCAGTGCTAGTCGATGGTCAGGAAGAATTTGTGGTGGAAAGGATTTTAGATTCCAGGTTGTATAGAAATCAGTTACAATATCTGATTAAATGGCAGGGCTACCCAGTGGAGGACAACTCATGGGAGCCAGTCAATAACGTTAATGCTCCTCGCTTGCTCCGTCAGTTTCATCAGAGGTACCCACACAAGCCTGGTCTGAGGTCATCCGGAGGTTGTCCCTAAGGGGGGGAGTAATGTAAGGTTCTGTGTATCTGTTTCTGAAACTCAGTTTGTTCGTCTGCCATTTTGCTTTCTGTTTTGCTGCAGCTATCTTGCCCTCAGTCAAAATGGAGTTTTCCAGCTTGCATGTTCCCGCCCTGATTCTCTCCGTTTGCTTCTTAAACAGCCACAGCTGAGTAATCAGTGCTTCAGAATCTAGCCTGCAGTGAACCTGTGTTCTGACTCCTGAAGCCTTGGACCTTGTACTCCAGCCATTCCTACTGAGGAACTCTGAAGCACTTGTGGACTCTGAACTCTGCTCTTGAGAGCCTCACGTTTGCATGGACTTGCGGTAACAGAAGAGAAGATCTGAATCTGTTGTGGAGAGTTATTGCTGAGCTTAGATTACTCTGGCCTGCTGTGTCTCCTGCTTCTGTGTTTGCAACCTGTGTGTTTATTTTTGCCAATTTGTATGAAGCAATACAAGACTTTCTTTATCAACCTATGTCTCAAGTATTTTCATCGCACCCAAGCACAAGACGCTATATGAACTGTACCACATACATTACACAGCCTGTTTAAACTGCAATATTATCGGGAAACTAGCGTTCCTAGGAAACAGACTTTAAGGCGCAATATAAAAACAACTGGAAAAAAATTCTTTGGTTTAAGAATGGTTCTTATAATTTATAATCTTATGCACTAATTCCTCCAGAATCCTCCATCCATCACTGGTGTCTTTTTATAGTCGTTGTATTTGTCTTAGATTAAATAGTAAATTTTGTGAAAGTCTTTGATTGTCTTGAAGAAGATGATATTGGAAGAGATGAAGATACCAGACGTTAGGCCAGGATCACACATGCGACAAAAACGTCCGACGCTCGCATGTGAAATCCCAGCTCTGGCGCCGGCACTCGGGAGTGGATTGCGCTGCTGCATGTATTTATATGCAGCCGCTCGCTCCACTCCCGAGTGCCGGCGCCAGAGCTGGGATTTCACATGCGAGCGTCTGACGTTTTCGTCGTATGTGTGATCCCGGCCTTAGAGTCAACTTGGCATATCAAGCGTCTAGCTAAAATTCAATATTTGTATGGACTAGGTTGGAAAAAACCTCGAAACGGTTTGGTGGATCTCGTCTCTTATATTCATGTGTGCAGTGGTTCAGCCGGGATTTCATTACCAAGATTGTGTTGCAGCCATGAGATGTCATGCTGTAGCTTCCATATCATCACAGCTACCTCTTTGCAATACTGTATGTCACTTTGCTCCCTGTGGTTTTCCATATCACTTCCCCCGGTCAAACTATGGAAACCAAATCAAGCACCATGGTTTTCGGTTGTGCATTTGAGTATTTGGGTCAAAAGATGATTAGAGATAAGACTTGAGAGTAAAAAAGAACAAAACGCAATGTATAGAGCACACTGCAGATTTATATAACCACATACCAGGCGACTTATTGCATTTTTGAACCGCAATGTGAAAATGGAACAAATACCAGTAAATTACACCAAACAGAAGCCAGTATAAGATAAGTGAAATGATAATGTTCTACTTCTCTTGATACTGATGACATTCCACCCGAAAATCTCCATCAATAGATCTGCAAGTGTAACTGTGATAATGTACTCACAATGTTCATAAATGTATTGTGTAATTGAAAAACTTGTTTCCACACTGCATTAAAATAATTTGTTCTAATAACGGGCGTTACTGAGTGCTGGTGATCATACACAAGCTAATGATGGAGATTGCTGGTGTACCGGCTCTTCTATCCCTGAGGAATTGTCAAGACTGAAGAACATTACATATAAATGGCAGTGAATGGATCTGCTATTGTTAAAACTCCAATGTCCAAAAGACACACAAACACTCAAGGACTACATATACACACAAGCTCTCATATACAATACTCACACACTCACAGACTGTACACATATTCACACTAACATACAGACATTATACAAACAATGATATATAGTACATATACACTCACATATTACACACATAAACAAACTTCATTTAGGCTAATTTCACATTTGCGGATGGAGGTGCTGCGGAGGGCTGTGTACTTCCTCCGTGAAGCTCCGCCCACCGCCGCACCTCCTCCGGTCAGCTCCGCCTATGTATGCATGCGTTTTGCATGCGGCCTGAGTACCCATATTTAACATGGGTACGCAGGGCCGTGCGGATGCATGCGGATACCTCCACATGCGTCGTTTTGACGGTGCGGTGACCGCAACAAAATGCAACATGTAATCTGTGGCCACTGGATGGAATCCGGGAGATAGATCCATCCATCCACCCATCCATCCATCTTCAGTTAACCCACAACCAAATGCACTAAATAGCAAAGTAATAACCTATAAAAACGTATAAAAAAACCTCCCTGGTGTTTCAGCTCACATGGTGAGAAGTGGATCCTCCAAACCCCTTGTCCGGGTGGGCACATGGGTCATAGGCATCGGTACAGCAGGTAAGGCATGTAGGAATCAAGGACTGGAAGCACTCGGAACTGCAGACAGACAGGACACCATAAAGCAGGTATGGATATGGAGCAGGCACTGGAAGTTACAGGCAGACAGACGACAGATGGAACTAAGAGTGTTCATACCAAGACACAGGTGTGTTTCTCGGTGAGATTTATATAGGCCTAGGTAGATGGTCACATAGGAGTAAGCCAGGCCACTTGCAAAGCCAGGTGCATAGCACAACTGAGTTGAGCGGACTGGGGCTAGGGGAACAGATCCCGAAGCCAGGACAGGTGTGTAACACCTTGGTTTTATGAGTAGCGTAACAGACACCATGTGAGTTTTTGTCTTTCGATAGCTATAAGGTAGCTATACGAGAAGCTCTTATAGTGTATCCTGTGGCAGCGGGAGACGGAGAATTTTAGATGCCATTTCTCTGCAGGCTAAATATAGTTCAGTCATAAACTGTGCTGGAGATGATATCTTATTTCTGAGGATTGGCACGGCCATCGCACATTCTGAAGATTGTATATATACATTATAGATTTTTTCTTTTCTTTTAAGTCCATATTACTTGTTTCACTGACATGATAGATTAAATCACTTTAAAGCAGTAAACTGGCAAGAATGCTGTATTTTTACAAGCCGTTTTATAACCCGCAGCTCATCACTTCGTCTTTCGAGTTACAGCTACATTCTTGCAATATTAAAGTATGAAATCAGGGTGTTTTATGTATTATGGGATTTTTTTGTGTGGTCGTATTCACAGAATGCATTTGCAAAGGTTAAGGGATTATGTACCAAAAGCTAAATAACCAAACAGGCGGTATTATTTTGTCTGGATACATCACAGGAACGATTAGGATTATGATGTCAAGTGATATATATTTTTCTATTACTCACCATATGAGATTTTCTTTTACCTTTGCTTACTCTATACAGCTGAATGTTAATTGCTGACTGGTTGCCTTTAGTTTGTAGTGTGTTAAAAATGAATGGGTCAACTTCCAGCTTTATTTTAGGCGTTTGCAGCTTTTTACAATTGTACAAGGCGCAACTAATGGCCTGCCTGGCACCCACAAACCTTTAAGTCCAGCATCAATATAAAGTATTTTTTCAATACCAAATGGTATTGGTTTTAACTTCTTATACAAATGTATATTTACTTGCATTTTTATTTTTGGTTCCCATGTGGTGTGATAATACCAGATCTTAACCCCTTCCTGCTCTAGGACCTACTGTTACAGCATGAAGTGGGTACAGGTGTAAGCAGCAGGTTAATAATGTAAGACCACATCACATCTTGTGCACGCAGTGCCTTTTTCAGGCACATTGTCACTGGGACACCACAACAGAGAGGAGCCAGAAGATTGTGGCGCCTGGTTTCATGAACTTCTGCACTGGTTAGGAGTGTTTTACGACCCTATTAAACAGTGCAGGTTATTTTCCTTGCTGGCAGTACATGGGTAAATCTGTTCAGTTGGAGCTCATGGAGCTTTCCTACCTGGATTGTCTCAGCTGTTCAGTGTTGGCCACTTCCCTCTGCTATATATGCTCGCCTCTAGCACTTAGGAATTGCCAGTGTTAGTTGTAACTGCCTGGTTTGGAGTTGGAGGTGTAATTCATAGTTGGAGTTGGAGTTTGAAGATTTGTTCAGGAGATTGTTATTTGGAGTTTTGTTTGTGTGCACATCCTAATCTTCATCCTCTCCTATTTGGTTTTTCCTTCCTTTAACTCCCTTGTTTTCCACTCTGTTGTTTGGTGAGTGTATTTTTTATGATTGTTATTTTCATTTATCCTTGTCAGTCTTCCTTTTTTATCTGGTTAGTGTTATCCTATACACTTCGGCTTCCCACCTCACTGCATGTAGGAGGGGACAGATAAGGGTAGATATAGGAATATAGCAAGGCACATGAACCTGGCATCTCCACCTTTAGGAGTAATCCGGGGGACAGGGATAGACTAGGGTGCTCCTAGTTCTAGGTACTTGGTTAGCACCCTCTGTAAGGTTCTATGTATATATTCCTGAAACTCAGTTTGTTCGTCAGCCATTTTACTTTCTGTCTTGCTGCAGCTATCTTGCCCTCAGTCAAAATGGAGTTTCCAGCTTGCATGTTCCCGCCCTGATTCTCTCCTTTGCTTCTTAAGCAGCCACAGCTGAGCAATCAGTGCTTCAGAATCTAGCCTGCAGTGAACCTGTGACTTGACTCCTGTAAGCCTTGGACCTTGTACTCCAGCTATTCCTACTGAGGAACTCTGAAGCACTTGTGGACTCTGAACCCTGCTCTTTGAAAGACCCACGTTTGCATGGACTTACGGTAACAGAGAAGAAGATCCTGAATCTGTATTGGAGAGTGATTGCTGAGCTTGGATTACTCTGGCCTGCTGTGTCTCCTGTTTCTGTGTCTGCAAACTGTGTGACTATTTCTGCCAACTTGTATGAAGTAATACAGGACTTTTCTATATCAAACCTGTGACTCCTGTGTTTTCATCGCACCCAAGCACAAGACGCTATATGAACTGTACTACATACATTACAAGATTCTGAAGCCAAAACGTTAGTGTCTGCTGGGTCTGGAAGGCTGTGTCTGCTGTACTGTGGATATCAGATGTCCGGTTGTACTTTCTGTGATGACAGTGGTTGTGACTTCTCACAACCATTCCAGGTGAGCAATTCCCTTAAGTTTTTTCTTTTTGCAGTGTTACCACAGGTAAACACTATTGTTTTTTTTTTTTTTCCTTTCTTTTCTCTTTTTTGTCTGCTGTAACTCTGGATATCAGATGTCTGGTTGAAACTTTCTGTGATGATAGTGGTTGTGACTCCTCACAACCATTCCAGGTGAGCAGTTCCCTTAATTTTTTTTTCTCTCTGCAGTGTTGCCACAGGTGAACACTATTGTTTTTTTTTCTCTCCTCTTCTTCCAGTAATCCTGTCTTAAAAGATCTGGAAAATGGAGGCCCGCATAAAGGAACTTTGCGGAGTGACTGATAATATCCTTGCAGATTTGCAGAATATAAAGACCTGGTTTACAAATCTACAGGACCTCAATAATCACAATTTGCAAGTGGTTGGACAGACTACCCAGGATTTGCGAGCCAGGATTGAGGTTCTAGAGGGGCGAGTCCAGGCTCCTGCCGTAGCCCGAGTGCTCGGATTCCCAAGTTGCCCCCTTTTCGTTTTGGCGGTGAACGTGAGAAATTCAGGGGATTTATTAATCAATGCAATCTTTTTTTTTCTGCACATGCTTCACAATTTCCCACTGAACGATCTAAGGTGCTTACTATAATTATGTTGCTTACCAACAAGGCTTTAATGTGGGCAAACCCTCTGATTGAGACTGAGGATGATTGTTTGAATCACCTTGATGATTTTATTTCAGCCATGGGGCAGGTGTTTGATGACCCCAATCGAGGTGCAACAGCTGAAGCAGCCATGTTAGCTTTGCGCCAAGGTAAGCACTCGGTAGCTGAATATGCCTTGGATTTCAGGAGATGGGCCCTTGATACCACCTGGGACAGTTCCGCCAAAAAATCTATTTTTCGAAAGGGGTTATCTCCACTGATTAAGGATGAACTTGCTCGTGCCGACCCTCCCACTGCGTTAGGTGACTTTATTAACTACTGCATCCGTATTGATACTCGTCTGACTGAACGCAGGCAAGAGAGATGGTTCGAAAGCAATCGTACTAACCTTTTCCTACCTTCCTCTCCAGCTAAGGAACCTTTGAGTAGGATTACACGGGAACCTGAACCTGAACCCATGCAGGTAGACTCTTTACAACGACGGGTTAGTGATGCACGCAAGGAACATCGTTTTAAGGAGAATCTATGTTTCTATTGTGGTAAGTCAGGGCACTTCATTATAAACTGCCCCAGCCGTTCTCGTAAGACTACTGCAGCACTCATTCATTGTGAGTGTTGCGAGAGGGGATCTGTCAGGTCCGAGCCTCAGGCTCCAGAGAGATCTGCAGCAACAGATCTTGATTTCTCGGACTTAAACTCCGTTACCTCTGAGGACGTTGACTGTGTAAACGCTGCCATTTTTCAAGTTTCCTCAGCGGTGTCCCAGCTGAGTTGTAAGAAAAACAATTCTCATTGCTTTCTTTCCATCAAACTCTGGGTTGACTCAGCTTGGGTGTCTAGCTCTGCTATGATCGACTCAGGGGCAAGTGGAAATTTTATGGATGTCTCCTTTGCTCTGAAACAGGGAATACGTTCAGTGAAGAAGGCTACTCCAGTACAGATGGAAACTGTGGATGGCTCCCTGCTGACCTCTGGACCAGTGGATCAGGAAACAGAGCCTTTGAGGGTTCTTATGGGTAAAGATCATCAAGAGAAACTGTCCTTTATGCTTATCTCTTCTCCCCACTTTCCCATTATTCTAGGGCTACCATGGCTGCAGGCTCAGAATCCTACCATTAACTGGGAGACCAAGGAATTACACTTTCCAGAGAAACAGATGAGTCCAAAAGTTTCAGCTTGCTCTGTTCCTAAAGGAATCATGTCAGTCCCTGAACTACCAGCTGTATACCAGGACTATGTGGATTTATGTGACAAGAAGAACGCTGACCAGCTTCCTCCTCACCGTCCATATGATTGTCCAATTGAATTATTGCCTGGAGCAGAGATACCTTTTGGTAAGATCTACCCCCTGGCGGGGCCCGAGCTAAAGGCTTTAAAGGATTACATAGATGAAAATCTAGCCAAGGGCTTCATACGCCCCTCTTCATCTCCTGCAGGTGCACCCATCTTCTTTGTAAAGAAGAAAGATGGATCCCTGAGACCATGCGTAGACTATAGGGAACTCAATAAGGTTACTATTAGAAACCGTTATCCATTGCCTTTAATCCCTGAGTTATTGGAGAGAGTGCGACATGCCAAAATTTTTTCTAAACTAGATCTTCGTGGGGCCTATAACTTAGTCCGTATTAGACCTGGGGATGAATGGAAGACTGCATTCAGGTCACGCTATGGACACTTTGAATATCTAGTTATGCCTTTTGGTCTGAGTACCGCCCCAGCCACTTTCCAACACTTGGTGAATGACATCTTCAGGGATCTCCTAGATACATTCGTGGTAATTTATTTGGATGATATTCTAATTTTTTCTAACTCCACAGAGGAACATCATGGACATGTGAGAATGGTCTTGGAACGTCTAAGACAAAATCATCTTTACATCAAACTTGAAAAGTGTGAATTCCATAGGACCGAAATTCAATTTCTGGGGTATGTACTGTCTACACAAGGAATTAGTATGGATGGAAGCAAAACCCAAGCCATCAAGGATTGGCCAAGTCCTAGAAATGTGAAGGAGGTACAGCGCTTCATCGGGTTTGCCAACTTCTATAGACGTTTCATTAGAAATTTCTCTGAGGTAGTGTCACCTATCACTCAACTTACCCGGAAAGAGTCTAGGTTTTCCTGAACTCCCCAAGCCCAGGAAGCATTTTCCCGTCTAAAAGATAAATTTACCACTGCACCTATCCTAGTACATCCCAACCCCGAGCTTGCCTTCATAATAGAGGTGGATGCTTCAGACTGTGCCGTTGGAGCTATACTCTCTCAGAGAACAGGTGAGAAAAATGTCTTGCATCCCTGTGCCTTCTTTTCCCAGCAGTTGTCTTCGGCTGAGAGGAACTACGATGTGGGCAATAGAGAGTTGTTGGCCATTATTGCCGCCTTCAAAGAATGGAGACACCTTCTTCAGGGAGCTGCACAGCAAATAGTCGTCCTGACAGACCATCGTAACCTTGAGTTTATCAGGTCGGCTAAGTGCCTGACTCCTTGCCAGGCTCGCTGGAATCTTTTCTTAAACCAATTTAATTTTATCATCTCTTATAGACCAGGATCGCGCAATGGAAAGGCTGATGCACTCTCTAGGATTTACTCAGCAGAGACACGTCCAATTACTCCTCCTAAGACTATTCTTCCTGACTCTAGATTCCTAGGAGTAATTCATAATCAAGACCTACTTAAGGACATCAAGGAAGCATACCATGCGGATTCCTTTTTGGCACAACCCCAAGGGACGTAAGTCTTGTCTTTAAGAATGGTGTGTGGATTCAGGGACAACGTCTGTATATTCCTGAAACAGTCAGATTAAGAGTATTGCAATTCATTCACGATTCCAAGATAGCTGGGCATAGAGGAATTCTAAAGACACAGGAATTTCTTTCTCTTTTCTTTTGGTGGCCCACTTGCAGGAAGGATGTTTTGAATTATGTCACTTCATGTGAGGTCTGTGCAAGATGCAAAACACCTCGCTCCTCACCAACTGGTCTGTTACAGCCTCTTCCCACCCCGTCCCGCCCGTGGGGATCCATTTCTATGGACTTCATTGTGGAGTTACCAACCTCTCAGGGGAAGAACACCATTCTAGTGGTGGTTGACCGTCTAACAAAGGCAGCTCATTTTATCCCTTGTGTCGGCTTACCCACTGCAAAACAGACATCAGATTTGATGATTAAAGATGTGTTTCGCTTACATGGAGTACCGGATGAGGTTATTTCGGATCGAGGGGTGCAATTCACTTCTAGGTTTTGGCAAAATTTCTGTGCAGCATTGGACATTAAAGTAAACCTTTCTTCTGCTTTTCATTCCCAGACTAATGGACAGACCGAACGAACCAATCAAACCCTGGAGCAGTATCTCCGCTGCTTTATCTGCCACCTACAGGATGATTGGGTGGATCTACTTCCATTAGCTGAGTTCTCGTATAACAACTCTCAGAGTGCCTTCACTAAACATTCTCCTTTTTACTCTAATCTAGGTTATCATCCTAACATTCTACCACGATTTCCCATAGAAACGCCTTTACCAGCAGTGGCTGAAAGAATCACGTCTTTACAGAAGAATATGGATCTTCTAAAGGAAAATCTGGAATCGGCTCAAGAAAGGTACAAGAAAGCAGCAGATAAATTTCGTAAACCTGCACCAGCTTTCAAGGTAGGAGACTTGGTCTGGCTGTCAACCAGAAATCTTAAGTTAAGGATTCCATCGTCTAAGTTGGGACATAAGTACATTGGACCCTATAAAATCAGTAAAATTATAAGTGCCGTTGCTTGTCGTCTTCAACTGCCCAGAACTATGAGAATCCACCCTGTCTTTCATGTATCCCTACTAAAGGCTGCGACACCCAATACGTTTCCTGGACGTTCCTCTCCTTGCCCTGACCCAGTGCTAGTCGATGGTCAGGAAGAATTTGTGGTGGAAAGGATCTTAGATTCCAGGTTGTATAGAAATCAGTTACAATATCTGATTAAATGGCAGGGCTACCCAGTGGAGGACAACTCATGGGAACCGGTCAATAACGTTAATGCTCCTCGCTTGCTCCGTCAGTTTCATCAGAGGTACCCACTAGAGTTGAGCGATACTTTCCGATATCCTAAAGTATCGGAATCGGAATGGTATCGCCGATATCACTAAAATATCGGCGATACCCGATACCGATACCGGAAGTCCCATGTAAGTCTATGGGAACAAAATATCGCAACTAAAAAAACCTCTTTCTTTCCTTGTAAACACTAAATATACACACATAGAATACATATATATATATACATGTCATTGTGACATATATATATACATATATGTATAGTTTATACACTTCTACATAGTAAAATATCCTCTGATTCAATTGCCGGGTAAAGCCGGCTTCAGTGAAAAGACAGAAGCACCCGACATGAAATGACACTTGGTGTACATAGGGTTAACCATGTCTTTTCATGTCGTTTGCTATCTGATTTGCACAAACAATTAAATCAGTCTATGTGTGCAAAATTTCACACCTGTAGGGGTTAATTAAAGGTGTAAATTCGTTGTAAAAAAAACGGACTTTTTTGCTACGAATTTACACCTTTAATTAACCCCTACAGGTGTGAAATTTTGCACACATAGACTGATTTAATTGTTTGTGAAAATTAGATAGCAAAGGACATGAAAAGACATGGTTAACCCTATGTACACCAAGTGTCATTTCATGTCGGGTCACCCGACATGAAATGACACTTGGTGTACATAGGGTTAACCATGTCTTTTCATGTCCTTTGCTATCTAACTTGCACAAACAATTAAATCAGTCTATGTGTGCAAAATTTCACACCTGTAGGGGTTAATTAAAGGTGTAAATTCGTTGTAAAAAAAACGGACTTTTTTGCTACGAATTTACACCTTTAATTAACCCTACAGGTGTGAAATTTTGCACACATAGACTGATTTAATTGTTTGTGCAAATTAGATAGGAAAGGACATGAAAAGACATGGTTAACCCTATGTACACCAAGTGTCATTTCATGTCGGGTTCTGCATTTTCACAAAAGCCGGCAATTGAATTAGCGGCTATTATACTATGTAGAAGTGTATGAACTACAAATATAAATATATATATATATATATGTGTCACAAATTCAATGACATGTATATATATATATGAGGTGTAAAATTGCTGAAAAAAAATGCGTGGGCTCCCGCCCTATTTTCGCAACCAGACAGACAAAGCCAGTGAGTGGGGGCAGATAATAATAGCCCAGAGAGGGACCATTATTTTTGGCCCCCCCCGGCTACTAACATCTGCCCCCAGACACCCCAGGAAAGACAAATCTATAATTAGATTCGCCCTTTCTGGCACTTTGCCCGTCTATTCCCATTGCCCTGTAGCGGTGGCGAATGGGTTAATATGGGGTTAAAGCCACCTTGCTATTGAAAGGTGACCTTAAGCCAGGTTAATAATTGAGAGCTGTCAATTAGACAACTATCAATTATTAATCCTATTGCATGAAATAAAAATAAAACACACACACTTTAATTAAAAATCATTTTAATGAAATAAAGACACATGTTTTTGACCATCTTTTATTTTACTGCAAAAACCATTTCCTGTAATAAAAATAAAATAAAAAAGCAAAATTATTCTTACCTATCCCATGCACAGTCAGGTCCCACGGTGTAATCCTTCAGAAAGGGTTAATGTTTACTGTAGGGACCGCAGCTAATGCTGCAGCCTCACAGTAAACCCCAAATGAATGAGTTCCTCTCCTGCCTGACAGGAGAGTAAAGGCTGGGTGTCACATAACGATACACCAGCGATCCCGACAACGATATGCACTTGTCAGGATCGCTGGTGTATCGCTACATGATCGCTGCTGAGCTGTCAAACAGGCAGCTCAGGCAGCGATCTGGGACAGCGACACTGCGGGTAACATCGCTTAAGGGCCCGTCTCACATAGCGATATCGCTACCGAGATCGCTGCTGAGTCACTAGTTTTGTGACGCAGCAGCGAGCTCACCAGCGATATCGCTGTGTGTGACATTCAGCGACGATCAGCCCCCCTGCCGGGTATCGCTGATCGTCGCAGAAATGTCAGGACCTTTTTTTGATCGCTGGTTTCCCTCTGACAGGCACGCATCGCTGCGTGTGACAGGCGGGAGACCAGCGATCCGCTGGTAACCAAGGTACACAGCGGGTTTCCAGGCACCGCGCAGCGCTTGGAAACCCGCTGTGTACCTTGGATACCAGCTCCCTGCATCAGGGCGCTGGTATCCAAGGTACACAGCGGGTTTCTAGGCACAGCCCCGCGCCTGGAAACCCGCTGTGTACCTTGGTTACCAGCGGATCGCTGGTCTCCCGCCTGTCACACGCAGCGATGTGTGCCTGTCAGCGGGAAACCAGCGATCAAAAAAAGGTCCTGACATTTCAGCGACGATCAGCGATACCCGGCAGGGGGGCTGATCGTCGCTGAATGTCACACACAGCGATATCGCTGGTGAGCTCGCTGCTGCGTCACAAAACTAGTGACTCAGCAGCGATCTCGGTAACGATATCGCTATGTGAGACGGGCCCTTAAGTGGAAAGCTTAATTGATTGCTTTCCACTTTTACTTCAGGTCAGCCAGGGACACAATCAGTGACGTCAGAGGGAACTGATTAACAAAAATAGGGGTTCCCTTCGAAAAAAAAATGGCGTGGGGTCCCCCCTATTTTTGTTAACCAGCCAGATGAAGCAGACCGCTGAGGCCTGGATTTTCAGGCTGTTAAGGAGCCAAGATTCCATGGACCTTGCCAACCTGATAATTACCAGGCCACAGCAGTCTGCTATATCTTGGCTGATTAACAAAAATAGGGATCCCCTCGAAAAAAATTGGCGTGGGGTCCCCCCTATTTTTGTTAACCAGCCAGATGAAGCAGACCGCTGAGGCCTGGATTTTCAGGCTGGTAAGGATCCAATATCCATGGACCTTGCCAGCCTGATAATACCAGGCCACAGCAGTCTGCTTAGCTTGGCTGGTTAACAAAAATAGGGGATCCCCTCGAAAAAAAAACGGCGTGGGGATCCCCCCTATTTTTGTTAACCAGCCAAGTAAAATGCAGACTGCTGCGGCCTGGTATTAAAAGACTGTCAAGGCCCATGGATTTTGGCCCTCAACAGCCTGATAATACCAGGCTACAGCAGCCCCACATTTGGCGCATCAAAAGATGTGCCAATTGTGGCACTTTACCCGGCTCTTCCCACTTGCCCTGTAGCGGTGGCAAGCGGGTAATAAGGGGTTAATGTCACCGTTGATTGCACGGTGACAATAAGCCCGGTTAATAATGGAGAGGTGTCAATAAGACACCGATCCATTATTAATCCCAAAGTTATTAAATGTTTAAAAAAAAGACACAGCAAGAAAAAAGTCTTTTAATGAAATAAAAGAGACAACACAGTTTTCATTTCTTTTATTATACTCTCATTCCTGCGACGCCATCGATCTCCTGTAAAAAAAGAAAAAAAACAAACCAACAGTATACCACCTGTCCGACGCAGTCCATAACGACAGTCCCACGACGATCCAGCTCTGCTACATCACAATGACAGGCAGAGCCTGTCATTGCAACGCAGCACAGCTGATTACCTGCTTCCCCGGCGTGACGTCATCGGACTGACTGCTTTACGGCCGGGATTACACAGCAGTCACTGCAGTTATCGCGAGAAACTGCATGTGACCGCCGGGGAAAGAAGATTGCGGCCATCAAGCAGTCCAGGACGTGACCGCCGGAGATCTTCTGCCAGGTAAGTGCCGCTGACTCCTGACAGACCCGACCGACGGACACTGACAGTGACAGACCCGACCGACGGACACTGACAGTGACAGTGACAAATCCGATTCCGGTATCCGATATGACGAAAATATCGGAACTCGGAATCGGAATTCCGATACAGCCAATATCGGCCGATACCCGATATTTGCAGTATCGGAATGCTCAACCCTAGTACCCACACAAGCCTGGTCTGAGGTCATCCGGAGGTTGTCCTTAAGGGGGAGTAATGTAAGGTTCTATGTATATATTCCTGAAACTCAGTTTGTTCGTCAGCCATTTTACTTTCTGTCTTGCTGCAGCTATCTTGCCCTCAGTCAAAATGGAGTTTCCAGCTTGCATGTTCCCGCCCTGATTCTCTCCTTTGCTTCTTAAGCAGCCACAGCTGAGCAATCAGTGCTTCAGAATCTAGCCTGCAGTGAACCTGTGACTTGACTCCTGTAAGCCTTGGACCTTGTACTCCAGCTATTCCTACTGAGGAACTCTGAAGCACTTGTGGACTCTGAACCCTGCTCTTTGAAAGACCCACGTTTGCATGGACTTACGGTAACAGAGAAGAAGATCCTGAATCTGTATTGGAGAGTGATTGCTGAGCTTGGATTACTCTGGCCTGCTGTGTCTCCTGTTTCTGTGTCTGCAAACTGTGTGACTATTTCTGCCAACTTTTATGAAGTAATACAGGACTTTTCTATATCAAACCTGTGACTCCTGTGTTTTCATCGCACCCAAGCACAAGACGCTATATGAACTGTACTACATACATTACACCCTCAGTCCCAAAGAAATGTGTGACATTAACAGTGGCCTATACCTTTTTTGATCCATCAAGGATCCCGTATCTGCTCTGGCAGGGCAACTGCAGCAACTCAGCCTGGAGGTTGCAGACTTGCGCACAGTTGTTTTGCCGCATCCAAGCACTTCAGGCTTATGGCTTTCAGCTCTAGGGCAACCCCTGGTTGATCCTAAGATCACTCTACCAGATAGGTTTTCTGGGGATAAGGATAAGTTTCTTGTTTTCAGGGAGGCCCACAAACTCTATTTTAAATTGCTTCCTCACGCCTCAGGTACTGAGGAGCAATAGGTGGGATCGTAATTTATCTCCTCCAGGGTAACCTACAAACCTGGGCATCTTCTCTCCCATCTGACTCAGTCGCTTTGGAATTTTTTATAGTTCTGAGTAATTTATACGATCACCCAGACTGCATCTTTCTGGCAGAATCTAAACCATGTCAGCTTCAGCAGGGAGACTGGCCAGTGGAGGAGTTTTGCTCTGATACCCGTAGGCGGTCCACGGATACTAAATGGAATGACCCCATGCTCCATAGTCAGTTTTTTTAGGGGATTTCTGTGAGGGTAAAGGATGCATTTGCCCTGTATGAGAACAGAGGTTCCCTGGAGGCGATAATGTCTCTCGCTATCCATGTGGATTTAAATGTCCTGATGCTAATGGGCTAATGTTTTTCCCTTCCTGATTTCCTATTCTTTTGCATATTTGTCACACTTAAATGTTTCAGATCACCAAATAGAATTAAATATTAGACAAAGATAATGTCACAGGTGTACCGAGACAGAGAGGAGCCAGAAGACCTGATTTCTCCTACTCCTGCATTGATTAGAAGCACTTCACCTTCATATTAAATGGTGCAGGTTTGTTTTAGCAGTGCAGGGGTTAATCAGCTCAGTTGAGAGCTCTTGGAAGCTTTCCTGCATTAAGGTTCTCAGCTGTTCACTGTTAGCCCCTCCCATCTCCTATATAATCTGGACACTGGCAAGCAATCATTGCCAGAGCTAGCTTATGCTGCAAGATTAGGAGATGGTGGTTTGTGGTTGTTATTTGAGATGGCATTTGGTGTATTTATCTGAGACTGTTGTGAGTTTTTGGGTGTGTGCTAATTCCCCTCCTCCTACTTTGAGTTTACTCCATCCTCCACTCCCTGGTATTTACCTCCATTGTTTGTGAGTGGTATTTTCCTTTATCCCTGCTTGTATTACCTTGTTAATCTGGTTGGTGTATTACTGTACACTACTACTACCTTCTCCCCTGGGTGGGGAAGAGTATAGGAACTAAGGCAAGGTATGTGGCCCAGGCATCTTCACCATCAGAAGTAATCAGGGAACAGAGCAAGCTAGGGCAACCCTAGCATTAGGGACAGGGTAGGAGCCCCTGGTCCTGGGATATCCGACAACAGAGTCGTGAAAGATAACACTAATAAACACAAAATGCAGTTTTTAAATGAAGGTGTTTATTACTAAGGGAAAAAGAAAACCAAATCTACAGGGCCCTGTGTGAAAAAGTGATTGCACCCTACCTTAACCCCTCTCTGCCATCAGACGTACTATTCCATCCATGTGACCCTGGACCTTATTCCCATGGACGGAATAGTACGTCATGGGCGATCAGCTGATTATCACAGCTGACACCCGTGACTGTGTGTCAGGAGCGGTCACGGACCGCTCCCGGCACATTAACCCCTGGCACACCGCGATCAAACATGATCGCGGTGTACCCGTGGCACAGGGGAGGATCGCGCAGGCAGGGGGCTCCCTGCGCGCTCCCCTGAGACCCTCAGAGCAGCGCGATGTGTCGCGCTGTTCCGAGGGTCCGTCCTCCCTCCAGGTCCCCGGATCCAAGATGGCGCCGGGGTCCTGCAGGGAGGCGGCTTCCTCAGTGCCTGCTGAGAGCAGGCGCTGAGGAAGCCTGCAGCAGTGCCAGAGCGATCGCTGGTGTGACAGAGTGCTGTGCACACTGTCACACCAGCGATCTGCTAAAATACAGTGATGTCCCACCCTGGGACAAAGTATAAAAGTAAAAAAAATAAAAATAAAAAGTGGTAAAAAAAAATCATAAAAAAAAAAAAAAAATATTCCCCAATAAATTCATTCTTTCCTGTAAATAAAAAAACCAAAACAATAAAAGTACACATATTTGGTATCGCCGCGTCCGTAACGACCCCCCCTATAAAACTGTCCCACTAGATAACCCCTTTAATGAACCCCTTAAAAAAAAAAAAAAGAAAACGAAGCAAAAAATCAATGCTTTATCATCATACCGCTGAACAAAAAGTGGAATAACACGCGATCAAAAAGACCGAGATAAATAACCATGGTACCGCTGAAAACGTCATCTTGTCCCGCAAAAAACGAGCCATCATACAGCATCATCAGTGAAAAAATAAAAAAGTTATAGCTCGCAGAATAAAGCGATGTAAAAATAATAATTTTTTATAAAAAATTGTTTTCATGCTATAAAAGCACTAAAACATAAAAAAATGATATAAATGAGGTATCGCCGTAATCGCACTGACCCGAAGAATAAAACTGCTTTATCAATTTTACCACACGCGGAACGGTACAAACGCCTCCCCAAAAGAAATTCATGAATTGCTGATTTTTGTTCATTCTAACCTCCCAAAAATCGAAATAAAAAATAAGACCTCACATGACTCTGTGGGCCAAAATATGCAAAAATTATAGCTCTCAAAATGTGGTGATGCAAAAAACTATTTTTTGCAATAAAAAGCGTCTTTTAGCGTGACAGCTGCCAATCATAAAAACCCGCTATAAATAGTAAATCAAACCCCCCTTTATCACCCCCTTAGTTAGGGAAAAATAATAAAATTAAAAAAATGTATTTATTTCCATTTTCCCGTTAGGGTTAGGGTTGCGGCTAAAGTTAGGGTTAGGGTTGGCGCTAACGTTAGGATTAGGATTAGGGTTGGGATTACGGTTAGGGGTGTGTTAGGGTTAGGTTTGTGGTTAGGGTTGGGACTAGGGTTAGGGGTGTGTTGGGGTTAGGGTTGGAGTTAGAATTGGGGGGTTTCCGCTGTTTAGGCACATCAGGGGCTCTCCAAATGTGACATGGCGTCTGATCTCAATTCCAGCCAATTCTGCGTTGAAAAAGTCAAACGGTGCTCCTTCACTTCTGAGCTCTGCCATGCGCCCAAACAGTAGTTTACTCCCGCATATGGGGTATCAGCGTACTCTGGACCACAAGAGTTATTGTGCAATTTGTCCTATTTCTTCTGTTACCCTTGGGAAAATAAAAAACTGGGGGCGACAAAATCATTTTTGTAGAAAAAAAAAATGATTTTTTTGTTTTTACAGCTGTATGTTATAAAACTTCTGTGAAGCACTTGGAGCTTCATAGCGCTCACCACACTTCTAGATAAGTTCCTTGTGGGGTCTATTTTCCAAAATGGGGTCACTTGTGGGGGGTTTCCACTGTTTAGGCGCATCAGGGGCTCTCCAAATGCGACATGACGCCCCCAGACCATTCCATCAAAGTCTGCAATCCAAAACGTCGCTACTTCCCTTCCGAGCCCCGACGTGCGCCCATACAGTAGTTTACTCCCACATATTGGGTATCAGCATACTCAGGACAAATTGGACAACAACTTTTGGGGTCCAATTTCTCCTGTTACCCTTGTGAAATATAAATATTGGGGGCGAAAAAAAATCATTTTTGTAAAAAAAAAAAAGGATTTTTTATTTTTACGGCTGTACGTTATAAACTTCTGTGAAGCACTTTGGGGTTCATAGTGCTCACCACACATCTAGATAAGTTCCTTGTGGGTTCTATTTTCCAAAATGGGGTCACTTGTGGGGGGTTTCCACTGTTTAGATTAATCAGGGGCTCTCCAAATGCGACATGACTCCCCCAGACCATTCCATCAAAGTCTGCAATCCAAAACGTCGCTACTTCCCTTCCGAGCCCCGACGTGCGCCCATACAGTAGTTTACTCCCACATATTGGGTATCAGTGTACTCAGGACAAATTGGACAACAACTTTTGGGGTCCAATTTCTCCTGTTACCCTTGTGAAAATAAAATATTGGGGGCGAAAAAATCATTTTTGTAAAAAAAAAAAGATCTTTTATTTTACGGCTGTACATTATAAACTTCTGTGAAGCACTTCGGGGTTCAAAGTGCTCACCACACATCTAGATAAGTTCCTTGTGGGGTCTATTTTCCAAAATGGGGTCACTTGTGGGGGGTTTCCACTGTTTAGATGCATCAGGGGCTCTCCAAATGCGACATGACTCCCCCAGACCATTCCATCAAAGTCTGCAATCCAAAACGTCACTACTTCCCTTCCGAGCCCCGACGTGCGCCCATACAGTAGTTTACTCCCACATATTGGGTATCAGCATACTCAGGACAAATTGGACAACAACTTTTGGGGTCCAATTTCTCCTGTTACCCTTGTGAAAATAAAATATTGGGGGCGAAAAAATCATTTTTGTAAAAAAAAAAAAGGATTTTTTATTTTTACGGCTGTACGTTATAAACTTCTGTGAAGCACTTCGGGGTTCAAAGTGCTCACCACACATCTAGATAAGTTCCTTGTGGGGTCTATTTTCCAAAATGGGGTCACTTGTGGGGGGTTTCCACTGTTTAGATTAATCAGGGGCTCTCCAAATGCGACATGACGCCCCCAGACCATTCCATCAAAGTCTGCAATCCAAAACGTCGCTACTTCCCTTCCGAGCCCCGACGTGCGCCCATACAGTAGTTTACTCCCACATATTGGGTATCAGTGTACTCAGGACAAAGTGGACAACAACTTTTGGGGTCCAATTTCTCCTGTTACCCTTGTGAAAATAAAATATTGGGGGCGAAAAAATCATTTTTGTAAAAAAAAAAAGATCTTTTATTTTACGGCTGTACGTTATAAACTTCTGTGAAGCACTTTGGGGTTCAAAGTGCTCACCACACATCTAGATAAGTTCCTTGTGGGGTCTATTTTCCAAAATGGGGTCACTTGTGGGGGGTTTCCACTGTTTAGACGCATCAGGGGCTCTCCAAATGCGACATGACTCCCCCAGACCATTCCATCAAAGTCTGCAATCCAAAACGTCACTACTTCCCTTCCGAGCCCCGACGTGCGCCCATACAGTAGTTTACTCCCACATATTGGGTATCAGCATACTCAGGACAAATTGGACAACAACTTTTGGGGTCCAATTTCTCCTGTTACCCTTGTGAAAATAAAATATTGAGGGCGAAAAAAATCATTTTTGTAAAAAAAAAAAAAGGATTTTTTATTTTACGGCTGTACGTTATAAACTTCTGTGAAGCACTTTGGGGTTCAAAGTGCTCACCACACATCTAGATAAGTTCCTTGAGGGGTCTAGTTTCCAAAATGGTGTCATTTGTGGGGGGTTTCCACTGTTTAGGCATATCAGGAGCTCTCCAAACACGACATGGCATCCAGCCAATTCTGCGTTGAAAAAGTCAAACGGCCCTCCTTCCCTTCCAAACTCTGCCATGCACCCAAACAGTGGTTTACTCCCACATATGGGGTATCAGCGCACTCAGGACAAATTGCACAATAACTCTTGGAGTCTTGTTACACTTGGGAAAATAAAAATTGGGGTAAAAAAATCAATTTTGTGGAAAAAATATGATTTTTTAATTTTACGGCTCTACGTTATAAACTTGTGTGAAGCACTTGGGGGTTCAAATTGCTCACCAAAGATCTAGATAAGTTCCTTAGGGGTCTAGTTTCCCAAATGGGGGCACTTGTGGGGGGTTTCCACTGTTTAGGCACAGCAGGGACTCTCCAAATGCAACATGGCGTTCAATCTCAATTCCAGCCAATTTTGGTTGGAAAAAGTCAAATGGTGCTCCTTCCATTCTGAGCTCTGCCATGCGCCCAAACAGTGGTTCCCCCCACATATGGGGTATCAGCGTACTCAGGACAAATTGGACAACAAATTTTGTGGTCCAATTTCTCCTGTTACCCTTGAAAAAATAAAAAATTAGTGACTAAGAGATAATTTTGGTGGGAAAAAAATAGGATTTTTTATTTTCATGCTCGGGCATTATAAACTTGTGTGAAGCACTTGGGGGTTCAAAGTGCTCACCAAAGATCTAGATAAGTTCCTTAGGGGGTCTAGCTTCCAAAATGGGGTCACTTGTGGGGGGTTTCCACTGTTTAGGCTCATCTGGGGCACTACAAATGGAACATGACCCCCATCAATGTTTGCATTCCAAAACGTTACTGCTTCCTTCCAAGCCCTGCCGTGCGCCCAAACAGTTTCCCCCTCCCACATATGGGGTATCAGCGTACTCAGGACAAATTGGAAAACAACTTTTGGGGTTCAATTTCCTTGGGATAAATCAAAAATTTGGGACTAAAAAATCATTTTTGTGGAAAATTGTTTTTTTTTTTTTCACACCCAGGCATTATAAACTTTTGTGAAACACTTTGGGGTTCAAAGTGCTCACAACAGATCTAGATAAGTTCCTTAGGGGGTCTAGTTTCCAAAATGGTGTCACTTGTGGGGGGTTTCCACTGTTTAGGCATATCAGGGGCTCTCCAAACACGACATGGCGTCCAATCTCAATTCCAGCCAATTTTAGTTTGAAAAAGTCAAACGGCGCTCCTTCCCTTACGAGCTCTGCCGTGTGCCCAAACAGTGGTTTTCCCCCACATATGGGGTATTGGCGTACTCAGGAGAAATTGCACAACAACTTTATCTGCCCATTTTCTCCTTTTACCCTTGTGAAAATAAAAAAACGTTTGTAAAAGATCATTTTTGTGGCTAAAAAATTAAATATTAATTTTTTCCTTCCACATTGCTTCAGCTCCTGTGAAGTACCTGAAGGGTTATTAAACTTCTTGAATGTGGTTTTGAGTACCTTGAGGGGTGAAGTTTTTAGAATGGTGTCACTTTTGGGTATTTTCTGCCATATAGACCCCTCAAAGTGACTTCAAATGTGAGGTGGTCCCTAAAAAATGGCTTTGTAAATTTTGTTGTAAAAATGAGAAATCACTGGTCAACTTTTAACCCTTATAATTTCCTAACAAAAAAAAATTTTGGTTCCAAAATTGTGCTGATGTAAAGTAGACATGTGGGAAATGTTATTTATTAACTATTTTGTGTGACATATCTCTCTGTTTTAAGGGAAAAAAAATTCAAAGTTTTAAAATTGCAAAATTTTCAAAATTTTCGCCATATTTGCGTTTTTTTCAAAAATAAACGCAAGGTATATCGAAGAAATTTTGCTTCTAACGTGAAGTGCAATATGTCACGAGAAAACAATCTCAGAATCGCGAAGATCCGTTGAAGCGTTCCAGAGTTATAACCTCATAAAGAGACAGTGGTCAGAATTGTAAAAATTGGCCCGGTCATTAACGTGCAAACCACCCTTGGGGGTGAAGGGGTTAAAACATAAATTAACTATGGTTTATCACATCTTTGAGAAGCTCAGTTCAAATTCCCTAGCCACATGCAGACCTGATTACTGCCACACCTGTTCTCAACCAAAAAAAAATCACTTAATTAGGACCTACTTGACAAAGTGAAGTATACCAAAAGGTCCTAAAAAGCTAGACATCATGCCACGATCTAAAGAAATTCTGGAAGAAATGACAAAGTAATTGAAATCTATCAGTCTAGAAAAAGGTCTAAAGCCATTCCTAAAGCTTTGGGACTTCAGTAAACTACAGTGAGAGCCATTATTCACAAATGGCAAAAATATGGAAGAGTGGTGAGCCTTCCCAGGAGTGGCCGGCCGACCAAAATTACCCCAAGAGTGCAGCGACAACTCATTCAAGAGGTCACAAAAGACTCTACAACAACATCCAAATTACTGCAGGCATCATTTGCCTCAGTTAAGGTCAGTGTTCATGACTCCATTAAAAGAAAGAGACTGGGCAAAAATGGCCTGCATGTCAGAGTTTCAAGACGAAAAGCAATGCTGAGCGATAAGAACATAAAGTGTTATGATTTGGTAGCTGAGGAGAGCAAGCAAAAAAGGAAATACACCAGAGAGGTTGGAATCTATGGGATTGCAGTACCCTGACTAACCACCACAACTAAAGGCAGCCGTGGAGCGTACCTACGTTGGTCCTAGACGCCTCGTCACAGCCTGAGAAGCTAACTACACCTAAAGACAGAAAGAAGAAAACTATCTGCCCCGGAGCAGATCCCCAAAGAACATAGAAAGCCCCCAAACATGTAATGGCGGTTAGACAAGAAGAAATACAGACACAGATAGAAAATAGTATGAGCAAACGCTGGGGCCCAAACTTCCTAAATAGAAAAGGATAGGAAGGATACTTACTGCAACCCAAAAAACCCTGAAAAGTACCAACTCTACTAATTACAAAAACACCTGAGATCACACGACCTCTACCACCTAAATTAGTTCTCTGGTGTAACAAAAACAAAACAGCAGCCACTGAAAAAACTGGAAAAGGCAAATGAACAAACAACAGTGACTGAACTAAACTGAGAGGAGCACAAGCCCCGGAGGGGACCCGGCAGACCCCCACAGAAATGAAGGACAAAATGCAAAAAGCAAGCACAAAAAACAAAAAGAAGAAAATGTCTTATCTGTTAGCAGAAGATGCAGGTACGAAACAGCAGGCTACAAAGTGAACAGGAATTAAAGATGAGACCAGAACAATTGATCACCGGCAACCCTGATGGGAGGGAACCTCCCTTATATAAGACCAGTCAGTAACACCTGATCGCCAATCTTCACAATCTTCATTGGATAGTTCAGTACTGTTTGTAACCACCAGAGGGAGCTTCTGCTCAGAATTCATTTCTAGCACATTCACAACAGTACCCCCCCTTGAGGAGGGGTCACCGAACCCTCACTTGAGCAACCAGGTTGGTCAGGATGAGCTCTGTGATACGCACGGATGAGTCTCCTAGCATGGATGTCCGAAGCAAATACCCAAGAATTGTCCTCCTGACCATAACCTCTCCACTTAACCAAATACTGGAGTTTCCGTCTAGAAAAATGAGAATTCAATATTTTCTCAACCACATACTCCAGATTGCCCTCAACCAAAACAGGGTCAGGAGGCACAGCCATAGGAACCACTGGCTCGACAAACCTCTTCAATAAGGACTTGTGGAACACGTTATGGATCTTAAATGTCCCTGGAAGAAGTAAACAAAAGGAAACAGGATTAAGAATCTCCATGATCTTATAAGGTCCAATGAACCTAGGCTTAAACTTAGGAGATGCAACTCTCATAGGGATATTTCTTGAGGACAACCAGACCAAGTCCCCCACTTCAAACCGAGGACCATCAGTCCTATGCCGGTTGGCAAACCGCTGGGCCCTCTCCTGAGAGAGGGACAACCTCTCCACTACCTGGTCCCAAATCTGCTGCATACGCTCCACAACAGAGTCAACACCTGGACAGACAGAAGCCTCCGTCTGTCATGAAGAAAATCGAGGGTGAAACCCAAAATTGCAGAAAAATGGGGACATCAAAGTGACAGAGCTAGCCCTATTATTAAGAGCAAACTCAGCCAAAGGCAAAAAAGAGACCCAGTCATCCTGATCAGCAGACACAAAGCATCTCAGATAAGTCTCCAATGTCTGGTTTGTTCTCTCAGTTTGTCCATTGGTCTGAGGATGAAAAGCCGAGGAGAAAGACAATTGAACACCAAGTTTAGAACAAAAAGTCCTCCAAAATCTGGAAACAAACTGGACTCCTCTGTCAGACACAATGTTCTCAGGAATGCCGTGTAACCGAACCACGTGCTTAAGGAACAAAGGCACCAATTCAGAGGAGGAAGGCAACTTAGGTAATGGCACAAGATGTATCATTTTGGAAAACCTATCACAAATCACCCAGATAACGGTCATTCTCTGAGAAACAGGGAGGTCGGAAATGAAATCCATAGAGATATGGGTCCATGGTCTCTTGGGCACAGGCAATGGCATCAACAAACCACTAGAGCGAGAGCAAGGCTTGGAGCGAGAGCAAGTCCCGCAGGACTGCACAAATTCCCTGACGTCACGAGACAAAGTAGGCCACCAAAAGGACCGACTAACCAAGTCTTTGGTACCAAAAATTCCGGGATGACCGGCCAACGCGGAACAATGAATCTCAGACATCACACTCTTTTTCCATCGGTCTGGGACAAACAATTTCCCAATAGGGCAGCGCTCGGGTTTATCCTCCTGACACCCTTCCAGAGCCAGTCTCAAATTGGGCGAGATGGCGGAAAGAACTACACCCTCTTTCAAAATAACAGCAGGATCAGATAACTCAGGAGAGTCCGCAAGGAAACTCCTCGAGAGGGCATCCGCCTTAACATTCTTAGTGCCAGGAAGAAAGGAAACCACAAAATTAAAACGTGTGAAAAACAAGGCCCACCTGGCCTGTCTAGGATTAAGTCGCTTGGCTGATTCCAGATAAACCAGATTCTTATGGTCCGTGAGGACCACCACCTGATGTTTGGCTCCCTCCAGCCAATGTCTCCACTCTTCAAAAGCCCACTTCATGGCCAATAACTCCCGATTACCCACGTCATAATTACGTTCAGTTGGAGAAAATTTTCGAGAGAAAAAGGCACAAGGGTTACTTTTAGAGGTCTCTGGATCTCTTTGGGACAAAACGGCACCTGCCCCAATTTCAGAGGCATCAACCTCCACCTGAAATGGCAGAGAAACATCAGGCTGCCGTAGAACAGGAGCAGAAGTGAATCTCTGCTTAAGTTCCTGAAACGCAGAGACTGCCTCAGGAGGCCAATTCACCACATCAGAACCCTTTTTGGTCAAATCAGTCAATGGTTTAACAATAACAGAGAAATTACCAATAAATTTACGATAAAAATTGGCAAAACCCAAGAATCTTTGAAGAGCCTTTAATGAAGTAGGTTGGACCCAATCACAGATGGCCTGAACCTTGACCGGGTCCATTTCAATAACAGATGGGGACAAAATGAATCCCAGAAATGAGATCCTCTGTACGCCAAAAAGACACTTTGATCCCTTCACATACAGAGCATTCTCTCTCAAAATCTGGAACACAGTCCGAACATGTTTCACATGAGAGTCCCAGTCATTGGAAAAAATCAAGATATCATCCAAATAAACAATCAGAAATTTATCCACAAAATCCCTGAAAATGTCATTCATGAAGGACTGGAAGACAGAAAGAGCATTAGTGAGCCCAAAGGGCATCACTAGGTACTCAAAATGCCCCTCTGGGGTATTAAATGCCATCTTCCATTCATCCCCTTGCTTAATGCGAATAAGGTTATATGCCCCCCTGAGGTCAAGCTTGGTAAACCAAGTAGCACTTTTCACCCTGGAAAACAGGTCAGAAATCAAGGGTAACGGGTATTGATATTTCACAGTAATATTGTTCAAGAGACGATAATCAATACACGGCCTTAATGAACCATCTTTTTTGGCCACAAAGAAAAAACCGGCACCTAAGGGTGAAGAGGATGGTCTGATATGACCCTTCTCCAATGATTCCTTGATATAAGACCGCATAGCGTCATGTTCAGGTACAGACAAGTTAAAAAGGCGACCTTTAGGGAATTTACTACCCGGCACTAATTCAATAGCGCAGTCATAGCTCCTATGGGGAGGCAAGGATGCAGATTTACTTTCGCTAAACACATCAGAAAAATCAATCAAAAAGTCAGGAACATCCTGAGCCTGGGGGGAGGCAGAAAAAACAGGAGTGTTGGTATTAACACATTGGCAGCCCCAACTGGTTACAGACACAGATTTCCAATCCAAAACAGGATTATGAGACTGTAACCAAGGGAAACCCAGTACGATAATGTCATGCAGATTATACAGCACCAAAAATTTGCAACTCTCCTGATGATCGGATTCAACCCTCATTATCACCTGAGTAAAGAACTGAGGTTTATTCTCAGCCAAAGTGGTAGAATCGATCCCCAGTAGGGGAATAGACTTCCGTAGGGGTATCAAGGGAAACCCACAACGTTTAGCAAAATCAAAATCCATCAGGTTAATAGCTGCTCCCGAATCAACGAAAGCCTGAGCAGAAAATGTGGACAGGGAGCAAATCAGGGTAACAGTCAACAAAAATTTAGTCTGAACACTACCCAAGACAACTGAGCGTGCAAAACGTCTTCCCCGCTTAGGGCAGACTGAAATAGCATGAGAGGCGTCACCACAGTAGAAACATAACCCATTGCGTTTTCGAAACTCATGACGCTGTGCCCCAGAAGCCACTCTATCACACTGCATGGGTTCAGAAGCTGGTTCACAAGGCAACAATATTCCACGCATACCTCTACGCTCACGCAAACGTCTGTCAATTTGAATCGCTAATGACATAGAATCATTGAGACCAGAGGGGACAGGGAATCCCACCATAACATCCTTTACATTCTCTGACAGACCCTTCCGAAAGAGGGCTGCCAAAGCATCGTCATTCCATTTGGTCAGGACTGCCCACCTTCGGAATCTCTGACAGTATAACTCAGCGTCCTCAAGTCCCTGATTTAATGCCAACAAGGCTTTTTCAGCTTGATCAGTGACATTAGGCTCATCGTACAATAACCCCAGAGCCTGAAAAAATGCATCAACATTACTCAAAACAGGATCCCCAGGTGTCAGGGAAAAAGCCCAATCCTGAGGATCGCCGCGCAGGAGAGAGATGACAATTTGAACCTGCTGTGCTGCGTTCCCTGAGGACTTAGATTTCAAGGCAAAAAACAACTTACAGTTATTTTTGAAATTCAGAAATTTAGCTCGATCCCCAAAAATAAATCTGGCTTGGGGATCCTAGGTTCCACAACCGGCAACCTAGCAAGATAGGTAGCAATACTCCGAACTTCAGTGGCAAGCTGATCCACACGGCCAGACAACTGTGCAAACTCCATTGAGAGAAAAAAAAAAATCCTCCTCAGCACCCAGAGATACAGAGGGAAAAAAAAATCTCTGACAACTCTGACAATCTTCTTTCTTTAACACTATTTTTCCCTTCTGTGAGTACCATACAAATATCAGTTTTTGGGCCGGTGATACTGTTATGATTTGGTAGCTGAGGAGAGCAAGCAAAAAAGGAAATACACCAGAGAGGTTGGAATCTATGGGATTGCAGTACCCTGACTAACCACCACAACTAAAGGCAGCCGTGGAGAGTACCTGCGTTGGTCCTAGACGCCTCGTCACAGCCTGAGAAGCTAACTACACCTAAAGACAGAAAGAGGAAAACTATCTGCCCCGGAGCAGATCCCCAAAGAACATAAAAAGCCCCCAAACATGTAATGGCGGTTAGACAAGAAGAAATACAGACACAGATAGAAAATAGTATGAGCAAACGCTGGGGCCCAAACTTCCTAAATAGAAAAGGATAGGAAGGATACTTACTGCAACCCAAAAAACCCTGAAAAGTACCAACTCTACTAATTACAAAAACACCTGAGATCACACGACCTCTACCACCTAAATTAGTTCTCTGGTGTAACAAAAACAAAACAGCAGCCACTGAAAAAACTGGAAAAGGCAAATGAACAAACAACAGTGGCTGAACTAAACTGAGAGGAGCACAAGCCCCCGGAGGGGACCCGGCAGACCCCCACAGAAGTGTAGGACAAAATGCAAAAAGCAAGCACAAAAAACAAAAAGAAGAAAATGTCTTATCTGTTAGCAGAAGATGCAGGCACGAAACAGCAGGCTACAAAGTGAACAGGAATCAAAGATGAGACCAGAACAATTGATCACCGGCAACCCTGATGGGAGGGAACCTCCCTTATATAAGACCAGTCAGTAACACCTGATCGCCAATCTTCACAATCTTCATTGGATAGTTCAGTACTGTTTGTAACCACCAGAGGGAGCTTCTGCTCAGAATTCATTTCTAGCACATTCACAACAATAAAGGGTCATCTCAGTTTTACCAGAAAACATCTTGATGATTCATAAGACTTTTGGGGAGATACTCTGTGGACTGACGAGTAGTGTTGAGCATTCCGATACTGCAAATATCGGGTATCGGCCGATATTAGCTGTATCGGAATTCCGATTCCGAGTTCCGATATTTTCGTCTTATCGGATACCGGAATCGGGATGTCACTGTCACTGTCAGTGTCCGTCTGTCGGGTCTGTCAGGAGTCAGCGGCACTTACCTGGCAGAAGATCTCCGGCGGTCACGTCCTGGACTGCTTCATGGCCGCCATCCTCTTCTCCCCGGCGGTCACATGCAGTTTCTCGCGATAACTGCAGTGACTGCTGGGTAATCCCGGCCGTAAAGCAGTCAGTCCGATGACGTCACCGCCGGGGAACCAGGTAATCAGCTGTGCTGCGTTGCAATGACAGGCTCTGCCTGTCATTGCGATGTAGCAGAGCTGGATCGTCGTGGGACTATCGTTATGGACTGCGTCGGACAGGTGGTATACTGTTGGTTTGTTTTTTTTCTTTTTTTACAGGAGATCGATGGCGTCGCAGGAATGAGAGTATAATAAAATAAATGAAAACTGTGTTGTCTCTTTTATTTCATTAAAATACTTTTTTCTTGCTTTGTCTTTTTTTTAAACATTTAATAACTTTGGGATTAATAATGGATCGGTGTCTTATTGACGCCTCTCCATTATTAACCGGGCTTATTGTCACCGTGCAATCAACGGTGACATTAACCCCTTATTACCCCGCTTGCCACCGCTACAGGGCAAGTGGGAAGAGCCGGGTAAAGTGCCACAATTGGCACATCTTTTGATGCGCCAAATGTGGGGCTGCTGTAGCCTGGTATTATCAGGCTGTTGAGGGCCAAAATCCATGGGCCTTGACAGTCTTTTAATACCAGGCCGCAGCAGTCTGCATTTTACTTGGCTGGTTAACAAAAATAGGGGGGATCCCCACGCCGTTTTTTTTTCGAGGGGATCCCCTATTTTTGTTAATCAGCCAAGCTAAGCAGACTGCTGTGGCCTGGTATTATCAGGCTTGCAAGGTCCATGGATATTGGATCCTTACCAGCCTGAAAAACCAGGCCTCAGCGGTCTGCTTCATCTGGCTGGTTAACAAAAATAGGGGGGACCCACGCTAATTTTTTTCGAGGGGATCCCCTATTTTTGTTAATCAGCCAAGATATGCAGACTGCTGTGGCCTGGTATTATCAGGCTGGCAAGGTCCATGGATCTTGGCTCCTTAACAGCCTGAAAATCCAGGCCTCAGCGGTCTGCTTCATCTGGCTGGTTAACAAAAATAGGGGGGACCCCACGCCAATTTTTTTCAAGGGGATCCCCTATTTTTGTTAATCAGCCAAGATATGCAGACTGCTGTGGCCTGGTATTATCAGGCTGGCAAGGTCCATGGATCTTGGCTCCTTAACAGCCTGAAAATCCAGGCCTCAGCGGTCTGCTTCATCTGGCTGGTTAACAAAAATAGGGGGGACCCCACGCCAATTTTTTTCGAGGGGATCCCCTATTTTTGTTAATCAGCCAAGATATGCAGACTGCTGTGGCCTGGTATTATCAGGCTGGCAAGGTCCATGGATCTTGGCTCCTTAACAGCCTGAAAATCCAGGCCTCAGCGGTCTGCTTCATCTGGCTGGTTAACAAAAATAGGGGGGACCCCACGCCATTTTTTTTTCGAAGGGAACCCCTATTTTTGTTAATCAGTTCCCTCTGACGTCACTGATTGTGTCCCTGGCTGACCTGAAGTGAAAGTGGAAAGCAATCAATTAAGCTTTCCACTTAAGGGCCCGTCTCACATAGCGATATCGCTACCGAGATCGCTGCTGAGTCACTAGTTTTGTGACGCAGCAGCGAGCTCACCAGCGATATCGCTGTGTGTGACATTCAGCGACGATCAGCCCCCCTGCCGGGTATCGCTGATCGTCGCTGAAATGTCAGGACCTTTGATCGCTGGTTTCCCGCCTGTCACACGCAGCGATGCGTGCCTGTCAGAGGGAAACCAGCGATCAAAAAAAGGTCCTGACATTTCTGCGACGATCAGCGATACCCGGCAGGGGGGCTGATCGTCGCTGAATGTCACACACAGCGATATCGCTGGTGAGCTCGCTGCTGCGTCACAAAACTAGTGACTCAGCAGCGATCTCGGTAGCGATATCGCTATGTGAGACGGGCCCTTAAGCGATGTTACCCGCAGTGTCGCTGTCCCAGATCGCTGCCTGAGCTGCCTGTTTGGCAGCTCAGCAGCGATCATGTAGCGATACACCAGCGATCCTGACAAGTGCATATCGTTGTCGGGATCGCTGGTGTATCGTTATGTGACACCCAGCCTTTACTCTCCTGTCAGGCAGGAGAGGAACTCATTCATTTGGGGTTTACTGTGAGGCTGCAGCATTAGCTGCGGTCCCTGCAGTAAACATTAACCCTTTCTGAAGGATTACACCGTGGGACCTGACTGTGCATGGGATAGGTAAGAATAATTTTGCTTTTTTATTTTATTTTTATTACAGGAAATGGTTTTTGCAGTAAAATAAAAGATGGTCAAAAACATGTGTCTTTATTTCATTAAAATGATTTTTAATTAAAGTGTGTGTGTTTTATTTTTATTTCATGCAATAGGATTAATAATTGATAGTTGTCTAATTGACAGCTCTCAATTATTAACCTGGCTTAAGGTCACCTTTCAATAGCAAGGTGGCTTTAACCCCATATTAACCCATTCGCCACCGCTACAGGGCAATGGGAATAGACGGGCAAAGTGCCAGAAAGGGCGAATCTAATTATAGATTTGTCTTTCCTGGGGTGTCTGGGGGCAGATGTTAGTAGCCGGGGGGGGGGCAAAAATAATGGTCCCTCTCTGGGCTATTATTATCTGCCCCCACTCACTGGCTTTGTCTGTCTGGTTGCGAAAATAGGGCGGGAGCCCACGCATTTTTTTTCAGCAATTTTACACCTCATATATATATATACATGTCATTGAATTTGTGACACATATATATATATATTTATATTTGTAGTTCATACACTTCTACATAGTATAATAGCCGCTAATTCAATTGCCGGCTTTTGTGAAAATGCAGAACCCGACATGAAATGACACTTGGTGTACATAGGGTTAACCATGTTTTTTCATGTCCTTTGCTATCTAATTTGCACAAACAATTAAATCAGACTATGTGTGCAAAATTTCACACCTCTAGGGGTTAATTAAAGGTGTAAATTCGTAGCAAAAAAGTCCGTTTTTTTTACAACGAATTTACACCTTTAATTAACCCCTAGAGGTGTGAAATTTTGCACACATAGTCTGATTTAATTGTTTGTACAAATTAGATAGCAAAGGACATGAAAAGAAATGTTTAACCCTATGTACACCAAGTGTCATTTCATGTCGGGTGACCCGACATGAAATGACACTTGGTGTACATAGGGTTAACCATGTCTTTTCATGTCCTTTGCTATCTAATTTGCACAAACAATTAAATCAGACTATGTGTGCAAAATTTCACACCTCTAGGGGTTAATTAAAGGTGTAAATTCGTAGCAAAAAAGTCCGTTTTTTTTACAACGAATTTACACCTTTAATTAACCCCTACAGGTGTGAAATTTTGCACACATAGTCTGATTTAATTGTTTGTGCAAATTAGATAGCAAAGGACATGAAAAGAAATGTTTAACCCTATGTACACCAAGTGTCATTTCATGTCGGGTGCTTCTGTCTTTTCACTGAAGCCGGCTTTACCCGGCAATTGAATCAAAGGATATTTTACTATGTAGAAGTGTATAAACTATACATATATGTATATATATATGTCACAATGACATGTATATATATATATATGTATTCTATGTGTGTATATTTAGTGTTTACAAGGAAAGAATGGGGTTTTTTTAGTTGCGATATTTTGTTCCCATAGACTTACATGGGACTTCCGGTATCGGTATCGGGTATCGCCGATATTTTAGTGATATCGGCGATACCATTCCGATTCCGATACTTTAGCATATCGGAAAGTATCGCTCAACTCTACTGACGAGACAAAAGTTGAACATCTTGGAAGTTGGAAGTTGTATGTCCCATTACATCTGGCGTAGAAGTAAAACAGCATTTCAGAAAATGAATATCATACCAACAGTAAAATATGGTGGTGGTAGTGTGATGGTCAGGAGCTGTTTTGATGCTTCAGGACCTGGAAGACTTGCTGTGGTAAATGGAACGATGAATTCTGCTGTCTACCAAAAAATCCTGAATCAGAATATCCGGCCATCTGTTCTTGACATCAAGCTGGAGCACACTTGGGTTATGCAGCAGGACAATGATCCAAAACACACCAGGAAGTGCACCTCTGAATAGCTTAAGAAAAACAAAATTAAGACTTTGGAGTGGCCATGTCAAAGTCCTGACCTTAATTTGATTTAGATGCTGTGACATGACCTTAAAATGCTCAGAAACCCTCCAATGTGGCTGATTACAACAATATTGTAAAAATGAGTGGGCCAAAATTCCTCTAGAGTGTTTTCTAATCAAGAAGTAAAAGTAAAAAATAAATATATACAATATTGCTGTGTTCATTCTATTAAAATGTAAACATTTCCAACCCATAGGGGAAATGCTGGAAATAAAAAACTAAATTGAAACAGCAGAATTGCCACTTTTTGGTAGAATTACATTTCACCTTAATTGGATTTTTTTTTCTTTTTTTCGGTACATGATATGGTAAATAAATGTAGTAATTCAAAACTACCACTTATCCTTAAAAAAAAGCCAAATACAGCTATGTACATAGGAAAATAATAAACTTTAATGCTCTTGAAAGAAGAGAGAGAAACATATTGCAAAAGCAACAAATGGTTGTATCCTTAAAGGGAACCTGTCAGCAGGATTGTGCACAGTAACCTACAGACAGTGTCAAGTCGGCGCCGTTATACAGATTAAGATACCTTGGTTGATGAAATTCATCTTGTGATTGTTTTTAATCTTTATTTTATGTTTTTAGTTAATGATATGCTCATGCCCTAAGGCAGGCCTGGAGGGGGGGTCTTTATATAGTGCTTTGGTTAGGTGTTCATAATGCAGACTGCTGACAGGTCACTGCCCCCTAGTTTGTATATTTTGGCCAAAATCTCCAAGAGCTGCTACTGTGCATGTGCCGCCGGCGCCATCTTGGAGGAGGATTTTTTTTCTCCAGTAAGATGATGCCGCCAGCGTATGCAACGTAGCAGCTCTAGGAAATTTTGGCCAAAATATGCAAACTCACAATACATGTCAAGGGTCTTCATACTTGCGAAAAAGCCTTACCAACATCAGGTCTGGTTACCAATGCACTAGAAGAATGCAGTAGACACACATGATAGAGGCGGGGGTAGCACAGGTGCAAAATACTGATGGAGCAACCATCTATGCATTAATGTCACAATTCCTCCTCAGTCTGGTGAGTGGCAGCTCAGCCATTCTATCTGGGGCAGAGGAGTGTTGAGTGTCAGTATCATGACAGACAACTCAGCCCTCCAATCTGAGGCTTGGTAGTGCTGAGCTTTGACTGTAGTGAGTGAAAGTCCAGTCACCCAATCAAGGCCTGGACATGCTAGACTTCCTACAGGTGTTTCCTGTTTAGAATGCTTCCCAGACTATTTAGCTGGCTGTCTACCTCTTGTCTCTGCCGGTTGTAGTTCTGCTCTGCTTGGTGTGAACTTGCTCTGTGCTGTAAGTTCTGTATTTTGATCTTTTGCTGACCGACCTTGGATTTGCCTTTGGCCATACGTTTGCCTAAACCCTTTGTATTGATCCACTATCTTCTTGGAATTCCTACTCTGGACTGGGACCTGACTACACCTTTGCCTCACCTCTGGCTTTAGACCTCAGACTCCCTGACTTCCCCACTTCACAGCGTGTCCATAAGTAGTGACTAACGTCATAATAAAGAGACATAGTCCTCTTAGTGACTTAAGGCACTGTCACATTTAGTGATCGCACCAGCGATCACGACAACGACACGACCTGGCGAGATCACTAGTGCGATCGCTATGTGATCGCTAGTTAGATTCCAAACACAACTGATCAGTGATCTGTATAGCGACCTCTGCAGTCGTTGGGAAAACCTAGTCCCACCTGCGACGCTGGTGAAGTCGTTCATAAAGGGTGTCACACTCAGCAATTCAGGCTCACCAGCGGGACACCAACGACCAAAAAACGGCTCAGAAAGTTCATGAGCGATCAGCGACATCTCAGCAGGGCCAAATCGCTGCTACATGTCACACACAGCTGCGTCGCTAACGAGATCGCTGCTGCATCATAAAATCGGTGACGCATTAGCGATCTCGTTAGCGATCTCGTTTAGTGTGACAGTACCTCTAGGCACATCATTACACTATGAAACTTTTGTAGCATAAATTATGATGAATTAGTCAGGCCAAACTAGTCCGCACTGCCATCTGTGACTCGCATTACATTTTTTAAAAAAGTGGACAAAGCTTATGTAAAACACCAAAAGGCACAGCATTTTTGAACAATTACGAGTTGCGCAAAAATTGTGCAACATTTCAAATAATTTTACACCAGATTTCTTGCACAAACTGTTTGATGAATCGGCCCCTTCATTTTTTGTATACTTATATACATCATACTTAGTTTCTTCTCAAGCCAGAACAGTTTTTAGTTAGGCTACTTATTACTATGCACTCAGCAGCGTCAGATAATTTTTCATGTACACGTATTATTTATATATCACAGAGATGGAGCAAGGGTTCAATCTGATGCATTTGTCATTTGACACATAATCTGCAGCTTTGCACTTGACAATATATTCTCTCCCCATTTAAGAAAAAATGGGGAAGATTTTTTATTACTAGTGCATCACAACTGAGGCAGAAGATATGGTAAGGTTTTGTTCAAATTTCCACATCTAGTTTAAGGCCAATTTACTATGTGTTTAAAATATAGTTTGAGGCTCACTTAAAAAGAAGGAGTGGTTTAGTGGTAAAATTGATATAGCTTAACATTAGAGATGAGCTGACGCGTTTCGCATTTGTGAAGAATTTTATGAAATTTGGAGGTCCCAGCATTTTAGGACAACTTTCCATTCGATTCTCCCAAATAGCACCCCCCCCCCAAAAAAAAATCCTGAAGCCATTTTAAACAATGCAAAAAATTGCATCATCCACAAGTTCACATGATCTGAGGTGTGATGGCTCGGCCTTTACCATAATGCCTTCACATCATACAGTATAGTGCAGCCAATCAGGGGGACTATCGTAGCCTGTATAATAGCCTAGGCGGTGGAAACATCATCAGTTTTAAGGCTATTTAGGATAGTGAGAGGACGTCAGAGCTCACAGCTTGGCAATAAGGATAGGAAGAGAAAGTGCTAAAGCATTGGACACATACTCCAGACAGGAATGTGTTGTGTAACCGCAGCAGTGAAGTTGAGTGTAGTTGTCTGCAAATAATAGAGACTCAAGTGATAGGGAGATGGAGAGATAGGAGAGGTAACACCACTGTTGTCAGTGATTGATCAATGATACAGTGTAGATGGAATTAGTCCTGCTGTATTTGAACCAGCCATTTTTTTTCATTCTTAATGCTTTAAAAAGCAGCAGCAAAATCCAGAAATTAAAGCTACGTCCCCACAATGAGCTTTTGGTGCATTTTTTATGCTGCAGAATTTCTGCACCATTTCTGCTCCTATTATTTAAATTTGTTTACTTGGGTTTGTATTGCATTTCTGTGTTTTTTTTAATGTATTTTTATACAGTTTTTGACTGCATTTTTTGCCTCTTATTGGTGTGTCTTGTTTTAAATAAAGCTACTTTGTTTTTGATACTGGTATTTGACTTTGACAAAACTTTACTTACTTGTTTTGTTGTGTTTCAATCTCGGAAATGTTTTTTTTTTTACCTACGGAATTTTCACACTTAATGCAATTCTATGGGGAAATTCCACAGAGAAAACTCAGCGTGCGCACAAGAACAGTTGACATGCTGTGGATCTGAAACACGCACCGCAGGTCAGTTTACGAAGTGTTAAAAAGAAGCACAATTAGCATGAGATTTCTTTAAATCCCAGTCATTTTGCTGGAAATGTAAGATGTTGCGTTTTTGATGAAGTGAAAATATACATAATCAAAAATACACCAAAGGCTCATGGGGACATAGCCTTAAATGTCTACCTCATAAAATGACTACCTCACAAAGAGCACAAATTTTTTTTTTTTTACAAATCTGTTATAGTAATACAATTTTACATACATTCAAGCCACACCAATACAGCACCATGTTAAAAGTGCTGTTTTTTTGGATGTGAACTTAGCATTTCTTTTTACATCACTTTTGAAAAGGAAATAGAAGTGTTAGGGTTTGAGTTGCTGCACAAGGAAAGTCTCGAACCAGTCCCGCTGCGGTCCCCCATTCGTCTCCGGCCACAGTGGAGCCTGCTCAGCAGAGATGTCAGTCCCAGCGTCTTGCCCATTCCAGTACTGTGCAGAGACTTGCTGCTGCCTCTCCTGGATCTGCTATTGTAGCCAGTGCTGGAGCAGACGTCTTTGGGACGAAGTCCTGCGTTTCCCCTTCTGAGCGTGCCCAGGGTAAGATCTCTCACTGGAGATCAGGGGTCACATGTTCAGGTACTGCAGCAGCTCCTATTGGTCCGCCAGGAAGGTCCTGAAACTGCATGTGTTTTGGAACAGTTTCTCATTGGTCCTTGTTTCTGGCAGGTCCTGTAGCTGTTGCTATAAAAGGGTGGCATGGCTGGGCCGCCATGCGCTAATATCAATCGTCATATGCTTTGCGCCAGTGTGGTCATGTGTGTGTGTGGTTAGGGCCCGGCTGAAATAAGCCCCTAGAATACCGACTTAATCGGTGAGGAGTTTGGTATGCTATCTGGTCAGGGTCGGTGTCCTAGATGCCCTAGATTACCGGCATAACCGGTGAGGAGTTTGATTGCCGTATTCAGGGCCTGGCATTCAGACGCCATAGATTGCGGGTGTCTCCCGCGAGGACATTAGCGCATGATCACGTTCTATGTTCGCTTAGCAGTCAACTGTGTACCTGGGTGCCTGACAGGACACAGAAGTTTTACTCAGCGGCTCTGTGACGTAACAGGGTTAGCTTTCAACGCTAGACAGCGCCCTAGCGTGTTTATTTTTCGACTCAGTTGTGTTTAGTGAGTGCGCACACATCGCCAAATAGCGCTGCGGCACTCCTTCTAGCGGCTCTGTGGATTAACAGAGTTCGCACATATTGCCACAGCGCGCTACGGCGTTTATTTTGGCGACTCTGTGGGATAACAGAGTTCGCTTCTTGCGCCATTTTACTAGCAGCAGGCTCCACCTGCACGGTGGACCCCGGGCTGCGAACGCACCTCTCTACATCATATATTTGGTGCATTCCGCAGACCATAACAGGAAGTTTGTTAATTAGAACAAAAAATGTAGACATTTAATTGTGTATGACTGTTATTGCACACTAATCCAATATGACACCCACACATGCCACACCTACTCCGGCCTACTGCCACTTTTTGCTTCCTCTATGGGTGCCCACCTACATATCAATTCTTATTACATCCTTTTGAATGATTAAAGTTGAAAAGTTTACCAACAGTTAATAATAATGTTTTACAAAATACAGTGGGGAAAAAGTATTTCCCACTTAAAAAGATGAGAGAGGCCTGTAATTGACATCATAGGTAGACCATAACTATGAGAGTCAAAATGAGAAAACAAATCCAGAAAATCACCTTGTCTGATTTGGAAAGTTGATTTTGCAAATTATGGTGGAAAATAAGTGGTCACCTAAAAACATGCAACATTTCTGGCTCTCACAAATCATTTATGAAAACCTTTACTGAAAGCCATGTTGGGTTATTAGTTTGTTTTTTATATACCGTATATACCCATGTATAAGCCGAGATTTTCAGCCCATTTTTTAGGGCTGAAAGTCCTCCTCTCGGCTTATACGCGGGTCATATACGGGGGTCGGCGGGGGAGGGGGAGCGGGGGTGTCGGATTATACTCACCCCTCCGCCGGCGCGGTCTCTGCAGCCCCCCTGCTTCTCCCACGATCTCCAGCTCCTTCCTGCAGCGGTCACATGGCACCGCTCATTAAAGTCATGAATATGCACATATTCATGACTTTAATGAGCGGTAGCACGTGACCGCTGCAGGACTGAAGCGCTGCGGAGAGCGCCGGGAGAAGAGGAGAGGCTGCAGGGACGTGCGGTGGAGGGGTGAGTATAGCTATATTTACCTGTCCCCGTGCCACCGTTGCGCGCTACTCCCTCGGCACCTGGCCCCCAGCGACGAGAGGTGAGTATGTCATTTTTTTTGCAGCAGCAGCATATGAGGCCTATACTATGGGGCATAATTGTGCAGCATATGGGGCATAATCTGGAGCATATGGGGGCATAATCTGGAGCATATGGGGGCATAATATGGAGCATATGGGGGCATAAGCTGTGGAACATATGGGGCATAATCTGGAGCATATGGGGGCATAATCTGTGGAACATATGGGGCATAATCTGGAGAATATGGGGGCATAATCTGTGGAACATATGGGGCATAATCTGGAGCATATTGGGCATAATCTGTGCAGCATATGGGGGCATAATCTGTGGAGCATCATATGGGGGCATAATCATTTTTCACCCTAGGCTTATACGCGAGTCAATAAGTTTTCCCAGTTTTTTGTGGCAAAATTAGGGGGGTCGGCTTATACATGAGTATATATGGTAGTTGGAAAGTGTGTTTCCTATTGATTTGCCCCTCTTGGCCACACATCTGTATCCTTTATTTAAGATTTCATGGAGAGTTTTGTCCTGATGTAATATAGGAATGTTCTTCATAACGATCTTTTTTATTTTATTCTGCTGTAGACTATATGGAGTACTGAATGTGATTGTCTGATTTTGTTTTTTTCCATTCCTGAAACTTTCCAATATGCTATATCTATAATATCATCTGTATATCCCTCTTTAATCCTTTCTTTTTCTGCTCTGACTGTGTTGGGTGTTCCCTCATGATTTCTACACATGATTTTATTAATTAATTAGCACATAAAAAATGTGGCTTGGTGATTTTAATGTGGTTGTAACTCCTCAGTATTCATGCTCTATGACTAAGGACACAGCAGGCGCCAGAGACGCGTCAGAGCAGTTCATGTACCACATCATCCTTGTATGGATTTTTAAAGATTTGTATATGAAATGTTTGATTCAGTCCAAATAGTCTGCCCAATCACAAATAACAGAGAGGGATAATTTTTGGACACTATTTTTATTAAAAAAAAATGACAAATCTCTCAGTGCACTTAAATTACCTGTTGGTTATAACCAGGTTATCATCCATTTTATTTTTAAGGTGATGTACATTTGACATTTCTAATACTTTGTGCTAAAAAGCTTGAAAGGGGTTGAATACAGTCCTAGAGGTTCTCAAAAATAAGGACATTTTTCAGGACAATTGGAGGCTTTATGGTATTGCCATTTGCAGTGAATCAATTTGTTGCAAATTATTATTTTTTAAAAATGATCAAACCTGGTGAATTTGAAGTTGAAAACATTTGATGATCTCTACTTAATATGCGTGACAATTTTGGGACAAAAAAATTGTCTTAAAGTAAGCTAACCAACAGATAGCATAAACTTAGAAAAACGAAAATATGCGCCAGAATTATAATCATAACATACTGTGATAAATTTGGCACCTCTCCAAACTGTCTAGTGCAAAATAACCATATCTAGTAATAACCATATTAGTAAATCTGTTCCATTGAGATCTGCATGTGACAAGATAACTTTTACAGTAAGACGATTTTCCAATTTAATAGCCATTAAAATTTGGCATGTGTGTGTAAAGGGAATAAACAAAGCATGTAATCAAAGAATAAACTATATGACAGAATGGAAAATATCTTATATTGTTTCTCATTTTATTTGCAATAACTTCATCTCGATGAGCCACACTTTCCAGGGCTGGATATTCAGGCTTTTTCCCCTGGCCATGTCAAGAGCTTCTTTTTTGCATGATTGCTCCGGCTCCGCAGCACACATTGTAATAAACACCCTGGAGGTTTCATTCTACTCGAATCTGCTGGAGTTTTAGCACTGTGGTACAGTAGCTGAAATATTGCCAATTGGGTAGTTGGTTTGTCAAGCCACAGTAAGTAGAATTAAATAGGATGATAAGACTTAGCAGAAAGCACAGCTGACAGCTCTCTACACGGGCTGAATGATCACTTTCAATTGTAATCGATTCCGTGAGTACTGAACACGAACCTCCAGGCAATTGAAGAAAATAGGATGATGAAGGACTGGAAACTAATATGTTACACATCTCTATTGATTAGCCATTGATTAGCCATTATTTTCTGAATGACAAACAGGTAGCAGTGAAGTAAGTGAAGCAAGTGATTTATTTACAAGTTACGGAGCGGAGGGACTTCTTTCTTCAGCTCATTCTAATCTAATGCTTAAACAAAAGCCGAAGACGACTGCACAATGTAATGATGCAGGCGGCCGCTTCTTTCTATTGGCTTCATCATCGCTGTTTAACTAATGAGATGCTAATGGAGATTTCATGGCGGTTTCACAACTCCCAAATAGCCCAACTGTTGCTGTACCAGTGTAAAACTGAGGTAAAGCCAAACTGTGGTATCTTACCAGTCGAAAGGCAATGGGTGGAGATGTATCAGGAAGTCATGTGCTCTAAGCGGCACTAACTTAAAGGGGTTGTCCACTTTTTTTTCAATAGGTGTGTTGGGGACATGATTTTTGGCTCAATGTATCTATTAAAAGTTTTGCTTCCTTTGTGAAGGGTCACCCGTATGTTAGTTCAGTTTTTTTCATAAACTGTACAGAATCACAGAGGCACTCTACATAAAGAAAGAAGGTGGTGGAACAGCGAGTAATAAGAAGATAACTTTATTTGAAGTTTTCCAAGTGCTTGATCATCTTATTTCTTGCTGTTGCACCACCTTCTTTCATCAGGCAGCATTTTGGCACTCCTCCGCGACTCATGTACATATTTTACACACTCAGCTCCTGAAAGAGTAAGTAATCAGTGCTGCATCCCGCCAGATAGGTGAGTGTGTGCATCACTGACAGCACCAGTCACTAACTACCAGAGCGCCACCTTATAAATCTCCTTCCATTTTTCATAGACTGCTCATTATAATGTTATCAAAATAGCTGCTGTAGAAGGTACATGAGGCCAGGTCTGTCCATCATGGTCCTAAAATTAAAAATACTGTCCATGTATGGAAATGGTGTGCTTCAGTTGGATGAAACTGTTGGCCAGGTCTGTTCACTTTAGTATAGGAGAACCTACAGATTCCTAAACTCATGTCTCTTAGCGCTGCCTGGATTTTTCACTATCCTCCAAGCTTCATCTGGCATTGACGGCCATGTGGCTATTATCCACCGTGAACAATGATTGCCTGGATCCATCAGACTTTTGTAGAACTGGAACAGGATGTACCCACTGTTCCTCACCAGTACAGTGATTGACTGCAGTTGTCAGAAGCCCATCTCAGTCAAAAGCTCAGAGAGTAATAGCATGTGACTCATGCTGGGTACAAACTTGTTTATTCTAGATAATACAGCAAATAATATTTGATATAGGGACATGGTTAGGTAACCAACTGTATTTGTCATGTTCCATGACTTGGGAATCAAACAGTATTGCATTGCCAATGTATTGTTGTTGTTACACTGCTATGGAATCAGTTTGCCTTTTTTTAAGTTTGTCCTGTCTATCTCCTGATATTAGTAATCCTTCCCGTCTTCACCAGTCAGTGTCATCATCCATCTTGCTAGGATCACCTCCATACATCTCTGGTTCAGAATTGTCTTTGTTACCTACTGTAACTGTTGCAGCTACTGCTACTGTAACTGTAATTTATAATTGGGATGGATGTAACTGTAATTTATTCATGCCTCTGCAGTCGAGTCAAGCTATCTGATCAAATCACTTTGTGTGAGTACTGGTTCAATACAGTCATCCATAGAAACGCTGTCTCAAGAGCACAATGCTCAAAGCGAAATTATGGAGTCAGAATAGCATCCATGACAGTTTACGGGTGTGGTAGATTTTTAGTGGCATCATTTGACCTGCGTCGATCCATGCGACTGTGTGAATGAAAGCACAATGTGAATGTGTCAAAAAAGGTGGATCAGAACTATATTTAAAGCATGATGGACAAAAAAGTATAATACTTTAAGTAGAGTGTTAGCTGAGGGCTATATTTGTTGTGAGTTTTGCCATAAAACCTTATGATTGCTGTGCAGCTCTATGGCTGTAACTTAATATGAAGATTAGACGAAGAATGCAATATTTTTACGAAGTTACCAAAACTTTTCAGAAAGATGATAAATTGTATTCGAAAGTCAAACCTTGGCTTTAAAACGGATCTAGCACTAGATTTCACAACATAAACTGCATAGATTATTAGATGGATCTCTTAACCCTTCTAAGTCTCATGCACTTACTTTAAAATTACACAGCAAAATAGTATAATCCTGATAGTAAAATGAGCTCATGAGTCCTAGTGTATTCAGTCTCCACCACCAACCCAACCAAACTAACAGCTGCAGCTTGTATGAAACAGTGTCAGATCTCAGCAGGGAGGAGGGACATTGAGGAACTGTTAATCAGTCTAGGTGGATGGAGATTCTATAACAGCAGGGAGGATAGACACTGAGGAGGGAATCACAAAAATTGGGCACAGACCGAGTTTAGTTACATGATTCGCTATGTAAACAATGGTCATATCCCAAAATTGTAACTAATAATCTGTGTAAATGTGAATGAGGAACATCACGTCATAGTAATATAAATACTTTCCCTTTTTACCAGTGTCAGTGGCATAATGCATGTCTTAATACGGATTCTGCTATAATTAACATTACTTAATTTCCATTTAATATAAAGTGTCACTAAGCAGCAATTTTCTCTGCATATTGAAGTAAGTGTAAAATCTCAGCTATCAGGGAGTGTGAATTGAAAATTATAACTTTTTTAGGGTCATTAAGTAAGAAATTGAGATTTATCTTCCTTGTTTTTCAACAAGTTAATCATGTCTACACATAAATTCTACAAGTGCTAAATGCTGGCTCGCTACAAGTGGAAATTGTATTACACCCAAGCCTCACATGTAATAGTAAGTGAATTATTACATAGATGTGTGTACAGTTTAATTATATTTTGCCTGTAATTGATTTTAAGGAGTTTCAGTTTATAAATCATACGGCTGCTATGACTTTTTGAAGGATATATGTACTCATATTTGTAGTGATTCCAGACTTCCGTGGTTTGCCGTTTTCCATTTGAGTTTCGCAGCAAATTCAAATCACAGAAATAATAAATAAAAAAAAATGCTAAGGCCTCTTTCACACAACCGTTTTTTGCCGTCAGGCACGATCCGGCCTCTTTTGAAAAAAACAGATCCGTTATTTTCTTCCGCCGGATCAGTTTTTTTTCTCATTGAGTTGCATTAGCGCAGGATCGCGCCGCATGTGCTTCCGTTTCGTCCGTTTTTTTTCCGGATCCGTCTAAAATGTCGATTCTGGCGGCCGGACACAACGTATCTTGTAACGTTTTTTGTGTCCGGCGAAAAAAACCGGACAGCAGCGGATGCGGCGCAACCGGCTCTGGGGTACAATGCAAGTCAATGGGCGAATCCGGCCACCGGATCCGTCTTGTGCCTGATCCGGCCACCGCATTCCGTTTATCTTCTCTCTCTCTCCTCATTCCAGACATGAGCACACTGCATTTCTCGGGTTCAAAACTTCAGGACGGATCCGGATAAAAATCGGATCCGTTGCATCAGTTTTTTCGCAATCTGCGCCGGATCCGTCGTTTGACATATTGGACAGATTGTGCCTGACGGCGAAAAAACGGATGTGTGAAAGTAGCCTAAGACTCTCTGGTATCTGAGCATGTATTGAACGGTTACACGTTTGCACCTGTGCAAAAAAGGACATTCCTCAGGACATTCAATACATCAAAAATGTGGTTAGATTAGCAAACATCTTGCACCCTATAGACAACCATGGCTCTGAAGTCTTTACATAGGCAGGCAGAGGCCTATTTATACATGATGCATCCGCCCCCTGCGACTAAAGAATACATGAAGTCTAATATTGTTGCAAAGGTTAAGAAAAAAAGCCTCATCTGAACAGGGAGTGAAAAAGATACCCAGGCATGGCTCGTAATGAAAACATTGTGTGGGAAAGATGGATGGAAATGGATTTTATACTCTTTGATAGAAAGGTAGGACATTTAGTGATTAGGTACCACCCATAATATACCGTATTTTTCGGACTATAAGACACACTTTTTCCCCAAAAGATTTGGGAGGAAAATGGGGGGGTGCATCTTATAAACAGAACGCAGGCTTACCAGGGGGTTGCTGCAATGGTGTAGCAGCATCCTTTCCTCAAGGAACCGGCGGCGGCAGAAGTGTGGCGATGATGAAGCTTGGTGTCGGCGGTGATCAGTGCAGAGTGCTTCACTGGTTTCTCTGCAGCCATCTTCCTGAAGCTGTGGGCCACCAGATTGAGATCTTGGCTGGGCCTCTAGCACTCCATTTTCCTGAGGCTGTGGGCTTCAGGAAAATGGCTGCCGGAGATCGCGCATGCGCAGATTGAGATCTTGGCGGCCCTTGGCTTCAGGAAAGTGGCCACTGAGAAACCAATGATGCACTCGGCTCTGCTCACCATGGACACCGGGCCGCAGCATCGCCACATTTCTGCCGCCGGTATCCTGAGGAAGGGACCCTGCTCCATGCAACGCGCTCTTCTGTGCCTCACTGCCGACACCAGACCCGCAGCATTGCACCGCCGGGATACCCCGGGACTGCAGCATTGCCCCACTTCTGCTGCCGGCTACCTAAGGAAGGGACCATGCATCTTGTGACCCCGCTCTACCACCGCTGGCACTCAGGTAAGATACCTTAAATTCGAACAATAAGACGGACCCCCATCTCATAAAAATCATTTTTTTGCTATTTTCCACCCCAAAATTTGGGGTGAGTCTTATGGTACGGTGCATCTTATAGTCCAAAAATATGGTAGGCCACCTTGACATGGTTGGATGTCTTTTGCGCTCTTTGATCACAAAATGCTAACTAAGTACCGTGCCTTTTTATGATTTGCTGCAATATTGGAGTTCACATAATCATTAGTCAAAGTGTGCTGACGTGTCTTGTATGTATTTTGAAGGCTGAAAAATTTGTGGATAAAATCCATGCTGCTGTATAAATGACAATCCAGACTAGTTCAGGGTAAAATATTGATGGTTTTAATCTCAATCTCAATGCGTTTTGAAGTCAGCAGGACTTCTTCCTAAGGGAACATCTCCTGAGTAAGAAGTCCTGTTGACTTCGAAACACGTTGAGATTGAGATTAAAGCCATCAATATTTTACCCTGAACTAGACTGGATCATCATTTATACAGCAGCACGGATGGTATCCACTAATTTTTCAGCCTTTGATGCTACAATGGGTCACTAGATGTGACCAGTGGATCTGCAGCAGCTGTCATTATTAAGAAATCTCTATGCCTCTTCTCAAGTCACATCAGGTGAGTTTAATCTAATTGTGTTTTTTGACATATCACCCTGATAAGACCCTATTGCGCTTCTTTTTCCTACAGTGTAATTGTTGTATGTATTTTAGCCGCATAGAGTAATTATGCACGTGTGCATTAATTTAATACAAAAGGTATGTAGGCCCTATTTTTCTTTTGTTTTTTTATAGGCTATTGGAGGCCTTCCTCTGCACAGCTGGGGTAAAACCTAATTAAATTTATATCTATACATGCACAACAATACAGTTCAGAGCCTGTTAATAAATATTTGGATCAACAAGCCAACCCCAGTTGAATAGTGTATTCCGATTTGTACCAAGTAATGGGTTTGAAGTCTTTTTCTGCATGGTAGCAGATCATTATTGTTATCCTAGTGACACGTATCTATTAGAGGGCTTTTGATCCTCAATTATCTTAAATTGATGATAAATAATAAGGATAACACATCAATGATCAAAGTTGTAAAAAATTACTACTGAATTCTATGGGGAAAGGGGCCATCAACATTACATGTCTGTGTACTTCCTTCCAGAAAGATGAGTCTTTCTGGAGATGTACAGTAGGAGAAGTAATGGTATTGAACCATTCAGCACTTCTGACTAAGGAAAGAACAAAGAGAATCAGCAGAAAAACTGGTCAATGTGAATAAAACTCCCCCAAAACTTTGAAATCTTCAGACAAACCTTTAATTTGTTTAAAGCACCACTCCAACATTTCTTTCATTGCAGCGCTAGAGTGTTGGGTCTAGGCCAAGGTCCCTGACCCTGCTCTCATACTTACCTGCCATTGTCTTCTCAAATTGCTGCCCCTCTCAACAATCTCTAGCCGTTTGCGATCTCCAGTGTTTATTTAGCAAGTCAGTGGTCACTTTTCAATGCAAGTCTATGAGAACTTGTGACCGTTACCTCTCACCTCTGGCCATTCAGAAGTTTCGGTTACAAGATGGTGTCGCGGTACTGCAGTGGCTCCCATAAAAGGTGAAGATGCCGACGGGTAAGAATAAGACTACGGGTAGGGACCTTAGATTAGAAGCACCACTCCAACAACACTGAAAAAAAAACACAAAACACTGGAGTGGTGCTTTAAGCGCTCAAAAGACTACCAACCATTAAGAAACATTAGGTCTAACTCATAGGGCCCTCTTGGCTCTTCGCTATTATTATCTGAATGACAAGGCATGCTAAATTTTTAATGCCTAAACTATTTGTTGCCTGCGGAAAAAAAAAGCAGTGATTAGAGCTATTCCCCTGTTCTTATACAACACACATGCATGCTTACTGGACCTGAGTGTGCATGTATATGAGGGGTATATGTCAGCACTGAAAAGAAGATGATCAAGCATATATGTATATGAGGGGCTGGAGACATAGTTGTCGGAAGAATGATCATTATTCTATCTCATATAAATGGCCGGATTTATTCTTTTGTTCAATTGCTCTAATAAAATTTGAAAATACAAATCTTAAAGATTCCCAGCACATGGAATCTACTTAATAATCCATAATCTGGAAGACTCGGCTTGCCTGAGAGTTTATTTTATCGGAGAGAAGCGAAAATTTCTGGCAGAACCTTTTTGAGAGTGGATTTTTACCAACCGAAGTCCAACCTGCCTGATACTTCATGCAAAAATTGTGAGATAAATGTAATTAGTTATCGAAGGACTCATGAAAGAAAAAACTAATTTAAAATTGTACTTTATTCGTTTGTTTAAAACCAGAATCATATAAAAAAACAAATAGAAAAAACAAAACACTGGGCTACCTTGTATTAGACTGCCGATCAAAAATACAAATCAACAAAAAACACAAAAAGGTGGGCCCAGATATTCAAATGGTATTGGGTCTAAATGGCCCTAAGGAGCCCTATCAATCGACCCCTTCCTAACAGCGGAGGTTGGCACCCTCTTGATACGCAATTTGCGCCCCTGCTCAACGAAGGCTGACCCTAATGTCCCTATTATACCCTATATATACCCTCATCTATATAGCGTATAATAGGTACATTAGGATCAGCCTTTGTTGAGCGGGGGCGCCAATTGCGTATCAAGTGGGTACCAACCTCCGCTGATAGGAAGAGGTCGATTAATAGGGCTCCTTAGGGCCATTTAGACCAAATCCCATTTGAATATCTGGGCGCACCTATTTGTGTTTTTTGTTGATTTGTATTTTTGATCGGCAGTCTAATACAAGGTAGCCTAGTGTTTTGTTTTTTTCTATTTGTTTTATTTTTATGATTCTGGTTTTAAACAAACGAATAAAGTACAATTTTTAATTAGTTTTTTCTCTCATAAGTCCTGCCTGATACTTCCTACCTTCCTGTAATAACTGTGCTGTGCCGCTACCCTCATTAAAATATTGGCAATCCTGTAAAAATTGGGGGGGGGGAGGTTGGAAAAGTTTAATCTTCTGTATATGGGCAGTTCAATGGAGTTAAAGCCAGGACCAGATAAGCATATTTTACGTACGTGATCTCTCCGAGTTAAAATCAGACAGGACAGGTGGGCAAAGAAAAAAAAAATCCCATATGGATCATCCATGATACATCCAATAATAGGAAGCTGCACTTGTCTTGAAGAAATTTGTCGTATAAAAATAGATGTTATACAGATGTAAAAAGCAAACATATGAATGACACATGAATACAATACAGATACCGTAACAATACGGATGACAATGATCCATTAATTTCGAATGAAAAACTGACAATTTTACATACACTCGGTCTAATTATGAGTCTATAGGTTTACTTTTAGGAATTCACAGAGGGTCTGTAAAGTAACAAAGAATACATAGTGCACCATTGCCTTATAAAGTATCACAATTTTGAAGAATATTCAATACGTGATAGAATTTTTGTTTAAGTAAATGAAGAAAAAAAACATTTTCCGCAAACATTCTTCTGATTGACAGTTAATAAATACAGTACAGTCACTGTGTAATGATTATTTTTATTAGTTGTACCAATTTATAAGAGATTTTAGATAAAAAAAATTAAATCAGCCCGCTGCAAAACACAATAAATAAATAAATAAATAAATAAAAGTAAATTAATAATAGATATGAAATTAGAAAGCCTATCAACTTACAGCTATGGAGTAATTCTAAAATAAGATTGATTTAAGAAATAAAGAATCAATTATTTGCCTACCCAGGAACAAGATTACACACATTTTATTGCATATACATGATTATTTATATTTCTTTATGTTCATTCTTTTTACATACATTCTCTCTTTCTATTGAAAATTTAATGTAAAAGTAATTATCCTAGAATTACATTTTCAAATACATTTATATAAATTAATAACAATTTATGTTTATTACCACTAAGTCAAGTTAGGTATATTTTAATATGTTTTTAGAGTTAAAAATAAACTATAAAATCACAGTAAGTCGTTTCCTCGTCCACTTTCTATGTTTTACAACTTTTAATGAAAATGTAACTGTCAATTTTTAAGTTAATTTGGATGGACAGCAATAAAATGCAAACCTCTCTTCAAATTAGTATTTTCACTGTGGATTTCTAATGGAAAGTAATTGCTGACAATAGGAAATGACAAATTACTAATTACTTAGTTCAATTAGACTTTTGTGCCTTTGGTCCTTAGCGGCAAGAATACAGCAAATCTTGCACTTTCATAACAATTAATGACACTAAAACTATTTAAACTGCCAACAGATGTAAGTAAGGAGACGTGTATTGAAACTTACTTAATTTACATACTATATCAAGTTTATATCAAACTAAATGGTGTTTAATTTTATGCTGCCATTAAAGATGTCTGGTGCGTTGCCATTTCTGCAGAACTTTGTAGGACGAAATATCAATGCAATAAAATTATTGCTATGGGTATTTTTCCCCTGATAGTAGCAAAGTCATAAATACATGTGGTAGGCATTCATTTACATATAGTGTGATGATTTTTATCCTAATGAAAAATTAAAAAGATAGACAGATTTATAGATAGATAGAGGATAGACTTTTTAATTTAACTTTTATAAAAATAAAGAAAAAAAAACTTGAAAGAAAAATAGTTTTCATTCTCAATCCAATACATTCGGCAAGTGAAAAAAAAATCCCATAGTGCAACTTTATTGTATGGATATAAATGTATTGTATGCCCTTGCTTGTGTGAAAAAAAGCACCTCGCTCCGTGTGAGCGCTGCTGATAGGCTGACAGACTGCACCGCCCACTGGAAATGCGGGAAAGATCTCTGCAGAGATCCATGCCATGCCCTTCCCCCCGCCACGCTGGACACTCAAAATGTGTATTAACAGTGATTCTCAGCATAACTGTTAAAAAATCCAGTGACGATTTAGGTGCACGAACAGTTATTGAACATAATCTCGAACAGCCGGATTTTTTCCAAATCGTTCGGGTTCGTCGAACGACTCAAACACCGCCCAAAACAGCTCGAATTTGAAATTGGCGAACAGTTCTAGTCGAACACCGCTCATCTCTAGTCACTACCCACGGACAAGCTGTGAGGTTGGGTAATCAAGAGGTTCAAGATCAAAATCCAGGAAGGCATGTCATAGACAGAGGGGTGAGGAAAAGAGTATTCAGAGCAAGACAAAAGTGCTAGGCAAATGGATGGTCAAGGCAAATTCAAGGTAAAGCAGCAAATATCAGAATACAAGACTAGCAGCACAGAGCAAACACACACCACTTGAGCAAAGTAACAATTGGTAGCAATCTAAGGCAGAGAGCTGTATAAATAACCAGGCAATTATCCTGAATAGGTGACACATGGATGAAGCCATGAAGCCTGATTGGATGGCTAAATTGTCACTCAAGACACTGACAGCTCAGCATGCACCAGCATCCGATTGAACGCCTGAGCTGTCAATCACCGTACTGATTGACCCGTCGTAGATTGGATAGAAGTACTGTCATTCACTGTGTCCAGACACACTGATAGGAGGAACTGTGACAGTAGGAACACAGATGTCACAATATATGAATAATACAAACAGATGTGACAGTACAGAGAAATAAACACAGTGATGTTATAGCACAGGGATAAAAAGTGCAGTAATGTAATAGTACAGGATAATGGACACATTGAAGACACAATACAGGGTTTATAAATACACAGTGATGCCACTCATAATAAACACAGTTATGTATCTTATAAAAAAAACACAGTGATGTCACAACACAGGGATTATAAATACAGTGATGTCACAACACAGGGATTATAAATACAGTGATGACACAGTACAAGGATAAATACAGTGATGTCACAACACAGGGATTATAAATACAGTGATGACACAGTACAAGGATAAATACAGTGATGTCACAACACAGGGATTATAAATACAGTGATGTCACAACACAGGGATTATAAATACAGTGATGTCACAACACAGGGATTATAAATACAGTGATGTCACAACACAGGGATTATAAATACAGTGATGTCACAACACAGGGATTATAAATACAGTGATGTCACAACACAGGGATTATAAATACAGTGATGTCACAACACAGGGATGATAAATACAGTGATGACACAGTACAAGGATAAATACAGTGATGTCACAACACAGGGATTATAAATACAGTGATGTCACAACACAGGGATTATAAATACAGTGATGTCACAACACAGGGTTAATAAACACAATAATGTCACAGCACAGAGAGAATGAACACAGTGATGTCTTAATACAAGAATTATAAATACAAAGTGATGTTAATTTCACAGTACTGGGATAATAAACAGTGATGTCACAGCGCAGGAATAATGTCACAATACATAAGTAATAACCACAATGATGTTGCAGTGTAGGGATAATAAACACAGTGATGTAACAGTACAAGGATTTTAAATACCTTGTGATATCACAGCACAGGAATAATAAACATACCATGGTCACAGTACAAAGATTATAAATACAGTTATGTCACAGCACAGAGATAGTAAGCTTCATATTTTCTGATGAAGGGAAATTTGAAATTCCTTGGATTTTAGAGCTAAACTGTGACCTCTGAGCCTCCTTAAGTTATGCCTCTGCTTTCTGCTTCTTCTCTGTATTTATAAGGAATCTATGCAACCTCCTTGATTGACAAACTTTGACTTGCTGCTCAAGTCACGCTAATATGGCTATTATAGATTTATAGACAAGCCTTTATCATTTTGGCCAGGTATAGACAGCCATATTTCATGCAATCTGCATGCCTAATTAAATGTGGTGGTGAAATGTTGCATTGGTCAAGTTGTAGAATGAACTGCATTAGACAAGGCTACAAAGTCAGGACGCTGCATTGAAGGAGAGTATAAAGGTTTTTTTTAACTTTATATGCTGCTTTTTTCTACGTAGAAATCAGCACTAAAATCTACACAAGGAGATTAGTCTTTCCTCCCACACACATATAGTATATATAGAGCCATGTCCCCCTCCCTCACACAGATAGTATATATAGAATCATGTCACCTCACTCACACATATAGTATATGTAATACCATGTCCCCCTTCCCCACATATACACTATATATAGAGCCATGTCCCCCTCTCCCCACACATATAGTATATATAGTGCCATCTCCCCTCCCCCACACATATAGTCTATATAGAGCCATGACCCCCTCTCACCATACATATAGTATATATAGAGCCATGTTTTACTCTCCCACACTTATAGCATATATAGAGCCATGTCCTACTCTCCCACCCATGTAGTATATATATATATAGAGCCATGTCCGCCTCTTCCACACATAAAAGTATAGAAAGAGCAACACTTACAGAATAGTCTCTGAGGTGCAAAGAGGAGATGACATGCATATGTTGCAGTTGCTCTATCAGGCGGACATATGAGGACTGTTCCTGCCACATGCCACAAGGAATGGGCATGGCTGGACTTTCTCGGGGCCCAGCATCACAGACAAGGAAGTAATGGGCTGGAGTCTTGTCAGCCGAAAATGGTTGTGTCAAAGCAGTGTTAGGCCCCTTTGATTCATGTTTTTGGCCAGTCCCAGGACAGTTGTATCAGCTGTTCTGTCCTAATGGTGTCCCTGCCAAGGCCAACCCTATATTTTTGTTACATTTTTATAGGATTCTGATTGTTTGAAAATACAAATACTTGTGTTCTCAGTAATAGTGTCAATGAATGAAGCCTCTCATTCTATAAGGAGTAAATTGCCACAACAAAGCATATGTTTGCTAACTTTGCACTTTTGACACCTATAATACCTTTTCATATTGTTCTGAAATCTTGTTAATCAATATCCTTCACATTCCAATTTCTAAGAAGTTGAGGTAGTCTGAGAAACCACAGTATATCCTTCAAATTCATTGCCCTACTGAAGACGTCTTGTTTTTTGAGCAAATAATATTCTCTTGGAGAAAAACAAACCAAAAGAGCTTATGTTGTTTGCTTTAAAATTACTTTTTAGACCAAAATACTGATACAATTTTCTTGAAAGATAGAAATTGTATTGTGTCCATAAGTAGTTTACTTTCTTTTTCAAAATAAAACTATCTGTCTATCTATACCTCCATTTATACAGATGTAGCAAAATGACCTTGACAAATTTAGGAGTTACATCTTTAGTTAAACCTAATGTATTATCCTATAGTTTTACTTTATAAAATGGTGCAGGAAATTATAAAATTGAGTATTTAAGTGACTTAGGACTAGGTTCAATACCACAAAAATCTACTGAAATCTAGAACTTTTTACTGATAAATATCTTAATATATCTTTCCAAGAGGTCAGGCTCTATGTCTATGAAAAACTTCGGCCTAGGCAGAATTAAAGGGGTTATCCAGCTGGATAAAAAAATTCTCTACATGTGTATAAAGGGTTATTATTACCAAAATACAAAGTGATCTTGTAATAATGTACATATACATTTTTTTGTGCCAACATAACCAATTTTTAAATCCACGTATTTACACGTATACGACAGTATATGAGAGTTGGAGAGTAGTTGAATTGTGTTTGTTGCCTGCTGCTGAGGGATCAGTGTTATGCAACTCCAAATTCTGCTCTGTTGATGCATATGACAAAAGATAATCCTCTGCTATATGCATCAACAGAGGAGCATTTTCAGTTTTACATCACAGAACTGTCTGCTGAAGAATAAATACAACTCTACACTTCATAGTTATTACAAGCTTCATTCTAGAGGAGTGGAAGAGAGTTGAGCTCTGGTAGAAACAAGCTAACAATGAAATAAAACAAATGGACAGCTATACTTAAAGCAAACCTGTCAGCGGTTTTGGCCGACATAAGCTGCGGCCACTGCCTTCCAGGGCTTATCTACAGCATTCTATAATGCTGTAGATAAGCCCCTGATCCGACCTGAAAGATAAAAATAAGTTTTACTATACTCACCCGGGGGCGGTCTGGTCCAGGGGGGGCAGGTCTGGGTCCAGCGCCTCCCATCTTCTTGCAATGCTGCCCTCCTGCCGGCTTCATGGCTCCCCAGCATTGCGCTCCTGCGCAGGCATACTTATCTGCCCTGTTGAGGGCAGTTCAAAGTACTGCAGTGCGCAGGCGCTGGGAAAGGTCAGAGAGGCCCAGCGCCTGCGCACTGAAGGAATTTGCTCTGCCCTCAACAGGGCCAATAAGTACGCCTGTGCAGGAGCACGATGTTGGGGAACCGTGAAGCAAGCAGGAGTGCGGCATTGCAAGAAGATGTGGGGCGCCGGACTGTATCATTCACGTGTGCTATTAGCACGGTTCACCGCACTCTAGGATGATACTTTTTGATGCTGAACAATATATATGTTTATTAACAAATTAGGCAACATTTAAGGACAGAAAAAAAGCGATATAACGTTTCGGCCCAACCAGAGCCTTTGTCAAATAGCGCTGTAAAAACAAGAACGAGTGTAAGTAACATATAATACATACGTTATAGCATAAATATGCAAAATATGAAAATAAAATGGTTGGAGTTCCCAAGGGAAAAAAAGATATATACAGATATATACAAGTCAATAGTCAATGAACAATCATATAATATTTCAGAGCAAAAACCGCTGTGGTGTAGCACAAATCAACAGGACAAAAGAGTTCATAAATGGTATAAAGACATACATAAGTATTGTGCATATTTAGGTTACCTTTGTGATAGTCCAGTGCCAAGCATAGAAAGAAATAGAGGAGTAAGGGCCAATGTGATATCCTAATGTATAATGAGAAAGGATATAAACGATAAGAGAGCATGATAAGTGGTACATAAAATGATAATCGTCCCATATAAGAAGAGTCCCTAGGTTAGGACACTATTACCTTATGTGAATCACTGGTAGGGATAAATGTCCACTGTAAGTAGACCTCAGTATGGATAGGCAAGTTGTCAGATATCAGCAGTGCTGTAGGGAGTAATGGTCCACATAAATAATGTATATGTAGTTAACTAAAGGATTAAAGATAGGGGATTTACCTTCAATAAGAGCGCTGTTTAGGGATAGTTATAAGGGGGACCTCAGTGGGGAGGAGGATACTCAGTCGTGCTGAAAAGAACAATAGTCCTTATAAGTATACCACCAGGTATTTCCTCTACACCCTAGCCACAATCGCTGGCAGATAATGTAAATACTTATAAGGACTATTGTTCTTTTCAGCACAATCTCTCTTGAACGACAATGATCAGAATATCCACCTAACATTCATGTGGAATAATAATTCCATTGACTTTTTGGATGTGACCATCAAAAAAGATACATCTGGTCTTCTACAGACAGATATTTTTCGCAAAGAAACATCGACCAATAGCCTTCTACATGCGTCCTCTGGCCACCCTGGTCATATGATTAGATCTATTCCAGTGGGACAGTTCCTGCGGCTTCGTAGGATCTGTTCCACGGACGATGACTTTGAATCAAGAGCTGGGGAACTACGAACACGTTTTTTGGCGAGAGGCTATAGTGGTCGTTCGATCAAACGGGCCTATCAGAGAGCTAAACATTCTGTCCGTCGTGATTTGCTCTATGGGGCAAGTCCGAGGTCAAGAATAACATCTGCCAACAAGATCCGCTTTATTACAAATTTCCATTCACAAGCTGATCAAGTACGGACTATATTAAGGAGAGCATGGCCAATACTATTGACAGATCCAGTTATGAAAAAATTTCTTCCTGATAGACCTTCTCTGACCTTTAGGCGTGCTAAAAACCTCCGAGATGAACTGGTTCATAGCCACTATTCCGGACAACGGCAAATCACTTTCTTGGATAATTTTGTCCCCAGGGTGGGTTGCGTCCCATGTGGTGGATGCGTCGCCTGCCCCAATGTGGATAGATGTGACTCGTTCTCTGATTCTAGTGGTAAAAAATTATTTTCAATTAGACAGCGCATCACATGTACCACTAGATATGTAATCTACTACGCAAGGTGTCCATGCGGACTTATATATGTAGGCCTTACAACCCGGCAGTTGAAGGTCCGCATACGTGAACACGTTTTGGGCATACAGGCGGCATCTACACATGTGGACGTGACCACCCTGAAGACAATACCAAGACATTTTAAAACCTTTCACAACTGTGATGCCACACTCCTGAGGGTCAGGGGTATTGAGGCTCTTCAGATAAATATTAGAGGTGGTCAACTCTCCAAACGTCTGGCTAGACTGGAGACACGCTGGATCTGGCGACTCAAAACTGTACATCCGGACGGCCTAAATGAGTGCCTCTCATTTGCTCCTTTTTTGTAGGTCATGGACTGCTGTGTATTTTGTTTATTACATCTTGCTCCCAAGTGTGTACATGGACACTGTAATTGATTTTAATATTATTTTTATTCTATTCTAGTCTTGAGTGTGGGGTTCCATATTCTATACATCCCGGACCACATCTTGCAACCTTCTCTTTTATCTGCATGGGACTATATACCAATGATCTACGCAGCGATTCATCGGATCGATATAGAATATTGCTGACAAGTTTACTAGGCAATTTTGCCAGTACATACAAAAGGACTTTCTAATTATCATGATAGGATATTTGTTATTTTGTTATCGATTATTTAAAAATTTGTTTCTATATATTATGTTCTTGTGAGAGTCATCAGGGATGGAATTTATATACTTTCGTCTAATCATCCCTGCGTTGTAGATAATATTGATATATAGATTAATCAAGATGGGTCAATGATATTCTACATATGCAGAGGATATATATGTATATCTATATCCTCCGTTGGAGGGTATGATATGTCCCTGACATGCGGTTGTTAGATATGTATGTGTCCATTGGTCCATGTATTTAATTTTCCCCACATCTTTGATATGTCTGTGTTTACTTTTTTATTTAATTTTTTGATTGCTACACATTTCCTCCTTTTTTGTATTTATTTTATTTTATTTTTATTTTTCTTCTGTATTTTATTTTCATATATTTTCCTTGTATTGTTTATTATTCATTGCCTTATTGTTTGTATACATATATATCGTCTATTAATGTTTATACTAGATACTGAGTAGCAATAGCATTGTTAATATCACTGTTTGGGCATACCCTGCACCGATATGAACATATTTCTGCGTCTGGTCTTCAGTAAAATGGCCGCCGCCACTTTTACTATATATGCTCTATCTCTTGTTTTTTTGTATGCACCTTCTTGGCGCTACTGCGCATGTCCGCTCTGGAACTTCCGGTATACTGCACCGCTGAATTGCGGACGCTTACCCACATGGGGCCCCATGTGTCTTGGCGTTCACCCAAGGATAGCGCTGCCGGTCCGGTCGTCATGGCGACGGTAATTATGAGGTGCATCGGCCATTTCTTTACTCCAAACGCAGATGTGTTTAGGTGCTTCTATTAATTGGGAGGTGTGTACCCTAATTAGACACAGATGGTATTTCCTGTTTTTTGTATATTTATATGGCTGTTTCGGCTGTATCCTTGCCCCCTGAAGAAGGAAGGAAGGAGATCCTCCGAAACGCGCGTTGGGGCGGCAGGGGCAGCTAGTGTGGTGTCACATTGGTGACTCTTCTGGTATGTACCATATTATTATCCATCGGTTACCTCTATATACATACCTATGTATTATAATTATGTGAATACCATCTCGTTTGATACGAATTGAAGTTTATTACATGTATTACATCTACCACATGCGGCTCCCCTTGCTGTATATACATTTTTACCGTGTTGCATGACACACACACAGGGTCCACCTGTTGTGTGATGCTTTTTATCCATATTTAGTAATAAAGTTTTTTTCCATTTTCTCACATTGACCTTTGACTGCTTTTGTTCTTTGGCGTGTTCTCATTCATGTATGCAGTTAACGCAGTCTAGTTGCATAGCTAGCTCAAGCCTCGTGCTTAGCTCCCTGTGATGTTTAACAGGGTATAGTGCTTAGCACCCTTTGTGCTTAAGGTGAACGCTCTCTGTTTTGTTCCGTCATTATTCACACTAGCAGCAGATCACATCTCTGTATGGTGGACCCCGGGTTGTGATTGCACTTTATTTATATTTTTATTTAGTGCAATCCGCCAATCCTATCATAAAGTCATCATTATCTTGGAGAGAAGGAAGTGTTGGCTGTAGGGACCTTGGCACATATGGCTGACTTTATGTACCGCTGCCGCTACCTTTCCCATGACTCTCGCATTATATTCATCTTGGCTAAAAAAGAGTACTGTTTTTTTCACATTGCGAGACCTACACTAGAAGAACAAGATTCATCTTTCCTCCCTGTAGCAGAGAAGTCTGCTAAAATGGTGCTATACTAGAAGGTCATCATGGAAAATATGTTGAAAAAATTCCCATCAGACAATGCTAGCGGCAGGAGGAAAGTTTCCTTACCCAACCAAAGAGGAGAAGTGAGGGAGACACACCAGGTACTGGATAGGCAAGGGTACACTGTCAAAGGCCTGGGCCAATTTCATGACACTCTCCTAGCATCCAGGCCTTTTAATACTGTGTATATTTAGGGAAAAGTTTTTAAAGCTGGTCAAGCATTACCTGACTGACCAAACCAACATAATCCCTAATTCCTCTGCGACCTTCAAATATTGGGTCTCAAAGATGGACACCTGGCATGAGCTGTCCCTCTATTCTTTGGAGTTGTTGTCTTGTCTAAGCTAGTTTTTAGTGACACTGGGGGAGCCATAACAGACAAGGGCTTCCGCCTGTCAACTTAATATGGTGACAAGCTCACTTTGATAAAAATTAACAAAGCCTGGCTTAACCCTGACTTTTCCACACCACCAGATGACAGCATCACATAAAGTGTTTTTATGTTCAATATTTGAATGAGACCCTGCAGTTGGTGCCTTAAAGGGTGTATGAATGATCCTCCTTAGAATTTTATGTATGACTTTGCTCTGTCTGCAGAGCCTTTATGAGTGTAGAAGTACAATAACTACACTTTCTTAATTTTTTTTATGAGGCACTCCAGTTGGTGCCTTCAAGGGTGTATGGATGACACTTTTTAATAAAAAATGTCTGGCTTTGCACTATGTGCAGTTCCTTTATGAGTGTAGAAGTACCAAAACTACACTTTCTTATTTTTTGTGAGGCACTCCAGTTGGTTACTTCAATGGCATATGGATGACCCCTTTTAAAAATAATACCTGGCTTTGCATTGTGTGCAGAGCCTTTATGAGTGTAGAAATACCACAACTAGACTTTCTTAATATTTGAATGAGGCCCTCCAGTTGGTGCCTTCATGGGTATATAACACTTTTTAGAATTTTTTTCTAGCTTTGCACTGTGTGCAGAGCCAATATGAGTGTGAAAGTGCTACAACTACACTTTCTTAATATTTTAATGAGGCATTCCAGTTGGTGCCTACAAGGGTGTATGATTGACCCGCCTTATGATTTTTTTCTGGTTTTGCTCTGTACACTCCAGTTGGTGCCGGGTGCATGGATGACCTTGCTTGTATTTTTGGCAGGTTTTGTGCTGAGCTTTTATGAATGTAGGAGTATTACAACTTCACTTTATTCACAAAATTTGAATGAGGTACTACAGTTGGTGCCTTGAAGGGTATATAAATGACCCTACTTGCAATTTTTGGCAAGCTTTGCATGGTGTGCAGAGCGTTTATGCGTGTAAGAGTACCACAACTACACTTTATTTGAATGAGACACTACAGTTGATGCCTTCAAGGGTATATCGTTGACCATGCTTGTAATTTTTGGCATGCTTTGCACTTAGTGAATAGCCTTAATGAGTCTAAGAATACCACAACATGACAATTTGAACAGAATGTGTATGAGGGTCTCCTTTATGTCTAATACAGGGTGTGTCTGAGTTCCTCTTCCATAACATTTTTGGCAGTTCTTGATTCCTTCATAAATTACTCTGTAATTTCCAATTTTTTAATAAAAATTAAAATTTTGGTTTACTTAAATTATTTATTTTTTTAAAATCCTTTTTAAATTTTGCCTTATATACAAGTCATTATACAGGAAAGAATGTTTCTTAACTTTTTTTGTGTAAAATCCAATTTCTCTTTGATTTTGAGTGTTTTATTGTCAGTCCATAAAGTGGAGTAAAAGTGTGACACCATTGTTCTCAGCAGCGAACATGCAGTCAGAGTTACTTCCCAAGGTCTTCCCCATGATGTTCTCCTTCCATTCAGCACTTTTTCCATCCATTTCAACTTTTTCACTGCCCCCAGACATTCTTGTAGGGTCTGCCAGAAAAATGCTCGGATTTCACATTGATTCCCATTATACTCGTTACTTAAAACGAGCATCCGAGCATTAGGAATTGAGTAACGAGCATCCGAGCACTTTAGTGCTTGCTAATCCCTAGTCAGCAAATATGTTTAGTCAGAATCAAGTAATTAAGGAACTTTCTCATAATCATAAGGTCTAAAAGGGCTAAATGCAGATCCAGCTTTATATATGTACACAAGGATATTCAGCCACTAAAATAGTTGGCAATGGCAGCAGCAGGGAATAGAGCTGAACATTGGGCAAGGTGGCCAGGTAAGTAGCTGGCTTCTCGTTCTAATCAACAAGACATGTGCTGGCTTAATGGGGGAGATAAACAGTGTTGTTTTCTGTATGTAAATTTTTCTTAGGGCTAAAGTATATTGATTTTACTCATCTATGAGAAGATTAATAGCTTATTGATTTTGTAATGTCATTCTTTGACAAAGAACTTACAATGATAGCAATGACACAGTCCACAAAAAATCCAGCAAGATCTTAAAATCTTGAAAATAAAATTGCAATTCAAATAAATTTATTTTTAATTGAACGTCAGACAATAAAGCATTTCCAGCAGACAGAAGATGATATTTCATTGTTGTCATGTACTAGCTTACCTGTAAGGAAAAGTCATGTTTCAGCATATAAGTGTATTCAAAATATGACTGGAGCAAAATAGATTCAGCTTTGAACCACATTATGCTTGTCCTTGATAAATAACTATCTCAGCACATAATTCTGACTCGGAGAAAGCAACGTTACCGTGAAAGCATTTACATCTGCAGTATAGCACCAGCTGCAATTTTGGAAAATTTAGATAATACTCTCAAAATCACATAAAATGTCCATTATGTTGAAATATGAAATATTATGTTAGTTTTGTTTCTCCTTCTCTCACTATCTCTATCTCTGTCATATGAAGATGCTGCAACATTCCTACATTAATTATTAATTTTACAGAGGATTCTGGCTTCGCATTAAGCTGTCCCAAAGACTTGATCTGCATGAAAATAAGAATATCGGCACTTTTTAGCTAGCGTATCTCCAGAACTGCTCCCCACCAATATTTTTATAAATGGGTGCAGCAGTGATGTCATATCTACAGCAGTGACCACTGCAGTCAATCATTGAGCTCAGCGATGTCATACCGCCTCACTCAGCGTGACCACAGAGTCTGACTGCAGTGGTCATTTGTTGCAGATGGGAATTCATTGCAGCTGCCAAATCAACAATGACCCAAAAGGAACAGCATGGACCTGATACTGCAGTAAGTAATCCTGATATTTTGATTTTCATGTAGAAAAAACATTTAAGTCAACTGGTCATCTCTTTTAAAAGCATAAAAAAAATCTAGTTTTATAGTTCCAGATGGACACACTCCTGTATCTGAGTATTAGCATACACCCACACTGGCATACATTCTCACTTGAGAGAGAATCTGGCCAATTCTGCTAATGTCACTTTTCTCAAAATCTGTCAGAGTTTGATCCGAGTGTCATCTGAGAGTGATCAGATTCTCTCACATGAGAGAATCGCAGCACGGGTGAGGAGATGGGGAACTTAATATCCCCATCTTCATTGACTCCGTGCCAGTATATCGGGATACTTGTGTAGGTGCCAAGGAACCAAATATCGGAGCCACAAGCGACTGTGATTGTTTTCTCATGTCGAATCGGCATGAGAAAATAATCGCAGATCTGCACTGCCCATAGCATAACACTGGAGTGGAATCCTAACAGAGTGTATAATACACACTTATAATATTTGACTCAATATAGTCAGATACAGGCCCGTAGTGGAATGTACGCCTGCCTGGAAGACCCCTTGTAACCATTAGTATGTAAATCAGTATGGAGACTGACTTTATTGGTCATTTGAGCTAAGTGGCTGGAGGAATTCAGTGGTTGATCTGTAATTTCAGGTGTAACTTTTCAATTTAATAGGGCTGAATTTAGGATAAGCTGCAATTCCAAGAATATCTATCTGTATTAGTGATGAGCAAGCATACTCGTTGATCGGATTTTCCAGTCATGCTCGGGTGATCTCCAAGTATTTTGGCGTGCTCGGAGATTAAGTGTTTGTCGACGCAGCAGCATGATTTGCAGCTGCTAAACAGCCTGAATACATGTGGGGATTGCCTGTTTGTTAGGAATTCCACACATGTATTCAGGCTGTCAAGCAGCCACAAATCATACAGCTGCGTCGACAAACACTAAATCTCCGGGCACGCTAAAATACTCGGAGATCACCCGAGCATTGAGGGGAAAACCCGAGCAACGAGCATACTCGCTCATCACTAACCTGTATGAAATCACAGTACAAATCCAATGAGTGTCCTGCAGAATTCGTACCGACACCATGAAAGTCCCTTGGACAAACCCGCCCCAGTCATAGACTGATGGCTTCTTATAAGTTTTGCCTGTCAGGTAAAATTCCTCAATTTATCTTATCTAGTCAATTATTTTTTTAAAAGTAGCTCTTGTGTACAAATAAGAAATAGGGAAGATGGAGTGTAAAACAAAAAAAAACAGCAGTACTGTACTAGTACTAGCAGCAGTTACTCCTCTGGTTATGTCAAATGTTGATATTCGTTAGATCCAGTTTCCTTTTAACTAATTTTTACATATATTTTTATTTTATTTGTACATGATCTTCCAAAATGTTTACATGGCACTGAACTTTCATAATTCACCTGACATGAGTAGTTTCATGAAGATTAGTGATAGGACAAAACTTTGCGAAACGATCCATATTTTCAACAACATCTTAAATTAATTTGAATTATTTGACTTTCACAGTCAACCTTAATAATATTGTGTAAAAACACTAAAAAGAACTATATATTAATTAGCCCTATCAGTGCCAAATTTGTAAACCCCGCAATCATTAAAAATATACCAAAACATCAGTCATTATAACTTCAAATAAAATGATAAACATCGAAATGTCAATGTCAAGATTTACTTCCTCAAAAACCTTAAAACAGATTGTTATTATCTTATACATATGGTAATTTTTGAACAGTAAACAGTATATATCTGCCTATATAGTTACTGTGGGACACAAATCTCATGACATTAAATCATTGTGTCAAGGTCCATAAGAGTCACATTCTGAATTGCTATTTTGTTGCTATACTTAAATTTGTAGGCATTTTTTCCCCTGAAATTATACGATCTTGGCAAGCTTCCCATTGGTGCTCATAGCAACACAAATATTTTATAAATTGGCCCCAATGTGTTTTATAGCGTGTAAACCTCTCCTGCCTGACTGACATTGCTTTAGACAGCTCTCCACAATTACAATTGCATCAACACATCGACTTGAATTATTGACATTGACATATGAGTCAACATGTACCATCACCAAGTATTATTGGCATGTATTTTTTTTGACAGCAGTAGCCTATACCAACCATGGCCTTATTCAAAGTTGATCTTCCCATGCCACAGAGCAGCTGGCCTCATAAGTATATGCATGAGGCTCGTATGTGTTACAGTCAGTAGACTACATTAGTAAATAACGGATTATTTTGTTATTATACAGTATATTATTCGTCAAGTCCCTATTCTTCACAGCCAAGAGTTTTTTTTATTCGATCTAATGCATTATTTTTTTCCATGAAAATTAGACTATTCATTTGTGTCATCATTATACGTTAAAATGCAGAACTGGAAAATATATACACATATATATGTTACATTTATGACATGCATTTATCAGTCAGCAGACAGAAAGTGAAAGCACAATAACGGGATAACTAGCAGTTATGAGTAGGACGTCAACTAAATAATGAAGGTAATTAAGTGGTGATTTCTCTGAGTTTTAGTGTTGGAATTTACCAAATATTACCATATTACCATTTTTTTTCTTAAATTGGCTAATCAAGTAGTTGCCCTCTGATTGGACAGTCCTTATAGACTTGCTTTGTAATAGATTAATATCTTTTGGTCATTAAAAAAAAAATATATATATAATCTACTCTTTCTTACCCAACAGCTCCTGTTCCCACTAACGACTTCAAAGCAGAGTTTACGGGGAGTCACTAGTGATGTCATATTGTTGTATCCTCCATCTGGTTCCATATTCATCTTTAACCAGACTGACATCTGGACCCCCAGATGAAGTAGGTTCGAAACGCGCATCGTGGTCTGAGGTGGAGGTCAGTGTATTATTATTTTTTGGAGTAAGTCTGATTATAATGTATCTTTATTTTTTCACTGCTGATTTCCATTTTTGTGGATTACATTGCACCAAATCTCTGTAGATCTAACTTGCAGAATCACATTGTAATTAACTTTGTGGAGGTATATATGTGCCAATACATACCTGTTATCATAAATCCTTGGTAATATCTCTCATCTGGAAGCACTAGCTACCCTTTGTATTATAATCTTATTTTCACTATTTTATGTCTCTCATCTGCTTCCCCTTGCTTTCATTGTTCCTTGTTTTTACTATTAACTTTTACATTTTCTTTTACTTATGTAGTTTTGAATCTCAATAACATATTTATTGAGAATGTATATATTTGTGTGAATTCTTATTAAACTTCAGTAACACTTTTATGGCAAATTTGACATTTATTAAAAAGCTTTTAGTTATGGTTGGTATTTTGGATGTAGTGGTTAATGTCAGTACCGTCTATGCACATACAGAAAACCATGATACTTTATCGGAAGGATTCAAAGAGGACATATCACTTATTCAAATGATAGCGACTCCTCCGTCCCCTTCTACTGTGGTCCCCCCTTCAGATATCCCAACTTATGATAACCTGGATTCTAGCAACAATTCAGAGAAAGGTCTATTTGATTCTATCTATGATCTGATTGTCAGGACATGTTTAAAACAAAAAGTTATTGCCAAAGCAAACTCTTTACAATGCAAGACACAACACTTCAGTGAGAAGTTCACATTAAAAGGTTGATTTTTTTTCGGGACCTCTATGTCCGCATTTTCAGGCCACCAAATCTATCATCAGCTCCTCTGCACACTTAAAATGTTACTGAAAAATAACATAATGCAGTCCATCAATTAATTTAATCATTTTTATATTAGAGTGAAAACTTAAATAATACAACATTTAGCAGTACTTTCATATTTCTTATATTTAATGTTCTAATTAGAAATATGTCAGCTCTGTGAAGTTTGAAGAAGTCTAATTTATACATTAGATACAGATGATGTTAATCAAGGTTAAATGTTTTAATATTAAAGTTGCTGAAGTTAACTTTGTAACACGCTTCTTCATCAAATCAGGTGCAAGTTTTCTTGATTTCACATTAGGGGTGTTTATTAAAGTGGTCATTTTAAGAGTTGTAGTTTAACTCATTCTTTACCAAGGATTCAATGCTTATGACTAGTGATGATCGAGTATGCTCGTTACTCGAGTTTTCTGAGCATGCTCGGGTGTTCTCCGAGTATCTTGGGCATGCTCCAAGATTTAGTTTGTGTCACCGCAGGTGCATGATTTGCGGCTGCTAGACAGCATGAATACATGTGGGGATTTTCTTACAAACAGGCAATCCCCACATGTATTCAGGCTGTCTAGCAGCTGCAAATCATGCAGATGCGGCACACAAACTAAATCTCTGAGTGCGCCCAAGATACTTGGAGAACACCCAAGCATACTAGGAAAACTTGAGTAACGAGCATACTCGCTCATCACTACTTATGACCGGACAAATTCAGAGCTGGAATAAGCACCAAGTAGGCAAAAACCCTTTTGTGGTTCATTGCTTCTCTCTGCTCAGCATTTCTTCATGCGCTGTAGTTTCCCACAAACAAGATAGAAAAGGACAGTAAGAAGGACCCAGCTACATTTTGATGTCACGTGTAGTTGATGTATAAGAGGCAGAAACACTAACAGTGAGCCAAAGTAAAAGTTGCTTTTTTCAGTAAACTTACATAAAAATACAGGCTAAAAGAGAATGACAATAAACTAATTTTTAAACACTGTAAAATCAACATCACACAACAGTAAATAAATATAGGCATTGATGAATTTGATATCATTGTCACCTTAAAAATTTGTATAATTTTGTGAGATATATTGTAAGAAAAAAAGCAGAAAAGATTGCTCCCATGAGCTTTCCTATAAGCGTCCACTCACTTGGGTGTTTTTTGCTAGTTTAGTATGAAAATACAGTTAAGATGACTTCCGGCTTTCTCTACCTTGGATTTATTTTAAAACGCCCTTCCAGTGTTTTTTTTTTTAATTTCTGCGTTGGAGTGATGCTATTAATCTAAGTTCCCTTACCCTGGTATCATGCTTATCAGCCGCTATCTTCAGCTGTTTCCAGCGCCACACCTGTACCATGCTGCCATCATATGATTGCAACTTCTGGCTTGCCATAAGTCAGAGGTAACTGTCTCAAGCTCTCAATGTAAGTCTATGAAAGGTTTATTCATGCGCTCATAGACTTACATTGAATTGTGACTTCCGGATTGCTTCAGCAAACACTGAAAAGATCCAGCAGGTAACAAACTGCTGGAGACCGACCGGAGTGGAGCGGATAAAAGATGAAGACAGTGGCTGGTTAATATAAGACTACAGGTGGGAACTTAGATTAGAAGCACCACTCCAGCACTGCAATATATAAAAGATGCTTGATTGGTGCTTAAATATACAAAATCTGTAAGATACTTCAAATGGATAGAGAAAAAGAATCCAGTGCTGTAGAACTGCCATCTGATGTAACCACTCGTGTTTATGTGTGGCCAACCAATGGTTTTGAATTAAGTTGTAGCTTGTCAAGCATATTCTAGCATGCCCTGATAATGTATTGGTTTTGAATTATGAGTAAAGATGAGCAAATTGATCCATAACAAATTAAATTTGTCGTGAATTTAACTAGATTATAGATTCTGGCAATTCCAAAATTTTGAGGATCAGATTAGCAAGCATTTAGTTTGCTTTTGAGCACCATGAAGGTGTTAAAATACTAAAAAACAAGAAAACTCACCTACAGGGCCGGCTACAGGTTGTCATGCGCCCCAGGCAAAAGAGTCTCAGTGGGTCCCTTTAACAGATACCATGATTCATGATGCACAGATAAGAAATATAGGTATTGTACAATGTCAAAGATGTCACTTACTTCTTAAATTACATGAGTGATATCTATTGTAAATTCTACAAAAGCTCAGATACCGGCAAATCCTCACAGTGTACAGGACACAGAGTGACTGCAGACTTATCATTTTAGACTGGACAGTATAATCCTCCATACAGTATTATGGGCACCACATAGTCCTCCACATAGTATTATAGCACCACATAGTCCTCCATATAGTATTATAGGCACCACATAGTCCTCCATATAGTATTATGGGCACCATATTATCCTCCAAACAAATTGAAGGCAACACATGGTCCTCCAAACGGTATTATGGGCACCACATAATCTCCATACAGTATTATGGCACCATATAGTCCTCCATACAGAATTATGGGCACCCATAGTCCTCCATACAGTTTAATGGCCCCATATAATGCTCAATACAGTATAATGAGCCCCATATAAATGCTCCATACATAAAAAAATCAAATCTCCTTTTTCCCTGCTGCTGTCTCCTCAGCGTCTTCTGACTCCGCAGTGCTCAGCACAGAGGGCTCGTTGTAGTGACATCGTGGCGCCCTCTGTCCTGACATGTCCCAGAGACTCAGGCGCATCCAGAGCTCCAGGTAACAAGGAGAGATAAGTATTTGAGGGTGCCCAATGCCACTGCTGGCACCAGGCTCCCCTGACTCAAGGGCCCTATAGTGTGCTGGAGTACCCAACGGTGAGTGCCCCCATTCATCTAGGCCCCAGCACTTGCATGGTGCATTGAGTGTGACGCCGGCCCTGCTCACAGTCCTACGGCTTCACACATCCTTACAATGAATTTCATCAGTACTATAAGATGGTATTCAGGGTCTACTGGTACTTTCTTCTGGCATTGAGGCCAGAATTGGTGTTATGCAGTCACGTGGGAGATGCACTACATGTCAATGAGCAGTCTATTTGAGAAAATCTGCCCAAAATGAATGTCAGTGGATTTGACAATTTCTGATTTTAAAATGTTGGTGTTCTTAGCAAAATTTGTATGAAGTGTGGACACTTTAGTACCTTCAGGGTTGTTCTTACATATTAAAATTTAGTGGTCCAGCTAGTGCAGATTTTTAATTTCAGTATTGTCCCTCACATCCGCATGTTTTAACCTCCTGATCAATCTAAAAACATCACATATTCATATGGTCATACATGGAAAAGAGTTGTAATTTGGTAGCTCATTGCCAATATCATCTAGAAAGGTTTCCACCAAAACCACTCTAGAGAGAAGATATTGGTGGTGAATGGTGATTTTTCTATTCTGAGGGTAGAGGTACATTTTAGAGGTTGCTATAATGCAATTTTTTATTCTCATCAAAATAATAGTTTACAGCTTCAATGGAAAATCATTGATCTAAGAGATTAAATAAAGAAATGCATGAGCTTTGCCGATGATAACAGTTGGGGGGTCAACAGGCTAAATGCTACTTGGAATGAAAGTAAAGCTTTCCATTGGGAGGTGTGTTCATTTTAAATTTGTACAGAACCTATGAACATTATTTAATATACTTTTTTTTCAGAACAGACTACCACTTTTTACTTATAGGCTTCTACATGAATTAATACTTTAGCTACAAGAGCAGGTCACTTATTGGTCAGGAGCATCACCAACATTATTCTCCTCAATGCCTTTCCCCAAATAACCTGCCCGCCACATTCTCACATGCTTGATTGAAATGTTTCTAGTATACTTTTGGAATGAAATACACAGGCTTAGTGACTCAATATTTAAAATGAATACATTTTTGATCTCGAACGGTGATAGAGGCTCAAGTTTCCAAGAACTACTATCTTCTTTTTTCCCATAAAGCTGGCACATATTGAATAAAACTGTTGGGAAGACAAGGGATAAATTAGCCATTTATGCTACTTAAAGCTTGCCTTTGGGTTTTCTTTCTTGACATGATATCATCATTCATTTCTTATAATGTAATAGCACTATTGCAACAAAAAATACATTTCCCATGTATTAATTTATAAAGTGTTTTTTTATAGACTAGAATGTCTGAAACAATAAAAAATAATATTCTCACATGAAAATGCCAAGTGTCCATTTTTTTAAACATTTTCCTCTAAATAATTAAAACTAAATAATTAAAAAAATGGAACAGAAAGAATTGAATTCTACTTGAATTTTACAAAAATCTGCATTCGCCAAATATATAAAATGTTTTTGTAATTCACTTCCGAGCAGATTCAGAAAAATGGCGGCTACCATTTTTCTGAACAGTAAAGGATCATTGCAAGGTTAAAAAAATGTTAAAAATTCTTATACTCACTTTATCATTCATCTCTCTGCCCCCCATCTCTATACTAACCACTACATGTCAGGTCCCCATTGCATATTCTGATCTCAAATACTGAAATCCTGGGCCTCTCACATTAAGCCAGAACTTCTTGTTCTGGTAAGACCTGGAATTGTTCATCACATACGTGTGCATGGTCACGGTGCACATCATGATATCATGATGTTGTAACCTTTTGTGTGCATGCACAGAACCCTCCCAGCCTCATTAGAACCAGAAGTTCTGGCTTGATATGACTTGAAAAGAAAAAGAGAATAGGTCTCCAAGTGTCTTACACCCAATATAAGACACATCGAGCAATTGATTGTATATACTCCCCTGCCTGGGTTGTGACTCGGCGCAACTTTGTACTTGTGTAGCCCTGGTGGTAGGCACACGCAGTACCCTGGAGAGTGTGTGGCGAGACAGCAGTTTTAATGCTAAATATTCATTCACTCGACATATACTAGACACACCCTTAGGGTAGTTGGAGTATACTCTTGAGGGAGTGGTCAAGAAAGTATGTGTTGGAGTGATTTAGTGAGTCTAGTTCCTGTCTTCGGACAGTGAGGACGTGTGGAGTGAGTGTCTAGACTTCAGAGAGAGAAGACGTCTGGAGGGAGGAAGGAGTCTAGCCAGCTCTATCATCAGTTCATATCGTGGAGTCTGGTATAGGTGTTTGAATTCACCTTAGTCTAGTCAGAGCTGTATCACCTCCTCAGCATACACTGAAGGAAAGAAGAAGTTTAGTACAGAAAGTCGTCTTCAGCATCCCTGTCTAAAGGACGGTATCAGGTTCAGAGACGTGCTCCTGCCTGTTGATAACTGAGCATCTGTAGCTAACTTTGAAGTAAGGAAAAGAAAGAAGTGACTGCTCGACCCTTGGCTAGTTTGAGTGCTTATGTTACCAGCGTGGACAAGGCGAAAGGCAAAGTGGATTTATTGGATTAGTGCTTACGGATTGAAGAAGTCCAGCACATTGCACCCGGTCACTGGGGACCGAAGGGTCACTGTTGTTTCAAGCACAGTGATAAGAAAACCAGGAATTTACCGGACCTTAGGTCGCGGCAAACAAGCCCCTTATAGTCAGTACGTAACTGGGGTCAGGGGAAGTGAAGACTTTGAGTCAGTGCACGACAAGATAAGAATTCAGCTTCTTCGCAGGAAGGCTCCTAACACAAAGCTGACTGGGCAGGTACAGCTATAGATTAGCTGGAGATTTTGAGGGAACTACGCTTCAGGCTGGTTGTAACTCGTTGTATTGGAAGTAAAGGAGGCCCTAACTTGTCCAGCATGCTGTCTCAAGATACACTCTCCTTGGATCAGCCTCCCTGGGACCTGCCTGAACATCTTACAAGTAAAGGTATGGAAAGACGCTGACCGTGTGAGACTGTGTTCTTTATCTGCACCCGACTTCACAAATCCAATAGACTTTGAGGGACCCGTCCCACCTGTAGGGGACCCGACATCTAGCTGCCTCACCATCCCCTCAGAGATCTACAGCAGCGCTGGTACTAATTACCAGAATACTACAGGTGGCGTCACGAACTGTATATAAATCAATCCCCTGTAAATATATTCCCCCAACATACGCCAGACCGCCCGGGCCACAGACCGAGCCACAGCTACCTGTGACAATCCCCATAGACTTCTACGGGCTCGGCTCTGAGTACCCATTGCCCTGGTAATCCACAATTGTGGTGGCGGGTCCACACAACTTTGGCGTCACGAACAGGATGCGAAACTCGCAGAATTGCGAGCCCTGTGTGCCTAAGGAATTGTTTTTGTGAAAAAGGACTGTTTGCACTTTTGGCGCCAAAATCGCCATTTTTGTCGCCATAATTCGCGCCCTCAGGCGCTGGAGAAGAAGGTGGGCGTACCTTCGTGGGCGTCTACCCCCCAGTGGCGCGAAGAAAATGCCTGCCCTCTCAAAGTGCTACTACAACATGCGGTCCTGCCCTACAGCAAAGGAGGTCCGCCTCCTCTTCACCTTCCCTGCGAGGAGGAGGAGACGCAAATCCCACCTCCACGGAAGAGACCGGATGTCTCCGCAGAAAGAAGAAAGAATCTTCTGGAACATGATGGAGGCAGGACGTGTGCAGCCGAGCTGGGAAGCGGAGGAAGGCAGGCCCCGTGCCCCAGCCAAGCTGCCACCAACTCCGGAGTTATCCGTGATCCTGCACCTGCAACAGGCGTTGCTAGAGACAAGAGAAGAAAATGCACGCCTGAAAAAGATGGTCCAGCACCAACCTGGCTTTGAAGAAATTGAGAGACGCCGGCGTACCCTGGAACAGCGGAGGCTGTGGGACACGGTGATCTCTCCCCTCAACGAACCCCCACGATTCCAGATACCGAAGAGTCTGCTGCCCAAGGCGAAGGAGCAACCGGAGGCTGCCCCCGAAAGTACCGATCCCGATCCCGCCGGTGAAGCGGTGGAAGCGAAGGAGGTTGAGGAGGTACAGCCAATCCCGGAACGCCCGCCCGGCCAAGAGGCCGCAGCAGATGATCGGTCCCCGGCAGGGACACCGGAGGGGTCCTGTCCGTCACTACCAGATGTGGACTGGGACGAAATGGCGCGCCTGGATGACGTCGCCTACACCGCCCAGTGGGAACAGGAATGGCAGAGTCGTGAGGAGAAGAAGAGGCGCCAGCAGAGGAAGAGCGGGAAACTCAGAGGAACCGTCAGCGACAATTTGCCGAGCTGATCGCGGACAAAGAGACTGTCCGGAGAGATAAAGGTACTCTGAGGGAACCGCGGCGGCAGGGGTGTGTGACTGAGTTCCAGCTCCGGAAGGGCTGGGGCTTTATCCGTGAACCGGGCCTCTACCCAGCGGTCTTTGTCAGCAGGCGTGACGTAGAATCCCACCTGCCGCAAGGTCATCCCGGAGGGACTTAGCGAATGGAGATATCGTCACATATACGCGGCATTGGGGAATGAAGGGATGGTATGCCCTTAACGTCGCCATCGTCCGCGACCCCCGTCCCAGACGCAGGTACCGTCACCATTACCGCAGCGTCCCCGTTTCCAGCTCAAGCAGCATCCGGCCGTGCCCCAGCATCGCCCCCTGCAAAGTCATCGCAACTAGCGACCCAGAGTTCATCGCAAATTAAAGCCACCTCTTCATCGCAACATGCGACCCAGTCTCGATCGCAATCCCTAACGCGGTCCATATCGCTAACTGTGATTGAGACGCAATCGGTGTCGTGTGGAGAGAGTGTACCCGTTGCGCCCCTGGAGGTTCGCACCAGAACTGTGGCGACCCAGACCCTGATCGCAGCACATGATTTGCTGGTCCTGGGATCTAGGGCCCATTGCATCGTTCCAGCCCCCGGGGTGGAAAATGTATTGGAAAGTGTATTTGCAGAGAATGAATAGATAGTGAGGAAAAAGTGGTGAGATCCCTATCGGGTCTACCAAAAGTAAAAAAGTTTGAAATGTTTTATGAAGTTTTGCACAAAATTATATAGTGTATATATATGTTTCTACTGTAGAATGCCCGGCTGGGTAAATGATAAACAGTAACCAGAAAAGGTTTTGCACTTTCGTATTATGTGATTTGAATATAATATGTTTTTGGTTTTACATTGGACTTGGAGGTTAAGGACTATGCTAACCCAGAACTTACTTGTATATAGTTGCGCTTCGGTGCCCTATCTTGGTTTTACATAAACCAGTCACAACTACCTCTGAAAACAAAACCCGTGTGGTGTGGCACTGAGTGAGGTCTGCAATTGGACGTCCTGCAGCCCACCCAGGACCCACGTTGAAGGTTTGGTGCGGGTCCTTCACAAGTATACCGTATATTTATTAAATGCTATTTAATATTTGTATTTTCTATAAAGTTTGCAACGTTCAAGATATTCTCACCTCCCGGATGGGAAGAAGTTATTGTTTAATGTTTATTGCATAAACAAAATGTCTCTTTTGTATTTTACAGCCCGGGAGTGCTGTCTTTTACCATGGGGGAATGTGTAGCCCTGGTGGTAGGCACACGCAGTACCCTGGAGAGTGTGTGGCGAGACAGCAGTTTAATGCTAAATATTCATTCACTCGACATATACTAGACACACCCTTAGGGTAGTGGAGTATACTCTTGAGGGAGTGGTCAAGAAAGTATGTGTTGGAGTGATTTAGTGAGTCTAGTTCCTGTCTTCGGACAGTGAGGACGTGTGGAGTGAGTGTCTAGACTTCAGAGAGAGAAGACGTCTGGAGGGAGGAAGGAGTCTAGCCAGCTCTATCATCAGTTCATATCGTGGAGTCTGGTATAGGTGTTTGAATTCACCTTAGTCTAGTCAGAGCTGTATCACCTCCTCAGCATACACTGAAGGAAAGAAGAAGTTTAGTACAGAAAGTCTTCAGCATCCCTGTCTAAAGGACGGTATCAGGTTCAGAGACGTGCTCCTGCCTGTTGATAACTGAGCATCTGTAGCTAACTTTGAAGTAAGGAAAAGAAAGAAGTGACTGCTCGACCCTTGGCTAGTTTGAGTGCTTATGTTACCAGCGTGGACAAGGCGAAAGGCAAAGTGGATTTATTGGATTAGTGCTTACGGATTGAAGAAGTCCAGCACATTGCACCCGGTCACTGGGGACCGAAGGGTCACTGTTGTTTCAAGCACAGTGATAAGAAAACCAGGAATTTACCGGACCTTAGGTCGCGGCAAACAAGCCCCTTATAGTCAGTACGTAACTGGGGTCAGGGGAAGTGAAGACTTTGAGTCAGTGCACGACAAGATAAGAATTCAGCTTCTTCGCAGGAAGGCTCCTAACACAAAGCTGACTGGGCAGGTACAGCTATAGATTAGCTGGAGATTTTGAGGGAACTACGCTTCAGGCTGGTTGTACTCGTTGTATTGGAAGTAAAGGAGGCCCCTAACTTGTCCAGCTGCTGTCTCAAGATACACTCTCCTTGGATCAGCCTCCCTGGGACCTGCCTGAACATCTTACAAGTAAAGGTATGGAAAGACGCTGACCGTGTGAGACTGTGTTCTTTATCTGCACCCGACTTCACAAATCCAATAGACTTTGAGGGACCCGTCCCACCTGTAGGGGACCCGACATCTAGCTGCCTCACCATCCCCTCAGAGATCTACAGCAGCGCTGGTACTAATTACCAGAATACTACAGGTGGCGTCACGAACTGTATATAAATCAATCCCCTGTAAATATATTCCCCCAACATACGCCAGACCGCCCGGGCCACAGACCGAGCCACAGCTACCTGTGACAATCCCCATAGACTTCTACGGGCTCGGCTCTGAGTACCCCATTGCCCTGGTAATCCACAATTGTGGTGGCGGGTCGACACATACTTGCAAGAATGACCCACACGTCAGTGAGAAGAAATGTTTTCAAATCAAGCAGAAAAAAAAGGGCGGTGATTCCAGGGAGCTGCCACAGAGTGAAGACAAGGATGTATGTTCTCTGGCTCTTTAACCATACATGCGCGTTTCAAAGTCGGGTTGACTCCTTCATCAGGTATAGTATGTTATACAGAGACTCCTCCCTTATACAGGGAAAGGAAGTGACTTCTACACAGCTTAAAACACTAAATAATTAAAACTGACAGTTTATACAAATCACATATGTTAAATATGCAGCAAAGACCACTTGTTATATCTAAATGTGAATTATATAGAGTATATGTACAGTGCCTACAAGTAGTATTCAACCCCTGCAGATTTAGCTGGTTGACACATGCGGAATTAACTTGGCATTGTGACATTTGTACTGTAGATCAGCCTGGAAGTGGGAAATGCCCTGCTGCAAAAATTTTTGTTTTAATTTTTTTTTTTAAAAACGTTAAAAGTTAATTCAGAGTGTCATTTATTATTCAACCCCTCAAACCACAAGAATTCTGTTTGGTCCCCCTAAAGTATTAAGAAGTAGTTCAGGCACCAAGAATAATGAGCTTCACATGTGTGGATTAATGATCTCTTTTGCCAGCCTTTTCTGACTATTTAAGACCCCCCCAAACTTGTGAACAGCACTCATACATGGTCAACATGGGAAAGACAAAGGAGCATTCCAAGGCCATCAGAGACAAGATCGTGGAGGGTCACAAGGCTGGCAAGGGGTACAAAACCCTTTCCAAGGAGTTGGCCCTACCTGTCTCCACTGTTGGGAGCATCATCCGTAAGTGGAAGGCTTATGGAACTACTGTTAGCCTTCCACGGCCTGGACAGCCTTTGAAAGTTTCCTCCCGTGCCGAGGCCAGGCTTGTCCGAAGAGTCAAGGCTAACCCAAGGACAACAAGGAAGGAGCTCCGGGAAGATCTCATGGCAGTGGGGACATTGGTTTCAGTCAATACCATAAGTAACGTACTCCACCGCAATGGTCTCTGTTCCAGACGAGCCCGTAAGGTACCTTTACTTTCAAAGCGTCATGTCAAGGCTCGTCTACAGTTTGCTCATGATCACTTGGAGGACTCTGAGACAGACTGGTTCAAGGTTCTATGGTCTGATGAGACCAAGATCGAGATCTTTGGTGCCAACCACACACGTGACGTTTGGAGACTGGATGGCACTGCATACGACCCCAAGAATACCATCCCTACAGTCAAGCATGGTGGTGGCAGCATCATGCTGTGGGACTGTTTCTCAGCCAAGGGGCCTGGCCATCTGGTCCGCATCCATGGGAGGATGGATAGCACAGCCTACCTGGAGATTTTGGCCAAGAACCTCTGCTCCTCCATCAAGGATCTTAAGATGGGTCGTAATTTCATCTTCCAACAAGACAACGACCCAAAGCACACAGCCAAGAAAACCAAGGCCTGGTTCAAGAGGGAAAAAGTCAAGGTGTTGGAGTGGCCTAGTCAGTCTCCTGACCTTAACCCAATTGAAAACTTGTGGAAGGAGTTCAAGATTAAAGTCCACATGAGACACCCAAAGAACCTAGATAACTTGGAGAAGATCTGCATGGAGGAATGGGCCAAGATAACTCCACAGACCTGTGCCGGCCTGATCAGGTCTTATAAAAGACGATTATTAGCTGTAATTGCAAACAAGGGTTATTCCACGAAATATTAAACATAGGGGTTGTATAATAATTGACCCACACTTTTATGTTTAAAATTTATTAAAATTCAACTGAGCAACATAACTTTTTGTTTTGTAAGATTTATGCTTCTGTTAATAAATTCACTCTCGTTTGCAGTTTGAAGGCTCTAACTTATTTGCATCTTATCAAACCAGCTAAATCTGCAGGGGGTTGAATACTACTTGTAGGCACTGTATGATGTCTTAAAATTCTGAAAAAAAAAATGTTGGGATTAATTGATTTCAGCACATGAGATGAAGATAAGTAGATGGTTGCAAGAAGGACCAGATGGTGAGGAGCAGTGGGGCTGGAGAGGTTAACAGTAAAGGTACTGTCACACTAAGCGAGATCGCTAGCGAGAATAAAGGTGAATAAAAGTTTTTTTTTTGATGCAACATTTATAATGCTCTATGATCTGGAGAGACCTCAGAGCTAGGGATGAGAAATGTCATGAATGTTCGGGTTCTTCGGGTTCAACCGAACTTTTGTTTGAAGTTCGGTTCGGGCAATACAACTCTAACCGAATTTGAACCCGAATTCCATAAAAGTCAACGGGGACCCGAACTTTGGTGCTGTAAAATGGTCGTAGTAAAGGTTAGGGGTCTCTCTTTTTCTGTCTCCTGCTCCCTCTCCCGTTCCCCCTGCCTCTCCTTCACCCTCTCCCCCTCTCTCTCATCCTCTTCCCCTCTTCTCCCGTGACTCTGAACACTAAAACGGACTTCCGGGAAAAGTCTGTGTTCGGAGTTCAACACCGGACAATAGGTGATGCGATACAAACACAAAATTTACAGTTCAGGTTCGCTCATCTCTATTCAGGACATTACATTTGCAGAGAATTTCCAGGGAAAAAATGCACACACGGGCAAATTCTAACTTTGTCTGATCAGCTTATCTTTATTGATGACATTAAGTTGATAGATCTTCAATATAAAAATAGTAGACAATCCCTCTAAGCTTTTTAAAGTAGTCTTTATTGCACAATATGCTACTTTTGTATCATATATGGTGTTCTTTTTCTAAACAATATTAATTGGTAATGTATGAGGCAGTCATACAGGTACCACATTGCATGCAGCTGCTTTAAAGGCATTGTAGGTTTGTATAGTATATGTCAGTATAGCATTAAGGCGGCATGGAGACATCAAATCAAAAACATCACCCAAAAAACACCAGTTCTGTCTGTAACTTAAATTTTTGATAACTTTGCATACAAATGAAATATTTTAAAACTGGTCTTTTCATTTTGAAGCACAATAAAGGGATATTTTAAAGAAGGATTAGTCCCCATTTGATAATTTGGAACCTGCCGATATACGTAGAAACTTAAGGAGATACATTAGCTCTGTCATTGCAAACTAATTTGGCATGGAAACCATTAAAGCTAAAATGAGAGCTGCTGATAAGTACATTATATTTTAAGTACGTGACCCCATTTGAATGGATATCGGTGTTGCTTTAAACAAGTCTTATATACTTACAGTGAATAAAAGTGAAGTACAATTTTATTGTGAGTTCAATTGAAACTTCAGCTTTTTTATACCTCTCACTATCTCTTTTCTCCTTGTAATGCATATAATTATTAGAGTAATTATTGATCATCTTTGGCCCTGGTCTTCTTTTTGCTCATTTTCAATACATCGGTAATATCTCTGCGATGAAAAATGACTTAAGTATGTCTTTAAAGATTTTGTATAATTGCTCTAAATGAACATACATATTCATTATGACAAGACCTTATGTCTGGGTCATAATACAAAAAAAGATAACTTGTCTTTCTAAGTTGGACAAGGTTCAGCTATAAACTGAGACATGTGTGATACCATTATACAAATTTAAAGGAGAACTGAGCCAAATGATTTAAGTTTTTTTATGATGTAAGACCGGACATATTCCATTGTTTCAGCAACTGTAAAGAAGTAAGCCAGTGCTCTGGGCTACCAAGTCAGTAAAGGAGATTTCCACCACAATTTCTAATTTTCCTCCCCATTGTTGCTGAAATAAATAGAAATCTAATATACTTATTATTTTAAGGCGCCATTGTTTCTTTGATCTCAGGCCAGATCATGTGACACCCCAAGTCTGCATTGTGAAAACTTCCTTTGATATCTCGGTCTTCTTTGCTGATATTCCTAGTTGGGTTTTCCTGAGAAATAGCTGTGCTTCTTCAGTATATGTGCAGTAGAGTGTTTCTTCTGAGCAAATATCAAGGAATTGTGCAATTGAAGATATAGAAAGAAAAAGTAGTGAGCAGCATGGCCATGTTGGATGGAACATGTAGGCAGGAGTTAGAACAGGAAACTGGAATAGGTACATGGGATTTATAGGAAGAGGAACAAAAGTGCAAACAGGACTGTAGGATGTAGGGCATTGACTGGACATCTGTTGCAATATTCGTTCACTTTGTGGGGTTAGGAGGCTCATAGGAATGTCCAGCTGATGGTCCGCAAGTCAGAAGAATTCCAACGTGGTATACCAAAGAAAGAAGGAATAGTGGATTAACTGCTACGCTGGTAAGTACATATTCCAAAAGCTTGGTATGGTAGATCTTGCTTTTTAATTGTCCACATGTTTCAAAGTCATACGGACTTCATCCTCAGGACTACATAGTTCTCAATGCAATGAGTAAGTGAAAAACATTGTAGTGCACTCAGGTGACATTGGAGTGCAATCTGATTTCCACGTACTGACACAATAGAAAAGATAGAGCAATTTTGTTCTCCATCTTCTCCTCAAAGAGTGCTCTGAGTCTCTCATCCGATAGAATCGGATGACACTATGAGAATCTACAGCCATCTGCTCTTGCCCTTATGATAATTGATGCTTTTTTTTGGGGGGGGGTCATGCCACGTTCCTCAGTTGTACTAACATGGACCGGCTAAAATAATTTATAGGTGTACAACAGTCATGGCGGAAACTGTTGGCATTCTTGAAATTGCTCCAGATAATGAAGTATTTCTCCCAGAAAATTGTTACAATTACACGTTTTGTTATACACATCTTTAATTCAATGTCTCCTTACTAACTGAATAATTTTTTGTGACTCATTGTACAATTTGTTAGTGGTAAAATTAAGCCCATATTTGTTGTGTTTATTTGTGAATATAATGGAATTTTGGTGAACATATTGAAAATTCGCAATTGTTAAACTTTCAATTTTTGTGTCTTTAAGCCGGATAGTTATATCACACAAAATAGTTAATGAATTACATTTCCCACATGTCTACTTTACATCAGCATTATTTTTTAAACATTTTTGCTAGGAAGTTAGAAGGGTTAAAATTTGATCAGCAATTTCTATAATTTCCAAAAAAGTTTACAAAGCCAATTGTTTTTTGGAACCACATGACATTTGAAGCAACTTTGAGTGGTCTATATTACAAAAAATACCCAAAAGTGACACCATTTTAAAAACTGCACCCCTCAAAGTGCTCAAAAACACATTCAATAAGCTGAAAAACCCTTCAGGTGCTTGACAGGAATTAAAGCAATGTGGAAGGGAAAAATAAAAATGTTACTTTTTCCCACAAAAATGTTGATTTAGTCAGAAATTATACATTTTCTCAAGGTTAACAGGAGAATATGAACCCCAAAATTTGCTGTGCAATTTCTTCTAAGTACACTGATTCATATGTGATGAAAAACTACTGTTTGAGGGCATCGCAGGGATTGGTGGGGAAGGAGCACCATTTAACTTTTGGAGTGCAAAATTGTTTGGAATAGACAGCAGAAGCCGACGCCATGTCAGATTTGCAGGGCCCCTGATGTGCCTAAATAGTGAATACACCCCACAAGTGACCCCATTTCTGAAACTACACCCCTCAAGGGACTTATCAAGAGATGTGATGAGCACTTTGAGAGTAGTGGTGCTGGTCCCTTTGATAACCTCTGATAAGGTAATGCGAATAGTCATTCACAGTAATGCCACTACCAAAATGGCTACGCATTACAGTGACTGGCAAGCAATCCCCACATGTTTATTGTCTGTATAACAGGCACCAAACATGCAGGGCTGGGATTCAAGCATTAAATCTGAGCACCAGTCAATGTTAGAGATTATTTGCATAATAAGGTATTCACCTGGGCAGAAAAAAGTCACAAAGCAAGATCAAACATACGTGTGCCGTGGTCTGAATGTGTCTAAATTTACAGAAGTTCAAGATAAGAGCGAGAGGGCTCTACTGCCAATGGAAGAAACAATCGTATAATGACAAGATTTTATGGACCCAAAGAATGGAGACTGAGGAAGTACAAAAGAAACAGGCAAAACTGTGAGTACAGAGGAAGGAACAGTTATAAAAAGAAAGCCATAAAGAAAAGGAACAAAACATTATGTGATCCCTATCAATGCCAAATTGAAAGCTTTTTTGAGAATTGATCAGCTGAGTTTGCGATATCCTGGCTTCAGGAAACATTAGAAAAATGTTATATAAACGGCTTCAGGATGCAAAAAGATGCTGGTACTTTCTGAAAAGGTTTCCACTTGAAGTTATTGGTGTCCTCAGATAAGCACAACACAACAAGGCAACTGCATGCAGTTCATCATTGTAGACTAATCTCAAATTGCTTTACTAAAATATTAAATGTGGGAGTCTAATAATAATAATAATCCTTATAATAATAATAATCCTTATTTATATAGCGCCAACATATTCTGCAGCGCTTTACATTTTAACAGTTTCAAAACGCAAGTCATAAGTAACAACGTTAACAATACAATAATTAAAGCAAAATAAGATGACCCTGCTCGTGAGAGCTTACAATCTACAATGAGGTGGGGGAGATACAAAGTACAGGTGTGTATATACAATGGTGTATTTACAATGATGGTCCAGCCATCTTGAGGGAGTGAGGGATGGAGATAGTGAATGGGCTACACACGCACACTTACACCTAGAATGACTTTGATTAGTGAACGTGAAAGGCCGCTCTGAACAAATGTGTTTTGAGGGAGCGCCTGAAACTATGCAAATTGTGGATGGTCCTAATTTCTTGGGGTAGAGCATTCCAGAGGATTGGCGCAGGCGGGAGAAGTCTTGGAGTCGGGAGTGGGAGGTACGGATTAGTGCAGAGGTTAGTCGAAAGTCATTTGCAGAGCGCAGCAGTCGGTTAGGCCGATAGATAGAAATGAGGGAAAAGATGTAGGGGGTGCTGCACTGTGGAGTGCTTTGTAGGTGAGAGCAAGTACTTGGAATTGGATCCTATAATGAATGGGCAGCCAATGTAAGGACTGGCGAAGAGCGGACGCGTCCGAGTACCGATTAGCCAGATGGATGACCCTGGCTGCTGCATTAAGGATGGACTGGAGAGGGGATAGTCGAGTAATGGGGAGGCCAAGTAATAGAGCGTTGCAGTAGTCCAGGCGGGAGTGGATCAGGGTGACATTGAGGGTTTTTGTTGTTTCCATTTTGAGAAAAGGGCGGATTTTAGAGATGTTCTTTAGGTGTAGGCGCCAAGAGTGGGCAAGAGATTGTATATGGGAGGTGAAGGAGAGATTGGGTCAAACATAATACCCAGACAGCGAGCCTGTGGTCGGGGTGTTATTATTGTGTCACCCACGGAGAGGGAAATGTCAGATTTAGGGAGGATAGTAGATGGCGGGAGCAGAAGAAGTTCAGTTTTGGAGAGGTTGAGTTTCAGATAGAGAGCGGACATGATGTTGGAGACTGCGGACAGTCAGTGGCATCCTGTAGTACAGCAGGGGTAATGTCGGGGGATGACGTGTATAGTTGTGTGTCATCAGCATAAAGATGGTACTGAAAGCCAAATCTGTTGATGGTCTGTCCAATTGGGGCCGTGTAGAGAGAGAAGAGAAGGGGGCCAAGGACTGAGCCCTGAGGTACCCCGACAGCAAGAGGAAGAGGAGATTACTTGGAGCCAGAGAACAAAACACTGAAGAAGTGGTCAGAAAGATAGGAAGAGAACCAAGAGAGGGCAGTGTCCTTAATGCCTAATGACTGGAGCCTAGAGAGCAGGATACGGTGGTCAACAGTGTCAAAAGCTGCAGAAAGGTCGAGAAGAATGAGCAGAGAGTGGTCACCGTTACGTTTTGCTGTCAGAAGGTCGTTGGTCACTTTGATGAGTGCAGTTTCAGTCGAATGTAGGGGCGGAAGCCGGACTGTGAAGGGTCTAGGAGGGAGTGAGTGGAGAGGTAACTGGTAAGGTGGGAATAGACTAGGTGCTCCAAGAGTTTAGAGATGAAGGAGAAATTGGAGACTGGTCTGTAGTTGTTTGTGCAGAAAGGGTCGAGAGCGGGTTTCTTTAGTAATGGAGTAATGATGGAGTGTTTGAAGGAAATTGGGAAAATGCCAGAGGAGAGGGAGAGATTAAAGATTGTAGTTAGGTGAGTAGTGACAACTCGAGAGAGAGATTGGAGAAGATGTGAGGGCATGGGGTCGGTAGTGTATGTAGTCGGACGAGAGGAGGAGTGGAGTCTAGAGACTTCTTCTGTGATGGGATCAAATGTGGAAAGTGAGCCAGGGGAAATGCAGGGAGGGATGGGAGTCACAGCACTTGGTGGTTGGGAGCAGATTTCCTGACGGATATTATCTATTTTTTCTATAAAGTGGGAGGCCAGGTCATCAGCACAGATGTCCGTGATAGGGGCTTGTGATTTTGGCCTGAGAAGGGAGTGAAAAGTGTCAAAAAGTTTCTTGGGGTTGTCGGCTAGTGGGAGGAGAGGAGATCAGGGTGGGGAAGTAGGTCTTTTTGGCGAGGTGAAGGGCAGCGTTATAAGTTCTTAACATAAATTTGAAGTGGATGAAGTCTTCTGGAGTCTAACATATTTGCATATTTGAGACTTAAATGCTCAACAAAGTGATTTCTCGTTAGCTTTGTCATGACTAGAAAATTTGTGGCAACTCCCCCATTCCACACGAATAAGCCGGAGACCTTTCTGTGTCATGAGCATTGGAAATTTTTAGCATACCATATATACTGAGCTGACAAAAAGAACGATCTCCATTTTATTTCACGTTTCATTTCTAAAAGAGGAAAACTATAAACTGCATATTTAATTGATGGCCTTTAAATGAACTGCAAAGTAAATGATGGGCTTTGCATTTTAATTGCCACCAAATATAATCCTCTCTGATTTTTTTTTTTTGCAGAAAGAGGGAAGAAATGAAGTCATTTATTGTAGTGTTCCTACTGATAAAAGCAATGCATGATAAAGGACATCTGATGGTAGAGTACAGCAAGTATGCTAAAATGTGACCAGAATGGAAGATTGGTATTAATACGTATGTGGTGGTCTGCCTTTATTATTTTAGATTGTACATGTTGCAGAGCTAAATCTGTCTCTTAACTTTCTATTTGTCCTCTATCATACAGTACATAACTAAGAGATGAGCGAATGGCTTCAAGAAAAATGGAATTAACCTCAAATTGCACAAAATTGTTGAAATTTGATTCATGTGAACCTAGACTGACTAGCAGAGATGGGCGAATAAATTCAAGTGGAAATGAATTCTATTCGAATTCTTCAATAATTTGTGTATCCTAAAACTTTTTTATGTTATTCACACCTATGTGGATTTGGCAAAATGGCAATCTAAGGCTGACATTTTTCTGAACCATAAATACTCTCCCCCAAATGATACATATGATTCTCTTTATCAAACCCCCAAATTAATGTAGACCTTATAAAGTAATACAGATTAGATTGTTTTGTCAAATACAGACTCCATCCATACTAAACTCCAAATACAAAAATAAATTATACCTATAAATAAACCATAAACGAATACAGACCCCAATAAATATCCCAAAAACAAGTTCAGACCCAAGATCAAACATGCAGAAATTTACCTCTCCCTTTTCCTGTAGACACTTTTTTTGTGCCTCTATAGACAATGTCCCGACACAGACGCTAGACCTAGGAGTGAATACAACTGCAGAAACAAAAAAGTGAGAATATTTAAACTTTTATTTTAATCTCAAATTATGGCAAAACAAATCTTTTTTCATCAGACATAAAAATTTCTGCCCAGTCTCTTTTTTCCAATGTCAGTCATTAGGCAAGGTTCAGGTAGCCACCAATGAAATTAAATTAGCAAGTATATTACCCAAATTGATATCCAGACCATTATCTATTTCAAAGGCCCCTTTAATTGTTTATTAATCTGGAGAAATTTAATATTTTTTCCAAATTTAAATAAAATAACTTTTCTTACCTACAATGTATCTATCAAATCCATATATTTAATATCTAGTATTTAGATCTTCGGAGCAGACAAAAAAAAAAACTTTTAAAGTGATTGTTTTTTTTAATTTATGTGAGGCTGGGAATTTAGTCAGTTTAGAATTTACTTCACTTTTTGGTGACTAACTAATGATCCCTTCAATAGGAAGACTACAATCATTATTGGAAGAGCATCTTGCAATTTGTAGTCATCTGTTTACCACGACAATGAGGAGCCAGAAGAAGACCGCAGCTGATTTCTCTTACTCCTGATAAATAGAAGCACTTCACCTTCATATTAAATGGTGTAAATTTCTTTGGACAGTTCAGGGGTTAATCTGCTCTGTTGAGAGCTCCTGGTGCTAAGGACTCTCAGCTGTGCAATGTTAGACACTCCCATCTCCTATATAATCTGGGTCCTGGCTAACACACATCATCAGAGCTAGCTTTTGTGGCATGGCTTGGAGGTTGCTGTTGTTGGTTATTTGAGTAGCTGTTTGGTGGATTTATTTGTGACTGTTGCTTGGTTTTGAGTGTGTGAAAATGATAATTCCATTTCTTCTCCTACTTTTGTTAACCCCATCCTCCACTCCCCGGTGTATACCTTTGTTATATGTGTGATATTTGTATGTTTGGTATTTTTCGTTATCCCTGTTCGTATTAGATTGTTAAGTCTGGTTGGTGTATTACAATACACTACTATTCCCCTCTACCCTGGGTGGGGGAAGGGTAAAGACAGAGGGCGATTTCACGAGTTAAGTCAAGGTACATGGCTTCAACATCTTCACCTTTCGAAGTAACCCAGGGACCAGGTAGAGCTAGTGCGCTACCTAGCGTTAGTGAAAGGGAAGGGGATGACTGGTTCCGGAACACCTGACAACAGAGTCGTGACACTATCTTTAGAGAGACAACTATATCTAGACCTGGTTTGTTTACTAAAAGTGTGTTTTCATCAGATGATGATAACGATACAGTGAGGAGAAAAAATCAGCAAATTATATAGTATAAATATATTTAGATGCTCTTTTACGTGAAAAACAGTCTTCATGATTATGGGACGTATTGGTGGCGTCAATTCTTGGATTTATACACCCCACTTTTTGAACATAGAGCATTTTGGCCGATGTTTTAATAATAGTGAAAGTCTCAAAATGTCCAAATAAAAAAGCACTTCAGGCCTTGTCTTTTGCTTTCATCCTTCGTTTCTTTCCTCTCTTTCATTTTAAGGTATATTTCTACAGAAGCTCCACTGCGAAAATACTGTTTCTCGATGACTGCAGGGAAGTGAGCCCCCTAAGAGCCAGTTTCAGATTAACACAAACCATTTTCCATTCTTTGGTTATGTTTTTCATCTCAAAAGACTTTCCTTTTCTGTTATTTTCAAGGTATCGCTCAGTATGAAGCTCGATGTGCTAAGGTGTTTCAATGACTGCAGTGAAGTGAACTCAAATAGTCTAACTTGAGAATGACATTTTGTTGAATTAATTTCATTCCTGGGTGGATAGGTGAAAATATGTTTCCTTTTTAGCAGAAACTATTTTCGCTTCTATAAATGGTACTGGCCAGCAGATGATATTGACACTTAATTATCTCTGCTACTTTACTATATTTTCACAAACATGTTAATTGATGCTATTTTGACGCATAAAAATGATTGTCAATTTCAGATTAAGACGCACACTGCTTCATTTTAACAATGTTGCGAGTTACCCCTAATTGATAATTAAAATTAAAATATTATATAATGAAGAAGAAGAGAAAACAAGAAAATAAGGACATCGTTTGTCTAATGAATTCTAATTATTTTAATTAGCTACACAGAAAATCTTGTATTTGTTGGTAAAGTTGACCTAAGGATGAAGAATTTGTTAAGATTACTTTCTGCTGTTTTTTACACTCAACTTCATTCAAAACGCAGAGGGATCTTACAGAGAAAACAGCTTTAGATAGATTTTTAATAAATCATTAATTAAAGATTTTATTCTAAGGAGGGAATCTGCCTGTACAAGGCTATGATCACACCATGTTTGGGAAAACTTGCTATGCTACTAATTCCATGATCACACCATAGGTTCAAGAAGACTCAAACAGTAGATAAGACATTCTGAACATCATTAAGTAATTGTATTATACCTTCGATATGGAGTTATACTGTTTTGCAATAGGTAGACTTGTTGTTCTGTCATACGTATCTACTCAATAATGACCCAATGGAAATTAATGATAGCAAATATTTTCTAAAAAGAAGGTGGAAAGCTTACCAACGCTGCTAATAGAATTATTCGCTGAAATAATCCAATATGGCTGGTGCAGTATTCAGCTGGCAGACTATAATGATAATAGGTAGTGAAAAAGGAAATTCCGCACAGCCATCCGGGGGTAATTTAAAAAATATATATTCTACTGTTGATCCATTAAAAAAATGAAAAAAAACCACATACATGGGGATATAAAAACTGATGCGTGTCAAGGAGAGAACCACTCTTACTCATAACATGCCATGAGTGATTCTCCGCTCAAAACGCATCCGTTTTTCTATCCCCGTATGTGTTTTTTTCATTTTTTAATGCATCAACGATTAATTTTTTTTATATTATCCACTGATGGCTGTGCAGAATTTCCTTTTCTACTGCAAAATATGTTTTACTTAAAATATATCTTTTAAAATTTTTATCCTTTCCAAATCTGTACAAATTCAGATTCATCAGCTTTGCTGTATTTTTCAAGGAAATTTGATTCAAGGTAAGTCAAGTCACTGAGAATCAAAAGTACTACAAAACCTCCATCTGAACTGAAAGGATGTGTGCAACACTCTGAGGTCTCCTAGCACCATAGCCAAGCCTTTTAAAGCTCATTAATACAACACAGTTTTGGTATTTAAAAATTATTTAACATATATACAGCTTTGTGTAAATGGATGGTAGCCAGTAACACACTGACTTTTCTATCTCTCTCCATATCAATTAAATCTACATTGTGCTATTTCTTCACACACTATCTGTACAGTTTATTCAGTATTTATGGCTTTCTCTTACTATCTCTATGACTAAGCTGTGAGTTGTGACATCCTCTCACTAACCAGATTCTCCCCAAAATGGCTGCTGCATTCCCAGCCTCTGCTTAAATATAAGTTATGTTTGACTATGCTAACCATGTGATGTAATGGTACCAAGATATTACAGGAAAGAAAGCAATTAAAATAATTGAAGAAATGGAAAAATTAAAAATCATCAGCTCACCAGTGAAGGAGGAATTTCAGATAGGGAACTGTGCATGGGTAGCTCCAGGATGGTTTTGGGTTAAATATGCAGAATAAAAAGGTTTTCATTCAGCAGCCACTACATCAAAACAAAAATCTCAAGGTGTATTTTAGACCGGATTATAAGACGCACCCCAAATTTTGAGGAGAAAAATCGTAAAAAAAAACCTTTTTTTAATAAAATGGTGGTGATTCTTATAATTCAGGCATCTTATTGCTTATTGGGGGTGGTGGCTGCGGTGAAGAGGGTCCCAGGGTCGCTGCTGGCAGAGGCAGGAGTGGGGCGATGCTGCGGACCCCAGACTGGGAGAAAGGGGTGTTCGGATGTGCAACGCTGCGGGTGTTAGGTGGTGCAGGCCGCAGTGGAGCAGGGTCCCAGGGTTGCTGCTAGAGGAGCTAAGAGTGGCTCTGCGGGTGTTCAGTGGTGGGGGCCTCCACCAACATTTTGTGAAAACCCAGAGCCCCCGCACTGTTTACTATGCGGTGGACTCTGGAAAAATAGCTGCCGGGGTGGCGCATGCGCAGACAGAGATCTTGGCGCTGAGATTTCATCTCCCGAGATCTTGGTGCCGAGATCTCTATCTTGCCGCATCTGTGGCCATTTTTCTGGAGACATCGCGTAGAGGCAGGTGCGGATGGAGATATCGGTTTTCTCCATCTGTGCCTGCACCAAGTGAGAATCTGGAAGCTGGACCATGGAAGAAGAATGGCGGCCATCATATACCATTGCAGAGCTACCGCTCGCCGCCATACCACCACCGCAGGACCACCACTCACCACCGTACCACCGCAACACCTCCAGCTCTGAACCCACAGCATTGACCCCTCGGTAAGAACAGTGTTCGGTTTATAAGACGCACCCCATTCTCCCCCTATTTTTGGGGATCATAAAAGTGCGACTTATAATCTGAAAAATACGGTAGTTCTAAACAATATAGAATACTAAATGCTAGAGCTTTCTATTCTAGAGTTATCAGATAGAAAAAGTTTACAAAAACATAACTGATCTCCTCCAGAAGTAGCACCACATACAGTGGGGAGAATTAGTATTTGATACAATGCCAATTTTGCAAGTTTTCCCACCTACAAAGAATGGAGAGGTCTGCAATTTTTATCGTAGGTACACTTCACCTGTGAGAGACAGAATCTAAAAAGAAAAAACAGAAAATGACATTGTATAATTTTGTAAATAATTAAATAGCATTTTATTGCATGAAGTAAGTATTTGATCATCTACTAACCAGCAAGAATTCTGACTCTCACAGACCTGTTAGTTTTTCTTTAAGAAGCCCTCCTACTCTGCACTCATTACCAGTATTAATTGCACGTATTTGAACGCGTTACCTGTATAAAGACCGATCACATACAAACGTCTCTACCATGGTCAAAACCAAAGAGCTGACTTGGGACAATAAGGACAAAATTGTAAACCTACACAAGGCTGGTATGGACTACAGAACAAAAGGCAAGCAGCTTGTCAAGAAGGCAACAACTGTTGACACAAATATTAGAAAATGAAAGAAACACAACATGATTATCAACCTTTCAATCCCTGCTGCAGCGTGTGCAAACTTGGTCAAAAACTACAGGACATGTGCAACATTGGTAATTGCAAACAAAGGTTTCTGTAGCAAATATTAAGTTCTGTTTTTCTATTGTATCAAATACTTATTTATTCAATAAAATGCAAATTAATTATGTAAATATCATACAATCTGATTTTCTGGATTTTTTTTAAGATTCTGTCTCTTACAGGTGAAGTGTATCTACAATAAAAAATCACAGATCTCTCAATTCTTTGTAGGTGGGAAAACTTGCAAAATTGGCAAAGTCATCAAATACTTATTTTCCCCACGGTAAGTTCAATGGTTGTGGCTTATCATGACTGCCATGCATGTGGCTGTGGCGCCATGATCATCTAACCCTGTGTAGGCCCTTTTTTGACACATCACCTGAAAATTTCATGTAGGAAGAATCCAACCAAATGGTATCCAGACAAATTATTAATAGGGACAGGAAGGGGTAAAAAAAATTGAAAGATTAAACTTACTTGTCCTACTTGTTCTAGACCCATCCCTCAATGATATGAATCATGTCACGTGACTAGATGAGATCTAATCATCACCAGAAGATTGAAAGAGTGAAGACCGAAGGGAACGAGCAGAGGACCGGTAGGAGAGCTTCAGCAGCAGGACAAGTGAGGGGCTAGCCTATGAATGGCTGGTATAACATTTTATTTATTTTTTTACAAATCCTTCCAAGGCCTCCAGTTATTATGCTAAGGGGGTATTAAATAAATTTTTGGGGCATTTACATTTTGCTCCAAATTTGTTTTGGACCTGATCAGATCTGCTGGCTAATTGGGGCAATTCTACTACAAATCTATTTCGGGAGAGTTTCTCAGCTTTATTAATAACATATTACTGTCATAGTAATATCCATAAAAGGTTTCAAGAATACTACTGAAGAAATAAGTTACATACAAGACATGGTGATGTAAAAGCTTCTGGGTTTGCCTCATGTTTCTTGTTGACTGAAGTATTTTGATTGATTTTGCGGTAGGATTTCCTGCAACAGCTCAACCAATGATGGTATGTTCTCAACTGTAAGGAAAGTGCACTGGGATGTAAGGTCAATTTGAAAAGAAAACCACTTAAGTGGTGGTTATTGTAATTTTTTTCTGGTTTTGTTTCCAATTATTGCAGATAATAGAAATATTGTAGAACCAGCATTGAGTGAGTTAACCAAGACATACAGGACAACAGTGAATACTAATAATGGCCATATTACACACACTGGAAATATTACCATGGCAGGATATATATTTGAACCTACTGTTGAAGCTTAATACAATTCAGATTACCCTAAATTATGACAATCATATTTCTAGAAGCAGTTGGGAGAATTAACCCAAAATTGTCTACAGATGTGCCATAAATGTATAAAATGCCAATTGTGCCCACACTTTGTAACCTAAGGGGTTTTCTCAGATTCAGGTTTTTACCCCAAACTCCTCAAACCTGTAGTCTTAACCCCTTAATGTCCACTGACGTGCACAGTCCGTCATGGCAAGGTGCCAGTTCCGGCACCAGGACGGACTGTGCACGTCATGCCTTTGATCTACCACTGCGTGTAAACACGCAGTGGTAGATCAGTGCTGACAGCTGTCATAGACAGCTGACAGGCACGGCAAGCGGTGCGGGGACCTTTGCCATCGGTCCCCGCACCCACAGCGCTGTGATTGGTCAGTCAATCTGACTGACCAAACACAGCAGCGATCGTGTAGGAGAAGCTGAAATTTCAGCTTCTCCAGCGCAATCAGTGCAGGAGCCGGCGCTGCAGTGGCCAGGCTTCCTGCACTGACAGCCAGTAGCGGAGCCCCCACGCCCCTGGCTGTTAACCCCCTGACTGCGCGATCGCAGAGCTCAGGGGGGAGGCAGAGGGTCGGGAGCTCCCTCTGCCTCAGATCGGCGCCCTGCAATGTATTTGCAGGGCCCGATCTCTGCCTTGATGACCCGGGGGTTGTCATGACAACCTCCGGGTCATCTAGTTATGGGAAGCTGCTGTGATCATGTCACAGCAACTTTCCCCATAGGTACAATGCATTGCAATGCTGGAGCATTGCAATGCATTGTAACTGCAATAAAAAGTTAAAAAAGTGAAAGTCCCATAAAGGGACAAGTTAAAAAAAATTGTAAAAAAAATATTAAAAAATAATTAAAAAAAATCCCCTAAAAAATACACATTTTTATGTAATAAAAAAAATAAAAAACAAAAAAATACACATGTTAGGTATCGCCACGTCCGTAAAAATCCCATCTATAAAACGTAACCCTAGTTAACCCCTTCAGTGAAAGCCAGTAAAAAAAACCACAAAAAAGTAGTAAATTATACTTTTTCCAAGCGGTATCATCATACGCTTGGAAAAAGTGCAATAACACGCGATCAAAAAGTCAGATATAAATAATCATGGTACCGCTGAAAATGTCATCTTGTCCCGCAAAAAACAAGCCGCTATACAGCATCATCAGCGAAAAAATAAAAAGTTATAGCTTGCGGAATAAACTGATGCAAAAATAATTATTTTTCTATAAAATTTTTTATTGTGTAAAAAACGCCAAAACATAAAAAATATATAAATGAGGTATCGCTGTAATCGTAGTGATCCGAAGAATAAAGCTCCTTTATCAATTTTACCACACGCGGAATGGAGGAAAAAAAAAAAAAAAAACAATTCCTGAATTGCTGGTTTTTGTTCATTCTGCTTCCACAAAAATCGGAATAGGAAGCGATCAAAAAACGTTATGTGCCCGAATATTGTACCAATAAATACGTCAGCTCGTCCCGCAAAAAATAAGCCCACAGATTTCTCTGTCGGCCGAAATATGGAAAAATTATAGCTCTCAAAATACGGCGATGCAAAAATTTCTTACAAAAAATTATTCCAAAAAAAAGCATCTTTTAGAGTGTGACAGAAGCTAAACATGAAAAAAGGATGTAAATCTGGTATCGCTGTAATCGCACCGATCCGAGGAATAAAGTCGCCTAATCACTAATACCGCACGAGGAACGGCGTAAAAAAGAAAACCAATTCTTCACCTTTTGTAGATTTGTTCATTGTGCCTCCCAAAGATCGCAGTAAGGCGATCACAGTGGTTCCTCCCCACATATGGGGTATCAGCGTACTCAGGACAAAATGCACAATAGCTTTTGGGGTCCTATTTCTCCTGTTACCCTTAGAAAAATAAAAATTTGGGGGCAAAAAGGTCATTTTTGTGGAAAAAAATATGATTTTTTTATTTTCACGGCTCTACGTTATAAACTTCTGTGAAGCCCTTGGGGTTCAAAGTGCTCACCACACATCTAGATAAGTTCCTTGGGGGTCTAGTTTGCAAAATGGGTCATTTGTGGGGGGTTTCTACTGTTTAGGCACATCAGGGGCTCTCCAAGCGGACATGACACCGCAGACCATTCCATCAAAGTCTGCATTTAAAAACGGTGCTCCTTCCCTTCCGATCTCTGCCATGCGTCAAAATAGTGGTTCCCCCCCACATATGGGATATCAGCGTAGTCAGGACAAATTGCACAATAGTTTTTGGGGTCCTATTTCTCCTGTTACCCTTATAAAAATAAAAATTTGGGGCAAAAAGATTATTTTTGTGGAAAAAAATATGATTTTTTTATTTTCACGGCTCTACGTTATAAACTTCTGTGAAGCACTTGGGGGTTCACAGTGCTCACCACACATCTAGATAAGTTCCTTGGGGGTCTAGTTTCCAAAATGGGGTCATTTGTGGGGGGTTTCTACTGTTTAGGCACATCAGGGGCTCTCCAAGCGCGACATGACACCCGCAGACCATTCCATCCAAGTCTGCATTTAAAAACGGTGCACCTTCCCTTCCGATCTCTTCCATGCGTCAAAATAGTGGTTCCCCCCCACATATGGGACATCAGCGTACTCAGGACAAATTCACAATAGCTTTTGGGGTCCTATTTCTCCTGTTACCCTTATAAAAATAAAAATTTGGGGCAAAAAGATTATTTTTGTGGAAAAAAATATGATTTTTTTATTTTCACGGCTCTACGTTATAAACTTCTGTGAAGCACTTGGGGTTCAAAGTGCTCACCACACATCTGGATAAGTTCCTTGGGGGTCTAGTTTCCAAAATGGAGTCACTTGTGTGGGGTTTCTACTGTTTAGGCACATCAGGGGCTCTCCAAACGTGACATGACACCCGCAGACCATTCCATCAAAGTCTGCATTTGAAAAAGGCGCTCCTTCCCTTTCGAGCTCTGCCATGCGTCAAAATAGTGGTTTACCCCCACATATGGGGTATCAGCGTACTCAGGACAAATTGCACAATAACTTTTGAGGTCCTGTTACCCTTTGGAAAATAACAATTGGGGGTGGAAAGATCATTTTTGTGGAAAAGATATGATTTTTTAATTTTACTGCTCTACGTTATAACCTTCTGTGAAGCCCTTGGGGGTTCAAAGCTCTCACCACACATCTAGATAAGTTCCTTGGGGTGTCTAGTTTCCAAAATGGGTCACTTGTGGGGGGTTTCCACTGTTTAGGCACACAGGGGCTCTCCAAATACGACATGGCGTCCAATCTCAATTCCAGCCAAAAAAGTCAAATGGCGCTGCTTCCCTTCCGAGCTCTGCCATGCGCCCAAATAGTGGTTTACCCCCACATATGGGTATCAGCGTACTCAGGACTAATTGCACAATAACTTTGGGGTCCTTTTATCCTTTGGAAAATAAAAATTGGGATGAAAAGATCATTTTTTGTGGAAAAAATATGATTTTTTAATTTACGGCTCTACGTTATAACCTTCTGTGAAGCGCTTGGGGTTAAAAGCTCTCACAACACATTTAGGTAAGTTCCTTGGGGGGTCTAGTTTCCAAAATGGGGTCACTTGTGGGGGGTTTCCACTGTTTAGGCACACAGGGACTCTCCAAATGCGACATGGCGTCCAATCTCAATTCCAGCCAAAAAAGTCAAATGGCGCTGCTTTCCCTTCCGAGCTCTGCCATGCGCCCAAATAGTGGTTTACCCCCACATATGGGGTATCAGCGTACTCAGGACTAATTGCACAATAACTTTTGGGGTCCTTTTATCCTTTGGAAATAAAAATTGGGATGAAAAGATCATTTTTGTGGAAAAAATATGATTTTTTAATTTTACGGCTCTACGTTATAATCTTCTGTGAAGCCCTTGGGGTTAAAAGCTCTCACAACACATTTAGATAAGTTCCTTGGGGGTCCAGTTTCCAAAATGGGGTCACTTGTGGGGGTTTCCACTGTTTAGGCACACAGGGACTCTCCAAATGCGACATGGCGTCCAATCTCAATTCCAGCCAAAAAAGTCAAATGGCGCTGCTTCCCTTCCGAGCTCTGGCCATGCGCCCAAATAGTGGTTTACCTCCCACACATGGGGTATCGGTGTACTCTGGAGAAATTGTACAACAAATATTGTGGTTCATTTTCTCCTGATACCCTTGACAAAATTTAAAAAATTGTGTCGAAAAAAAATCTTGGGAAAAAAAGTTAAATGTTCATTTTTTCCTTCCACATTGCTTCAATTCTTGTGAAGTACCTAAAGGTTAATAAACTTCTTGAATGTGGCTTTGAACACGTTGAGGGTGCAGTTTTTAGAATGGTGTCACTTTTGGGTATTTTCTGTTATATTGACCCCTCAAATTCACCTCAAATGTGAGGTGGTCCCTAAAAAAAATGGTTTTTTAAATTTTGTTGGAAAAATGAGAAATCGCTGGTCAACTTTTAACCCTTATAACTTCCTAAAAAAAAAAAATGTTGGTTCCAAAATTGTGCTGATGTAAAGTAGACATGTGGGAAATGTTATTTATTAACTAATTTTTGTGACATATCTCTCTGATTTAATGGCATAAAAATTAAAATTTTGAAAATTGCAAAATTTTCAAATTTTTTGCCATATTTCGTTTTTTTCATAAATAAACGCAAGTTATATTGAAGAAATTTTACCACTATCATGAAGTACAATATTGTTACGAGAAAACAGTCTCAGAATCGCCAAGATCCGTAGAAGCGTTCCAGAGTTATAACCTCATAAAGAGACAGTGGTCAGAATTGTAAAAATTGGCCTGGTCTTTAACTTACAAAATGGCTTGGTCATTAAGGGGTTAAAAGGGTTTTCCACTTCTGGAGACTTGTTTTCTTTACTTAAATACATATATTTAGGGTTAAAAATCATTCTTGCCATTGGGATTTAATACAATTTTGCACTGTTCTGCTCTCACAGGCTCTTTGTTTTCTGCTTCTTCAACTTTGATTCAACTTTGATCAGTAGAGAGGAACTCAGAAAAAGACAGAAAAATAAGCTAAAACTTACCATTAGACTGTCATAGTGGGCTCACTGACAGATTATCAGTTTAACTCATTCTGCAGGCAGCAATAAACAGTGCAATACATAAGTTATGAAAGATAAACAGTGCTACATTTCTAAGGAAATCCAATTGCAAAAATATTTTTTTTGCCTCAAATGCATGCATAAAAAAACCTCCAAAGGTGTACAACCCCTTTATAACTGGTTGAAAACAAGGCCATTTACCCCAATTCCTAATTAGGCACATATTGTTTTTTATTCTTACATGTGGTTTAAAGAGCAGTACATGTTTTTCTCATTTAGAAATTCAAGTAAATTTTGTGTCTTTTTTGCATAATATATGGGGCTTCATTTTTATATCACTGTCATATCCTCTTTTCGTCTTTGTTTCAATCAGACGATATTGATGGGAAAATAAGAGAAATAAGGATCAGCTTTCCAATTTTTTAATGACCACAAAGAACCAATGAAATACATTTAAAAAGTTATTCCCAATACCGTAACAATTATTTTTATGCTGTATGTCGGACATGTTTGTATAAGGCAACTGGGCTAGTAACAATGATTTGGATCTATAGTGGCAGTTGTATTTATTTATTTTACTTGTCATTTTTATATATTTATTTTTTATTTATTTTGCTCCCATGACCTTTTGGGAGTTTTTCAATATGTTTACTTTCATCTTATTTACTTTGTAACTGGGGCAGATATATTAGCCCTAGTTACAGGAGGAATGCCTCCTGCTGGCTGAATATCAGAGCAATCTGGGTTTTCTATGAGCCAGCATCTCCTGATCCCTGACTATACACATGTCAGCGCTTCCTATTACTGCACAGACCAAAATGACCAGGGTATGTAAACTTTAGATCAGGGTCATTTGGATGTTTTGGGTTGTCATTATGATTTAAAAAGAGAAAACACAGTAGTTTCACAATAAATGGCTTCACCCAACCACTAACCATGAGTGTAGAAATTGTTTTTGTGTTATCATTCATATTCTCTGAAAAAAGTCCACGAAAGCAAAAATTCCGCCGGGGTATGTAAACTTTTGAGCACAACTGTATATTTATTATATATACATACATATATATATATATATATATATATAGATATATATATCTATATATATATATAGATATATACAGCTCTGGCAAAAATTTAGAGACCACTGCAAAATTTTCAGTTTGTCTGATTTTTCTCTTTATAGGTATATTTTTGAGTAAAATGTAAATTGCTCTTTTATTCTATAAACTACTGACAACATGTCTCCGAATTTCCAAGCAATAAATTTTGCATTTATTTTCAGAAAATGAGAAATGGTCAAAATAACAAAAAATGCAGTGCTTGCAGACCTCAAATAATGCTAAGAAAACAAGTTCATAATCATTTAGAAACAACAATACTAATGTTTTAACTCCGGAAGAGTTCAGAAATTAATATTTTGTGGAATAACCATGATTTTTATTCACAGCTTTCATGCGTCTTGGCATGCTTTTCACCAGCCTTTTACACTGCTTTTGGGTGACCTTATGCTACTCATGGTACAAAAATTTAAGCAGTTCTTTGTTTGATGGCTTTTGACTATCCATCTTCCTCTTGATTACATTCCAGAGGTTTTCAATGGGGTTCAGGTCTGGAGATTTGATATGGTGGTCCTTCATCCACACATTGATTGACCTTGCTGTGTGGCATGGCGCATTGTCCTGCTGGAAAAAACAGTCCTCAGAGTTGGGGAGGATTGCTTGAGCAGAAGGAATCAACTGTTTTTCCAGAATAACCTTGTATGCGGCTTGATTCATACATCCTTCACAAAGATTAACCTGCCCAATTCCAGCCTTGCTGAAGCATCCCCAGATCATCCCTATCTTCCACCAAATTTCACAGTGGGTGCAAGACACTGTGGCTTGTACGCCTCTCCAGAGTTCCATCAAACCATTAGACGACCAGGTGTTGGGCAAAGCTCAAAATTAGACTCATCAGTAGTGTTGAGCGATACGATACTGCAAATATCGGGTATCGGCCGATATTAGCTGTATCGGCCTTTCGATTCTGAATACCGATATTTTCGTCATATCGAATACCGGAATCAGATTTGTCACTGTCACTGTGAGTGTCCGTCGGTCGGGTCTGTCAGGAGTCAGCGGCACTTACCTGGCAGAAGATCTCCGGCGGTCACGTCCTGGACTGCTTGATGGCCGCCATTATCTTCTCCCTGGCGGTCACATGCAGTTTTTTCGCGATAACTGCAGTGACTGCAGGGTAATCCCGGCCGTAAACCAGTCCGATGACGTCACCGCCGGGGAAGCAGGTAATCAGCTGTGCTGCGCCGGGATGACAGGCTCTGCCTGTCATTCTGATGTAGCAGAGCTGGATCGTCGTGGGACACTCGTTACTATGGACTGCGTCGGTCAGGTGGTATACTTTTTTTTTTTTTCATTTTTTTACAGGAGATCGATGGCGTCGCAGGATGAGACTGTAATAAAAATAATGAAAACTGTGTTTTTTTTTTTTTATTAAATTAAAAAACTTTTTTATGAACATTCACCCGTCCGGTACATCAACAATTTAACTATTTACATACAGGGACCCTGTCCGGGTTATTTATAATTCTTTGGCAGGGGTGTTCCAGGTACCACCTGGTACTCTTCTGATGCTTGCCAAACATCCGAGGCACCAAGGACCACCAGGACCTGATGACGTCGTGTGGCCTGTACAGTCAAGTCGTGACCCGCTATCTGGGTCTGTGTGGCCACCTCTTTCATCTCCCTCCGGGTCTGGAACCCTATGTCCCGGACTGAACGAACCCCAGGGGGCCTAACAGGCGCCGGGTAGGGGCCAGCTATCATTATCATGTCCATAGCTGGGCTGCTGAGGAGACCACTGAGGGAGGCTGGGGAGATTTACGGATTTACGGCGTGGGGTGGGCACTTTTGCAGAGGCCTGGATGTGGGAGGCTGAAGGCTCCGAGGGTCTCACAGGTTCCTGACACTCTGGGGAGTAGGGGTCGCACCTGGTAACATTTAGGGCGTACCATCCATTGTAACCCCAGTGTCGGGTGTAAGTCACCAAGTCTCCTGGCAACAGGTCCCTCCCCGGGTGTCCTTCTGGGAGGTGAGCCTCCACGTCCCGCCGGTTCACAAAAACTTCTAAATAAAGTCCAGGCTCCTGGATGAAAAGTGAATAATCATGTGCACAGCCGTATAGGAGTATCTGAGTAGGTTCCCACACCATATAAATATAGCAAATAAACTCAGAACTCAACTTCAGTAGAGTGATGATTTTTAATCGTGTCCACAGTAATAACAGAAACGTTTCGGTCCTGAACTTGGACCTTCATCAGTCACATGGACTACTGTGAGTAGGTGGACCCAGCAAAAAGAGGGGCTATGCCCGGAATATCAGGTTTAAATTCTGTTCGATATAGGTGATCAAATATGGCAGCGGTTACCTGGGGGGTCCCGGTGGAGCAAAAATGTTCCTGCGGTGGACGCGGTAGTCCTGGATGAAGCCCCAACCACCTTTCAATTTAAAGCTCCATACTGCACCCTTACGCCGCGGCTCCCACAGGGTTCCTTTATCTTTTCTCATCCGGTCCTTATCTGCCCGGTCCTTCTCCAGCTGACGTTGGCAAAGCTTTTGGGTTTCTCGCTGCTCCCTTTGTCGCTCTGCTTCCGCTCCCAACGTCTCCACTCTTCCTCCTGACGCCGGTTGTAATTCTCCTCCACCAGCTGCTCCATGTCTCCACCATCAAACTGCAGCTTACAGTGTTCGGTTTGCGGCAGCTCTCCTGGCGCCCCCCAGTCCTGGCGGCGCTCACCTGCGGAGGAAGCAGCCGGCTCTGGAACAGATGACAGTCGGGGCTCCGGTACAGGCAGGTCGACCTCTGGTGCCTGCGCGGCCTCCTCCATGAGGACGGGTGTCGCTTCTTCTGTCTCAGCGACGGGGCAGACAGCGGGATCTGGGGTGCTGCCGGTGCAGAGTTTTTTGCAGGAACGGGTGCCTCCACTGCGACAACGTCAACCGGATCACATTGCAAGGGCTCCTCTACTAGAACGGGTGCCTCACCTTCCGGTACAGACACTTCAGGTAAGAGGGATTGGCGCCGCTCCAAGTTTAGTTTTAGGGCACGCCAGCTGGCTTCCATCCTGGCGACCTCCTCCCGGTGCCGGGCCAGGCCTCTTAGGGTATCCTCCGCTTCTTGAAGCGTAGGAGGGTTTCCAGGCCGGGTGCCCAACGGTGGTTCCGTGGCGATCGGGTCGCTTCCGTGGGGGGAGAGCTCTGACTGCTCCATCCCTTCACACTTCTGCTCGTGTCCATTAGCCATCTCTGCCAAGTCACATGTGTCATTAGTATCTGGAGAGGGCCCCTCTTTTGTAGGGAGGCGGGACCTTCGTGTTAGTTTCCGCACACTGAGGAGGATGAGGAGGCGGAACTGAAGAGCTGTGGGGCACGATGTTACATTGCAGTACCATTTACAGTGGTCGGCCATCGTTTTCGCGCCACTGAGTGAGTGTACACCCCCGAAGAGCACGCCCTTCTTCTTCACCAGTGCCTCGTCGTGACGCAGATATGGCTGAAAAATGGCAAATACATTCTCTGATGATTTTAGCAATTCTCAAGCACAAAACCAGCTCAATTCAGGCACACAGGACTCGCTTATAGCGAGCTACAGAATCCTGTTCGTGACGCCCAAGTTGAGTCGCACAGAGCCAGAGGTTTTGGGGGTACTCGGCACCGAGCCCGTTGACTTCTATGGGGTATGTCACGGCTTTACCCGGCAATTGAATCAGAGTCTATTTTACTATGTAGAAGTGTATAAACTATAAATATATGTATATATATATATGTCACAATGACATGTATATATATATATATATATATGTATTCTATGTGTGTATATTTTGTGTTTACAACGAAAGAAAGGGTTTTTTTTTGTTGCGATATTTTGTTCCCATAGACTTACATGGGACTTCCGGTATCAGAATCGGATATCGACGATATTTAGTGATATCGGCGATACCATTTCGATACGATATTTTTAGATATCGAGCAGTATCGCTCAACACTACTCATCAGAGAAGATTACCTTACTCCAGTCCTTTATGGTCCAATCCTTATGGTCTTTGGCAATCTTCAGCCTGGCTCTCCTTTGCTTCTCATTGATGAAAGGCTTTTTTCTAGCTTTACATGACTTGAGCCCTGCCTCTAGGAGCCTGTTACGAACTGTTTTGCCGTGCACTTCACCCCAGCTGCCATTTGCCATTCTTTTTGTAGGTCACTTGATAACATCCTGCGGTTGCTGAGTGACATTCGAATAAGATGACAGTCATCTCAGTCAGTGGAGAGTCATTTTCTCTTTCTGCCGGTCTGTAGCTTTGTTGTCCCCAATGTCCACTGCTTGACCTTGTTGTAATGGACTGCCGTCTTAGAAATTTTAAGGATGGAGGCAACATGACGCTCACTGTATCCCTCTGCTAGTAAAGCCAGAATTGAGCCTTTCTTTTCCTCACTCAAGACTTTTCTTTTCAACTCCTTTGGAATGGTTGAAAGTTATTTTTTTCATTTCTATTACTTTTGGGATATTACTAGCACTTGTTTTGCCATCCAGCTTGTCCTATTGCAAGAGGATTGTGAACACCACAGCAGTGTTTTTTATACTTTCCTTCGTTAAATAAGATTTGATTCAGGTGATCACCTAATCAGAAGCACATTAAGTAGAATGAGCTGTACTCTAGTAGGAATTCAACTGACACTGTGCAGTGGTCTCTTAATTTTTACCAGAGCTGTATATATATATATATATATATTATATATATATATATATTTCTTGATTTAAATCTTTCATGTTTATTTCATGATATATGTTTGTACTATGCTAGTTATGAATCGTAATTATTGGGAATCATGGAGTAGTGTATATCATTAGTGTACAATTCTGCTTTATAGCTAGCAAGGTTTGAGGTTTTTAATACATTTTATTGTTTAATATTTCATACATTGTTTAATACTTCCATCCGAGCCTCCAAAGAAAATATACGCTAAGCATGAGATGCTTCATGAGAGTGCAGGTCCTGCCCGGTTTTTGTAGATTTATACATTTGAAGCACATAATAAATAAAACAATGAAGCAGCAATTTTTCACCAAACAGAATATGCGCATTTTAAATCCTTTGCTAAAAAAAGTATTTCCCTTATGGAATACTGTTCCTCTTCACATCTGATTTAACTGGTTTATGAAAAAAAAGCTGAGAAAATGGGAATAAAGCTGCATCAATGTAGTTTGTAAAGTGGAAATTATTTTAATGTACTTGGCTGAAATGTTAATTTGTAGCTATTACTTTTTTTCTTTCAGCCCTTGAAACATCCCAGAGATTTTCATTTTGATAAAAAAAAAAAAGCGGTAGAATATATTTGTGTATCTGGTTGTTTATGTTTATAAAGCTTGTGGAGTAATGAATTTATTTCTGTATATGTAGCACATAAATATTAAACAGTGGTATATAGAAAATGTGCTCATGTCTAGTGTTGAGCATTCCGATACCGCAAGTATCGGGTATCGGCCGATATTCGCTGTATCGGAATTCCGATACTTAGTTCCGATATTTTTCCAATATCGTATACCGGAATCGGAAGTTCCCATAATTCTTTGAGAGGCAATGTGATTTTAGTCAGCCAATGAGGAATCTTATGAAGTGTGGGCACATCCTGTAATGCTGCGGTCATCTTAACTAATGGCATGGCTGTGATTGGCTGCTGAAATGATGTCAGAATGCACTATAAAAGGCGCCGCCGCCATTTTAGCGTCACTGTGCTGTGAACTCAGTTAGGGACAGAACGCTGTTCTGCTGACTTTGAGGGACAGTTAGACATTGCGATTTTGTGTACTGTGCTTTAGGCAGGCTAGTTTACCAACCGCTGTGTAAAGCTTCCTTTTGCCAGTGTTGTTTTAACAGCTCTGTGCAAGGTGTGTGTGAGAGTGCAGGTGACACTGCAGTTTGCTCTGCATCCACCGCTGTTTGAAGGCATCTGCACATGTCACTCACTGACTCTTTTTTTTATTTTATTTTGTGGAATTGGTGCAGCTCCATTATATTTGAAAAAAATTTAATCTATTAGTGTGACGCGCTTCCATCCATATACAATACATTGGTTGCAAACACTATAGAAGTACAGAAAGGAGCCTTTCACAGATAGTGAACAGTTGTGTTTCAGTGTTCACTGCAGTCTGTGAGGTTTTGATTTTTTGAGTGCAGATCACGCTCCAGTTAGTTCTTCAACCACTGCTGGTTGTAGTCTGCTGAGCGTGTGTCACTGCCTCATCCTTCACATTTTTCTCTAATTGGTGCTGCTCCATTATATTTGAAAAAAATCTAATCTATTAGTGTGACGCGCTTCCATCCGTATACAATACATTGGTTGCAAACACTATAGAAGTACACAAAGGGGCCTTTCACAGCTACTGAACAGTTGTCTGCAGTGTTCACTGTAGTCTGTGAGCTTTTCATTTTTTGAGTGCAGATTACGCTCCAGTTAGTTCTTCAACCACTGCTGGTTGTAGTCTGCTGAGCGTGTGTCACTGCCTCATCCTTCACATTTTCTCTAATTGGTGCTGCTCCATTATATTTGAAAAAAATCTAATTTATTAGTGTGACGCGCTTCCATCCGTATACAATACATTGGTTGCAAACACTATAGAAGTACACAAAGGGGCCTTTCACAGCTACTGAACAGTTGTCTGCAGTGTTCACTGTAGTCTGTGAGCTTTTCATTTTTTGAGTGCAGATTACGCTCCAGTTAGTTCTTCAAACCACTGCTGGTTGTAGTCTGCTGAGCGTGTGTCACTGCCTCATCCTTCACATTTTTCTCTAATTGGTGCTGCTCCATTATATTTGAAAAAAATCTAATCTATTAGTGTGACGCGCTTCCATCCGTATACAATACATTGGTTGCAAACACTATAGAAGTACAGAAAGGAGCCTTTCACAGTAGTGAACAGTTGTGTTTCAGTGTTCACTGCAGTCTGTGAGGTTTTATTTTTGAGTGCAGATCACGCTCAGTTAGTTCTTCAACCACTGCTGGTTGTAGTCTGCTGAGCGTGTGTCACTGCCTCATCCTTCACATTTTTCTCTAATTGGTGCTGCTCCATTATATTTGAAAAAAATCTAATCTATTAGTGTGACGCGCTTCCATCCGTATACAATACATTGGTTGCAAACACTATAGAAGTACACAAAGGGGCCTTTCACAGCTACTGAACAGTTGTCTGCAGTGTTCACTGTAGTCTGTGAGCTTTTCATTTTTTGAGTGCAGATTACGCTCCAGTTAGTTCTTCAACCACTGCTGGTTGCAGTCTGCTGAGCGTGTGTCACTGCCTCATCCTTCACATTTTTCTCTAATTGGTGCTGCTCCATTATATTTGAAAAAAATCTAATCTATTAGTGTGACGCGCTTCCATCCGTATACAATACATTGGTTGCAAACACTATAGAAGTACACAAAGGGGCCTTTCACAGCTACTGAACAGTTGTCTGCAGTGTTCACTGTAGTCTGTGAGCTTTTCATTTTTTGAGTGCAGATTACGCTCCAGTTAGTTCTTCAACCACTGCTGGTTGTAGTCTGCTGAGCGTGTGTCACTGCCTCATCCTTCACATTTTTCTCTAATTGGTGCTGCTCCATTATATTTGAAAAAAATCTAATCTATTAGTGTGACGCGCTTCCATCCGTATACAATACATTGGTTGCAAACACTATAGAAGTACACAAAGGGGCCTTTCACAGCTACTGAACAGTTGTCTGCAGTGTTCACTGTAGTCTGTGAGCTTTTCATTTTTTGAGTGCAGATTACGCTCCAGTTAGTTCTTCAACCACTGCTGGTTGTAGTCTGCTGAGCGTGTGTCACTGCCTCATCCTTCACATTTTTCTCTAATTGGTGCTGCTCCATTATATTTGAAAAAAATCTAATCTATTAGTGTGACGCGCTTCCATCCGTATACAATACATTGGTTGCAAACACTATAGAAGTACACAAAGGGGCCTTTCACAGCTACTGAACAGTTGTCTGCAGTGTTCACTGCAGTCTCTGAGGAATAACCACACTTAGGCCTTATAACTTTTCTGACTTTCTTTATCAATCTACCAAGATGAAGAAGGCAGGGAGTAAGGCACGTGGTCGTGGCCGTGGAGTTTCAGCAGGGAGAGGACGTGGGGATTCTGTGGCTGCTGCCGCACCCAGTGACACAGCATCACCAGTTTTCCCGTGAGCGTTCCTTTATGCGCACTTTTGTAGGAGGTCGGCGTACCCCCCTGCTGCGGGAAGAACAAATTGAAGCCGTTGTTGGTTGGATGGCAGCCAATGCATCGACTTCAATTGCTTCCACCTCCTCTCAGGACCACAGCACTGTTGAAAACCATCTGTCTCTTCACCGCCTGCCAAATTGCCCAGGCAGTCAGAGAGCTCTGTAAAGGAGCTAGCTGAGTCTCTGCTTCTGTTCTCAGAATCTGTTGGCTTGCAAACAGGGGCCCAGCCAAGCAGCATTCTGGAATGTGAAGAAGAGAGAGTATGCAGTGATGCGCAACAGCTGTGTCTCTCTGAATCTGAAGAGGCGGGTGAGCCAGTGCCGATGGTCAGCACACCGCAGAACGCATCTGATGATGATGAGACTCAGGTGCCAGTTTCTGTTGAGCATGGTGCTGGCCAGACCACCAACAGCAGCAGGTGTTGGAAGAGGGTAGTGGAGATGATGAGGTCCAAGACCCAACATGGCGTGAGGAACAGGAAGGTGGTGGGAGCAGCTCTGAGGAAGAGATTGCCCCAACGGTCCAAACAGTAGGGAGAGGTAGGCTGCAGACTCGGTTGCCTGTAGCCTCCAGTTTGGCACCTGTTTGTAGCAGTTCTCTTACAACAGCCAAAACGGGCGCTCCAGGACTTGCACTGCGTGGTCCTTTTTGACACACTTGCAGATGATATTTGCTATGTCAAATGCAAGCTGTGTAATCAAAAAGTAAAAAGAGGTAAAAGTGTCAGTAACCTTAATACCACAAATATGTGGAAACATGTACGGACAAAGCACGTGGTTGAGTTACAAAGACACACTGGAGATGTAGGCCAACCTACAGCAGCACCTACATCTTCAGTCGTGTTGGAGCCTCTTCCTCCAGCTCACACACAGCTGGTTCGGCTTCCTCACAGGATCGCCATGGAAGAACCTCTGTCACTGTTGTCCAGAGACCAGTGTTATTCCACCCCCAGCTGCAAGTTCCCTGTCATCCTCACACTCCCAGGCCACAAAACAGCCATCGGTAGCACAGGCATGGGATAAAAGACGGCCATACTCGGCAAACCATCCACGAGCACAGGCTCTGAATGCTGGCATTGCAAAACTCCTGTCCCTTGAAATGCTGTCATTC
>JARQOD010000007.1:71761321-72058614 GCA_033576555.1 Oophaga sylvatica
AGGAAAGAAAGAAGTTTTATGTGGCAACACTGAAGCAACATCTCAAACATCGCCAGGAATTTAAAGCTTGGGGGGAAAGGGATCTTCAAAGGGACAATGCCCCAAAGCTACTCCCAAAAAGGGTAACAAAGTCCTTTAAAGGGAAACAAAATCAATATATTGGAGTGGCCATCACAAACCCTGTCTAAATTTTTTGAAAATTTATGGGTAAAGCTAAAAAGGCCCGGTGGGGAAAAGGGGCGCCCCAAAACCTGGTCATTTACAACCAGTTTTTCATCATGAATGGGCTCAATTTCGACCAACAATTTGTAGAAGCTTGTGGAAGGATATCCCAACGTTTACCCCATTCTTTTTAAAGTGCAGGGGGTTCCAAATATAATGAATTATAAAAACTTTTGACTTTGCATAATGATAAAAATACCTTAAAACATTCTCTCTCTTCATTATTCGGATTTGGCAAATTTTAAATAATAGGGTGATCCTATTTGCCCTAAAACGGGAAAATTTTTATTCTGTTTTAATTTATATATTGAGAAAAACATGCATTTTTGTCTTTTTATGTAGCGTATGTAAACTTCTGGTTTAAACGTAATACATTTGCCTCTAGATAAAAATCCCAAAATGCGGGATACCTGTTTTTTGGGCTCCCCATACATGTGTTGTGACTGTGAAACGCCGTAAACATGCAGTTGGGGCATCGAACAGCTGATTTGGGGGAGCCCCTCCGGGATCCAGGTTCCGATACAGTATTGGTGAGCGCTAAGCATTTGGAAACACTTACCCGAAGTATTCGATCAACCCTAATAATAATTAAAAGCAAAAACCATAAAGGGGTTTGTACGCCCACATTTTTTTTGGGAGAAAAAAAAATGTGGCTGCAACAAAAGGGTCCATGGCGACCTGGCGTAGTAGCATCTTTGGAACAGACATATCTACGCACATGCTCCCCTGCCGGCCCCCCATTTTAGAAGTTAAATTTTTTTACCCCCACATTATAGCTAATGGATACTGCCACTGTCAGGATGCTGCGCCATTTTGCTGAATGTAAGTTTTCTTTTTCTAACTCCACAATATTATAGGCATTAAATAAAATAGGGAGCAGGTCACTGAAAGACCTGTCCTAAGCCCATACAGATGAATATGTAAGCAGAGCACCACATAAAGTCCCACCCACAAGCCGCCCACAGCCCTGCTCAGAGGCCACAAACATGCCCGCCCCAGAGCATGAGAATCTCATAAAATGAAAACTACAAATAAAGATTAAACAACAACCATAAGACGGATTTCATCAACTAATGTATCATTTTAATCAGTAAAACAGCGCCAACCTGACACTGTCTGTAGTTTACTGAGCAAAATCCTGATGACAAGTTTGCATTAAGGATGGCAATGTCTTGTAATAACATTACAAATAGTGATGGGCGAGCGTGCTTGCCACTGCTGGATACTCGTTCGAGCACTTGGGTGCTCGATCGAGTACTGAGCAGTGCCGACTATCGCATCGTGCTCGAGTTCCTCATTTTAATCTGAGCTGCACAGCAATGAAGCCATAAATTTTCTCTCCCTCTCACAATTGTGCAAATGCTTCATCTCTCTCCGGCCCGTTGAGTATAGTTCTCCTGAAAAATACTCGACTACTTTATTATGCTTGGTCCTTAAGTTGAGCAGTTTACTGCTCTTTCATCACTAATTGCAAACAATTAGTGATCACATAAATAAAGATCACATATAGTCAAGAATAGTGTTGAGCGATACGATACTGCAAATATCGGGTATCGGCCGATATTAGCTGTATCGGGCTTTCGATTCCGAGTACCGATATTTTCGTCATATCGGATACCGGAATCGGATTTGTCACTGTCACTGTGAGTGTCCGTCGGTCGGGTCTGTCAGGAGTCAGCGGCACTTACCTGGCAGAAGATCTCCGGCGGTCACGTCCTGGACTGCTTGATGGCCGCCATTATCTTCTCCCTGGCGGTCACATGCAGTTTTTTTTCGCGATAACTGCAGTGACTGCAGGGTAATCCCGGCCGTAAACCAGTCCGATGACGTCACCGCCGGGGAAGCAGGTAATCAGCTGTGCTGCGCCGGGATGACAGGCTCTGATGTAGCAGAGCTGGATCGTCGTGGGACACTCGTTACTATGGACTGCGTCGGACAGGTGTTATACTGCTGTTTTTTTTTTTCATTTTTTTACAGGAGATCGATGGCGTCGCAGGATGAGACTGTAATAAAGGTAATGAAAACTGTGTTGTGTTTTTTATTAAATTAAAAAACTTTTTTATGAACATTCACCCGTCCGGGTACATCAACAATTTAACTATTTACATACAGGGACCCTGTCCGGTTATTTATAATTCTTTGGCAGGGGTGTTCCAGGTACCACCTGGTACTCTTCTGATGCTTGCCAAACATCCGAGACACCAAGGACCACCAGGACCTGATGACGTCGTGTGGCCTGTACAGTCAAGTCGTGACCCGCTATCTGTGTCTGTGTGGCCACCTCTTTCATCTCCCTCCGGGTCTGGAGCCCTATGTCCCAGATTGAACGAACCCCAGGGGGCCTAACAGGCGCCGGGTACGGGCCAGCTATAGTTATCATGTCCATAGCTGGGGCTGCTGAGGAGACCACTGAGGGAGGCTGGGGAGATTTACGGCGTGGGGTGGGAATTTGTGCAGAGGCCTGATGTGGGAGGCTGAAGGGTCCGAGGGTCTCACAGGTTCCTGACACTCTGGGGAGTAGGGGTCGCACCTGGTAACATTTAGGGCGTACCATCCATTGTAACCCCAGTGTCGGGTGTAAGTCACCAAGTCTCCTGGCAACAGGTCCCTCCCCGGGTGTCCTTCTGGGAGGTGAGTCTCCACGTCCCGCCGGGTCACAAACACTTCTAAATAAAGTCCAGGCTCTTGGATGAAGCCCCAACCACCTTTCAATTTAAAGCTCCGTACTGCACCCTTACGCCGCGGCTCCCACAGGGTTCCTTTATCTTTTCTCATCCGTCCTTAACTGCCCGGTCCTTCTCCAGGTTACGTTGCCGAAGCTTTTGGGATTCTCCGCTGCTCCCTTTGTCGCTCTGCTTCCCGCTCCCAACGTCTCCACTCTTCCTCCTGACGCCGGTTGTAATTCTCCTCCACCAGCATCTCCATGTCTCCACCATCAAACTGCAGCTTACGATGTCCGGTTTGCGGCAGCTCTCCTGGCGCCCGACAGTCCTGGCGGCGCTCACCTGCGGAGGAAGCAGCCGGCTCTGGAACAGATGACAGTCGGGGCTCCGGTACAGACAGGTAGACCTCTGGTGCCTGCGCGGCCTCCTCCATGAGGACGGGTGTCGCTTCTTCTGTCTCAGCGACGGGGCAGACAGCGGGATCTGGGGTGCTGCCGGTGCAGAGTTTTTTGCAGGAACGGGTGCCTCCACTGCGACAACGTCAACCGGATCACATTGCAAGGGCTGGGATGCCCGCACGGACTCCTCTACTAGAACGGGTGCCTCACCTTCCGGTACAGACACTTCAGGTAAGAGGGATTGGCGCCGCTCCAAGTTTAGTTTTAGGGCACGCCACTGGCTTCCATCCTGGCGACCTCCTCCCGGTGCCGGGCCAGGCCTCTTAGGGTATCCTCCGCTTCTTGCAGCGTAGGAGGGTTTCCAGCCGGGTGCCCAACGGTGGTTCCGTGGCGATCGGGTCGCTTCCGTGGGGGAGAGCTCTGACTGCTCCATCCCTTCACACTTCTGCTCGTGTCCATTAGCCATCTCTGCCAAGTCACATGTGTCATTAGCATCTGGAGAGGGCCCCTCTTTTGTAGGGAGGCGGGACCTTCGTGTTAGTTTCCGCACACTGAGGAGGATGAGGAGGCGGAACTGAAGAGCTGTGGGGCAAGATCTTACATTGCAGTACCATTTAGAGTGGTCGGCCATCGTTTTCGCGCCACTGAGTGAGTGTACACCCACGAAGAGCACGCCCTTCTTCTTCACCAGTGCCTCGTCGTGACGCAGATATGGCGGAAAAATGGCAAATACATTCTCTGATGATTTTAGCAATTCTCAAGCACAAAACCAGTTCAATTCAGGCACACAGGACTCGCTTATAGCGAGCTACAGAATCCTGTTCGTGACGCCCAAGTTGAGTCGCACAGAGCCAGAGGTTTTGGGGTACTCGGCACCGAGCCCGTCGACTTCTATGGGGTATGTCACGGCTTTACCCGGCAATTGAATCAGAGTCTATTTTACTATGTAGAAGTGTATAAACTATAAATATATGTATATATATATGTCACAATGACATATATATATGTATTCTATGTGTGTATATTTTGTGTTTACAACGAAAGAAAGGGTTTTTTTTGTTGCGATATTTTGTTCCCATAGACTTACATGGGACTTCCGGTATCGGAATCGGATATCGACGATATTTAGTGATATCGGCGATACCATTCCGATGCGATATTTTTAGATATCGAGCAGTATCGCTCAACACTAGTCAAGAAGTAGGCGCTGGATACCAAAGTGTAACATCAGTGGGAAAACAAGTACTGCCAGAGCTAGAAGGAAAAAGCAGCACTGGTGCTCAATAAATAGAAATTGAGAAAGTGTGATAATAAGGTCGGGGTCACACTTGCGAGAAACTCACATGATTCTCATGTGAGTCTCTCGCATCAACACCCGGCACTGCCGACGGCACTCAGACAGGAGCGTGTGGCTGCAAAGAAATATATGTAGCCGCACGCTCTGGTCTGAGTGCCAGCGACAGCGCCGCATGTTGATGCGAGGGACTCGCACGAGACAGGTGCGAGTTTCTCGCAAGTCTGACCCCGGCCGAGAGAGAAGAACGTATGGAACTCACCAAGCTGCCTAGAAAACTTTATTTCCAAAATAAGTGCATATTATGGGAGAGAGTTACATAGGTAACAGCCGTTTTGCGTTCGCTTACTCTTCATCAGACCCATAAAGGGCAAATGAACGTGAAACAGCTGTTACCCAGTCCTACACCATGTACCTTTTTCCCGTGATATGCACTTATTTTGGAAATAAAGTTTTTAGGCAGCTTGGTGAGTTTTGTAAGTTCTTCTCTCTTTTTAGACCACATATACACACAAAGTATAAATATTACTGGACAGAGTATCTATAAATATTTTTAGCTTGTAAACTTGCACTGTACATCTCAGGATATGTCGATCAAAGGAGCAAAGCAAGGAAAGGCATATCTGTATGTGTTGGAATTTATATAAAAATGAAGCAAGACCTCACCAACAAAGAGTCACTACAGTGCAACATAAAGTTAGAACATTTTGAATTGATCTGTAATATGGTGCCCATGACTTGCTATGGGACCAACATCTGCTTCCATGTGTTTCCAATAATATGCATGCTACTTTACATTATTCTAGAGGACAATATTGTACTTGTAGGAATGGATTGAAACCATACCATTTGTGCCATGTGCATGGACCCTTAAAGGGAATCTGTCAGCAGGTTTTTGCTGTGTAATCTGAGGATAGCATGATTTAGGGTTTGAAAAGCTGAATTCAGTGATTTGTCACTTCTCAGGCTGTGTGATGTTATTTACTTATAATGAAGGCTTTATCACCAGAATACTATCATTGCTGGACTAGCTCTTACACGACTGCTAGACTGACCATACCCTGTTGCGAAAGCTCTGGATCTGACTTCTGAGTTTGGGCTCCCCCTGGTGGCTGCTGAAAGTAATGAAGCTGCTTTGGCTAACAGAGGTCTATCAGCTGGGGCAATGATTGGCAATCAGGTGTCACTGACTGGGGAGATATAAGTGAGCAACCTTCCTATGATCCTCACCGGTGATTTGTTTCTTCCTTTTCCCTTTTGGAAGTCAGCTTGCTTCCTGCTTTCTCCAGAAACTTTCAGATAAGTTATTTGATGCTTAATTCTTTGGAATAAATCGCGCTTTATAAATGTATAATAATAATAATAATAATATTTGTTTTCATTTTGTTTTCTGCCCTTCTGGAGCGAGGTCAGCCAGGTTCCCCGGCTGGGGCCTGCGCTGGACTCTGTTTCTCATTTGGCACTGTTTGTTTGTTTTCATTCCCTGTTATTTCAGTATCTGCTGTTTTGCTACCTGTTCACACCAGAGTTCTGATCTAGCGGTGGAGAGATCGTGTGGTCTCAGTATTTTTGTATATCAGACTTGTTGAAATTTTCTTAGAGTTTTTGCTGGATTGCAGACAGTATTCTTTCCTGTCCTGTTCTGTCTAGACAGTTTGGGCCCCAAGCTTTTGCTTGCTCTATTTTCTGCCTGTGTTTGTATTTCATCTTGTCTCACTGCCAATATATGTTTGGGGGCTACCTATTCCTTTGGGGTTCTACTCTGGGGCAGTTTGTTTTCCCCCTTTCTCTCTTTAGGCTTAGTTATCTCTCCGGCTGTTTCGAGGCGTCTAGGTCATCGTAGGTACGTCCCACGGCTACTTCTAGTTGTGCTGTCAGTTTAGGGTTGTGCAATCCGCTAGCTACCAACCTATTTTTGCTATTTTCCTCCTCGGCTACCAAATCATAACAATACCCCCTCCTGCGATAGGCAGCTCACTGTCAATATACAATGTACACAGAGAGCTGTGATGTGGGCGTGGTTCATTTTCTGAGCTCTGCTGCATGCTACATCTAAGAACTCTGATTGTGTCACAAGTGCTGCACCCAGTAAAGTAAGTGATACATCGTTGGAATAAGGGTATTTTTTCCTACGTTAAACTGCTCTCCTATGAGGTAGCAAATGCCGATTGACAGATTCCCTTTAAATTAAATGATTGGAAGTTGATACTTTCCCTTTAATGTAAATCTGTATCCATCGAACCCAGGTAATACTACGTTCTTGTTATCATGCCTCCTGACTATACATCCAGCTCTTTTACAACTGCTCCAACTTCAAATATCTTGAAAACTCTGTGACCTACCTTGTTGTTGTGTTATAAACAACATAACATGAAAAATTGCACCACAATTATCAAGGGCATTGGGTTGCACAAATGGTGTAATAGTGGAGGCAATTATATACAAAATGACCAATTATATTTCCCTATCTAGCTTAGTCATTATGTTTAGATAGCCATTTTCACCTAACAACCATAGTTATAGCTAGTAATTTCTTTAGTCTAATGTGTATTAGTGAAAGAATCATTTAATGCATGCAGGGCATCCACTGCAGAGCACAGTCTATCTTAATGACCATGTAAATACGAAGGGCAGATTTATCATTAGCAAGCTTGTACGTGTGCTTTGCAAGTGTTATGGAAAGTATTTGGCCTCCGAATAAACTCATACGTATGAAAACTCAATGCAACCTCTCATTAGCTTTCAGCTTATTTGCCGTGTCTTGTTTTAATTATTCCCTAGTGGGAGGTTCCAAGGATTGATATAAAACCTCCTTATTTGCATAATATAAAAGTAACAGGTCATCAGGTGCACACATACCTATCCAAAATAATAGTAGTGATTTTATGGGGACCGATAGAAACAATGAATTCACAGATAATTGCAATTTCCATGCTTGCTTACCTATAGTGATGTATATATATGTGGAATGGAGAGGGCACTAATGAATGGTAAGATCTATGAGCCTGTGTTGCATAGTCTGAAGATTTTCACCATTACAAATTCATATGCAGGACAAGAGTTCAAGGAGACCAGCAAGTGCTGGTATACAACAGAAAATTCTGAAATCTTGGTTTTCTATTTGCATAGATTTGAATGTTGGTCGTTGCATGCAAATACATTTGTATAATTTATTTAAATAGCGAACATAGTAATGAAATGGTTTAATATTTTGAAAAAAAAAAATCAATGAAACATATTATCCCCATGCACTACACATAAATTATAACTTAAATACACAATGAATGCTTTCCAGATGACGGGTACAAGGCTTTGACCTAAACGATCAACTTTTTTTTATACTACGGTACTTCAAAAGAATCTTAGCATTGTGCTTGGTGATGTAAGACTTGCATGCAGCAGCTCAAACATGGAAACCCAATCCATTAAGCTCATGGTGGACAGTTTTTGTGCTAATGTTATGCAAGAGAAGGTTGGAGCTCTGCAGTTAATGAACTAGCAGAATACTGGTGACTTTTATAGGCCTCCGCATTTGGCAGCCTCACTCTCTAAGTTTACATAGTTTTCTGCCTCATGACTAAGTTGTTCTAGTCCCTAAATACAATGTATTACAATGCAAGGCTAACATTTCATTCTTTCAACACCAATAAGATAGACTGCATGACTAAGGACTGGATTTTATACACCTGTAGCTGGTGATTAAATCTGCATGAGCTGTATGATACACCCTTTCCATTGCAGAGCAGGCAGAAATTGATATCACAGTTACTGATGATGATTATACCTCTCTTATCACAGTTATAATGTAGAAGATCACAGTTCCGTTTCCCTAACTGTATACTTATTTTCTGTTAGTGTTAGATTATTTAGGGGAATGTAGACATATGGATAATCAGTTTCCCTCTAGCAGGCAGAGATGATAATTGGTAGCAGCTCATGTGAAGCTATGCTGATGCAACATGGGATTGGTAGCAGAAAGGATTTAAAGGAGTAAAATGCAGTATGATATATAGCAGTCAAGATGGTGTCTGAAGGGAAGCAATTTGTTATGGACTGATGGACTTGTACAGTCATAAGCATCTGCATCAGTCATAATAAATAAAACAAGAGAGGACGCGATGTATAAAGGGTCAACACTATATATAATCACAAATGTCACTATGGAATAATGGGATGGTGCTATAATAAGAGAGGACACTATATAATGAAGGATGGTGCTATTCATGACTAGTGAGGGACACTACATAATAAGGATGGCACTGTATATAGCAAGAGAGGATGTTATGTAATAATGTTATGTAATTAGAGATGGCCCTACACGTAATAAGAGATGGCATTACACATAGAGAGGATGCTATGTAAAAAAGGGACAGCATTATATAATATAAGGGAGGACACTAGACTAGATGAAATGAGAAGGATACACACCTTACCACCCCACCTGATGTCAATATTATGTCAGCAGGATCACGTGGTAAGGTCTCCCCACTTGTACCAATGTGACATTCTGCACCCCCTGGGTACACGTATGGTCAGCTTGGCACAGTTTTACACAGACACCCCCCTGTCCACACAGGCCCAGGGAGGAACAGGGAGTGAAAGAAGATGGCCCATGCAGTCACTGATGTGGCACCACACTCGCCCACAACCCTGACAGACTGAGAGGCCCCTTTCACTAGCACCAGTGAAACAGAACCTTATCAGCCCGGTAGGACTGCCACCTGTTCGTCGTTCGATATATACGCAAGGTCCATTAACAAGGTTATATCGGGCCAGAAATTTGCCCCAGTAGCATGTGAGATTAGTCTGAGAAATGGACATGTGGATTTGTGGATTGAGATAAAAGAGCATCCCAAGGTTAAATTATATATTTAATCGCCTTAAGGGCATACTACAGAATACGCTAAATATATACAATGGGTATACATATATAATGGTCAGATATGCCCAAATAATAGTGGTAGGACAAAAGGTATAAACAGAACTTATGGTTAGTTACCAGTTAGATGAAAGGTCTGGCTTGCTGGGGAGTGGCTGCTACATGGGAGGCTTGTGGTCCCTTCCGTGTCCTCATACGATGTGTCATTGCGACCTCCCAGAGAAAAAGCAATAGGAATTGCTTCACACAAGTATTTGACCATCTGGGTCAGTCCCCTCCTGCCCACTTGGCTGAACCTAAATCCCCTCCCCTGGAGGTGTGGAGCTAAATCTCCTAAAGCCTATGAAAGATCATAACTCCTTTCAGGGAATTCCTAGGGCAGCGATTCTGGCATCATTGGATCCAATCGGGCCACTGCTACTCATAGAGACTAAACACAATTTTGCTACCTAGATGCTAGTGGCTTTTCTATGTAGCTCCCTTGCCATGCATGTTAGAATGACTCGAGATCCAGGCAGGCGCTTGCCCTGTTCTGGGGATCTAGGAAATACAATGCTCAAAAAAATAAAGGGAACACTTAAACAGCAGAATATAACTCCAAGTAAATCAAACTTCTGTGAAATCAAACTGTCCACTTAGGAAACAACACTGATTGACAATCAATTTCACATGCTGTTGTGCAAATGGAATAGACAACAGATAAAAATTATTGGCAATTATCAAGACATACTTAGTAAAGGAGTGGTTCTGCAGGTGGGGAACACAGACCACATCTCAGTACCAATGCTTTCTGGCTGATGTTTTGGTCACTTTTGAATGTTGGTTGTGCTTTCACACTAGTGGTAGCATGAGATGGACTCTACAACCCTCACAAGTGGCTCAGGTAGTGCAGCTTATCCAGGATGGCACATCAATGCGAGCTGTGGCAAGAAGGTTTGCTGTATCTGTCAGCATAGTGTCCAGAGGCTGGAGGCACTACCAGGAGACAGGCCAATACACCAGGAGACGTGGAGGGGGCCATGGGAGGGCAACAACCCAGCAGCAGGACCGCTACCTCCACCTTTGTGCAAGGAGGAACAGGAGGAGCACTGCCAGAGCCCTGCAAAATAACCTCCAGAAACCGACTCCATGAGGATGATCTGAATGCCTGACTTCTTCAGATGGGGGTTGTGCTCACTGCCAAACACCATGCAGGACGCTTGGCATTTGCCACAGAACAACAGGATTAGCTCTGGCTCCCTGTGCTCTTCACAGATGAAAGTAGGTTCACACTGAGCACATGTGACAGACATGACAGATAAGTCTGGAGATGCCGTGGAGAGCGATCTGCTGCCTGCAACATCCTTCAGCATGACTGGTTTGGCAGTGGGTCAGTAATGGTGTGGGGTGGCATTTCTTTGGAGAGCCGCACATCCCTTCATGTGCTCGCCAGAGGTAGCCTGACTGCCATTAGGTAACGAGATGAGATCCTCAGACCCCTTGTGAGACCATATGCTGGTATGGTTGACCTGGGTTCCTCCTAATGCAGGACAATGCCAGACCTCATGTGGCTGGAGTGTGTCAGCAGTTTCTGCAAGATGAAGGCATTGAAGCTATGGACTGGCCCGCATGTTCCTCAGACCTGAATCCGATTGAGCATATCTGGAACATCATGTCTCGCTCCATCCACCAACGTCACGTTGCACCACAGAACTGTCCAGGAGTTGGCGGATGCTTTAGTCCAGATCTGGGAGGAGAGCCCTCAGGAGACCATCCACCGCCTCATCAGGGCATGCCCAGGCATTGTAGGGAGGTCATACAGGCACGTGAAGGCCACTGTTACACTCGGTCCCCGTGCTGGCTCTGCACTCTCTCCTGGTCTTTTACCTCCTGCTCCTCTAGCTGTCCCTCTGCAGCAGTCTGTGTGCAGGCTGAAGTCTCCTGCTCCATCTGCTCCTCAGCGTCCTGCGTCCTCCTCCAGTTCCTGGCATGCTGCCAGCAGGCCTCCAGGAAGATTGCTTAGGACGCGAGGCCGCGCCCACCGTCTCTCTTAAAGGGGCAGCGTGCATTTTTTGAAATAGTCAATTAATCAATGGCAGCGCACTCAGTATTAGATCTGGTCACTCCACCATAAGGGGAGTGCCGGAGCAATGTGTTCTATCATTGCTACATCCGGTTCTGTTCCTGATCTGTCTGCGCTGCGTCTGCAGTCTCTGTGCTTCGCTCATGCTATTTGTCTCCACAGATCATTGGTAACCCGTATCCGGCTAACTTGGTCAATCTCGATTATTACTGGCACAAGTGTCATCCCGTTTCGCCATCAGCCATTCGTATCCGTAGACTGTGACAAGGTCACTGGAGCCAGCCTGCTACCATCCACTCTGGACCAGGACCTTCCTCATCTCCGTCAAACCCTCCACGGTTTCTGTTTTATACCCGTTACCCTTTTGGTCCCTCTGGGACAGCTGCCACGTGTCCGGGGTCTAACTGGAGGTAGCACCTGTGTCCTCCAGGTATTCCATTCTGGTCCTGTTTGAGGGGCCTTACTACGGGTACCCGGGGCTCACTAGTCACGCCCCCTTCGGAGCCCCCCGGACCGCGGTCTCGAGGTTCCACATTAAAAAATAAAGACGAATGTGAACTTCACCATCTCTGCCTCCGCTTCCATTCGTTACAGATTGCTCCGGCTTCCTCCAGTTCCCATGGCAGGTAAAGGTCCCCGCCTGGCGGCTCCTACCCGTTTCCTGGGTGATCCTACTCAGTGTCGGGGTTTTCTCAAACAGTGCACTCTACACTTCGAAATCTTGGGGCATATGTTTGCTTCTGACCGAGCCAAGGTGGGCTTCATCATGTCACACCTGGGAGGAGAGGCCCTCACCTGGCTAAACCCGCTATGGGAGAGAGGGGATCCGCTGGTTAATGATCTTCAATCTTTCCTAGAGGCTTTTCGCAGGACCTTCGATGAACCTGGTCGCACCACTTCGACCGCTTCTGCTTTGCTTCGCCTGCACCAAGGTACTCTCATGGTGGCTCAGTATGCTGTTAAATTCCGCATCCTCTCATCTGAATTGTCGTGGAACAATGAGGCCTTGGTAGCTAACTTCTGGGAAGGCCTATCTGGAAGAATCAAGGATGAGCTGGCGGGACGGGACAGACCTACCATCTTGGAAGAGCTAATATCCTTGGCAACCCGAATTGACCTGCGTTTTCAGGAGCGTTCCATGGAGATCAAGTGGGACAAAAGGTCCTATCACCTGGACTCTAGTTTGTTCAAAACGGGTACCTCGCCTTCCTCCTCCGAGGCCATGGAGGTAGACCGTGTAAGTTTGGCCACCCGCCGCCGGGAGGCACGTCGCAAGGAGGAAGTTGTTACTACTGCGGTAGTTCTGAACATCAGATCCATTTCTGTCCAAAAAAGTCGGGAAACTCCAGTGCCTAGGTTCGGTAGGAGGGGCCAACCTAGGTAGAGAACAGTCCTCTCCCTCATTACAAATCTCAGTCTCCGTGTCCTATGGAGCAATAAAATTCTCCGAACATTGTCTACTGGATTCTGGAGCTGCAGGGAACTTCATCCAGCAGGCGGTTGTGGATCATTACCGCTTACCAGTCCAGCGTCTTCCTGATCCGTTGCAGGTGACCGCCGTAGATGGCAAACCACTGACCGAGCCCGTCCGGTTTCAAACTGAGTTGGTGGAACTCCGGGTAGGTCTAATGCATGCTGAACGAATGCGATTTTATGTATATCCCGGTTTGTCCCATCCCTTGCTTTTAGGTTTACCTTGGCTCCAGATGCATGAACCAGTCCTAAAATTGGAAAACTGGAGAAGTTCTGCGTTGGGGAGATACCTGCATGAATCGTTGCTTAGCCCAGATTCAACCTGTTTCGCCTCCAGTCCAGCCTGATACCCTGCCAGGGTTGCCTTCCTCCTATTGGTCCTTCTCTGACGTTTTTGGGAAAAAGGAGGCTGAGAGGCTACCTCCACACAGGTCGTATGACTGTCAGATAGAGCTTCTTCCTGGAGCATCTCCTCCTCGCTGGAGAGTTTATCCTCTTTCGCAGGCAGAGACTCAGGCTATGTCGGACTACATCCAAGAGAATCTGGCAAGAGGATTTATCCGAAAGTCGTCATCACCAGCAGGAGCTGGATTCTTCTTTGTGAAGGAGAAGGATGGATCCTTGTGGCCCTGTATCGACTACCGGGGTCTAAATCAGATCACGGTAAAAAACAGGTATCCATTACCTCTTATTTCAGAGCTGTTTGATCGTCTCCAAGGGGCCAAGATGTTCACCAAATTGGATCTCAGAGGGGCCTACAACCTGATCCGAGTCAGAGAAGGAGACGAATGGAAAACAGCCTTCAACACCCGTGACGGCCACTATGAATACCTGGTAATGCCATTTGGCCTAAGCAATGCACCTGCGGTCTTTCAGGAATTTGTTAATGACATTTTTAGGGATCTGCTCTATACTTGTGTCGTGGTCTACCTGGACGATATTTTGATTTTCTCTGCAGACTTGGCGTCACACCGGAGGCAAGTACGTCTGGTCTTACAAAGACTGAGAGAGAACAGGCTATATGCCAAATATGAGAAATGCCTCTTTGAGCAGTCTTCCTTGCCTTTCCTTGGGTACATTGTATCTTCCACAGGATTAAAGATGGACCAGGAGAAGTTGTCTGCTGTTCTCAAGTGGCCTCGTCCGTCTGGGCTAAAAGCCATACAACGGTTCCTGGGGTTCGCCAACTACTACCGGCAATTCATTCCACACTTTTCCACTCGAGTGGCTCCGCTCACAGCCTTAACCCGGAAAGGTGTAAACTCTAAGGAATGGTCCTCCGAGGCAGAAGAGGCCTTTGTTTCTCTCAAAAAAGCCTTCGCTTCCTCACCCGTTCTCCATCGTCCAAATTCTAATGAGCAATTTTTTCTTGAGGTAGACGCTTCTTCCATAGGTGCAGGAGCAGTTCTCACCCAGAAGTCATCTACCGGGCGGATGTTCTCTTGTGGTTTTTTTTCCAAGGTTTTTTCTCCTGCAGAAAGAAACTACTCTGTCGGTGATTGTGAACTGTTGGCTATCAAATTGGCTCTGCAAGAATGGAGACATCTTCTTGAGGGAGCTCATCACCAGGTAGTCATATTCACCGATCATAAAAACCTTGCCTATCTCCAATCTGTTCTAAGGCTGAATCCCCGTCAGGCCCGCTGGGCATTGTTTTTTGCCCGTTTCAAATTTGTACTTCATTTCCGCCCAGCTGATAAGAACATCAAGGCAGACACACTCTCCAGAGCCTTTTTGCCTCCTGAACTGAGGAAGAACCTCAGCACATTATTGAACGTTCTAGGTTAGTCTCTGTTGCCTCCACTGATCTTGCCCGGCTTCCTCCAGGGAAGACTCTCGTGTCCGCTTCTGATCGTAATCGTGTTCTGCGGTGGGGTCATTCTTCTAAGTTGGCTGGCCATGCTGGTCAGAAAAAGACTCAGCAACTCATCTCCCGTTACTACTGGTGGCCTACCATGGGCAAGGATATCCAGGAGTTCGTCGCAGCCTGTCCTTCATGTGCCCGTAACAAGACTGATAAACATCTACCAGCCGGCAGGCTTCTGCCTCTTCCGATCCCATCCGCTCCCTGGCAGCACATCGCGATGGATTTCATCACGGATCTTCCCATTTCTTCTGGCTGCTCAGTGGTATGGGTTGTGGTGGACCGCTTCTCTAAAATGGCCCACTTCGTTCTGCTATCTGGTCTCCCGTCTGCTCCAGAACTGGCCGCTCACTTCATTCACCACATCTTCCGTCTACATGGATTTCCTCTCCACATCGTGTCCGACAGGGGCGTCCAGTTCACCTCTAAGTTCTGGAGAGCACTCTGTAAAATGGTAAAAATTTAACTAGATTTTTCTTCTGCATACCATCCCCAGTCCAATGGGCAGGTGGAGAGGATCAATCAAATCCTGGCTGGATACCTGCGTCACTTCATCAACGCTCATCATAACGACTGGGTAGAATTACTGCCCTGGGCGGAATTCTCCTACAACAACCAAGTAAGTGAATCTTCTGGAAAATCTCCCTTTCAGATTGTGTTTGGACTCCAACCCGGAATTCCTCTTCCTATCTCTGGATCGTCTGATGTTCCGGCAGTCGATACCTTGTCTAAAGATTTCTCGAACATTTGGAGAGATACCAGGTCTGCTTTGGAGAAAGCCTCTCAACGTATGAAAAGGCATGCGGACAAAAGACGTTTGGTTCCCATCTTTCGTCCCGGAGACAAGGTATGGCTCTCCTCCAAGTACATCCGTTTGAAGTTACCATCGTACAAATTGGGTCCCCGTTTCATTGGTCCCTTTGAAGTCTTGAGACAAATCAACCTGGTCTCTTGCAAACTGAAATTGCCTAATTCTCTACGTGTGCCTAACTCCTTTCATGTTTCCCTCCTCAAACCAGTAGTGTTGAGCTCCTTCTTTAAGGACCCGGGTACCACTCCAGATCCGGTTTCTGAGGATGATGTTTTTGAGGTAAAACATATCTTGGCCTCTAAGAAAGTAAGAGGTAGGATCTATTACCTGGTGGACTGGAAAGGTTTTGGTCCTGAGGAGAGGTCTTGGGAGCCTAAAGAGAACATCCAGGCTCCTCTTCTTCTTAAAAGATTTCACGCAGGCTTGAAAAAGAGGGGGGGTAAAGAGGGGGATACTGTTACACTCGGTCCCCGTGCTGGCTCTGCACTCTCTCCTGGTCTTTTACCTCCTGCTCCTCTAGCTGTCCCTCTGCAGCAGTCTGTGCGCAGGCTGAAGTCTCCTGCTCCATCTGCTCCTCAGCGTCCTGCGTCCTCCTCCAGTTCCTGGCACGCTGCCAGCAGGCCTCCAGGAAGATTGCTTAGGACGCGAGGCCGCGCCCACCGTCTCTCTTAAAGGGGCAGAGTGCATTTTTGAAATAGTCAATTAACCAATGGCAGCACACTCAGTACTAGATCTGGTCACTCCACCATAAGGGGAGTGCCGGAGCAACGTGTTCTATCATTGCTACATCCGGTTCTGTTCCTGATCTGTCTGCGCTGGGTCTGCAGTCTCTGTGCTTCGCTCATGCTATTTGTCTCCACAGATCATTGGTAACCTGTATCCGGCTAACTTGGTCAATCTCGGTTATTACTGGCGCAAGTGTCATCCCGTTCCGCTTCAGCCATCCGTATCCGTGGACTGTGACAAGGTCACTGGAGCCAGCCTGCTACCATCCACTCTGGACCAGGACCTTCCTCATCTCCGTCAAACCCTCCACGGTTTCTGTTATATACCCGTTACCCTTTTGGTCCCTCTGGGACAGCTGCCACGTGTCCGGGGTCTAACTGGAGGTAGCACCTGTGTCCTCCGGGTATTCCATTCTGGTCCTGTTCGAGGGGCCTTACTACGGGTACCCGGGGCTCACTAGTCACGCCCCCTTCGGAGCCCCCCGGACCGCGGGTCTCGAGGTTCCACATTAAAAAATAAAGACGAATGTGAACTTCACCATCTCTGCCTCCGCTTCCATTCATTACAGCCACACACACTACTGAGCATCGTTTTGACTTGTTTTAAGGACATTACATTCCACTTTAATTTTGTGGGTGACTCCAAATCCAGGCCTCCATTGGTTAATAAATTTGATTTCCATTGATGATTTTTGTGTAATTTTGTTGTCCGCACATTCAACTTTGTACAGAACAAAGTATTCAATGAGAATATTTCATTCATTCAGTGATATTTGAGTGTTCCCTTTACTTTTTTGAGCAGTGTATATATGAAATACAGCTAGGACACATAGTATTTCCATAACTCTTTTATGAAATTCTAGTAGAAGGTTGCATACCAGCTAGCTGGGTGGGGTGTGAAGCTGGCCAGGTGTCTTGTTACCAAGGCATGTGCTGCAGGATTTTTTATAATTCCATGCTCAATAGTATACAGATGATTGACATGGAATTATGTCTCCAATATTCTTCACAACTGGTTTTAAATCTTTGCAGGGATAAAACATTTAATAAAAACACTGCACCTTGATAAAATCCAGAAAAGGCTTCCTAGTTTGCTGCATTGGCACAATAACCCCCAAGCTAGAATGCATTCTGCTCTCTAATAAGTACATTGGAGGAACTGAGCTCTTGGATCAAGTTCTGTAGCTTTATAGATTGCTTTAAAGCGTAACATAAATCTATGGATTATTATACAAATCACCCACTTAGTCTTAAAATGTGCGGGATACTCTCATTCCTGAATCCTGTATTGCCATGCTCAGGCAAAGGTAAGGAGGACCACAAATTGGGTATTTATAGTACTTAAAAACAGCATAATAAGTAGCTGTTTTTTTAGTGGCACAAGCTGGGCACCATAAATGAAGTACTAAAATGTCATCTATAGAAAATTTGCAATTTTCACAAAATGAGACAGAAGTCTTACAGAAATTTTGTAAAAAAAAAACTGACTTATATGTCTTCAACCATGTTTATTTTGTATTTTAGACAAAACAAATAGTGTGGAATGTCTGAGCAGGGGGTGTAGTATGTTTGGAAAGGAGTTAAAGGGGTACTCCGAGGAGATAAACATTTTTTGCGCTGCCCTGCCCTCATAAACTATAAAGATGTGATGCCCAATGCACTTTAATTATCTTTATAACCTCGTACCTTGGTCCTAGAGCAGTCAGAGCCTGAACCTCGTCCCCGGGTCTCAGAGAATCCAATGCCTGAACCTTGTCCCTGGGTGCCAGAGTGGCCAGTGCCTTAACCTTACCCCCTGGTCCGTGAGCGGCCAGTGCCTGAAAATTGTCCCTTAGTCCATGTGACAAATATTAATCCATCATCCTAGACTGGCATGTCTAAATCGAGCCAGGATATGCATCAGTAACCACTCTGTAGAGGTGTCAGAACTTACTAGTCTGAATGGACACCTAGCCCTTATCAGTGTCAGAGTACCTAACCTCTGGTGTCAGCAGATGCAGAGCGGCTTCTACCCTGGAGTGGTACATGGTGGCTACCTGCCGCACAAGCCAGACCTCACCACTAGAGGCTCCAGTGAACCCCAAGGTAGCTGCCTAGTTACGCACCTTTCCGGGTAGGTCCATCCCTGAGGCACAGTGGGTCCACAAATCCACATGTGACATGGTTGGGTGTAACACTGTCTGTCTGTCTGTCTATCTACAGTTGTGCTCAAAAGTTTACATACCCCAGCAGAGTTTTTGCTTTCTTGGCCTTTTTTCAGAGAATATGAATGATAACACCAAAATATTTTCTCAATTCATGGTTAGTGGTTGGGTGAAGCCATTTATTGTCAAACTACTGTGTTTTCTCTTTTTAAATTATAAAGACAACCCAAAACATCCAAATGACCCCGACCAAAAGTTTACATACCCCATTTCTTAATACCGTGTATTGCCCCCTCTAACATCAATGACAGCTTGAAGTCTTTTGTGGTAGTTGTGGCTCTTTATTTATTCAGATGGTAAAGCTGCCCACTCTTCTTGGCAAAAACCTTCAGTCCATGTAAATTCCTGGACTGTCTAACCATTTATTGTCAAACTACTGTGTTTTCTCTTTTTAAGGCCAGGATCACACATGCGAGAAACTCGCACGATTCTCATGTGTGCGGCTTCATGTAATTCTATGCAGCCGCAAGCTCCGGTCCGGGTGCCGGTGGCAGTGCCGGGTGTTGATGCGAGAGACTTGCACGAGAATGATGCGAGTTTCTCGCATGTGTGATCCCGGCCTAAGTCATAATGACAACCCAAAACATCCAAATGACCCTGATCAAAAGTTTTGGGTTGTCGCTATGATTTAAAAAGAGAAAACACAGTAGTTTGACAATAAATGGCTTCACCCAACCACTAACCATGAGTGGAGAAAAAGTTGTGGTGTTATTATTCATATTCTCTAAAAAAAGGCCAAGAAAGCAAAATTTCTTCTGGGGTATGCAAACTTTTGAGCACAACTTTATCTATCTATCCATCCATCCATCCATCCATCTAACACATAGTGTAATTCTCAGATCAAATTTCTTTTTTAAGCAAACAACTTTAAAGCAAACGCAAACAGCTGGACATATACTGTATGTATGATTTGATTAAGTTAAAGCACCAGGACAAAAACATTACAAACCTTCATCATGCTTTCATGTCAGATGATATTGTGAAGGTACATTAAAATAATTAGCGCTGATTAATGGAGATTTTACAAGTCTACTAAACCAATCTTCAGAGTCCAATATCCAGAAATGCTACTTTTACAGAAGTTACAGTGAAACCCACAGGATAAAAGCCTCCTCTTTATAATTGCCCTATATTGTTGAAAATGGTTTCAGTTTTATTCTTTTTCTGTTATGTTCAAAAGCATAAAGGCAGCCTCTTGCTTCTATTCTTTGATGCGGCTACAGAGAAGAGCATTTTACTTTGTGTGAGAAAATGTGAAACATCCAATAACTACAATGGATTGCCGGATACTTTTCAGTTAAGATATTTTATTACCACAGTGCCATTTTCGTATGTTACCTGCTCATCTTAGGAGACAGTCAATTCTACTGGTGCAAACACAAAGCCATAAAGTGACACAGTTATTAGGAAGTTGCAAAGCTGCACTTAACTTTAATGACATCGTCTCGGGATATAGTTTTCCAAATATTCCATTGTGTGGTGTCTGTCATGTCAAAATGTTTTAAAGTTCTTTAAATTATTTTATTTTTTCTATGCACTTTTTTACCTAAGTATGGTGCTGAAATAATTCATTGTATTAAATAGAATTTATATTAGCCTTTCTTAAGGACTTGGTCAATGTTGGTTGAAGCTCAGGAAAACAAAATAACATTTGGTGGACATTACTACCCCAATATGCAACTTTATCCACTGTGATTCAATCTTCACATTTAAAGCCACTTGCAGTAGAATGGCGCTACCCCAATTTCTGGGAAACACTGTCGGGAACTAGAGACCTCTACGTGGTGGAGGACCATTGTCTGTTTTTCATTTTTGCCTTCCCCATCAAACAACCCTTTTTATGCCCCAGATTGAAGGGCACATATTTTTTACATGTAGAATTAAAAGGAATAAGGTCTAAGAGTTTTTGGGTGCAATGACAAATTTGTGCTTGGCAAACAGTTGATTGCCACCATGTAAAGAAGCTATTTCTGTTAGAACCCTCTTGTTAGGTTTTGTTTCAGTTTGCTGTCACATGACCTTTTTACCCTATTTAGTCTGGCTCTGCCCTTCTGGCTTTGCTGGACTTCATTGTATTATCTACTCTTAAGCTAGCCGGGTGCTTAGGTGCCTTACTCTGTCAGTTTTGCTTGATCTTAGGATCTCTTAGTATTTGTTTTCTGTTTTATATTCCCTGCTACACTTTCTGTTAGGAGGTGTCCACCTTTTCACCCAGTCCCTAGATCTTGTAGGGATTCCTCCCTCGCAACTATAGGTCTTCGTTCAGACTAGCTGAGGACTTTAGCGGGTCTGGTCGTAGGATCAGGTTCCCCGTTACATCGTAGGGATCCAGCTCAGTCCTATTGTAGGGACAGAATTCCCACCTTTCCTTAGTGCTTGTAGCAGATCATAACAGTAAGTCCAGCCCAAAGAAAAAAAAAAAAAAAAAATCTCTAAGGAAAGGTTTTCTGTTTCATCATGGTCTCGGTTCAGGATTTGGTTCAACGCCTGCAGGGACTTTCTCTGGAGGTGGCTGAGATAAAGCAACACGTGAGTAGTTGTTCTGGAGCACATTTCGTGGAGCCAAAGGTACGTTTGCCTGATTTATTTTTTGGTGAACAACAAGATTTTTTTTCTTTTAAAAATGCTTGCTTGTTGTATTTCCGTTTGAGACCCAGATCCTCTGGTGATGAATCACAACGCATAGGGTTTATAATGTCACTTTTGCGCAAAGAACCTCAGGACTGGGTCTTTTCTCTGCAGCCTAGTGATCCATGCTTTAGATCAGTGGATAGTTTTTTTTCTGCTTTGGGGTTATTGTATGACGATCCGGATCGTGTTTCATCAGCTGAGACAGAATTGAGACGTTTGAGACAGGGATCAGGTAATGTGGAAAAATATTGTACTCACTTCCGAAGGTGGTCCGCTCAGGTGGGCTGGAACGATTCAGCTTTGAAAAGTTTATTTCTTGCAGGGTTAAGTGAGAGGGTTAAAGATTTGCTGATTGCTTATCCCATACCTGGTAACTTGCAAGAGGCTATGCAATTAGCCATACGGGTGGATAGGAGACTGCGTGCAAGGGTTAATGAGAGTAAATCTGCCTTGTCAGCTCCAAGTTTGGAGAAGGAATGTACTGACATTGCAGAGCCGATGGAAATTGGAGCAATGGCACCTCACTCTCGAGAAAAAGAACGCAGATTTGCTAAGGGCTTGTGTTTCTATTGTGACAAATCTGAGCATTTTATTAAGAACTGTGCGCTTCGAATGAATAAAGAGAGAAAAAAAAATGAGGTCAGTTTTGCCCGCATAGCTTGTTTAAACAATAAAGGTGTCTTTCTTTCTGCTACCACTGCTGTTGAGGAGGAATTAATGGAGTTTCGGGTATTTGTGGATTGTGGTTCAACTCTCAATGTGATTGATGGGAAATTTTTGGAAAAACTAAAATTAAAACCCAAACTTCTGTCTTCCCCTATTAATGTGGTGTCTGTGGATGGTTCTCACTTGAAAAATGTTACTCACCATATCTGTGAATTTCCTCTTACTATTAATGGTGTTCATCAAGAGAATTTGGATTTGGTAGTTTTGAATAATTTGCCCTCACCGGTGATTTTGGGGTTACCCTGGTTAAAATTGCACAATCCGGTACTGGATTGGTCTACCAATGAAATTAAGTCCTGGAGTCCCAATTGTTATGACAAGTGTTGTAACGGGCGTATTGCTGCTGTAGTTAAGGGGGAGTTACCTGTACCTATTCAGGATTTTTGGAAAGTTTTTTCTGATAAGGAATCGCAGGTATTGCCTCCTCATAGAGATTATGATTGTGCAATTGAATTTGTCCCTGGAGCAACTCTTCCTAAAAGTCGTTTATTTAATTTGACTATTCCTGAGAGAAAGGCTTGGAGGAATACATACAGACAAGCTTGGCCGCCGGTCACATTAGGCCTTCCAAATCTCCTGTGGCGGTTGGATTTTTTTTTTGTTAAAAAAAAGGACGGCGGTTTACGGCCTTGTCTAGACTTTCGTGAGATTAATAAGATTACTGTACGCAATCCTTACCCACTGCCATTGATTCCTGATTTGTTTAATCAGTTAGTGGGGGCCAAGTGGTTCTCAAAAATTGATCTTCGAGGGGCATACAATTTGTTGCGCATGAAGGAGGGGGATGAGTGGAAGACTGCGTTTAACACTCCACTGGGTCATTTTGAGAATCTGGTCATGCCCTTTGGACTTTCCAGTGCTCCGGCATTTTTTCAGAATCTTATTAATGACATCCTTAGACCTTTGATCGGCAGAAATGTGGTTGTGTATTTGGATGACATTTTGATTTATTCACCAGATTTGGAGTCTCATTGGAGGAGTGTGCGTGAAGTATTACAGTTACTGAGTGATAATTCACTTTTTGCCAAACTAGAAAAATGTGAGTTCGCTGTACAGAGACTTAGTTTTTTGGGCTACATTGTCTCCAGTGAAGGTTTTGAGATGGACCCGGTGAAAGGCAAGCTGTGCAGGATTGGCCTAGACCTATTGGTGTGAAATCAATACAGAGGTTTTTGGGGTTCGCCAATTATTATAGAAAATTCATAAAAAAAATTTCTGTGATTGCCAAACCTCTGACCGATCTCACCAGGAAAGGTCCTGATGCGGTTCAGTGGACTATGGAGGCCATTGAGGCTTTTGTGTTGCTAAAGGAGAGGTTCAGCTCTGCTCCCATCCTTACGCAGCCTGATGTGGCTAAACCATTTTTGGTTGAGGTTGATGCTTCTTCTGTGGGGGTCGGCCCGGTGTTGTCTCAGACAAAGACGGATGGAGTACATCCCTGTGCTTTTTTTCAAAGAAATTTTCTGAGTCTGAACTAAATTATGATATCGGTAATCGGGAATTGTTGGCAATTAAACTCGCATTTGAACACTGGCGTCATTTTTTGGAGGGAGCGGAATTTCCCATTCAAGTCTTCACCGATCATAAAAATCTGATCTACCTTGATGCTGCCAAACGCTTGAATGCCCGTCAGGCTAGGTGGGCACTGTTTTTCTCACGGTTTAATTTTACCGTTACTTACATCCCAGGTACTAAAAATGTTAAAGCTGATGCTTTGTCTCGCAGCTTTTCTCCTATGGTGGGTACTGAGGAGGAGGAGGAAAACATCTTGCAAGAGGGGGTTGTTATTGCTGTTTTGGACACCGTGTTGGAAGATGAGATTCTTAAAGCACAGGAGAATGCCCCATCTAACACGCCGCATGGGAGGTTGTTTGTGCCTGGTACCCTGAGGAGAGATTTGTTTGTTGAATGTCATGACTCTCAGTTGGCAGGTTATCCTGGAATCTCTGAGACCAAGAGACTTGTGGGTCGCAGTTTTTGGTGGCCAGGATGGCAGAAGGAAGTCATTAGGTGGGTGCGTCAATGCACTGTGTGTGCTAGATCTAAGTCTTCTCATACTCCTGCTGCGGGGTTGCTTTGCCCTCTGGAGGTCCCTAGTGCACCTTGGACACATTTGGCTATGGACTTTATTACTGACCTTCCCCTCTCTGAGGGTTTCACTGTCATCTGGGTGGTCGTGGACCGTTTTAGCAAGATGTGTCACTTGGTTCCTTTCATCAAACTGCCCTGCGCTAAGACTCTCGCTAAGGCCTTTGTCAAGGAAATAGTCAGACTACATGGCGTTCCTACTGACATTGTTTCCGATAGGGGACCTCAGTTTGTGGCTCGTTTTTGTGACAGGTTGGGAGTTCATTTGTCGTTTTCTTCCGGATATCATCCTGAGTCTAATGGCCAGACAGAAAGGAAAAACCAGGATGTTGAGCAGTTCTTGCGTTGTTTTGTGACTGATAATCAAGAGGGGTGGTCTGAGTTTTTGCCACTTGCTGAGTTTGCTCTTAACAATCATACATCCGCTTCTGCTGGTTGTTCGCCTTTTTTTTGTTGTACTGGGAGACATCCGTCTTTTGGGTCATTTTCCAAGTTGGGATCGGCTGTACCTGAAGAGGAGAATTTTTCTGGTGTTTTGGAGAGAGTTTGGACTGATGTGCGTGGTAATCTTCAGGAGGCTAACAAAAGATCCAAAGTGTATTTTGATAGAAAACGACAAGAGGTTTTGTTTGCTATTGGTGACATGGTTTGGTTGTCCTCTAAGAATCTGCGCTTGAGGATTCCGTCTAAGAAATTGGGTCCCAAGTTTGTAGGGCCCTTTAAGGTGCTTCAGGTTATTAACCAATCTGCTGTTAAGTTGGAGCTTCCTACCTCCTGGAAGATTAATCCGGTGTTTCATGTTTCTCTCTTGAAAAAAGCTGAGGTCTCAGATGGAGACGTCTCGGCCACTGTTCCCCTGGTGGTGGAGGACGGGCAATATGAGATTTCCCGCATCCTAAATTCTAGATGGTATAGAGGGAGTTTGCAGTACCTCGTCGCTTGGAAGGGGTATGGACCCGAGGATAACTCATGGGTGAGGGCGGATGATGTTTCTGCGTCTAGACTTGTTAGAGCGTTTCAAAAGAGGTTTCCGGATAAGCCTAAGTCCTAGGGGATCCGGAGGATCCTCTTTGAAGGGAGGGTACTGTTAGAACCCTCTTGTTAGATTTTGTTTCAGTTTGCTGGTCACATGACCTTTTTACCCTATTTAGTCTGGCTCCGCCCTTCTGGCTTTGCTGGACTTCATTGTATTATCTACTCTTAAGCTAGCCGGGTGCTTAGGTGCCTTACTCTGTCAGTTTTGCTTGATCTTAGGATCTCTTAGTATTTGTTTTCTGTTTTATATTCCCTGCTACACTTTCTGTTAGGAGGTGTCCACCTTTTCACCCAGTCCCTAGATCTTGTAGGGATTCCTCCCTCGCAACTATAGGTCTTCGTTCAGACTAGCTGAGGACTTTAGCGGGTCTGGTCGCAGGATCAGGTTCCCCGTTACATCGTAGGGATCCAGCTCAGTCCTATTGTAGGGACAGAATTCCCACCTTTCCTTAGTGCTTGTAGCAGATCATAACAATTTCCTAAATGAGATTTTTCCTTTAGACAATCCCTCTTTATATTTTACCATTAAGGCCATTGGATGAATTAGGGTACAGTTCCCAATCAAGCTCCACCCTATATTAATCAGGGGTGGGGTCTGGTGGGCTGGAGCACTCACTTATATGGAAGCTGTCATCAGAAAATGATCTATTGTTTAAGTCAAGCTTTTCTGTATTTAAAAAATGCTATTTTTTCATACTAGATTCTTTATTTAAAAAAATATTTTTAGACTCATACTTCTTGTCCTTTCAGGAAGAGTTTATAACAAGGCTCCAAACGATCAGAGAAAGAAGGATTACAATGATGAGCATAACCTCTATACACAGCTGATTAAAAAAGGATCCTCCAATCACAATAGGTTTTGTCACAGCTGACCCTGTTCCCCCTCCCTTCACGACCTTTGCACACGCTCATTAGATGCTCAGCACAACAGATGTGTCTAACCATTGTGGTTAATTTACATGAGTTGTTTCCTAAAACAGGAAGATAGAGTCTAAAAAAGCACAGGTGGCCAATGTGAAAATTCCAATATTTCTATTTTTTAAAATTAATACAAATTACGTGGAAATAAAATTATAAAAATATTTTAAAAATATGTTTAACCCAAAACAATAGGCATTGCATGAACTGACAATTACCATAGGAATAACAGCTGATGACTGCAACAACCTCCTCTCCAATAACAACAAAAAAGCTGTTGTAGAAGCTCAGATTTGAGTATTTCCAAGGTCCTTTTTTATTGAAATCTCTCTGTATCTATGTGTTGTGTGAAGGATAAACAAAGTGTGATCATTAAAACATAAAAATATCAATTTTACTTGTTAATCCTATGAAAAAAACATTTTTGCTACTTTGACGTGTCTTGATGAAACTTCTAAAACCTCTGATGATTTTCATTGGAATTTACCATTAAAGCCCAAATATTACAGATGAACAAATACATTCGAGTGGACTCAAATTCTACTAAAATTTTACAAAAATGTGGAATTTTTGCAATTTGCTTCTGCACTCCATTTCACTGAACTGTAAAGGGCCATCAAAATGTTACGCATGGAAAAAAATATACTTATTTAAATGTTCACCTCTCTGTCCCCTCCACTCCTCACCATCCCCTGTCCGATCGTCTTGGCATATTCTTACTGTTGCTGCAAGCTCTAGAACCTCTCACGCTATGCCAGGACTTCTGATGAGACACAGATAGTTCTGCTCATGCGCGTAAGGTTGGAGAAACCCAAGGATTTCAGCACTCAGGCAGTGATATTGCCTGGGTTTTTTATGCTCTGGCTTCAATGCCTGGGCTTATTATGATCTGGGGTCAATAGAGACCCCAGAGCATAAACACTGATATTCAGTTTGCAAAGAATAATTTCACTGCAAACACAACATCTGTGCAGTTTGGTGAGTTTGAATATTGCCAGATTTTCTCATTCCTAGAGAAAATATCGAATGAATGGAAGGATATATGTACATCCATAATGTATGACCCAATATGCTCAATAAAGAGTGTGGATGGTCTGGATCAACATTTTAAAAAAGATTTTTTTATATAAATTTACTAAATTGTTAGGCTATTTTATTCTAAGAAGACTTGTAGTTTTTTTTCTTGCTTTAATGGCTCCTGAGGTAGGCTGTTCTGCAGAGTATTTCGTATGTCTCCTCTGGAGATTGAATTTTTTTTTCTCCAAATTGATTGAGCCCCACCTTGTCTTTTGAAGGGTTGTACATTGAACACATTTTGATCATATTTAAAGAAGCACTTCCATCAAAGTTTTCATCTTCTTGCTATATTGTAATCATCATATTATGCAGCACCGTGTACTTACAATTGCTCATTTTGCCTTTCTACCAAGTTAATTCTTCTCTTTTCCATTAGGTCTATGACATCACGTGATTAAAAACCGAATCCTTCTAAGCTCTATGTAGAAACAGGAAGTCTCTTTTCCCACCATTAGTCATCATTACAACTACAATTCTACATCACTGCAAAGTCCCTGGCAGGAGAGAGAAGAGGAGCAGTTGGGTCAGGAAATGAAGAGGAGATGACTCATGTAGGGAAAAGAGACTTCCTGTTTCTACACAGAGCAGAAAAAAAGAGAAGAAAATAAATGGGCAGAAAGGCAAAATGAGCAACTGTAATACCCGGTGCTCTATAATTTGATGATTGCAATATAATAAGAGGATGAAAACTTTGATGAGAGGAGTGCTTCTTTAATGGTAAAACCTAACTGTAAACTTTTTTATTTATTTTATTCAAAAAGTTTGAGAATAACTTTATAAGTAAAAAAACCTTCATAAGAATAACATCGGTGGTGATATATGTGTATCATAATTGTGTTTTATATAGAACTAAATTTTTCAGTAATATAAACGTCAAATGCGAGAAACTAAATATCAGACAACCTCTGCTCTCATAGTTGTTATTTTTTTTTCGTTTGATCTTTTAGCTTTGTGTTGATACTCAAGAAACATCACGGACAAAAGGCCTCTCGAATATTTTTATACAAACATCGAGCTCTAAGCCATCTTGCTTGTTGTAAAGTTAACAAAAGATACATCTAAGGAAAGAATCTTTCTAAAAAAAAAAAAACATATATTTTATTTCTAGGGCATCACTAGATTGGACCTTGAAGTCTTGAAGTGACAGCCATTCTGACAAGAAGCTTAAAACCAGGCATGAGATTAACAGCCTGTCCTCCACTACAAAGCCAATGGAAACATGACAAATACATTCACCGACGAACACCAGAAATATATATTAAAAGTAAATAAGATGAACAAACAAAAGGGAATGACTTAAGCTTTTTCGAGCTTTATTTTAGTTTTTGATAACAGAAAATGTTTATGATATTATTTACTCAGCGACACAAGAAAGATGAAATTGTTACAAACTGAGAAAAGAAATGGGAATTCTAGTTAAAGTCACTCAACAATGGTATTTTGGAAAAAATATTTATCAAATGGGAGAAGAAAGTTAAATGGACATCATACACTGAAGAGGTTGCCGACTTTGGGCAATTACTTTTGAAGAATTCTTTACAAGAATTAATTTAAGAATTCTACTCTGTAGCTGAGTCTACAAACCTCGATCTATCATGCAACATGGCAACAATTGTTCTATTCTCCTGTAGTGCCTCTTCAGGAAAAATGAGGTATTACACAGTTTTCATTGAAATCACTGGTTTTTCCATGTAATATATGACATGTTGATTCCTCCAAAATAAGATATGCTCTTTGTAGTCTACCTTTACTATACACAGACTTACCTTGAATCGGAGAAGTGACCGGATTTCACAATGTAAACTTCATTATTAAATTGATATTTTCGCCCAGATGAAGCTGATGTACATACTTAGAAAATAAATCCATATCAAAACGGATGTATAATCCATTGTGAAAGTTCTCACAATTGATATTAGAACAGTCTACTATGGCATTCAATACAACAAAAAATACATTTACAGTATGTTGACTAGAAATGAGCGCAACTGCTCAAATTTGAATATAGGCTCGTGTCGACCACCATATTTTCAGTCCTGGTGTGATACGACAAACCATCGGATCTCACTCCAACCAATGTTATTCTATGGGGCCGTGCACATGTCTAATGTTTTTCTTGGACAGACCCGGTTCAGGGAAAATAAATTGCTGAATGCCCGCGTTTGATCCAATATTCAGATCGCCCTTGGCTATGTAAGTTAATGAGTTCATGGAAAACATCGGACTGCACTTGGATGACATCTGAGAGGGGTTTCATTTTCATGGCCTAACACAATGGAGAACATTGAGAATTTTTTCCTCCATCTTCTCATCTGAAAAACTTGGATCACACGATGATCGTACTCTGATCAGAGCTTGATCAGAGTATGATTAGCATAATCGACATTAATCTCTCAAATGAGAAAAAATACACTTGTGTGACCCTAGACTAAAGTAGATTTGTTGAAAATTGGTCAGAAAATTTGATTCTTAACTTTCCTTTGCACTCCCCATACTTTTCCAGGTGCCTTTGATCCTGTATTCACTCTCTTTTCTCCTCTGTCTTCTATCTTTTCCTCTCTGGCACTGCCATTCATCACTAGCACCCACTCAATCGCGTGGGGTGTGGCAGAAATTAATTCTGTGCGTTGCGCCACACATGGTCACATGCTGTACATTGTTCGGATTAAAGTCAGTGACAGGCATAGTGCCCCTTTTGACAGTGCAGTGCCTAGTGATTTAACAACAGCATTGAGGGCCAAAAAAAAAAAAGAATGTAAAAAACAGAAAATAGGAGGAGGAGGACCAGTTGGAGAGGTGTGGAGGGGCCTGAAGAGATAATAAGTATATTTAACCTTGTCATGGCCTTGAGAATTCAAATCTCATCATGAAAATTTTGGAGTACGGCAAATTTGAATCTATAGGGAATTTAATAGTGAATTTGATTTGCTACAAATCAATTTGCTCCTTTCTAAGGCTGACACATAAAATTACTGGCCCATCGTAGAACACTTTTTTCTCATTTGCCAGATGAATGATGCTCTATAGATAAGTTTGGCATATACACTGTGAGATTTTATAATTGACATGGCAAACATAAATAACAACAAATATCGATTGGGCATAAAAAGTCCAAACAAAGGATATTGTGTCCATAAATATTTAATTCCATATTGCACAAGTATAAAAACATTAGGTAATGAATGAGCGCAAGATGCTGCGCTATGCGCAGGGCTACACTACAAAAATTATCCAGTACATACAAGTGCAATCACAATACCATAAATAGCAAGAAAGTGAGTACCACAGTAAAGAAGGGGTGTATCAATAATAAGGGCAGCACGGTGGCTCAGTGGATAGCACTGCAGCGCTGCAGTCCTGGGTTCGAGTCCCACCAAGGACAACATCTGCAAGGAGTTTGCGTGGGTTTCCTCCGGATACTCCGGTTTCCTCCCACACTCCAAAAAACATACTGATAGGGAATCTAGATTGTGAGCCCCATTGGGGACAGTGACGATAATGTGTGCAAAACTGTAAAGCGCTGCGGAATATGTTAGCGCTATATAAAAATAAAGATTATTATTATTTAATCCCTCATAAGGAAGTTTCATAGTTTTTAAGATTGAAGATAGACTTAAGTTCACTGAGTTGAAACTATAGCCTAACATGTTGACCAAGAGGAAAGCAAAATCCCCATGGGGCAGACATTAATAGCTACACATTGGGTGAAAAATTCCATCCTGACTCCACATACGGCACTCAGACTAGTTCCCTGATTGTGAGTCTGACAAACTTACAGGATATAGCATATATGCTTACATGCAATATGGCTGGTTTCTGCCTCCCCAAGGCACGTTTCGCCTTGCTTCATCAGGGGTCTGGATTACTTTTGTATGGTAACCCTGCACATAGTGCAGCATCTTGCTTTCATTCATTATCCAATGATTTCATACTTGTGTAATATTGAATGAAATATTTATCTGCGCAATATACGCCTTGGTTTGAGCTTCTTTATGACTTATTGATATCTGATGTTATTTATTCTGTTTCAGTATTAGCCCCGGCTTCTTTTATAGTGTATCTGTATTGGGAAGTTTTTGTATTACATAAAGTGATGTCAACAGAGCCCTGTTCTGTTCAGCATATGTTTTGTTATTTTTTATCATGTATGCAATAAGTTGTGTCAAATAGAGTCAGCCATATTTCTTTTAGCCCTTATACGAGCTGTTTTGATAATGAGATGACCTTAACCAGACAAATTGCAGTAAATGGATAATGCAAGTTAGGATAACATGCTTTTGACATTTTATTGATATCTATTAGTATGCTGTTTGGACTTAGATTTCGTTATTTTGTTGTTTCTTTTGGGAAATCAGGCCATTGACTTCTGACATTAAGCTCCGTGCCTTTGTATTGGTATTTCCACTTATACTTTTTAATCTTGACAAGTTTGCTTTTCTCACAATTTACTAAGTTGTTGCTATGTGCAAAGCTGATCCACTAAATGAGCTGTATCCGTGCGACATGTCCTCTGGTTAGTTAACGGATGTGTGCTGAAAAATAAATCTCTACATCTGATTCAGATGATTTGAGAAACGTCTGTCTGCTGGTTGCGGAAGCGGAGGTGAAGTCTAGACATTTCTATCGCAGAGTGTGCCGTCTATGAAATGTAAACAATTTGACTTTCTATATTTAACTGTAAGGTCACAAAATGGTGCAGAGATGGGTATCATAATTCTGATGTAACTATTCAAGACTTAAAGAAGATGAGATATCTGGCTGTTGGCAGTTTGACAAGCAAAAGCATATTAATTATAGATGAGCGAATATATTCGAGCGGTATTGAAATCTACTCGAATATTACAATAATCTGCAATCGTCAAAATGCACACTTTTTTTTAATTCACTTCTGCATGGATTCAGAAAATGGCAGCCGATGGCCACCATTTTTCTGAACCATAAAGGATGATCAAAACGATGAAAAAAATTAATACATGTACTCAACTTGCCACTCAGATCACCAGACCATGTGCTTCTCAGCATCACCCAACCGTTCCTCGTCGCATCTTCTTACTGTCGCCAAGAGTTCTGAAATCCACAATGGTTCTCTTCATGTAAGTGCAAAGTCATGACGCATATCATGATGTCATGACCTTTCAAGAGTTTGTGCAAAACACTCCCAAATCTCATTAGAGCTGGAAGTCCTGGGATTTTCAGTACTTACGGTGGTGCGAAGAAATAGCTGCAAGGACTGGATGAGAGACGGTGAGGAGCAAAAGGGCTGGTGAGAGGAGTAGTGCAGTTATTTTCTTATCTTTTACATCTTATGTTTATTATGCTCTGAGGTCTACGGATACTCCAGAGTATAATAAGGCATAGTACAAAAGAGGAGAATAACTTCTCAAATCAAATTGTTGGGAAAAATCTGTGCAAACAGGCAAATCCAAATTTTGCCAGAGCTGCTCATCTCTGATATTAATAAATAATAATACATTATATGTGCACTCCTATCTATATATCTATCTACACAAAAAAAGAATACAGCAGCATCTGTAAGAGCTATAACATATATGAAGGTAAGCTAATACAATTTGCACATGATGCAAAGCTAGGAGGGATAGCTAACTCTAGAGAAGACAGAGAAAGGATACAGAAGCATCTATATAAGCTTGAACAATGGGCAGAGACTAATAGAATGGTATTTAACAGGGAGAAATGCAAGATTCTACATCTGCTCAAGAAAAATTAAAATTACATCTATAGAATGGGAGGAATAGAACTAAGCAACAGCATGTGTGGAAAAAAACTTGGGTATACTAATAGATCACAGACTGCACATGAGTCAACAGTGAGATGCAGCAGCAAAAAAGCAAACATAGTTGTCGGATGTATTAAGAGAAGCATAGAGTCTAGATCACATGAAGTAACTACTACTCCTTCTTGGTCAGGCCTCATTTGAAATACTGTGTTCAGTTCTGGGCACCACATTTTAACACATTGGAAAACTGGAACAAGTTCAGAGAAGAGCTACCATGATGGTGAGTAGACTCCAAAGTATGTACCATGAGGAACAGTTAAAGGATCTGGGAACGTTTAGCTTGCAAAAAAAATAGGTTAAGAGGAGACTTAATAGCTAAAAGGCTGTCACAGTATAGAGGGATCATCCTTATTCTCATTTTCACATGGACACATGAGAAACAATGGAATGAAACTGAAAGGGAGAAGATACGGATTAGATATTAAAAAAACCTTTTTGACGGTGAGGGTGATCAATGAGTGTAACAGTCGGCCACGAGAGGTGGTGAGTTCTCCTTTAATGGAGTCTTCAAACAGAGGCTGTACAGGCATCTGTCTGAGATGGTTTTGTGAGTCCTGCATTGAGCAGGGGGTTGGACGCGATGACCCTAGAGGTCCCTTGCAACTCTAACATTCTAGGATTCTATGATATGCAAACATTTTTGAATATATGAGATTTGGGCTGCATTGCTGCTACATAGAATATAGTCAAAGAAATACAGGTATTAAGTGGAAAAAAAAATTGACCAATTCAGTTACATAGGTTGAAAATAGACATAGGTCCATCAAGTTCAACCTTTTGAGAGTCCATCATCCACATATTTCCTTGATGTGGTCTAAGGATAAAAAATGAGCAAATACCTTGCAGTAAGTAAATAAAAAAATAGTAATAGTACATGTAAATAAATTAGGGTACATAGTTGACACTATTTTGATGTAAAGAGCTTAAAAGCGATCCCACCACGACAAGGTATACCTAATTAGGACGGTTCCTAACTCTTTTAATTCACCTAACTACATACCAGTAGGCTGTGTATTTTGAGGCATGCTGTCACATAGCAAGGAGAACTACAAGTTTTTAATGTCAAAATAGTGTCAACTAAGTACCACATGCTATTTATATGTACTATTACTATTTATTTACTTACTGTAGGGTATTTGCTCACTTTCTTTTTATCCTAGGTTCTGTTTGTTAATAGCCACAGTATGAATGTGCAATTACACAATGCACTTCTGTGCATTCTGGTTCATTTCTTTGGTCTTACCTAGACAAGACCTTATATTAATACTTATCAAGTATTCCTTTCCTGGGCTAAAAGCCTACAAAATGAAAGGGCAGGTAAAATCCAGAACACATTTAAAACATAATAGGAGGCAGTCAAAACCTCCAAAAGTATTCTACCAAAAACACAAAACTGACCAGCACCTCTGAACAATATGAAGTTATCTGTCTAAATAGAAAAACTCAAGGCAGCACCAGTAAAAGGAGGCGGGGTGCAGAGTCTGCCAGGCATAAACCAATCCTCCAAAATACATACAAAAATGAAGGCAGCACTCCCAAAATAGAAAATTTGAAAAAAATTAATGGCCCACAGTGACAACTATTTTACCATTGCTATGGGCCATTAAATTTTTAAAATTTTCTATTTTAGAAGTGCTGTCTTCATATTTGTACATCTATCTATCTATCTATCTATCTATCTATCTATCTATCTATCTATCCATTCATCTATCTCTATTTATCTACATCCTTGGCCAAAAGTGTTAGCACCCTTGAAATTGTTCCAGAGAATGAAGTATTTCTCCAAGAAAATTGTTGCAATTAAACATGTTTTGTTATACACATGTTTATTTCCTTTGCATATATTGTAACAATACAAAAAAACTGAGGAAAAAAGGCAAATTGTACATCATTTTACACAAAACCCCTAAAATGGGCAAGACAACATTGTAGCTTAACAACTTTGTTTAAAGCATGTGATGCTCATTCAAACTCATCTGTGGCAAGTAACGGGTGTGGGCAATTTGAAAATTACACATGAAGCCAAATATTAAGGTGAGAAGGTGACTCAATCGTTGCACTGTGTCTCTGTATGTGCCATGCTAAGCATAGAGAACAGAAAGAGAAGAGAACTGTCTGAGAACTTGAGAATTGAAGCGCTTTCCCAGAAGGATTATGGCTTATGTATAGGGTTGAGCATTCCGATACTGCAAATATCGGGTATCGGCCGATATTGGCTGTATCGAATTCCGATTCCGAGTTCCGATATTTTCGTCATATCTGATACCGGAATCGGAATGTCACTGTCAGTGTCCGTCTGTTGGGTCTCTCAGGAGTCAGCGGCACTTACCCGGCAGAAGATCTCCGGCGGTCACGTCCTGGACTGCTTGATGGCCGCCATCCTCTTCTCCCTGGCGGTCACATGCAGTTTATCGCGATAACTGCAGTGACTGCCGGGTAATCGCGGCCGTAAAGCAGTCCGATGACGTCACCGCCGGGAAAGCAGGTAATCAGCTGTGCTGCGCCGGGATGTCAGGCTCTGCCTGTCATTCCGATGTAGCAGAGCTGGATCGTCGTGGGACAGTCGTTACTATGGACTGCGTCGGACAGGTGGTATACTGCTGGTTTGTTTTTTTTTTCTTTTTTTACAGGAGATCGATGGCGTCGCAGGAATGAGTGTATAATAAAATTAATGAAAACTGTGTTGTCTCTTTTATTTCATTAAAATACTTTTTTCTGGCTGTGTCTTTTTTTAAACATTTAAAAACTTTGGGATTAATAATGGATCGGTGTCTTATTGACACCTCTCCATTAATAACCGGGCTTATTGTCACCGTGCAATCAACGGTGACATTAACCCCTTATTACCCCACTTGCCACCGCTACAGGGCAAGTGGGAAGAGCCGGGTAAAGTGCCACAATTGGCACATCTTTTGATGCGCCAAATGTGGGGCTGCTGTAGCCTGGTATTATCAGGCTGTTGAGGGCCAAAATCCATGGGCCTTGACAGTCTTTTAATACCAGGCCGCAGCAGTCTGCATTTTACTTGGCTGGTTAACAAAAATAGGGGACCCCTATGCCGTTTTTTTTTCGAGGGGATCCCCTATTTTTGTTAACCAGCCAAGCTAAGCAGACTGCTGTGGCCTGGTATTATCAGGCTGGCAAGGTCCATGGATATTGGATCCTTACCAGCCTGAAAAACCAGGCCTCAGCAGTCTGCTTCATCTGGCTGGTTAACAAAAATAGGGGGGACCCCACGCCAATTTTTTTCGAGGGGATCCCCTATTTTTGTTAACCAGCCAAGATATGCAGACTGCTGTGGCCTGGTATTATCAGGCTGGCAAGGTCCATGGATCTTGGCTCCTTAACAGCCTGAAAAACCAGGCCTCAGCAGTCTGCTTCATCTGGCTGGTTAACAAAAATAGGGGGGACCCCACGCCAATTTTTTTCGAGGGGATCCCCTATTTTTGTTAACCAGCCAAGATATGCAGACTGCTGTGGCCTGGTATTATCAGGCTGGCAAGGTCCATGGATCTTGGCTCCTTAACAGCCTGAAAAACAAGGCCTCAGCAGTCTGCTTCATCTGGCTGGTTAACAAAAATAGGGGGGACCCCACGCCAATTTTTTTCGACGGTATCCCCTATTTTTGTTAACCAGCAAAGATAAGCAGACTGCTGTGGCCTGGTATTATCAGGCTGGCAAGCAGGGTCGGACTGAGCCATCGGGACACCGGAGAAACCTCCGTTGGGCCCCAGCTCCTGCGTGGTGGGTCCTGATTTGAAAGGATAGGTCGCAGGGCAGAGGGGGCGGTGGCCCCGGGCCCCGTGCTCTGAGGGGCCCACCCGGAGCTACGCTACAGTAACTGTATCGGCGTGCACAGCACGCCGATACAGTTAAATTCTGCGGCAGAGCAGGGAGAATCGCTCTCCCTGCTCTGCCGCCCGGAAGCTATGGGGCCTGAACAGGCGGTGGGGGGGCCCGGTGCCAGCAGTGGGCCCCCCAACCGTCATCGGAGGGTCAGCTGTATCGGCATGGGTACGGTTGGGGCGAGGATATGGGTGTGATTAGCTGTGAAATGGGTGTGGTCGGGGCGTGGCTTAAAATTTGCAGCGGCGCGCTATGCGCGCCGCAGCCTTTAGCCCTCTTTCCTGTCTTCAAAATTTGGGAGGTATGCTGTATGACCTCCCTACAACTTCTGGGCATGCTCCTGATGAGCGCGACGGATGGTCTGAGGGATCTCCTCCCACACCTGGACTAAAGCATCCACCAACTCCTGGACAGTCTGTGGTGCAACGTGGCATGGCCTAAAATTTGCTGCAGCAGGCACAGCGTGCCACAGCCTTTGTCCCTCTTTCCCTTCTTCAAAGGTTGGGAAGTATGATGGTGGGCCCCAAGAATAATTTTTCTCTGGTGGGCCCAAGGTACTCCAGTCCGACGCTGCTGGCAAGGTCCATGGATATTGGCTCCTTAACAGCCTTAAATACCATGCCTCAGCAGCAGGGGCGTACATAGAAATCATGGGGCCCCATAGCAAAAGTCTGAATGGGCCCCCCCCAAAAAAAAAAAAAAACCAGAGCCATTGTAAATGTAAAGTGCCAGCACAGTGAGGGGACACATTAAACAAAAAAATGTATTATGCCCCCATAGATTGTGCCCCCATAGTTGCTCCATAGATCATGCCCCCATAGATGCTCCATAGTATAGGCCCTTATGCTGCCGCAGCTGCTGCAACCAAAAAAAAAAAGACATACTCAGCTCTCGTCGCTGGGGGCCAGGTGCCCGTGTCCTGAGCAGGGGGTGACACCAGGTGCCGATGTCACCGCTCGCTCAGGGCCCCGGCACCTGAGATATTTACCTGTCCTCTCTCCACTGCTGAGCGCCGCTGTCTTCGGGGTCCTCCAGCAGTGAATGATCAGGCAGAGGGCGCGGCGCGCACTAACGACGTCATCGTGCCCTGTGACCTGAACATTGCAGCAAGAAGACGCGAGCAACGGTGGAACGGGACAGGTAAATATCCCTTATACTCACCCTTCCACCGGCGCGGTCTCTGCAGCCCTTGCTCTTCTCCGCGGTCTCCGCCGCCAGTGTTCAGCGGTCACGCAGGACCGCTCATTAAAGTCATGAATATGTGCATATTCATGACTGTAATGAGCGGTACCACCTGACCGCTGAACACAGGTGTCGGAGACCGTGGGAGAAGAGCAGGGGCTGCAGAGACCGCACCAGGAGGGGTGAGTATATAGAAGAGCTGCGCTCCCCCTCCCCCGCCGACCCCCTGGTAGTAATGTGTCAGCACAGCTACCCGACCGTCGCGGGCCCCCTCACCTGTACGGGCCCCATAGCAGCTGCATGGTCTGCTTCATTCACGGTACGCCACTGCTCAGCAGTCTGCTTCATCAGGCTGGTTAACAAAAATAGGGGGGACCCCACGCCATTTTTTTTTCGAAGGGAACCCCTATTTTTGTTAATCAGTTTCCTCTGACGTCACTGATTGTGTCCCTGGCTGACCTGAAGTGAAAGTGGAAAGCAATCAATTAAGCTTTCCACTTCCTCTCCTGTCAGCCAGGAGAGGAGCTCATTCATTTGGGGGTTTACTGTAAGGCTGCAGCATTAGCTGCGGTCCCTGCAGTAAACATTAACCCTTTCTGAAGGATTACACCGTGGGACCTGACTGTGCATGGGATAGGTAAGAATAATTTTGCTTTTTTATTTTATTTTTATTACAGGAAATGTTTTTTGCAGTAAAATAAAAGATGGTCAAAAACATGTGTCTTTATTTCATTAAAATGATTTTTAATTAAAGTGTGTGTGTTTTATTTTTATTTTATGCAATAGGATTAATAATTGATAGTTGTCTAATTGACAGCTCTCAATTATTAACCTGGCTTAAGGTCACCTTTCAATAGCAAGGTGGCTTTAACCCCATATTAACCCATTCGCCACCGCTACAGGGCAATGGGAATAGACGGGCAAAGTGCCAGAAAGGGCGAATCTAATTATAGATTTGTCTTTTCTGGGGTGTCTGGGGGCAGATGTTAGTAGCCAGGGGGGGCCAAAAATAATGGTCCCTTTCTGGGCTATTATTATCTGCCCCCACTCGCTGGCTTTGTCTGTCTGGTTGCGAAAATAGGCGGGAGCCCATGCATTTTTTTTCAACAATTTTACACCTCATATATATATATATACATGTCATTGAATTTGTGACACATATATATATATATATATATATATATATTTATATTTATAGTTCATACACTTCTACATAGTATAATAGCCGCTAATTCAATTGCCGGCTTTTGTGAAAATGCAGAACCCGACATGAAATGACACTTGGTTTACATAGAGTTAACCATGTCATTTCAAGTTGTTTGATCTATTGTTTTCACTAACAATTACATGAGTGGCTGTGTGCAACATTTCACACCTGTAGGGGTTAATTAAAGGTGTAAATTCGTAGCAAAAAAGTCCGTTTTTTTTACAACGAATTTACACCTTTAATTAACCCCTACAGGTGTGAAATTTTGCACACATAGACTGATGTAATTGTTAGTGCAAATCAGATATCAAACTACATGAAAAGACATGGTTAACTCTATGTACACCAAGTGTCATTTCATGTCGGGTGCTTCTGTCTTTTCACAAAAGCCGGCTTTACCCGGCAATTGAATTAGAGGCTATTTTACTATGTAGAAGTGTATAAACTATAAATATATGTAAATATATATGTCACAATGACATGTATATATATATATATATATGTATTCTATGTGTGTTTATTTAGTGTTTACAAGGAAAGAAAGAGGTTTTTTTAGTTACAATATTTCTGTCCCATAGACTTACATTGGATTTCCGGTATCGGGTATCGCCGATATTTTTTGGATATCGGAAAGTATCGCTCAACACTACTTATGTACATTTTAGCAAACTGCAGTCTAGCTTTTTATGTCTCTGTGTCAGCAGTGTGGTCGTCCTGGATATCCTGCCATATCATTTAATTTCATTCAAATGTCTGACACTGATGCACCCTGAGCCAGTAGGATGGCTTGAATTTCTTTGGAACTTGATTGGGGTTGCTTATCCACCCTCTTGACTATCCTGTATTGCAACCTTTCATCAATTTTTCCCTGACGTCCACGTCAAGGGAGATTAGCTACAGTGCCACGAGTTGTAAAATTCTTAAGTATGTTACGCACCATGGACAAAGGAGCATCAAGATCTCGGGAGATGGACTTGAAACCATGAGATTGTTGATATTTTTCAACAATTTTGGTTCTCAAGTCCTCAAACAGTTCTCTTCTCCTCTTTCTGTTCTCCTTGCACACAGACACACAATGCAAAGATTGAGTCAACTTCTTCCCTTTATATCTGGTTTTAGGTAAGATTTTTATATTGCCCATACCTGTTACTTGCCCAGGTAAGTTTGAATGATCATCACATGCTTGAAACAAAATTGTTTACCCACAATTTTGGAGAGGTGCCAACAATTTTGTACTGCCTTTTTTAAGGATTTTGTGTGAAATTCGTTTTTCCCTCTGTTTTTTTTTTTTTATTGTTCCAATACACAAAAAAGAAATAAGCTTGTGTAATTGCAACAATTGTCTGGGAGAAATACTTTTTTCTGGAACAATTTTGTGCCAACACTTTTGATCATGACTGTGTGTATATATATATATATATATATATATATATGTAAAATAAAAAGAAAGGTAATATAAAAGTTATCTCTATTGTATATATTACATAAAAACATACATAAATTCTACATGTATTTGAAATCCACAAGATCATATTAACCTGTAAAATGTATTCAAGAGGTTATTTATTGTGATGAATTACAATACATAAAAATGGTTCAAAAACATATTTCTTAATATTCTCTACAAAGAAATGATTGTAAGTCATGTGACATGGTATTTTTAAAGCATATTTTTTTATTTCAGCGCTAGAGTGATGCCACTAATCTAAGCTCCATGCCCCTACCATTATATTTAGCAGCCACTGTCTTCTGCTGTTTTCGGCACTGCTCCACTCCTGCACCATCATCACGCTTTTGATGTAAGGCTCTCAGAGACTTATATTCAATTGTGGCTTCCAGATCCTTCCAGCAAACAGTGGAGCAAGCCGACAGGTCACAAGTTGCTGGAGACTGACCGGAGTGGTGCTGATAGAAGATGAAGATGGCGGCTGCTAAGTATGAGACTAGGGGCAGTAGAGTTTCAGTTCTTGAACTCTGAAAAATATATTTGCATATGTAACCTAAACAATAATTTGTAAGTAACAAATCAGCGCTACAAAAATGTATTAAATTCATCAGCATTGAATAAGATATCACACAGTCACATTAGTGAAAAAATTAAAAATTTGCTGAAATGCAGAAAGGCAAAAAAACACAAAAAAATTGGTAGACATTTAGGTTGCGTTTACACTTTGCAATCACATTGATCTGCAACATTTTTCCAATATCACAGAAAATATGCTATGGTTCAACCTTGATTGCCACAAAAAAAGTGATGTTGCTACATTGTTCGAATGTAGCATTGTGGAATTTTTTTTTACCATTGAGGGGTTAAAAAAAAGGTGTGTCCCATATCACTTCCATCATGCAGACATGCAGTTGCGGGGACCCAATCACAATTTTCGAACATGCCAAAGTCACTCGGTTAGCACCTGAGCATGCTCTGATAACACCTTATCCAAGTACGTTCGCTCATCACTACTATCTAGTTTTGTGGGAAAGAATTGAGCATAATTTTTAATCTCTGTTCTTTCTAGGATCAGAAATCCTGTGTGTTGTCCTATTTAGTGATTGGCAACTGTGAATTACAAAAAAGGCCGCCCATTGAACTCTTTAAGGGAAAACTTCATGCCCCCAAACCATTTATATGACATTGTCACCCTTTAAAAGATCATTCAATAGATCTTTTTATGATAGAAATGTGATGCTCTAGCAGTGAGAAATTATGTTTTGAAATTTTGAACATATATATATCTGGAAGTGCATTGGGGCGTGGCAGAGCACTTGCAGCTCATCAGCCCCACACTTTATTCCCAGCTGTATATAGAAGCCAACAACCTGTCAATCAACCAGAGAAAGTGATGCTAGGCTGGAAATACAGCACAGGGCTGAGTTGCTGGAAGTGCATCGTCACGCCCCCAAAGCACTTACAGACAGATATATGGAGAATTCCAAAACATGATTTTGCACTGCTGGAGCATCATTTTGGGGTCATAAAGGGATCAACTTGTTTTTCTGTTAAAGGTCTGCACAGACATAGGGTTGTAGACATTTTTTTTTCAGATTCCATATAAAGATATAAGTTGTAGGATTAAACTTAATAAATAACAAGTTGTACAGATTTTTTTTCCCATAAATCTATTATATTATATATCAATCTTCTGTCCTATAATGTGCTGCCCACAAATCACACTGCACATATAAAGCAAGAGGATCCTTTTAAATGACAAACTATACTTTTCTACGTCTATATATCAAGTCATTGTAATGCTTATGGATACATTTACTACCTATCTATTCTCCCATATTAAATATATTCCATATATTTATCGAACACTCGAATATATGAAACTCGTATGCATTGCCCTAAATGAATGTATAAGCATCTATGTATTTTCTTGTCCTCCTATATCATAATCACATACCGGGCGGTTGGTTTTTCTTAAGAAACGAAAGCTTCACTCTAGGAATAAATCAAAACTAAACATATTTTATATACAGAATGAACCAGGACAACCTCTTAACCCCTGCGCGGTGTAAATACCTAATGCGTAATGCATAATGGGAGACATTTTCGATGTGGCAAGGAAAAAATTAACAACACCACCGTGCTTGTATCTAATGGGGACACAAGAGACAATTTCCCGTCCATCAAGTGGAAAATGTGAAATATTCCTGCAAGAAGTCTACATTTCTGGCGGGCGATTATCAAAGTTAACAATTGCTGTTTTTCTTCCCTTTTTCATGGTATGAAAAGGAAAACATGAATGATTTTATGCCTCTCAGATATATTGCCCTATCGTCCAAATGACAGGTTTCTGGCTGATCCATTATGCCACCTGCTACTAAGGCTCCATAATATTACTCTGTGGAATGGATTCATTCTCATCTACCACCTCGGAATTCTTCAGCTCAACCCCAGGCATCCCTTGTGTGTTTAAATCAGCTTAACAGCTCATACCGTGGGCTGATTTCCTCATAGGATTCTTTTTTTTTTCCTTAAAAAAAAAACTGATCACCTTTTGCAGATGCCCTCAGGATTAAACAGGACGGTCGGCCCTTCTCTTGTCTGCATTGGTGTTGTACCTTTTGTAGTCAATAAAAGACTAACGAAAAAAGACTGAGCTGATGGAAGAATCAATCTTCTGTAAGCCCCCCCACAGTTTTCTCATCATCCTGAGCCTTGTGTCATCTTAAATTGTAAAATGTAAACCAAAACTCAGTGTGTGGGAAGACTCTCAGAGCACCTTGTTAACAAAAACAGTAAGAGCACGCGTTTTGAAGTTATGAGTGTGGAGGTGGAAGATGGTGATGGAGTTGGAAGTTTGCACCTAGGAAAGATTGGTTTTACTATTATGTTTTAATAAGGAGGATTTCTAAGCTGTAAAACAACAGCAAGGTATAGATATAAATTGATTTTTGAACACCTTATCAATATTAGTGGTGTTGATACATTTTAATTTATCCCATGCAGCTTTATTGAGGCAATGATGTTGGCCTCTGGGTAATACACATCTATTACCTTTAAGAGGTGTGTAAACCTTTAAAACCATTTTATTATTATTCCATTAAAAAATAAGTAATTTTACCAATAGTCTTGGCAGGTGTCTGAACGGTCGGGCCTCGGTCCTAATGTGACCCCATCTGTGAACGTTCTCCTAAACGTTGCATATATAATAACTTATGCACCGGCTCATTTATTTGGTTTTGCTGTAGTTTCTTGCACTTTGTACAATTAGGGGCATGGCTCTCCCTTTTTGAGCTAGTCATTTCTTCTATATAGCTTCCCATGGGCTGGTGATGTCTGAACAGTCTGGTTTCTGTCCTGATTTAACCCCATCTGTGAAGGTTCTCCTACATATTGCACGTGTAATAACTTATGCTCCGGCTCATTTATTTGGTTTTGGTGTAGTTTCTTGTACTTTGTACAATCAGGAGTGTGGTTCCCCCATTTTGAGCTAGTCATTTCATCTATATAGCTTCCCATGGGCTGATGCCTGAACAGTCGGGTCTCGATCCTGTTTTGCCCCATCTATATTGAGGTTAACTGATGCAAAGTGAGATTTTAACACTAGAAGATAGGACCATCCCGATTGGGTACACCTTGTCGCGGTGGGATGGCTTTAATGCCTTTTTGATCAAAATAGTGTTAACTAAGTACCCTATGTTATTTACATGTACCAATACTATTCACTTGCTTACTTACTACAAGGCATATGCTCATTTTGTTTTTGTCATGGGTTTTGTCTGCACATTTCACGTATAACAATTTATGCTTCAGCTTTGGTTTTACTATTCAAAAGAGAATTGGCACTCCAGCATTAGATGCTGAAATCATGAAAGTTTTTATTGCACATATAAAAGAATTCACTATGCAATTTTTTGACGTTTCGGCCTATATTGGCCTTCTTCAGGTAGTAGCTTAGTGCTGATAACAATAGATGCAGAAGCTGTGAAGTCCCATTAAGAAACAAGGTAGACCACGCTAGAGAAGAAAAAGCACAACCGTGCTTGTGAACGTCAAAGAAGTGCATAGAGAATCCTTTTATATGTGCAATAAAAATGTAATGATTTCTGCATCTAATATTGGAGGGCCGAATTCTTTTTTTTCTGTTTTATGGAGCGAACCCTATTTGAGCATCCGACAAGAGTGCCACACAGCCTTCTAATATTTGGTTTTACTATAGTCTTGTTAAAAAAAATCTACCATTTTTTTGAATACAGCTGTAATACAGACTTATGTGTCTCTATGACACCAAACTCAAAAATGAAACCCTTTGTATATTGATCCTGCAGTCCAACTCCTTTATATCTGTGTAATAACTTTATGATAATCTTCTAAAGGTTTATCCCGATAAAGTAGGAAGAACCTGTCATGCTGAACATGGCGTCTGATCTGCAGATTAATAGGAACCTATCATATTGTACATTGTATTGTCCAAATTTTGGGCAACGTTATTGACCAGGAATAACTGAACAAAAAAATACAAAATAGGGTATTTTTTTTTACCTTGCTCTTTTTATGTTTAGGAGTTACGAAGGTGGTCCTTTTTCAGTGATTGACCACCTTCACTGTATGACTGTATCCTGTCACTCACTGATTAGGACAACCTACTGGACTATGCTTTTAATATTGTCCAATTTTGCTTTCCAGCCATCATTGGCCCCTCCACGCTTTATTAGGCATCAAAATCTTATGACCTCGTGATGCAATGTCATGTTGTGCGTCGCCCCAATGTCTTGATATCACATAAGGCTTGGACAATTATCAAGCCTCAAACTGTCATGACATTGTGCCACATCGATGACTAGCTTTATTTGATTTAGTCACTCAAAGAGAAAATTGTGTATTTTATGGAATCAATGAGCTGCATACAAGCAGGTTCACGTTTCAAGCTAACTGACCTTCATCTGATATACGCATATAAACTAAAAGATATCTCTTTCCTAAGGCAACGATGGTCGCAGATGCCTCCTTGCTGTTGCAACTTATGTCATTTTGACCCAAATTCTTTCAGTTTATATTTGTATATCTGATGAAGGTCACATAGATAGAAACGCGAACCGACTTGCACACAATTTGTCAATTCAATAAAATACAAAATTTTCACTTTCAGTGCCAGATTCCTTGTTGAATATATTGAAAAAGGGTGGGACCCTATCCTGAAATTTTTGTGAGTACCATATTTCCTTCATTATGTAGGCATCACCAGATATCATGATGTCAGGACGATGCATGCCATTGATGATGCAGTGTGAAATTTGAGGCCTAGTGCAGCATTGAGGGTCTCGATATTTCAGTACACATCAGACTGGACCATACACCTGAAGAATGGGCCAGACGAAGAGGGGCTGCGCAGCTCATCAGATGAAGACTGGAGTAAGATGAGTATATTTTTTTATACATATGTTTATAAACACTTTGAGATCTGGAAAGTTCTCAGAGCTTAATAAGGCACATTCGATTCATAGTGTATATATTCAATGTGAGTTGACTTTTGCTGCCAAATTCGAGAAGAACTACATCAGGTTTGCTCATCACTAGCCATGTATGATAAATCAGTTATCCTGTTGTTTTTCTTCTCAGTTAATCAGCCTAAGGCCACGTTCACACGTTCAGTATTTGGTCAGTATTTTACATCAGTATTTGCAAGTCAAAACCAGGAGAGGAAGAATCACAGGAAAAGTATAATAGAAACACGTCACCACTTCTGGATTTATCACCCACTCCTGGTTTTGACTGAGAAATACTGATGTAAAATACTGACCGAATACTGAACGTGTGAACGTGGCCTGATGGTATCATCGCGTGTTCCAGGTGAACATCGCTACAATGAATAGGTTAACGCCTGAACTCGAATTTGAAGTAGTAAAAGCTAAATGAATGCTCCCGGCAGGCACATATTTGCAATTCTCACTAAGCATGACTGCAACTAGGCACATCAAAAACAATCTATGCTGGAATTATTTTCATGGGCACATTTACCCTTCAAGGAATGTGCATATGTCTATATCCATTTATACATTACAGATGTGGCAAGCGATAAATTGAAGCAATTTGCCTTGAAAGATACAATAACGCCTGTCACATCTGCACAACCAATTTTACAGTTGGGCTTTGAAAATGTTAACCGCATAATTATTTCTTTTTACTTCTGATTGTTTTAGCTTCTTAAATGTGCTGTTAAGTGGAACTTTATCTATAACAGCTTGTCGGCTAATTCCCGATAGAAAATTACAGCTCCAGTGTAAATACTGAGGCTTGTTTTGTCAGTAATTGAGTCTCTGTTTTGTGGATTTAATAGGTCTTGGCAGAAGAAAGTCCTACTGTACATTTCAGTTGTAAATATGTTTACATTTAGATTAAGCATCTTCTGTTTGTTGAGTCAAGAGTACGGCAAAGCTTCAATTCACAAGTTCGAATTTATTAGACAGGATTTTTTTTTCTCTTATTAGTATAATTTTAGAAATATTCTCTCCAGGAAATTCACCTGATACTATTCAAATATTAAACCTGGTAATTTTTGTGTTATATTTAAAGCATATGTAAAGTTTTGCAACTCTTTTATTGTTCCAATATGCACTATCTTTAAGGGAATCTGTCAGCATTTTTTTCCTATTTAATCCAAGGGCAGCATGATGTAGGGGCTGATGCACTGATTTCATTTATGTATCACTTACTAGGAGGTGTACTGTTGCTTCAATACAATGCATGTTTTATCAGCAGGAGATTATCACTACAGGACTAGTGCTTCCTGGTCTAACCACACCCCTAGCAGCTTACTGAAATTGAACCACCAGAATCTGAACTTTAATTAAGAAGCATGCTAAGTGAAGAGAAGCAAAATATCAAATTAAAATGTAATCTTTATTGATAAATATTTAAAATAAAGGACACAAAACATAATACAGAAATACCACATTGGTGGGACCAATGAGAAAACCTACCCAAAGATAAAGTGCCAGTGTGTATAGGTGGCTCCAAGTCAAGCAAAAATTGTTAAATGGTAAATAGTGCAAATACTGTAATGACATCAAGGCATTGCTTTTGTGGGGAAGCAAATAAATTTAACAAGGTCCAAGGAAATAACAGACTGCCTATGGCATCTTTCAATAACTTTACCCACGTCTAAGGTTAGATTAAGCCAAGGTAAATATGACCAAATACAGAGTTACACATGAAGTAAAAACATGTTCACTAAACAATGGAGCTGTGACAGATAACACAGAAGAGTGGCAGAGAGTGTGGGTGGTTCGTGCTACCCCCTCGCCCCGACGCGCGTTTTGCCCATAGCTTCTTCCAGGGGTGTCGATAGAAATTGTACATACAGAGCTTGATGTGGGCGGGGCTAGCTTTCTCAGCTCTGCTTTATTCCACATCGAAAAACTGTCTCAGGACTGAGGCACCCAGCAAACAAAGTGATACATCGCTAGAATCAAAATCTTTTCCCCTACATTATGCTGGTCTGAGACAAGGTAGCAAAAACCTGGTGACAGATTACCTTTAAAGAGACACTCCCACACAATTTTTTATTGTTTAAATATATATAAATGTATATGTAGCGTACTATAAGTGAAATATGCACACTGACTACTGTCTTCCCCAGTTTCTGATCCTCTTCTGGGTAACATGACTTCTATTCTGACTTGTCTGGCTCTATGCCAGTCACTTTTCCAAGGAAATCCAGCAGTTGGACACCCACAAGTTTAGCATTTATTATCTTTACAGAAGATAGATGATATCTACTTAATAGTTATCTGTCACTAGATTTCACTGTATGACCTAACATTATTATATAGCTCATTTAGACCAGATAAGGCTGGTTTACTTACTTTGAAAATCCATATCGGAATGGCTGTGTATAGAGTCATCAAATTAAACTGAGCTAAACTAGACTTATGAAATGCTCACTCAATATTAGCCAGATACATTTTCCAAAAATATTATGAAGCCCTGAGAGTATGGTTTACTTACTGTGAAAAGTCATGCCAGAATTAACATATAATCCTTTTTTATTTTTTATTTGCATAAAAAGCACAATTTAATATTAGGAATAAAATGTAAGCAAAAGAATAATACAGCCATTAAGATACGGATTTTCAAAGTAAGTTCACCCACCTCATCAGGTCTAAAATATCTTTTAAAACATTTGCACAATTTATATTGTGAATTCTAGTAACAGATCCGCTTTAAAGCTGAAAACTTCTTTTAATGGGTATTTTTGACAATAATATAACGGTATTCTTGTGCAAATATTTAGTGTTGTTACAAAACTAATTTTTTTTAAATGTTTTAGACACTTTCATTTTATTAATAACATTCATAAAGAATTTTACCATGGAATAAATTATTGTTCCTCAGAATGAGATGACGTCAAGGATTCTTCCCATTTCAACCATTTTGGTGTCTCGGCACTGACGCGGGAGGCAGACTTTTTAAAAATAATTATGATAAATATAAATAACTTCTCAAGATATTTGGTTACTATGGAAACATTATGTTAAAAATACAGTTAAAGCCTAAATGTCTGCGTGCTCTCAGTATGTTTTCAGAAAACAATATTTGTTCACTTTCTATTGAATATATCTTAAAAAAGCAAAATTGTTTACCAGGAGCTGTGTTATATATTCCAATAGAAAGCAATTATACAGCTCTGGCAAAAATTAAGAGACCACTTTCAAATGTTCCGTTTGTCTGATTTTTCTCTTTATAGGTATATTTTTGAGTAAAATGTAAATTGTTCTTTTATTCTATAAACTTCTAACAACTTGTCACCGAATTTCCAAGCGATAAATTTTGTATTTTTTTCTGACAAAGAAAAATGGTCAAAATTAAAAAAAAACAATGCTTTGAGACGTTAAATAATGCAAAGAAAACAAGTTCATATTCATTTAGAAATACTAATGTTTTATCTCAGGAAGAGTTCTGAAATCAATATTTTGTGGAATAACCATGATTTTTAAAAACAGCTTTCACGCATCTTGGCATGCTTTCCACCAGTCTTTCACATTGCTCCTGGCACAAAAATTTAAGAGGTTCTTTTTTGTTTGATGGCTTGTGACTATCCATCATCCTCTTGATCACATTCCAGAGGTTTTCAATTTGGTTTAGGTCTGGAGAATGGGCTGCCCATGACAGGGTTTTGATGTGGTGGTCTCTTAATTTTTGCCAGAGTGGTTTATTTCTGAAAAAAAAAATGGTCAAAAATACAACACAAATAAAGAATACTAAATTTTAATTTGCCTATATTGTATGTATATTATAGTACTAGCTGAAGAGCCTGGCGTGGCCCAGGCATAGTAACTAACTGTGGTCGGACTTGCTCGGTTACACATACTCCAGTGAGCTGCCAGTGTCAGCCTTGTCCCACGTCTTCCAACTATATTATATCGCCTACATCGTCTATGGCCACCACTCGCCCATATTCTTGTCCTTCATTCGCCCCCTAAAACCCGGCTTGGTTTCTGCAGCCACTGCAGTCGCAGTCCCAGAGCACGACCTCTTGAATAAAACTCCTACACACCTCCCGGCCATGTCTGTCCCACAACACCGGAGCCTTTTCCAGGTTCTGTACAACTCTCAGTTGGTGCATCCTAATACTTTTCCCTCCATGGAACAATAGCCCTTTTTTAGAAGTTCCGTTATTCTTGGTGCTGGAAGGACTTTCCTATTTAACAATTACACAGGGAGGGTACATTTACTTGTAATGATCCATTTATTACACATGAGATCTGTAGTGCTTCCAGTGGAAGATGTGGACTCAGTGTGATGCTTATAATTACACTTATAGATGTAGGCCAGTTGTGGGATGGCAGTAAAGTCCTCCCCCAGTGTTGTTGAGCAGTTGGTACAGTCCTCTGAGTGGTGACGTGGCCGCTGAGCTCCTGGCAGTGCAGTGGTTGTCGGGCTGCGGTGGTCACATAACCCAGGGCATGTTGCGCCGATGATGATGGCGTCTGCCAACCAACTGCAATTCCAAGGTAACTACAGGAGCGGTGATTGTCGGCTGTTATATGTATATATATATATATATATATATATGTTCTGGTGATATAGCAGTTGCAGTGTACACAGTGGTGATACACAGTGGGTGGGGCTATGTGGCATGGGCGTGGCTTGCTACATACACACACTTACATACATACACTCAGCTTTATATATATATAGATTCTTATAACCTCTACTTTAGTCTATTGTTCCTTCACATAATATTGCTAATATTACAATATAGATTATATAATAATATAATAGGTAGTACACATTATATTTATTATTTTTTCTCATTTATTTTGATTACCTACTGTTAAAATTAAAGAAGCTTTCTGTTCCTTCTGAAAAGTCAATAGAGGCTGGGGGTCTTTATAAATTAAGAGAGAAGCAATACTCATCAGTGGTATCTCCTGATGCTGCAGCCCTGTTGCTTGGATGCTTTTCTACTGGAGGTGGTGGCATCCTGACAGCCAGTCACCTGACCCTGCAGCCAGTCACTGGCCTCTGTGGAGTGTAAGCTCTTATGGTCAGTGAGGTCCTCTTTCTCTCTTCTGGAGAGTGTAAACTCTTAAGGCTTGCACACATGAGAGTATAACATGGCCGAGTGCTATCCAATGTTTTATCTTCTAGCACTCAGACCAATATTATACTATGGGGCAGTGCAGATCTGTGATTTTTTTTCACATGCTGATTTGGCATGTGGAAAAACTTGCTGCATGCTGCGAGTAGCTCCAGAATTCTGATCATCAGCAACCATACTAGTTTATGCAATTAGAGTGCAGTCTGACATCCGGGGACTCAGACAGCGGAGAAGATGGAGGTATTAAGTTGACCGTCTTCTCCACACCCGTGCTCCGATTCTCGCACGCGAGAGTGATCACACTAAGATGACCCTCGGCTTCAACTCTGACAAAGTTTGAGCTGAATGTTATTAGCATAATCAAACCGATTCTCTTGAAAGAAAGAACATACACTAGTGTGGTCCCCAGCCTTATGATCAGTGGAATACTCTCTTTCTCATCTACAAAAAGTGTATGCTATTATGGTCAGCAAGGTTCTCTCTCCTCTAAGCCCACATGTAATTTCCGAGCAATTATAAGATTTCCAGTATTGGAATTTGTGCAAATTTATTCAACGCAAATCGAATTTTTTGGGGAAAAATTGGTGACTTCTAATTTCAAAAGATCCGCTCATCTCTAATTGACGAGATTGGTCTTTTAAAAAAGTGCCACTGCTTACCAGCAGGAGCCCAACTTGGGTTTGAAGAGGTGGAAATCTGAGTAAAGAATCCTCCGTGAATTGAAGTGGTTAATCAACATCTATCTAAAGCTCCATTGACCCCTGGTAGTAAACTCGTAAACTCCTAAATCCACAGTATCTGTGTAGTAATTATTATTATTGTCATGAACATGAATTACCACAACTCTTCCCCAATAAACCATGTGCGTATTTAAAATGCATTAAAAACTGTAATCTTTTATGTACTGGGCCGACGATAAATCTGTAAACATCATACACCAGCGCTGACATGATAATGAAATAAAGTCTATACGGCCAGTCATAAGTGGACAGTATGGAATGATAAATTGGATTTTGAGATTGTTAATGAAATATTTATTAAAAATGTAGTCATTTGCCATCACACGTTTGCCTGCGCTCTATATTTGGAATTTGCTGATAGTTACTGGAAGCAGCTTGGGGATTGATATTCTCAGCACTATTGTATTGCGATCAATAATTAAATTTAGTGCTGACATGAATCTAGTTTATGCAGCAGTCTGTGACAATCTCATCTCGCAAAATTAATCCTTTCCAATTTATTTAATAGAAGTCTTCAACAATAAAAATAATTCCAGATAAATATCACTGCTGAATTATCTCCGGCCAATATGACTTTATTATAAATTAAGTGCACATATTCATTAGTAAATTAGCTGTCAAAGCCCAAAACAGATTTCCTTACTTTATTTTATTTTATTTTTTTAAAGGTAATTATTGTAGCCAATAGTAGAAATGCACTTAACCTTGCCGGGCAGTTGTCCTTAGCCGTTTTCCTGAAAAATAAAATTAAAAAATATATATTTACCACAATTTTTGACATGAAAGATGTAAAAGAAAATTGCTTTGTTAATAGTCATTCAGTGGCCACGTAGCTGTAAATCAGATTGAGAACAATTCACTTGGTATTGTTATCAAAGCAAAATATAAGCGCCCTGTCTTCATTATCAGATGTGTTGTAATCTACCGGCATTGTATTGTGAATAATATATTAAGCATGTTTCTCCGTTTTCACGTCTGATTTCATTTCAGAAACCCGGCATGACTAGAATAGAAACATCAATTAAGAAAATTAGAGGGAAAAGAATTAATGAGAGGAAAACAAAAGGTATGCACATCTTCATTGATTAATTTAGTCATCAGTATGTCAGCTGTTAAGTACACTTATTCTGATGAATATAGAAAATCTATTTTCCTTTTACACATTTTGTTACATTTACATTGAAGTTCATACATCATAATACCGCAAATCATGAAGGCAGGGATAGTTATGCTTTCCTAGATTCAATATGCCAAAACTAGAAGGATCGGGCCAAGGGGTGCAGGGTCATGGAACCCGATCGAATTTTGGAAAATGTGGTGCGCTGCCCAAAACAGGTTTAGAGTTGAACAGTTGGTAAATAGAATCACATTTATTAGATTCTACAGACTGAAAGATCACAAAACGGTTTTCGGCTCCAGACAGGAGCCTTCATCAGATGTTAAGGTAATCGCTTGACGAAGGCTCCTGTCTGGAGCCAAAAACTGGTCTGGATCTATCAGTCTGTTCAATCTATTAAAGGTAATTCTATTTGCCAACTATTCAACTCTAAATCTCTTTTGGGCAGCGCACCACAGTTTGCCGAATTATTATCTTATATTAACCCTCTCAACCCCAGAATGCATTTTCCACTTTGGAGCCTCCAACTAAAAATGAAACCTACACATTGGCTATTTTTCTCCACTTTACCATCTGAGTGCTGCCAAAATCGTAATTTTCCACATGGAGCCAGGTGGGGTTCTTTTTCAGATAAAAAAAAACAAAATTATTGAAGGCACCAGATGAGTAGGGAGCCAGATTACAGATTTTATATTATTTTTACTTTGTGTTAGAGCTCATTCACACGTAAGATTTTTCCACATATGAGAAAAACGGACTGATTAATTTAATTTGATCGCTCTGACCACTGTTTGATCAGAGAGTGTTAGTAGTCTCCTCGAATTTTCTTGAATGTGGAAAAATTAAAAAAAAAATTCTCCAACTTCTTCATTCTGACAGTCCATGAAACATCCGAGTGCGATCTGTTTTTTCACAGACCCATTGACTTGTATTGCTGATTTAGACCTCGGACACATTTCTGAAATTTTCTGTTGACTTCTCGGTTCATAAAAAAATTAGGGATATGTGAATTGCCTCATAGTCTATTACAGGAATAAGTGCAATTCGAACCATTAACAGCACTCGCACGAGAAAATCGTAACTGTGAATGAGGCCTTATGGTTATGTTCTAACCCTGGATCTAAACAACCTGAATTTTGTGACATTTAGCACTTGGGGCAAATGAATTGATCGCCCAAGCTATGAAAAAAATATTGAAATGTAGTGGGAACCTTGACAGTAGTGTGAACAGAGCCTTAGTTAAGATGCAAACTATTTATTTTATTTTTCAGTTAAATGCAGAGGTATACCAAATCACTATTTATATGACTTTGCAAAAAATATCAGTTTCTCAATTTACAGGAAAATTTCCTCAGGGAAATTGTTTTTAAGTCACACCAATATTTCAGGAACAGCAGCTACAGTGAAAAAATGAAGTTTTATTCTCCTTGCATCATATGTGTGCGGCATGTGTGTGCAGGTCAAGCTGTCAATTAAAGTGCCAAGGAGTGATTACTGTATAATTAGTAGTGACTGTAACAGCTACCAGGACGGCCCGATGACTGGAAGTGCGTGGCTGAATGGAAAATGAGACCTTTATTTTCTTTCTGTAGCCGCTGTTCCAGAATGTCTGCCAGGCATGATTTATACAACATTTACCAGCAGATTATCACTATCCGAAAGACTAAATGTTGACTTTTATGATACCATGATCACTCCATGTGCCTCAATATAGTCTCCATGATATGATGCTCTGATTGGTGTGCTTTTCATTCAATGATTTTACTTACCTTTTAATTTAACCCCTTAACGACCAAGCCATTTTGTAGGTTAAGGACCAGGCCTCTTTTTACAATTCTGACCACTGTCAATTTATGTGCTTATAACTCTGGAACGCATCAACGGATCTTGGCGATTCTGAGGTTGTATTCTCGTGACATATTGTACTTCATGATAGTGGTAAAATTTCTTCGATATAACTTGCGGTTATTTATGAAAAAAATGGAAATATGGCGAAAATTTAGAAAATTTTGCAATTTTCAAATTTTTAATTTTTATGCCCTTAAATCACAGAGATATGTCACAAAAAATAGTTAATAAATAACATTTCCCACATGTCTACTTTACATCAGCACAATTTTGGAAACAAAATTTTTATTTGTTAGGAAGTTATAAGTGTTAAAAGTTGACCAGCAATTTCTCATTTTTCCAACAAAATTTGGATTCCACACAAGTTTCACAGCAGCACAGCTCTTATCTCTAACAATGTCACAGACAGAGTGATAAGATGTAGCTGAGCTACTGTTTGCAGCATTTGACACACTGCTGTGATTAGATAGTTACATTTAGTATCCAATTACAGCAGTCAGAGATGCAGAGAAGCTGTCATTGGTCCCTGCATCTCTTCACTGACCTTCAAATGAAGTGATCGCTCATGATCACGGCATCAGCAGGGTTAATCAGCCGGGGGCAGTGCTCAGCTTGTCCCTGGCTGTTCCAGCACCTCCCCCCGGCTCTCACAGCAGCAGGTCAGCAGCTTCCACTGCCAGCTTCTCCTCTGATCGGATAGGAAGTGCTGCATCTGCTGATCGCACAGATTGACTGACCAATCACAGCGATCTGGGTGCAGGGACCGATGTCATGGGTCCCTTCACCTCTTCCTGTGCCTCTCAGCTGTCATAGACAGCTGTCGGCACTGAACTACCACTGTTTGTTTAGATCAAAGACATGACGTGCAGAGTCCGTCAAGGTGTCAAAACTGACACCTGGCCATGACGGACTCTGCACGTCAGTGGACATTAAGGGGTTAAAGATGTTTTTCGGGACTATTTTGTTTTTTTTATCATGGGGCTAAGACCTGATAGGCAGGTAGTTGCTAATAATCTGCCTGAGGTGCCTGGCTCCTGCTCAAAGCGATCACAGACCACTCCTGCAAGTGAATCTGCTGCAACAGAGCAGCTTTTGCTCTTCCGGGATGCTCTGTTGACGTGGCGTGATTGCTGATGTCATGTTAATTCCACAGTTAGACAGCAGGGAGCCAGTTGTCAATCAGCATGACATCGACAGTCAATCAGCATGGCTTTCCACAGTTAGACAGCAGGGAGCCAGTTGTCAATCAGCATAACATCGACAGTCAATCAGCATGGCTTTCCACAGTTAGACAGCAGGGAGCCAGTTGTCAATCAGCATGACATCGACAGTCAATCAGCATGGCTTTCCACAGTTAGACAGCAGGGAGCCAGTTGTCAATCAGCATGACATCGACAGTCATGTCCCATCAACAGAACAGAGCATAAGAGAAGCCGCTGCTCTGCCAATGTAACTTCATTGGAATAAACGGTAGGAGCGGTCTGTAATCTGATCCGGCAGAGATTTGAGTCGGGCACAACATGCAGGTAGTTAGAAACCACTTGCCTATAAGTTCTAAAGCCCTTAAGAAAAATAAAAGTCCTGCATAACACCTTTAACAAAAATTGTGGAATGTGAGAAAAGAAAAAACTAGCACTCGCCATCCCTTTAAATCTTCCTTTATTCATGAAGTTCAATACATGGCATCAGATTGAGAATGTATCTCAGTGAGGACGACGGCCGTTTCACGCTCCTCTGCGCTCCAACTGATCTGAATGCTTCTACTGCAGTACATGTCCACCGGTCAAATGCAGCTGCACTTGAACAAAATGAATAAATTATTTATTTTCTAAAAAATTTTTTAATTAATTTTGTAATTTAATTGATAAAAGTCTATATGTTGAAATACATATTGTGTTTAATTAACTCCATGTATAATACTTTAACTCAAATTAACACAATCCACCAACAGTCTGATTAATTGTTCATCCTACCCAGTCAGGCCAAAACTCAATTATAGCAAATCAATTTTCTTATCATCATTTATTAATTGATGTATTCATAGAAACAAACGTGTAAGAGCAAAAGACAATCTGGAATGGCCACTTATCTGGCATTTGACCAAAATGACTATAAAGCAGAGTTTGCATTCTTCACTGTAGATTCTATACAATTTTTTTTACTTTTGTCATAAAAAAATGAAAAATCAACCCAACCTCCACTGTTGTCTAAAGGATAGAGGATTTCCAAAATTAAAGTCTATTAATTGTGCGTGCAATGATGTCAATAAAAAAACATATGTATTGAGGTTTTATTCACAAGTCCTTATCAAGTTTGCATCTAAAAATAAAGGAATGTTTTCCTTCCCTGTATTCATTTTTTCCACATGTGTATCATCCATTTTTTCATGCATGTAGAATTATGGGTGGAGATTTACAAGGCATCTCATGGAAATTGGTCAATGATAAATGAATAGCACATGGGACCTTTTTTCCTCCTGGAACCACTCAGATATATGGGAGAGTTTGGTTATCAAAACAACCCAGAGTAGGGCATGTCTCCACAAAAAAAGAATACCTATAATTTGCCTGCTTAATGCCGCTCACATTTGACTTTACAAATACTACAATAAAGTAACCTTTACATGCAGTTCAGCTTTTTTACATGACTCTCTTCTGGCATTTGTTTTCAATAAAAAGCACAACAGATGCAAACAAATATGGAATAATAGTTGGTACATGAAGGGAAAAAAAAACAATTCAAGTCTAGTAAAAAAAGAAATGCCACAAAATGCCTAAAAAATCAAAACCTACAGCATACTGTGAGTTTGAGAAAAAAAAAAACACCTGTGCCTGACAAAGCAGTTTGGCGAAACGCACAATGGTTTGTTTCCATAGCAGGAGTACCCTTTCTTTTTTTTTTTACTTTAACCTACTTGTTCCATGCCTTTTGTTATTTTTTACATTTACATTTTCCCTGTATAAATCATACTATTTTTAGGCACTGCCACTGACACTTTGTACTATTCTTATTTATTGTCAGTGAGTTTATGTATATAACATTTACATTTATGATTCTTTTCTTTGTCATGCATTTATCTTGTGTTTGCAAATCTATTTTCGGCTATTGGCACATTGTTATGACTTTTAGCAGTTTCTACTGAGTTATTAATTATAATTACAGTTAGTAATCTGTATATCACCTACATGCATGACTTCTCAATGCTATTCATACGGCATGAATTTAAAATGCCTGCACTTTTTAGGGTCACTCACTCCTTGTTCTCTATTATCTGTGTTGACTGTCTCGTCTTTTTAATATTTTTACACTATGCTAGATAATAAAGTGTACATCCTTTGTGTATTGTGTTTATTTATTCATCTTGTGAGTATAGGATGCTTTGCACAATTTTGTAAGCAAAATATAAATGTATATATACATACACTCCAAAGACATACAGATAGGGAATCTAGATTGTGAGCTCCTTCGGGGACAGTGCCAATAATGTATGCAAACTGTAAAGCGCTGCGGAATATGTTAGCGCTATATAAAAATAAAGATTATTATTATTTATTATTATATATATATAATATTATGTGTGTGCATAATATATGTAATTCAATAAATATATTTATCTGTATATATTGCGGTATGGCTCCTGCCCATGTGGTTAATGGGAGGTATGTATCACAGAGGTGCATGGCCCTGTGATGGAAGCTTGGGCTTATTTTGGCTCAACAGATCTACTGCTGAGGTTTACTGTACATTGGGAAGGCTCCAGATGACTTGGAGAGATGGGTGGGTCCAGTCACCTTCATGCCCCACCCCAGGAGGTATGTCTGAACACCCAAGATGGAGCCTGGGTGTTTGTGCATGGGCAGCAGTGCTGGCTGGAGTGAGCCAGGGTGAGGAGGCTTGTGAACTACCTCTGGAGAGGACGCCTCTGAGGAAAAGAGGTATCCGGGAACTGGTGAAGGTGATCACAGACAGTTAACTGACACCCATAATAAGCACATCAGGGCTCAGCGAGGAATGTGGGTGCTGTAGAGCTGGACGATGCACGGGGTGCTGCATGTTACCAAGTACCTAAGACTCAGTTTATGCTGTGTCTTAATAAACCAAATGTACTTTTTTTAACCCTGAGTGTCCCAGCGTATTCCTCAACGACCAGCCAAGTGAGTACTCCCCTTCCACAGATAGTGGAGACACGTCTACAATATATACGCCGTGTTATGCACCTAAATGTATTTTCCTACTGACATCTAGAAAAAAATGCAACTAAAACACAGATTTTTTAAAAAACTAATAAATAACAATAAAATCAAGTGATATTCATTTTTTCTTTATTTATAATAAAACAATATTTACCTACATAAACCTTTACAAATTAAGCATATATATATATATATATATATATATAAATCTATATACATATCTTAAAGCTACAAACATAATTAAATAAATCTATGGAATCATAGAATCAAATAGTTTGAAAGATTTAAAATAATTCCACAGTGGGGCTCTCACAGTATTGAACTGGCACATTATTGTAGCAGAATATCTAGAGTCATCTGAAGAATTTATTAAGGTCTGTACACTAAAACTGTGACGGAAAAAGAGTAATTTTTAATGCATACAGAAATCGCACCAACATTTACTGTATGATTTCCTCCGCCCTTATCATTTTTTTTTAAACATGGACTCAGTTAAAATAACAGTCTGTGGACAGAAGTGGTGCTATTTTTGAAGAAGAAAACAAAAAAGGCTTTTTCTCTATATTTAACATGTCCTCTTGAATAGGGTTGAGTGAATTTGTTCGGATTCGTTTCCACGGTTCCAAATACGATCGGCATCGAATATTGTTTTTGCAATATTTGTCGAACACAGGCGAATGTCATTAGAGTCAATAGGAGTAGAAATTACCAAATATGTTCGGAACCGATCATCAAACATACATTCGGCACGAATAGTGTTCGAATATGGCCCGAATATGTCAAAAACAGATTCGGGGACAAAATCTCTACTCTTGAATTCCTTAATGACGCAGCCAGTTATTATTTTTGCCACCCTTTCTTCTGCCATAACTTAAATAACCACTCCCATCTAAATTGTTATCCTCTTAATAGATTGCAATTATCATATTATATAGCACTGTGTACTTACAATTGCTCATTGTTCCCTTCTACCAAATTAATTATTCTCTTTTCCATTAGGTCTATGACATCAAGTGATTAAAAACAGACTAGCTGATTACTTCTAAGCTCTATGTAAAAACAGGAGGTCAATTTTCTCTGCACAAGTAATGAGTCGCTGCAAAAGTCTACGGCAGTGGGGAGGATGGAGCAGCTGATCAGGAGTGGAAGAGGGGAATGATAAATGCAGGGACAAGAGACTTCTTGTTTCTACATAGAGTAGAGAAAAGAAAATAATGATCTGGGTAGAAAGGAATAATGAGCAATTGTAATTACACAGTGCATATAATATGATGATTGCAATATTTAAAGAGGAGAAAACTTTGATGGGAGAAGTGCTTCTATAAATTTTCCATTAACATACATATAAAGGGGCATGTTTTTTCTGGGATGACTTGTAGTTTTGAATGACACCATGTGATCTATGGGAAAACGGGGAAAAAATTCCAAGAGAGGTGAAATGGTAAAAAAAACTACAATTCCACTTTTGTCTTTTATGTTGCATTTTCATAACGTTCATTTTGGGATAAAAATGTCCTGGCGACATGATTCTACAAGTCAGTACATTTTCGGCAATACAAAACGTATGATTTTTTTAAATTATTTTAGAAGATTAAAAAAAATGTTGAACTTTGATTTAAAAAAAAAAATTGGTTGGATCACAATTTTCGATAGACCTAAAACACTTTTATTTTTTTAAATTGATGGCAGTTGTATGACCGCTTATTTTCTTGCATGGAGTACTGTAGTTTTTATTGGTAGCATTTTGGTGTATAAATGATGTTTGGATTGTTTTGTATACCTGCACCTTACCTAGAATGTAATACTAAATCCTGGACAGAGAAGGTGATAAATACGCTGACATTAAATGATTATATGATGGACATAGGGGCGAGGAATCGATTGTAGCACAATTGAACGTGATGCTTTGCCTTCTGTCAATATTTGAAGATGCACGATGTGTGAATACAAAATTCAGTACAGAATAAAGTTTATTTGTACAGGATTAAGAAGTACAGAAAGTGCCAGATTCGAGTATTTTCGACCTCAGTGAATAGTGTTTGAAGTCGCATTTGGAATAATTTCGGTAATAAGCATATTTATGTAGCAATCATAAGCATTTTGTCCGTAAGTCGTATTTTCACAATGACAGTTGCAATGTATATTAAACCAAAGTAAAATTGTATATTTTAGCTGAAGCTTTCATTATGTCTCTGAGGATTTTTTTTATAACGGTTATTCCATTATAATAGGTCCATTTCCTCATCATTCAGCATTTAGCAATAAATGGTGCTAAAACATATGAAAAATGTTCAAGTATTACCCAAATAGCCCTTTTATTTTCCATTACTTCTATATAAAATGGCTGTGAAGTAATTTATGGCCACACTTTTCCAATGAATTATGCTTAGACATGGAACGGGTGCTTTTTTTTCAGAATAAAAAAGAAAATAAACTGAAGTCAAATTATCTTTTTCAGTTAAGCTGCAAAAAGGAATAGGAGCTTGAAGTAAGGATTTAGCTCTAGACCTTAAAGTGAGTATATGGTTAAAGGTTAATAACCATAGCCACATTACACATCCTAGTTGTACACAGTCGTAAAAGACACCTAGGTATATAAGACTACGGACTAGTACTAGGAATGCACCTTATTGCTGGTAGCTTCTAAACAAATATCAAAGAAATCATGCCAACAGTGATATCACAGCATAGAGACACATCCTAAAGTGGTGTTACATGTTACGCTTGAGCTTGGACTGTTAGTTCAAACGGGGATCATGAACCCACTGTGCCACAGACTAGACTTAACCCAAAGGGCAAGACTAAGCAGCTACCTTGGTTTTCATTGGAGCCTCTAGTGGTGAGGTCAGACTTGTGCTGCCAGGTACCACTCCAAGACGGCAGTAGCAGCTGACCCCCATAGAGACAAGACACTGTGATGGCAGGTGCAGGCAGGTACTGTAAGTATGCTGTCTGGCACAGCTGATTCATAGACAGGCAGGTACTGGCACCAACGGCTAGTATGCAGACAGGTCAATGCAGGCAGGCATGACTAATATACAGCAAGTGCAGGCGGGCACAGCTGATATACTGGCTGGCGGGCATGGCTGATATACTGGCAGGCAGGTGAGTATGGCTGATATACTGGCAGGCAGGCAGGCACAGCTGACACACAGGTACAGGTAAGATCCAGTTCAGGTCTCTGGCAGGGGACTGGAATACAGGAATAAGTAGGATCCAGTCCAGACTGAAAGGGCATAAACAACTTCAAGATGGACTGGGTCACTGGCAGGTACAACTGGAATACAGGAAAGGGTATGACCCAGTTCAAGCAAGGAACATCTTCAGGAAGAACTGGGTCACTGGCAGGTATGACTGGGGTACGGGACCAGGTAAGGCCCAGTTCAGACTGGACAGACAAGGAACCTCAGGTGCGGACAGGAATGGAGCTCAAATGCGGACAAGCAGTTACACAGAGAAGCGGACAAGTAGGGAACCGCAGATGCGATCAAGCAGAAAACCATGTATGCGATCAAGCCGGAAACCGCAGATGTGGACAAGTAGGGAGTAGAGATGAGCGAATTTGCTCAGGTTCCCTCTTATTCGGCAAGCTATAGCACAGAGGGAACCCGGCTTCCTGGATCACGCCGGGCCAATCAGTTGATCGGCGCCGCAGCTGCATGTTTCGGGCCAGTGTGACAGTCACAGCACATGCATGGAGAACCTGTTTGTTGGGCTCTCCATGCATGTGCTAACAGCAGGTTTAAGAAAAGTTACAAAGTCAAACACATAAGGTATAGGGAAAGATCCAGACTTTAGGTACAAACAGATTCAGGGATAGGTGCTAATACAGACAAGAATGGACACAGTTACAGGTTTGGGTTACAAACCTGGGCACACAGACACAAGGAAACAGGAACAGGCAAGATCAGATACTAGTACAGATTTCAGGTACAGGCCTGGGGATACAGACCTATGGAAACAGGTTCAGACAAGATCAGAAACAGGACAGGACCTGGTAACTCAGACATTGTACACACATTGAAAGAGATGTTGCTCAGGCACCTCCAAACAGGTGGAGGTGCATTAAGCACCAAGTGCCTCCCAGAAATAACCTAGGAATGCACTCACTTTTTCTTTAAGAATCAAGAAGTGCCTTAAGCAGAGGACCAGGAGCTTACTGCACACAGCAAGAAAAGGACAAGAAGCTCACTGCACGACCTGGGGTGGTGAGTACGTCAGTGTCCCTGCATTGTGGGTATGGGAAGCCATGCAGGGACTCAGGAAGTGGTGTTACACAGTGTAAGTGTCACGTTTGGATAGGCCATTGTGGCGCATTGAATTGGTTGGGGTTAGGAGTATCATTTACTTCGACACTCAAGAGGTGGTATACAGATGCAGAAGAGCTGTAGGTAGGCAAGTGTTAATGTAGATTTGTTGGCACTAGAGATGAATGGATCGATATGTGGAAAACTGAATTTGAGTTGAATTTCCTGAAATTTGCAGTTTCACGTGAAATGAAACACTTTAAGATGTAAGATTTGAGGTTTGCAAAAAAAAATTGTCCGACACCATTTCCCACACCTGAAGCTTCAGATAACGGGTCCATGTTGTCTTGTGTGGCCTCACAGGCTTTCCCATCACACCATACAGCTCTGAAATTTAGAGGATTATCATTCCTTGTACAGTGGTCAGTATGGGTGCCATCACAGATAAATGAGTCCTACTGGAGCACAGTTTGTACAACAGAGTCGTTCTCTCTCTCCAGAGTCACTGATTAAGTCTCTTTCTCCTGTAGAGTGTAAGCTCTTATGGTCAGCAAGGTCCTCTATCTTTCCAGTAGAATAAAAGCTCTTATGTTCATTGGGGTCCTCTCTCTCTCTCCATTTCTCACATGTAGAGTGTAAGCTCTTAAGGGCAATGGGGTCCTTTCTCTCTCTCTCTGTCCTGTAAAGTGTAAGCTTTTATGGTCAACGGGGTCCTCTCTCTCTTCTGTAGAGAGTAAGCTCTTGTGGTCAGTGTTGTCCTTCCTCTGTCCTGTAGAATATAAGCTTTTATGATCATCAGGGTTTTCTTTCACTATCTTTCGTCTCCCCCACTTGTAGTTTCAGCATAATTACAAGCTTTCCAGTATAGAAATTCATGCAAATTTATTTGCAGCAAATCCCATTTTTGGGGAAAATTCAACAAAGCTGGCAAATTTAATTTTTAAAAGTTGGCACTCTTTATAGGTTAGTAGATTAGAGATTAGTAGGCAAGTAAAGCTGACCTCCATTAGTATCCCCTTGGATAGCTATGTCCAGCTAAAGCATGCACTTTACAATAAATCTACGACTAACTCTGGAATCTAGTTTCTCTACTACGAGTTTGGAGCGCCACAGTGGTCTTAGTCCTGGTATACCAAGACTAAGACTGCATCAGTTTTTGAAATGCATTTGTTTTTATGGCGGGTATTCACTTCAACCATTTGCAAATCATGTATATTTTTTCACTTTGTTAACAGATAAAATAAAATTAGATTTTTTTCTATACATACTGGAAGCTGGATCTTTTACCTTTCTTGGACAAAACAACCTAAAACGCCATGCAGTGGCATGTTTTCCAGGCTTCCCCACTGACTGAGTTAATTTTAGAAAGCTTGAGCTGGATCATTTTGCTTATTTGAACAATGGAGGTGAACCTTTTATGTGATTCATGCAAGGCAAATCCCAAATTCTTTGATCTTTTTGGATCCTCGGAATTTCCAAAAATTCTACACAAGTTCAATTTGCATCAAATCAATTGACTTCCTTATAACAGGTAGATATATCATATAGATAAATAGATGATAGATCGATAGAAAACTCAATAGGATGTTACTGATGTGCTATCTATCGTTTTTTTTTAGGGCTGCATGTGAATATATTACATTATCTAGACTGCTCAACATAAGAGCCTCCTAATTACTGTGTCTAAGTATATTGGTAGAAAATATCAATACCTACATTTTTATACGTATGGATTTCTGAAAAATTAGTCACCATAAACAATGGTGCAAATAAATCAACTTCCTTATTGTTTCCTTATTTAGAGCAATTTCTAGATAAGAAAATATTCTACAGAACGCCTGCACTGTTAATATCTGCTATCAGCTATTATATTCACTAAATCTGGTCACACAGGATCAGGAATGACTACAATAAGAATTCTATTAATCACATGTTCAGCTAGGACACCTTGATGGACAGTATTGTTTAGATCAAAGACAGGAAAGACATGACAGCCCTTATTCATTATTCAATCCTCAAAGGAGACACGCACGGAACATGAAAGTCTATAGTGGCTTCTTTATATCTAAAAACGTTTATCTACTGGAAATGCTCTGGGGACCTTATTTTAAATATCTTATATACTCATCTTATTAATTCATCATGATACAAGACGATAAACAAATAATGAAGAGTTTTAAATTTATGTAGAATCTTTTTGCAGGAAATTGCACGTGCAAATATATCTTAAAAAAAGTCTAAAATGCTAAATAAATGTAATTATTGAACACAAATTACAAAAGGGATGACCCTATCATTATTGCAAAAAGAAAAAATCATTTTTATTAAATATTTTTTTTCGATTTTCATGATTTTATTATTGTTGGAATTGCCCCATCCCAAAATTTTACCAAACATAACCTATTTTAAATATTTAAACACAGTTTTTTTTTTCTGTTTTAATTTATTGTGTAATTGTATTTCACTTTTGAGGTCAATGAAAAAAAAAACTATTCCGATTTCTGCTTTTACTGATATAATGCTAACCTAAAAAAATATCCTAAAAGTATGTGCATACAACTTCTTTGTCAGGCGGCCAAAATCGAGGTTTTCAAATCGAAGTGCCTCTGGAAACTCTTTTTTGCTGGATTTTGTAAACCTGAAGTGTTTCATTTTTAGCAGGTTTTTAGAGCTTTTTTGACATTTTATGAGCATTTAACTATTGTTTTTTGGGCACCTTACAAACTGGCATTTTCAAAATATTTGATTCAATAATGAAGAAACTGCTAGCAGCTTTACAAGCAAAAACAATGAGTAAATACTTAGGAATCCTGGGTATATTTTTTAAGCCTCCCCACTGACTGTAAGAGGAAGACAACTAAAGAATGGTCAGGTCACTTTTTGTAATCACTTGGGTATCTTTGGAAACCTGAAACAGTTAAAAGACTATTAAAGCACTGACAGGCATGTAGGTGCTAACAGAGGCAACTACCTGGCTGTTGTACCCACCGCTCATTGACCGCTCCTGCCGGAGATTCAGCTGCTCCCTGTCATCAAAACAGTTTCTCTTCCTGTTAACAGGGAGGGACTACTGGTGTCATACTGATTGACAGCTGGCATCCCCCATTTAGGCAGTGGTAGGTAGTCCAGGTAGTGGCGGTTTCTTGACAGGGTGGTCAACAGGAAAAGAAACCGCCACTCTGTTGACATGATGTCAGCAAAAGTCTATGACCGCTCTGTTCTGTTCTAGCGGAGAACGGCACCAGCACAACAGACACGTAGGTAGCAACTACATGCCTGTTAGTGCTTGGTAGATTTTTTTTTAAAGTCCGAGATGTCTCCTTTAAAAGCCTTGACATGCGAATAGTAAGTCATCTTTACATAGAAAAGAATATGTTTGTTCTTTTGCGCATCTTGTTAGTGCTTTTTGCGGCTGGTCTTGGGGCGGACCCACTGAAAGAGACATCATTTGCACATAGCCTAAACCTTGTTCTGGCTTCCATTTTTTTTCTTATATATGAGAAAAAGGGATCAATTTTGAATATTATTTTTATCTGATTTTCATCCATTTTTGGTCCAGGTGTCCAATTTAATCATATGCAAAAAATAAACAAATAAATTTCCAACTCTTGAACATTAAAACACTGATATTACTAGGATGCAATAAGGATATCATCAGTGTGCTGAATTTGTTTGCAGACCCACAGACTTGAATATGTAATTTTAATCCATGATTCAGATCAAACCAAATTTCTCCTTTTTTGATGTGCGCCAATAATCACGTAATAATCATGTATTCGTGTAAACCACTGAAAGAAGGCGAACATGTATCATGAATGTCTGAATGAGGTCTTAGAAGATGAAAATTCACTAAAAATAAAACATAGGACAAAACTAAAAACTAAAATAACACAAACATTTTGGTATGCTCCCAGAAATTCATTAATTGAAAAAGTAAAAATATTCTGGAAAGAGAAAAGTAAAACAAGTCTAAAGATTTATTGACTTTTAGAAGAAATTTTAGAGGTGGATTTCTCTGGAGCAGCTGATCTAGCGCAAAATCTCTATTAAAATTCCCATGTTGCATGCTCATTTTCCTGCTGCTTTGGGAATAGATTGCCGCAGTTCTCACTCTTTATATTGCAAATGATGAAATGCAAGAAAAATTCCACTCGATGAATTGACACGTTGCATATTTTAAAATTTGCACTGCATGTTAATTTCTATCAGAATTTTCTCCAACTGTATAATGCAGTGTATTTTCAGCATACATATTCGCAAAGAAATTGTGCCTTAAACACATAACATGTGAACACAAACTAAAAGTTCCTGCACACGACCGTAAAAGTCGGATGAGTGCTATCCATCGTTTTGTCGGGTAGCATTCTTCCCCATGTTATTCTATAGGGTTGTGCACATATCCAATTTTTATTTGCAATATGCACTATTTGCCTCCTAGAATCACTCACCTATTCAACTCTATGGGTCTGTGGAAAAATCAGACTGCACTCGGATGACATCCAAATGTGGCCCGATTTTCACAGACTGACAATATTGAGAAGGTGGAGAAAGTTTTATTTTTTTTTTTAAAATCAGATCACATTCTGATGCAAAGTTTTACATCTGGGCAAGAAAAATGAAAAAAGCAAATACAGAATGGGAGGAATAGGGCTAAGCAACAGCAAAAGTAAAAAAGACTTGGGTATACTAATAGATCTAACGTTAAAAGCAAAGCCACAAAAAGAGGAATAAAAATTCTCCAAAAAGGCAAGAATTAATACAGCAAAAAAGGGGCAACAATGTTTACCTGCCCAGATAACGAACGAATGCACTCTCAAGATGCAGCAAACCCATGTAGTAAAGATTATCTTTACTACATGGGTTTGCTGCATTATGAGAGTGCATTAGTTCTGACACCTGGGCAAGTAAACACTGCTGCCCTTTTTTGCTGTATTTATATTAATAGATCACAGACTGCACATGAGTCAACAGTGTGATGCAGCAGGAAGAAAGGAAAACACAATTCTGGGTTGCATTAACAGAAGCACAGAGTCTAGATCACGTGAAGTAATTATCCCTTTCTACTCCTCCTTGGTCAGACCTCATTTGGAATACTGTGTCCAGTTCTGGGCACCACATTTAAAAAAGACATTGAAAAACTGGAGAAATTGTTGAGAAGAGGGACTAAAATTTTGACCAGTCTGCAAACAATGTCCTACGAGGAATGGTTAGAGGATCTGAGAATGTTTAGCTTGCAAAACAGAACACTGAGAGGAGACTGTCTTCAGTTGTGCTACCTGACCGTGGTTTTGTTTTTACAGAGCCCTGATTTTCCAATTCCTTGGATATCTTTTTGCATCCCTTTCCTGTTTTATACAGTTCAACTACCTTTTCCCGTAGATCGATTGACAATACTTTTGCTTTCCTCATGACTCACATTCCAGATATGTCAGTGGCTGGATGAAAGATGCAAGAGTCTGTCTGGATCCCAGAAACTCACTCAGCTTTTATGCACACACTGATTACAAGCAAATAGGTCACAGGTGAGGATGTTACCTTTAGTAGCCATTCAAACCCATTTGTGTCAACTTCTGTGCATGTTATCAGGCCAAAATCACCAGGGTATGTGAACTTTTGATCAGGGTCATGTGGATGTTTTGGGTTGTCATGATTTAAAAAGAGAAAACTCAGTAGTTTAACAATAAATGGCTTCACCCAACCACTAACCATGAGTGGAGAAAAAGTTTTGGTATTAACATTCATATTCTCTGAAAAAAGGCCAAGAGAGCAAAAATTCTGCCGGGGCATGTAAACATTTGAGCACAACTGTATAAATATCTGAAGGGTTGTCACAGTGTAGAGGGATCATCCTTATTCTCATTTCCGCATGGAAATACGAGAAGCAATGGAATGAAATGGAAATGGAGAAGATACAGATTAAACAATATAAAAAACTTTTTGACAGTGAGGGTGATCGATGAGTGGAACAGGCTGCCACGAGAGGTGTCGAGTTCTCCTTCAATGGAAGTCTTCCAACAGAGGCTGGACAGACATCTGTCTGAGATGGTTTAGTGAATTCTGCATTAAGCAGGGGGTTGGACACGATGACCCCGGAGGTCCCCTCCAACGCTAACATTCTATGATTCTATGTGACGAGGACAAGACAGGTGGCAGTGAGTAGCGGAGTGTGAATATAAAGATATTTTTTGCTTTTTACATATTACATTTATTACTAACTCTAACATTCTATGATTCTATGATCAAACTGTGATTGCAGTATGATCAGAGTGTGAGTACTATAATCGGGCTGATTTTCTTGAAGGAGAGAAAAACAGTCGTGTGACCCTAGCCTCAGGCTTCCTATCACGCAAACATTTTTGCTAGTTTCTTTAGCCCTAATAACCTTCAGCATTTTTTTTTAAAAATTCTCTCATTTTTTGATATTTTCAGTGTTTTTTAACTGCAGTGTTCTTGTACGTGTTTTTTTGTTGCATTTTTTAACATTACAAAGTCATCTAATCACATAAGTTGTAATATCAAAACTTTTACCAAAGCATCCACCAAAAAGCTATCAATAAAAACATAAATCTAGTTCAGGCACCATGTTCCCTTTATGATATAGGAGGACATTAGTATCATAAATGACAGTAGATGGTTGACGGGGCCTGGGAGCTTTAAGTTATGCCTACAAAGTGGATATCTGCAATGGGTTAACTGTAGATACGACTTTTTAATTTATGCCGAAGACCATCAGTTTTATGACAATTTTTGCTGGTGATTTATCAAGCCGTAAAATCTAAGTGAGCATTGAAAAATTGGCAATAAAGTGTCAAAAATAATTCTTAAGTATCCTAAAAAGATCTTTGACTTATGCAAATCAGCAGACTACTTTCATTCATCATCTTAATAAAGGTGAAAAGATGAAACACAGCAACTGCCTATCTACTAATCATTCCAATAGCAACAATTGCCATAATAATGCAAATTAATGTTTTAAAGTGCACGGATTCCGTATTGATTATACAAACCTTGAAGTTGACATTGCCTGGTTTACGTCAATCATATTTTAACTTTTTAGCTAGAATGAATTTCATAAAATGGTACATAATATTGATTTGCAGATTATGTTTGTAGAAATGCATCCGGTGACTTCATCTGCCGATCACATTTATTACATTTTATTGTATCTTATATTACATTAGTGTATTTAGTTTTATCAAAGCTGTATTCTTAGTAGTGGAGGAAACTTCTTAAATGTAATATTTAAAGAATTGTCCCATCAAAATCATATCTGTCGTTTCACACAAAACCAGTAGAAAATCATGGTTTTGTTGCCCTAAACCATTAGATGAACAAACCAGTCTAACATATCTAGGGTCTATCCTGATTTTCCAGGTCTGTAGCTTGTCTTTCACTCCTGTTTAGTGGATGGTTCTTCTACAGTATATTAGCATTCTATCAGCACTCTAGGTGCTTGAACATTCTTTCCCCTAAATTTCTTCTTCGTCCCTTCTCAACATGCATTGCACCTATGGTTATCCAATATCTTGCCTGCCTAGTACTCAAAATGTTCCTCTCTGTTATACCTCTATATTTCAGAAAGGCGGGGTAGCAAAGAGAAGACTCTTGTTCGTGGTGATGTCACCAGTTTTTTAGGAAGAAATAAGAGCTTCTTTGCATGCAGTTTTACATACTTCAGATGTATGTCCACCACTGCATTGTGGTAATAACACCACAGACCTGTATTGCTATAAGTAGAACATCTATACTAACTACAAACAAATACTTTATTAGTGTGAAGCTAATTGTGAATAGCTACTCTAGTATACAAACAATATATAGTTATTGACCTTTACTTTCAGCCATCTTTTCTAATATAGTTTATTTGCTTTTGCGCCGTAGTGGACATTTATTTCTATTTTTATCGAGTTCAACGGACCAGCACACAGTTCCATTTTCTCTATCAGTAGCTATGTATCCCTAAATTCCTATCTGCCAGACTTACAGGTGAAGCTAAGAGTTTGATCAGAGTGTGATAATAGTAGGACCCTATTTTCTCGGAGGAGGAGAAGATGAAAAAAAAAATGTCACCATCTTCTCCATTCTATAAGTCTTAGAAAATCGGACTGCACTCAAATGTCATTAAAGATGGGTTGTGGCAAAGAAAGGAGAAACTGTGTGCCTTGAAAGCCCTTGAGTAAACTACAGAGGAAGGATACTGTGTGGAATAATGCTTCACATTAAAAAGGAAACATCCATAACACTTCGTACCCACTATCCTTTGTATATACCCCTTACCAAATTGCCATCAGTAAAGCGTTTATTTTGGAACGGAAGTTTCGCTCATTGAATAGTAAATTGTAAAACATCTGGTCCTGGCCAGCCCACAATACCGACTATATGCAACCTGCACGGAATAATTCCCGTCACAGCACAAGTCCTCGCACCCAGCCAGGACCCCCACTTTCATGTAACTTGCAGGGGCACTGGAGACATGTTCGTCACCAATGGCTACCATCCCATGACATGTTACGGGGGTATAAGTTTATTTAATTTTACTTGATCATTGGTTCACCAGTGAAACAAGTTTCCATAGATTGTATCATCATTACTGGAGCGGGGAAACAGTCTACAGCACCTTGTAATCCCAATTAAGAAAATATTATTTTCAAACTCTGAGAAAGTTATGTAAGTCAGTAGTTGAGCCCCTTGTGCAAATCTGTAATTACATGTATCTATGTCATATACCGACACTGGTGGATTGTGCCTTTCCCTCTATTCTAAGGTTTAAACCGAACAACTTCTAATTTCATACATCGTTTGAAGTCTTTATTTTTCCAATCGCTTTCATATAGCCTTTAATGATATAGTCAGTGGACATTTTACAAAGTCATCTCAGTCGATCTTTTTTTTTTCTAAATGAAAAAAAAAGATTAAAAAGAATTTTCATTTTACCTCTGGAAACTTTTTTTTTTTCTTGCTTGTTATTCAAAGAAATGAATATATTTAGAAGACAGCAAAAGATTTTAATGCATTTAGGAAAGAGAAAAACAACATCGTTCCCATTTGTTTCTTCCGAGGCACTTTTACAAATTACAGAAAAGAGCTAATACATTTCTAAGAACATATAAAACAAAACGCCGGTTTTGAAGTATTATAATAAAACAACTCAGCTCTTTTCATGTACGGTGTCTTTTTTAATGAAGATCTTCTGGCGGCTCTTGAATGTATAACTAGTTTGTATCAGTGAATAAAGCTGTCTGTTCTGATGATTGACACGAGCCCACTTTACAGTGGGATTCTGAAAATTAGTCCACAGAGGTCCATTTTTTTCAGGTATTTTTCAGACTGAGAGCTGCCCTCCAACTATAGTAGAGGCTTCTTCACCTCTCTCATTGGTATTCTTATCTGGCAGGGTTGTCCTGCTTTTTAAAGTAACTCTGAGATTCTTGATAGTATCCCCCCTGACACATTACTTAGCCAAAAGGATTCAAATGAGATTCAAGAAACATGGAATAAAGCACAAAGGGATCGGAAAGTGCACAATTAATAATCATACGGTTAATTCATTTTTAATGCATAGATTTTCTTGGTGTTCCATTTCTCATGTTAATGAAAGAAAAAAAAATCACTGAAATAATTTGCAGATTTGGGAGAGTTTAATAGTAAAAAAAATACTCATTATGTACAAGATCATAAAATTTGTATATATAATATTTTTGTTATGCATTTACTTTTAAAAAATAAATATAGTATGTAAAAAGTATAATATAAAAACATATATTAACAAAAAAAGGCACAACAGAGAGCCATTTTGGAAAACAAAAGGATTTTCATTTATCCAGCGTAGCCCATTCAATGTGACATCGTGGTCCTCTACAACACAGTAAGGAAATGCACATTCATACCTGTAAAATAAATAAAGAAAAAAAGCAATAACATAAGCTCACTGATATAGGAGTTTTTTTGCATGATGGGTGCGGTATAAGGAACCGCCAGTCGGGTTCCTGGGTAAAGATGTGGATACAGTAACCACAAAAAATTAAGGTAAATTAAAACATGACATTTATGTGGAATATTTAAACCAGAGAAAAATTAAAATCATGATGAATGAGAAAAAAGGAGAGAAAGACACCAGGTATAGGTGCCAGAATAAAGAAAACCTGCACTGTTTAGTATGATGGTAAAGCAGTACTAACCAGTGAAGGAATTTGGGTAACCAGACACCACAATCTTCTCGCCCCTCTCTGTTGCGGTATCCCCATAACAGCACCTTTCCAAAATTGTGGGTAAACAACTTAGTTTAAAGCTTATGATGCTCATTCAAGCTCACCTGTGGCAAGTAAAAGATGTGGGTAATATGAAAATCACACCTGAAACAGACATTGTGTGTCTGTGTATGCCACACTAAGCATGTCGAGCAAAAAAAGGAGAAAAATACTGTCTTAGGACTTAAGAGCCAAAATTGTTGAAAAATAGCAACAATCTCAAGGCTACAAGTCCATCTCCAGAGATCTTGATGTCTGGATGGTGAATAAGTAGCCCCAATCAAGTTTCAAAGAAATTCAAGCTGCCCTGCAGGCTCAGGGTGCATTAGTGTCATCGCAAACTACAGTCAGGGCCAGAAATATTTGGACAGTGACACAATTTTCGCGAGTTGGGCTCTGCATGCCACCACATTGGATTTGAAATGAAACCTCTACAACAGAATTCAAGTGCAGATTGTAACGTTTAATTTGAAGGGTTGAACAAAAATATGTGTTAGAAAATGTAGGAATTGTACACATTTCTTTACAAACACTCCACATTTTAGGAGGTCAAAAGTAATTGGACAAATAAACATAACCCAAACAAAATATTTTTATTTTCAATATTTTGTGGCGAATCCTTTGGAGGCAATCACTGCCTTATGTCTGGAACCCATTGACATCACCAAACGCTGGGTTTCCTCCTTCTTAATGCTTTGCCAGGCCTTTACAGCCGCAGCCTTCAGGTCTTGCTTGTTTGTGGGTCTTTCCCTCTTAAGTCTGGATTTCAGCAAGTGAAATGCATGCTCAATTGGGTTAAGATCTGGTGATTGACTTGGCCATTGAAGAATGTTCCACTTTTTTGCACTCATGAACTCCTGTGTAGCTTTGGCTGTATGCTTGGGGTCATTATCCATCTGTACTATGAAGCGCCGTCCAATCAAGTTTGCAGCATTTGGCTGAATCTGGGCTGAAAGTATATCCCGTACACTTCAGAATTCATCCGGCTACTCTTGTCTGCTGTTATGTCATCAATAAACACAAGTGACCCAGTGCCATTGAAAGCCATGCATGCCCATGCCATCACGTTGCCTCCACCATGTTTTACAGAGGATGTGGTGTGCCTTGGATCATGTGCCGTTCCCTTTCTTCTCCAAACTTTTGGCTTCCCATCATTCTGGTACAGGTTGATCTTTGTCTCATCTGTCCATAGAATACTTTTCCAGAACTATGATAAAGATTTGCCCCAAAATGTGTTTAAATATGTAGCAGCAGAAAAATGGGGATATAAAACTTAACATTTAATGAACTTAATGCTAAAAAGGGGACACACAAACAAATACCATCCTCCAACCAAATAGTGAGGATATATGATATAATCCGAGAGTTGAGTCCAATAAGGACAACAAAAAATAGGAGATATATATGTACGTCAGACAATATATAATTAGCTCTGCACCGCAAGAGCAAAATATGACTACCTAAATGCAAGTGTAGGCATCGCTTATTTGTAAGTCATGTGTCCGAAACTTAATCAAACGTATGTGAGACAGCATATATAAAAGGAATGATCTCACCCATTTGAATGGAGATATTCGCTCCAAAATTCATCTCCTAATAAAGTATGCATATGGTCATTTTCAGATTAAACAAGGCCCTTTCCCAACGCGTTTCCTCCTTGCAGGATTCATCAGGGGATATGGCAGCTAGACACATCTATATCAAATGCATTGCTCTCTATTAGGGAGAAAAAAACATACAACTCCTCCTTATATCAATAGATAAGACACTCCCACCACCATTTAAACCAATTAGTGCAAAACAAAAAACGAACCACCAATAAAACGTGATGTGCATGGTTTAAAAATACATGCCTGTTTAATGAGGTCATAATCTTGTTGAAACGCACGCCACACTTAATATAAAGCATATAGCGATCTCACCATTTGCCAAATAGTGATCGCGCGCCGTATACTAATAGCGCATGCGCAGTTAGTCATTTCCGGTATTCCCCTTCATTGGACTTCCGGTCTATTGATACTAACTCACATGCGTCCATTCAGCGATGTAAAAACCGCCGCGCGCATGCGTCATTCAGAATAGTGGCTTCCGGTGTATAAAGTGAACCCATTTCAAGAGGCATTCCAGAACGCACAATTATGCCACGTCCTATAATGGGACGTTAATTGAAATCGCAAATTGCGGCGAAAATTAAACGCAAATGTACGACTTATGTCATGGCACAACAAAAGCGTCATAATACAATAATATTGCGTCCTAGATGGCGCCATTAAATATTCTTGCAAACAGCATCAATTATTGCGGCACAGCACAACGGAAGCGTCATAATGCAATTATATTGCGTCCCAAATGGCGCCATTAAATATTCTTGCAAACAGCATCTCATTTTGCGACTAAAATCGTGCCATTGCTTACTTCAAAACGATGTAATACCAAAATAATAAAAGATGAGTAAACAATTATTTAGTATGAATAGCCTCATTCAACGGAAGACACTTGGCGACATCATCTTAGTGACGTTTGATAGTTTACCAAAATCTGACAATAGCATATAGAAACATAAGGAAGGACAAGCAAGATCATTTTAACCCCTTCTATACTATTATTAATACAGACATGATATAAAAAATCTCCAAACAAAAATAATGGAGATTAATCCTCTCGCACTAAGGGTAAATCCAAGAACAATTAAAGGAGCATCCACCAAAGGTGTCCCATGATACTCCAAACTAAAATATAGATATGGAGAGAGGGAATACCATTCCCTATAAGGAATTTCTTAAATATTGGAGCTTGGGCTGGCTTACCACACTATGGAATGATACCAAAATAATTACATTGCTATATTTGGAAAAGTTGTAAAGGAACTAAATGGAATAATCAAATATAGGAACCAGCATTCATAGATCATGATAAAAAACATTGCTGATTGGAAAGGAAGAAAGGAAAAAGGAAAGCCTGATAGTTCCCTGTCAGGTACCTATTTACATCTGACCCTGCCTAACAGCGGAGGTTGGAGCCCTAAAGTCCTGCGCAAGTGGCCCCCCCGGTCCACGGCGGCTGACCCCAACTAAATCACCCTGCAAAACCCTATACTAGAGAAAGCAGGAATAGGAAAGTTGTTCATTTAAACCATATGGAGAGACAGTTTTTAGTTGCGCAGGACTTTAGGGCTCCAACCTGCGCTGTTAGGCAGGGTCAGATGTAAATAGGTACCTGACAGGGAACTATCAGGCTTTCCTTTTTCCTTTCTTCCTTTCCAATCAGCAATGTTTTTTATCATGATCTATGAATGCTGGTTCCTATATTTGATTATTCCATTTAGTTCCTTTACAACTTTTCCAAATATAGCAATGTAATTATTTTGGTATCATTCCATAGTGTGGTAAGCCAGCCCAAGCTCCAATATTTAAGAAATTCCTTATAGGGAATGGTATTCCCTCTCTCCATATCTATATTTTAGTTTGGAGTATCATGGGACACCTTTGGTGGATGCTCCTTTAATTGTTCTTGGATTTACCCTTAGTGCGAGAGGATTAATCTCCATTATTTTTGTTTGGAGATTTTTTATATCATGTCTGTATTAATAATAGTATAGAAGGGGTTAAAATGATCTTGCTTGTCCTTCCTTATGTTTCTATATGCTATTGTCAGATTTTGGTAAACTATCAAACGTCACTAAGATGATGTCGCCAAGTGTCTTCCGTTGAATGAGGCTATTCATACTAAATAATTGTTTACTCATCTTTTATTATTTTGGTATTACATCGTTTTGAAGTAAGCAATGGCACGATTTTAGTCGCAAAATGAGATGCTGTTTGCAAGAATATTTAATGGCGCCATTTGGGACGCAATATAATTGCATTATGACGCTTCCGTTGTGCTGTGCCGCAATAATTGATGCTGTTTGCAAGAATATTTAATGGCGCCATCTAGGACGCAATATTATTGTATTATGACGCTTTTGTTGTGCCATGACATAAGTCGTACATTTGCGTTTAATTTTCGCCGCAATTTGCGATTTCAATTAACGTCCCATTATAGGACGTGGCATAATTGTGCGTTCTGGAATGCCTCTTGAAATGGGTTCACTTTATACACCGGAAGCCACTATTCTGAATGACGCATGCGCGCGGCGGTTTTTACATCGCTGAATGGACGCATGTGAGTTAGTATCAATAGACCGGAAGTCCAATGAAGGGGAATACCGGAAATGACTAACTGCGCATGCGCTATTAGTATACGGCGCGCGATCACTATTTGGCAAATGGTGAGATCGCTATATGCTTTATGTTAAGTGTGGCGTGCGTTTCAACAAGATTATGACCTCATTAAACAGGCATGTATTTTTAAACCATGCACATCACGTTTTATTGGTGGTTCGTTTTTTGTTTTGCACTAATTGGTTTAAATGGTGGTGGGAGTGTCTTATCTATTGATATAAGGAGGAGTTGTATGTTTTTTTCTCCCTAATAGAGAGCAATGCATTTGATATAGATGTGTCTAGCTGCCATATCCCCTGATGAATCCTGCAAGGAGGAAACGCGTTGGGAAAGGGCCTTGTTTAATCTGAAAATGACCATATGCATACTTTATTAGGAGATGAATTTTGGAGCGAATATCTCCATTCAAATGGGTGAGATCATTCCTTTTATATATGCTGTCTCACATACGTTTGATTAAGTTTCGGACACATGACTTACAAATAAGCGATGCCTACACTTGCATTTAGGTAGTCATATTTTGCTCTTGCGGTGCAGAGCTAATTATATATTGTCTGACGTACATATATATCTCCTATTTTTTGTTGTCCTTATTGGACTCAACTCTCGGATTATATCATATATCCTCACTATTTGGTTGGAGGATGGTATTTGTTTGTGTGTCCCCTTTTTAGCATTAAGTTCATTAAATGTTAAGTTTTATATCCCCATTTTTCTGCTGCTACATATTTAAACACATTTTGGGGCAAATCTTTATCATACTGCTTTATAGTCAATTAATTTGGCTGAAAAAGAAACGATGCATATATATTTTACAAACTACTTACAGATTACAGCCAGAATACGAAGCAAAAACTGTGCAGACAGTGGGCAGATTCACTATTGTGGCTCAAATAATTTTAGCTATATTTGTTACAAATTACAAATTACATTAAAAAGAAGAGAAGTTGGCTCCCTGTTAACCACTTTGTAAAAGAGTCTAGAAACTGTAAGATGCTCCAGGTTTATTACCAGCATTTGTCAGTTTTTAGGTGCAAGGCACGTCTGATCTAAAGTATACCGTCAAAAAAATGGTATATAGGGAAAACTGAGTGTAGGTGACTGATTTGTTTGATTTGGTTACTTCTATGTACTTTTAAGACTTGTGTGAAAATCTAATTAAGGTTTACGTCAAATGTATGCATAAATACAGAAAATTCTCGCTATTGATTTTACACCTGTTTATGGTATCCAGTTTACCTTACCTGATGGAAGAGGGTTGGTTCAAGAACCTCCATTCTCCTACCTAAAAGTTTTATCTAAAACCCCTTTAAGAAATCTTTTTGTACCTGCTAGTTATTTTATAAGCAGTTTTTATGAAAAAGCATAAAAGTCATCTACCATGACAAGGTATACTCATTCAGCATGGTTCCTATCTATAATTTATCATCTCGTTACATGCTAGCAGGCCACAATATAGACAGGGGTGGAAAAGGACCTGTACTAAGCATCTGCCCATGGAATGATGAGGAGATAAGGTGCACAACACAAGGGGTCAGCCATACCCCCGAATGTACTACACTTGAGTACTATGAGTTTGAAAAGAACTACATAGTGCTCCACCAAGACAATGACCCAAAACATATGTTGAGATTGGCGAAGAAATGGTTTAATGACAATGAAGTAGAGGTGCTGGATTGGCCCCCACAGTCCCTAGATCTCAGCCCAATCAAACACGTATGGGCAGAGTTGAAGAGAAAGCTGTATACATGCCCAAGTGAGTCAACCAGCATGCACCAACTTTGGGAGCGTGTTGAAGAGACCTGGATCAGATTTCAGTTGATACATGCTTGAATCTGATCGAGAGTATGCCCAGAAGGATTTAGGCAGTGTTGAAAGCCAGCCGTGGATTAACAAAATAATAAAAATAAAAATTAGATTTTTAGGAGCAAAACCGTAACAATGCAGTGACATGACAAAAATCTGCATAACTAACTAACTGGACGATGGGCTGTGGAGACAGAAAGGACAAGTGCGAGGTGAAAAGTCAAATTTTAAGTGAATTTGAACATTATGAGATTCAATTCACAGTTTGAAGAAAAAAGCAAAGAAACGTGCCCAGCATCATTGCCCACATTGCTGAAGGATCAGAAAGTGGCCCAACGTCACTTTGGCTGTGTGGGCCTCCCCACAATGCTCTGTACCTATGAAATTTCCAAGTGTAGCACAGTTTGTCCGGAAGAATCATTTTCCATCTCATGAGTCACTGGGTAAGTCTTTTTCTTCAAAAATTGTTAACATCTTATGGTCAGCAAGGATCTCTCTCTATATCTCCTGTGTAAGTGTAGAAGGGAGATCCGGGCTGTTATGGCTACTGAAGCGTTGGGTCCGGAACTGCTGGGGCTGAAGCTCCTGTTCCTGGAGGGAACAAGATTGCAGCCAGAGCGAGCCAGTAAGAAGAGTGAATGAGGCGTGGCCAGTCAGTGTGAGGAAAAATGGGTTGCGCAGCAACTGAAGTGTTTTTCCACCCAGAACGCTGATGAGATGCAGACCGCAACCGCTGTGAGGGGATCGACAGACCGTGGCGTGAGGAGAAAGGGCGGCATAGTGCGGGACTCACTGAAACCGACAGGTGCGCAGGGGAGCGTGCGATTGATGGAGCATCACAGTATGGACATCTGGGTGTCGGCTGATATCCAGAGAGGCACACACCGGGTAAAGCATTGCAGCGCATCCCTTGAGGTCATGGTGGCTGCTCAAGGAGACTCGCGCCAAGAGTAATCTTGTGGAGAGCTCTACTCTCTTACTCCACAGAGATATGGACTAGGGGCTCAGTAGGCAAAACCGGAGACCGCCCGCTGCCACCAGAAAAAAGATCTTGTGCTAGGAGAGGATGCCAGCAGACTTTAGATCAAACTCAGCTGGCATTCTGCTACCCACAGGGCTTTCAGAGAGTGACAGGCTGCGGAGTCACGATAAGTGAAACCTTCAACAAGGGACTGTTTTAACCGACTTTTATTTAGTTTTACCCTTTGTACTCTTTGTTTACCCTGTTGTTTCCCTGTGAGGAATTTTCCCACTGTTACATAATTAAATATAGTTGATCCCTGCTCTGCAGCATTTGTATTACTGCATCCCATTACATAAGCTCCAATGGTCAGTGTTTTGTTTCCTTTTCTCTCTCCTATCCCCTATTTTCTGAGCAATTACAAACTTTCCAGTATTGAGATGTGCTCAAACTTATTATTCGCCGCAAATCTAATTTTTTGGGAAAATTTGTCAAAGTCAATGAAATTGAATTTCAAAGGATCGGCTGATCTCTAGTGAGAGTATTTTTTTTTACGCATTATACTTTGAAAGACCCCAAAGTATAATAAGGAACATTGAATTTGTGGCAAATAAAGAAATGTTCTTGTAAAATCTGTGCAATTTGGCAAATTTGAATCTCGGCAGATTCGATCATCTCTACTAGGTACCATTGTTCTCTTCATTATTTTAGTTGCTTTTCTCTAGACCCTGTCCAACTTTTATAGTCCTCTTCATTTTATATATTTTCAATCAAAACTGCAAGAATATTCCATTTATGGATGGGCTATTGATTTACAGAATATATTGAAAAACAATGTCTGTACATCGTGTGCCCTAGTCATGGATCTCAGGATCTTAGTTGCCTTGACAGCAGCTGCCTAACAATGACTGCTACAGTTCAGTTTATCCCATAGCCCTTCTCTTTCTTTATTAAATATTAATATGTGTTATGCACCTTTCCAACCATATTTTTTTAATAAAAAAAAATATTAAGGGGGTTGCCTGCTTTAATGCTTTTTTAACCCATTGTTTTTCTCTGCATAAAATAACAAATCCAGCTGTACTTACCATTGACATTCCTCTATTTTGCTGCTACCAGTCTTTTTATCAGTGCAACAGTGATACAGATGTGGATATAGCACCAGACCACTGAGCCCCACGATTGGCTGCAGCAATCACATGATGTGGACATAATATCACTGCTGCAATCAAGTCAACAAATACCGAACGTAAAGATGGAGAGTAAGCAATGAAGTAGCCAAATATAAGTACAGTTGCACTAATTATTTTGATGCATACAAAAGCAATGGAAGAAAAAATAATTAATCAACCAGCTACTATATAAAATGTGACTAAAAATCTCCTATTTCTTTGTGAGTGCAGCTCCTATGCAGATCGTTGTGCATCAAGATGAAAAGTGATGCACTTTCTCAACTTACGTTCTTGTGACCCTTACCTGCTTTTTCATAACCTTCAGCTCAATGCTTTATAGGTGTTACACATCTATCTCAGATCAAGGCTTTGCTCCTCTCTCCCAAGTACACTGAACTCTGTTCTGTTCCACGTCTTGCTTTCTAGGTGGCCTGGCGTGCTCCTATGTGAGCGTCTGCCTGGATCTATATAAGGCTCACCAAAAAACAAACCTGTGTCTTGATATTAAGACTTTTAGTGTTCCTGAGACCTGTCTGCCTGCATCTTTCAGTTTCTCTGCTATCTGCTTCCCGGTCTCCTGTCTGCATGCGGCCTCCATTAACTCTACTACCTGCTTCCCAGTCTCCTGTCTTCCTGCGGCTTCCAGTGCTTCTACTAGCCATTTTCCACATGACTCACCTGCTTGCTATACGACACACTTGGCCCGTGTACCCAACCAGACTTTGAGCTTAGAGGATGCCCCCCACCAGGTAAGCCAAAACAATAGACATGTCTTCAGTAGTGTTGAGCGATACTTTCCGATATCCAAAAGTATCGGTATCGTAATGGTATCGCCGATATCCAAAAAATATCGGCGATACCGATACCGGAAATCCAATGTAATTCTATGGGACAGAAATATCGTAACTAAAAAAACCTCTTTCTTTCCTTGTGAACACTAAATAAACACACATAGAATACATATATATATATATATATATATATATATATATATATACATGTCATTGTGACATATATATATACATATATTTATAGTTTATACACTTCTACATAGTAAAATAGCCTCTGATTCAATTGCCGGGTAAAGCCGGCTTTTGTGAAAAGACAGAAGCACCCGACATGAAATGACACTTGGTGTACATAGAGTTAACCATGTCTTTTCATGTAGTTTGATATCTGATTTGCACTAACAATTACATCAGTCTATGTGTGCAAAATTTCACACCTGTAGGGGTTAATTAAAGGTGTAAATTCGTTGTAAAAAAAACGGACTTTTTTGCTATGAATTTACACCTTTAATTAACCCCTACAGGTGTGAAATGTTGCACACAGCCACTCATGTAATTGTTAGTGAAAACAATAGATCAAACAACTTGAAATGACATGGTTAACTCTATGTAAACCAAGTGTCATTTCATGTCGGGTCCTGCATTTTCACAAAAGCCGGCAATTGAATTAGCGGCTATTATACTATGTAGAAGTGTATGAACTATAAATATAAAATATATATATGTGTCACAAATTCAATGACATGTATATATATATATATATATATATATGAGGTGTAAAATTGTTGAAAAAAAATGCATGGGCTCCCGCCCTATTTTCGCAACCAGACAAAGCCAGCGAGTGGGGCAGATAATAATAGCCCAAAAAGGGACCATTATTTTTGGCCCCCCCCTGGCTACTAACATCTGCCCCCAGACACCCCAGAAAAGACAAATCTATAATTAGATTCGCCCTTTCTGGCACTTTGCCCGTCTATTCCCATTGCCCTGTAGCGGTGGCGAATGGGTTAATATGGGGTTAAAGCCACCTTGCTATTGAAAGGTGACCTTAAGCCAGGTTAATAATTGAGAGCTGTCAATTAGACAACTATCAATTATTAATCCTATTGCATGAAATAAAAATAAAACACACACACTTTAATTAAAAATCATTTTAATGAAATAAAGACACATGTTTTTGACCATCTTTTATTTTACTGCAAAAACCATTTCCTGTAATAAAAATAAAATAAAAAAGCAAAATTATTCTTACCTATCCCATGCACAGTCAGGTCCCACGGTGTAATCCTTCAGAAAGGGTTAATGTTTACTGCAGGGACCGCAGCTAATGCTGCAGCCTTACAGTAAACCCCCAAATGAATGAGCTCTTCTCCTGGCTGACAGGAGAGGAAATGGAAAGCTTAATTGATTGCTTTCCACTTTCACTTCAGGTCAGCCAGGGACACAATCAGTGACGTCAGAGGAAACTGATTAACAAAAATAGGGGTTCCCTTCGAAAAAAAAATGGCGTGGGGTCCCCCCTATTTTTGTTAACCAGCCTGATGAAGCAGACTGCTGAGCAGTGGCGTACCGTGAATGAAGCAGACCATGCAGCTGCTATGAGGCCAAGACAGGTGAGGGGGCCCGCGACGGTCGGGTAGCTGTGCTGACACAGTACTACCAGGGGGTCGGCGGGGGAGGAGGAGCGCAGCTCTTCTATATACTCACCCCTCCTGGTGCGGTCTCTGCAGCCCCTGCTCTTCTCCCACGGTCTCCGATGCCTGTGTTCAGCGGTCAGGTGGTACCGCTCATTACAGTCATGAATATGCACATATTCATGACTTTAATGAGCGGTCCTGCGTGACAGCTGAACACTGGCGGCGGAGACCGCGGGAGAAGAGCAAGGGCTGCAGAGACCGCGCCGGTGGAAGGGTGAGTATAAGGGATATTTACCTGTCCCGTTCCACCGTTGCTCGCGTCTTTTTGCTGCAATGTTCAGGTCAGAGGGCGCGATGACGTCGTTAGTGCGCGCCGCGCCCTCTGCCTGATCATTCACTGCTGGAGGACCCCGAAGACAGCGGCGCTCAGCAGTGGAGAGAGGACAGGTAAATATCTCAGGTGCCGGGGCCCTGAGCGAGGGGTGACATCGGCACCTGGTGTCACCCCCTGCTCAGGACACGGGCACCTGGCCCCCAGCGACGAGAGCTGAGTATGTCTTTTTTTTTTTGGTTGCAGCAGCTGCGGCAGCATAAGGGCCTATACTATAGAGCATCTATGGGGGCACAATCTATGGGGGCATGATCTATGGAGCAACTATGGGGGCACAATCTATGGGGGCATAATACATTTTTTTGTTTAATGTGTCCCCTCACTGTGCTGGCACTTTACATTTACAATGGCTCTGGGTTTTTTTTTTTTGGGGGGGGCCCATTCAGACTTTTGCTATGGGGCCCCATGATTTCTATGTACGCCCCTGCTGCTGAGGCATGGTATTTAAGGCTGTTAAGGAGCCAATATCCATGGACCTTGCCAGCAGCGTCGGACTGGAGTACCTTGGGCCCACCAGAGAAAAATTATTCTTGGGGCCCACCATCATACTTCCCAACCTTTGAAGAAGGGAAAGAGGGACAAAGGCTGTGGCACGCTGTGCCTGCTGCAGCAAATTTTAGGCCATGCCACGTTGCACCACAGACTGTCCAGGAGTTGGTGGATGCTTTAGTCCAGGTGTGGGAGGAGATCCCTCAGGAGACCATCCGTCGCGCTCATCAGGAGCATGCCCAGAAGTTGTAGGGAGGTCATACAGCATACCTCCCAAATTTTGAAGACAGGAAAGAGGGTTAAAGGCTGCGGCTCGCATAGCGCGCCTCTGCAAATTTTAAGCCACGCCCCGACCACACCCATTTCACAGCTAAACACACCCATATCCTCGCCCCAACCGTACCCATGCCGATACAGCTGACCCTCCGATGACTGTTGGGGGGCCCACTGCTGGCACCGGGCCCCCCCACCGCCTGTTCAGGCCCCATAGCTTCCGGGCGGCAGAGCAGGGAGAGCGATTCTCCCTGCTCTGCCGCAGAATGTAACTGTATCGGCGTGCTGTGCACGCCGATACAGTTACTGTAGCGTAGCTCCGGGTGGGCCCCCTCAGAGCGCGGGGCCCGGGGCCACCGCCCCTCTGCCCCGCGACCTATCCTTTCAAATCAGGGCCCACCACGCAGGAGCTGGGGCCCAACAGAGGTTTCTCCGGTGTCCCGGTGGCACAGTCCGACCCTGCTTGCCAGCCTGATAATACCAGGCCACAGCAGTCTGCTTATCTTTGCTGGTTAACAAAAATAGGGGATCCCGTTGAAAAAAATTGGCGTGGGGTCCCCCCTATTTTTGTTAACCAGCCAGATGAAGCAGACTGCTGAGGCCTGGTTTTTCAGGCTGTTAAGGAGCCAAGATCCATGGACCTTGCCAGCCTGATAATACCAGGCCACAGCAGTCTGCATATCTTGGCTGGTTAACAAAAATAGGGGATCCCCTCGAAAAAAATTGGCGTGGGGTCCCCCCTATTTTTGTTAACCAGCCAGATGAAGCAGACTGCTGAGGCCTGGTTTTTCAGGCTGGTAAGGATCCAATATCCATGGACCTTGCCAGCCTGATAATACCAGGCCACAGCAGTCTGCTTAGCTTGGCTGGTTAACAAAAATAGGGGATCCCCTCGAAAAAAAAAAGGCGTAGGGGTCCCCCTATTTTTGTTAACCAGCCAAGTAAAATGCAGACTGCTGCGGCCTGGTATTAAAAGACTGTCAAGGCCCATGGATTTTGGCCCTCAACAGCCTGATAATACCAGGCTACAGCAGCCCCACATTTGGCGCATCAAAAGATGTGCCAATTGTGGCACTTTACCCGGCTCTTCCCACTTGCCCTGTAGCGGTGGCAAGTGGGGTAATAAGGGGTTAATGTAATCGTTGATTGCACGGTGACAATAAGCCCGGTTAATAATGGAGAGGCGTCAATAAGACACCGATCCATTATTAATCCCAAAGTTTTTAAATGTTTAAAAAAAAGACACAGCCAGAAAAAAGTGTTTTAATGTAATAAAAGAGACAACACAGTTTTCATTAATTTTATTATACACTCATTCCTGAGACGCCATCGATCTCCTGTAAAAAAAGAAAAAAAACAAACCAACAGTATACCACCTGTCCGACGCAGTCCATAGTAACGAGTGTCCCACGACGATCCAGCTCTGCTACATCGGAATGCCAGGCAGAGCCTGACATCCCGGCGCAGCACAGCTGATTACCTGCTTTCCCGGCGGTGACGTCATAGGACTGCTTTACGGCCGCGATTACCCGGCAGTCACTGCAGTTATCGCGAGAAACTGCATGTGACCGCCAGGGAGAAGAGGATGGCGGCCATCAAGCAGTCCAGGACGTGACCGCCGGAGATCTTCTGCCGGGTAAGTGCCGCTGACTCCTGACAGACCCGACAGACGGACACTGACAGTGACATTACGATTCCGGTATCCGATATGACGAAAATATCGGAACTCGGAATCGGAATTCCGATACAGCCAATATCGGCCGATACCCGATATTTGCAGTATCGGAATGCTCAACCCTAGTCTTCAGAAGTCAAGATGATTCACACACAACATTCCCTTTCAGATTTTTGAACTTTATTTTCTGACAAAAACCATAACTTGCACAAACATGCCAGTATCTGTCACAGGCTAAAGAACTGAGAAACCAGTGGAGTATTAAAATGCATAAAGCACTCACTGAACCCTGAACTTGTAGCTTCAAGCGAACAATGCAAGTCTTAGAAATAAAGTAAGCAATGAAGAAATTGTCCAACAACATGGTGCAAATAAAATGTCTTCAGGTAAACAAACGCATCTAATAATAATTATGTTTTTCAACGCTGCACATATCCTTTAGGTTGCAATTTTTCTATTCAATTTTCTCCACTTCATTATTTACATAGATCAAAAAAATAGATCATTACATATTATCAGTTTCTGCGTTAATAGTCCTACATTTTTTAGGATTTTGTTTCAAGTATGTAAAATTGATAATAATAAAGTGGTCACCTGGAGCTTCTATCATAAATAACAATGGCAGCACAGTAAACGCATATGTCCACCAACGTGGATAGCCAATATAAATATTTCTAAAATATGGTGCATATGGAATTTATAAAAGTTTCTAATCAGTCCCCACCTTGGCTGTACTTATCCTTCTAATGGGCTGTATAATCCACTCAGTTTGGATGAAACAGGATAATCGTGATGTAGCAGATTGTAGTAGAGAAGAAAAGTTTGTCCTGGCCAGAGGCGCGTATAACAAGAACTACTTCTAGTTTAAGCTTCCTTCCAAAATACCGTTCAATGGAAAAAGGCATAGACAAAATCGATCGTATGCATTACAGAACAAACGTTTTTCTCAGCACTGAGTAACATGTTCCCGGTATTAGGGAGGAAACTTTGAACTAGATGTTATATGTGAGCCTCCGGCCAAGAAGGGCTTTACCTCTCATCCTCCAGCAAGTCAAAAAGTCAAATGGGAGTAGCCTTTCCTTAATGTACTTCATTGACTACAATCTGCTACATTCACATCATCCTGCATCCAAACCAAGTGGATTAACCATTTTTTTCCCTCTTGATTCTTCTTTGGATATATCTTCTTACTTGTTTAATTGAACAAGTTTTAGATCACTCTGTTATGTTTTATTATTCACCTTATTGACTATAACTATTATCCCCTTCCCAAAAAATGTTAAAAAATCCCACAAATAAAAAGAAATTGTGATCAAACCAAGTGGACTATACACACAAGGTGGGTACTGATTAAAAACATATTTTAAAAATACCACATGTATCAATATGTTATAAATATTTAAATATGGACAGTTTACAATGTCATTAATAATTTTATAATGTTTTGTGTATACATGAGGAATACTGCTACTTTCATCCTGCATTTATCCTCAGTCTTCCATAAGTAGATTTCATTTAATTCTTAGTTGCCTATAAATGCAGCTCTATTTGGAAAACACTAGCGGTCGTGATGTCTCTCATACAGAACACACATAAATCCTGCTACCCTTTCCTTTTCATACTTGTACATACTATGAAGGACACCATATGGCAGTAACGAACAGTGTTGCTGTGAATCCAGAACTGGGGTGGGATAGGACACTCAATAGACGCAGCAGCATCTCTGACAGTCTACCTGTTTGTAAATGCTCCCTCCTCCTCCTGAATTTCTCTCTATTCATTTCTATGGGCAGCAGTTTGAACAGATGAAAATATGTCTCATCTCTTTCCCATGAGTAATTTTTAGCAGTAAATCAATAATGGATGATCATAGGAGAAGTGGCTAATAAGTGGAAACAGAGGCATTTTTAAGTAATAAGGCATGCTATAAAGTTCATTACCTAAGCTTGAACTATTAAATTGACGATGATTCTTTAAAGGAAGATGTCCAATATGTTAACGTAATTGACCTATCTAAAGGATAGGTCATCAATATCAGATTGGTGGGTGCACGGCAACTATTAAAAATAAACTCGGCACTCAACTTAACGTAAATGGTGAAAATTTAATGTAGTCCACGGTAGTAAAGAAACGTTTCGGTCTTAACAATCAGACCTTCATCAGTCACATAATGTACCGGGATAGGGCCCTAATGACCAGAGACGGTAAGTAATGGTGAGGTCAGGTAACTTGTAAGCAGTAACCCTATACAGGGGTGAGGATTTGAGACCTGAATGAAGTTGTAAGTTCCGGTCACAGAAAGAGGCAGCTGTGGGTAGGACGCAGCATCAACCGCAAGTCCATGTGTGCTGCCCTATCCCGGTACATTATGTGACTGATGAAGGTCTGATTGTTAAGACCGAAACGTTTCTTTACTACTGTGGACTACATTAAATTTTCACCATTTACGTTAAGTTGAGTGCCGAGTTTATTTTTAATAATTCTCACGGTGTTGGAACCTACTCTGGCACCAATTACGGCTGTGCACACGCTTATCTTTTCATACGGTGCACGGCAACTGACACCTCCACCTTTCAGCTGTTTGCTGTCCAGTACCAGTATTCTGAGCCTGACAACATGTCTCCATACACGGTAAACAGGCCATTGCCAAGAATTAAACTCCTATTGAAATGAATATATCATCAAGTAGTGGTCAAGTATCTCCTTCATGGGACCCTCTTGTGCAGTAACCAGAATGGAACAGTTGCTGCACATACAAGGTTTTCTCCATTCATTTGTATAGGAGTTATTCAAATTTTTGAGCAAGTACCGCCTAATGATATGTAACAATTGCCTTAGATGGGACAACCCCTTTAATCCTGTATTTGTTTTGCGGTTTATGCCTGAAACTTGTCCACTTTGCATACTAATACACAGACATTTAAAAAAAAGAAAACATTTCATAAGATTTCTCTAAAGAATATTCTGTAATTGCCTTATCTTGTAAAATAAACAAATATACACGTGACATTAATGGTAAAAAAAATGTGTTCAATTAGATTCACAAGGACGTAATTAACCAAAACAAAATATTACAATATTCTAATACTTTGTCCAAAGAACATTTTTTTTAATTATGGTGGAGCGTCTTCATCTGGAATCCCTAAGTGTTCACATCCCACCTGAACTTTCTGTACCTTTGGTTAAGTACAGACAGAAGCCGTAGGTCCCTCAGTGACTACAACTCCAAACCGCACACGACATTCTCTGTTCTTTCCCTATTAAAATTTTACAGGTCAAAAATCCAAAACCTACTTAAGAAAAATTGTTCCTATTCATCACAAATGACAAGACAGAACAGGTTAATCTATGTAATAATGGTGTGGTAATTATAAACCTTTGTAGTTGATAAAGTGTGACTGTTAATCAATGCTTGGCTAATTAATCAATAATTTAATCATTAGACCTTTAAACGAGCATTTCCTCTAATTCCCTGATCATATAGCTGTAAGATGTTGCTGTTATGTTTCAATAATAAAGGAAAATTTGGATTCAATTTGAAGTTATTTAAACCTGTTATTTGATATGGTACAGATTACTGAATATGTCAGTTTGTGTATTTATTATTTTTTACTTTTCCTGTAATATTTAAAAACTTTATAAAGGGAATTTAAAAAAGTATTTAGAAAGTATATTACATCTTTGTGCAAATTTGAGAAGCTTTTCGTCAAGTTTCGATTGAACAGAGTACATTCACTTTTACTATTTAGTTCATTTCTATGCAACTTTGTGACCTATGGTGAAGAAATGGAAGAACAGGGATAAAGTGTGGTAGATGATATTTTTGAGATGACAGAAAGATCGATAGATAGATAGTAGATAAATAGATAGATAAAAAAGTAGAGAAAGGGGTCAACACAATACCAAATTCCATGCAATGAAAACTTATGCATTTCCTTGACCATGTGAATAGGTGGTTGAAAGAGGTATATGTAAAAATTTAGCTTTATTGTCTAAGCGTTTCAGAGTCCACTGATTACTTCCTTAGGATAACTATACATAACAAGTAACATGTATGGTTGTCCTGAGGAAGGAGTCAGAGGATTCTGAAATGCATAGACTATAAACTTACATTTTTACCTTACCTGACTCCAGAGAGCACAGAACAACTTTTATTCCCGACACTTAATGATGACTTGTTCACATAAGCCAACAAATGCAGAAGTTTTTTTTGCATGAAACCTCAAACTGAATGCATCCCACCATTACCTTTTTTATTCACCATAGATATGTGGATTGCAACCTGTAAGCTGGCAATTATTCCTCCACTTAAACCTGCACTTATACCTGCAATTATAACTGCACTTATACCTGCACTTATAACTGGATTTATGAATGCATTTATACCTCGAGTTATGCCTGCACATATGCCTCGAGTGATACCTGCTCATATACCTGCACTTATACCTGCACTTATACCTCGAGTTATGCCTGTACTTATACCTGCACTAATACCCACACTCATACCTGCACTTATACTGCATTTATAAACTGGACTTATACCTGCACTTATAACTGCAATTGTACCTGCACTTGTACCTGCACTGATGCCTGCTCTTAAAACTGCACTTATGCCTGCACTTATAACTGTACTTATGCCTGCACTTATATCTGCATTTATACTTGCACTTATACCTGAAATTGTAAATGCACTTGTAACTGTACTTATGCCTGCACTTATACAGGCAAATTTCAAATTGAATGCATCCCAACCTTACCTTTTTATGCAACATAGATATGTGGGTTGCAACCTGTAAGCTGGCATTTATACCTTTACTTAAACCTGCACTTATACCTGCACTTATAAATGCACTTATACCTCGAGTTATGCCTGCACTTATACTTGCACTAATACCTGCACTCATACCTGCACTTATAACTGCAATTGTACCTGCCTTGTACCTGCACTGATGCCTGCACTTATACCTGCACTTATACCTGCACTTATATCTGTCATTATGCCTGCACTTATAACTGCACTTATACTTGCACTAATACCTGCACTCATACCTGCACTTATAACTGCAATTGTACCTGCCCTTGTACCTGCACTGATGCCTGCACTTATACCTGCACTTATGCCTGCACATATACCTGCACTTATGACTGCACTTATGACTGCAATTGTAACTGCAATTGTAACTGCACTTATAACTGCTGTTATACCTGCACTTGTAAATGCACTTATACCTTCACTTATACCTGCACTTATGCCTGCACATATACCTGCACTTATGACTGCACTTATGACTGCAATTGTAACTGCAATTATACCTGCACTTATAATTGCACTTCTGCAAGGACTTATATCGGCACTTGTAACTACATTTATGTCAGCACTTATACCTGCACTTATGCTTGCACTAATGTCTGCACTTTTTCTGCGCTTATGCTTGCACTTATGACTACACTTATACTGCACTTATGCCTGCAATTATACGGGCACTTATGCATGCACTTATACTGCACTTCTGACTGCACTTATGCCTGCACATAAGCCTGCATTTAAACCTGCACTTATAACATCACTTATGCCTGTACTTCTACCTGCTATTATACCTGCAGTTATGCCTGCACTGATACCTGCACTTATAGCTACACTTAAAGCTGAAAAATATATATAACTCCGGCACACCAAGGAGAAGGTTTTGAAAGTTTATTGAACAAAAAATAAACAGATAGACAATCCAAAAGGAAGTTGTATTCTTAAAGGTGAAGGACTTTTCCAGACAAATTACATATCGACGTTTCGGCTAATTAGCCTTTATCAAGAAAAAATGTCTGTAACTAGGAAACAAAAAGAAACAAAAAAGTTTATACAACCACATTCATGTGGCAACAAATATATATCCCGTCTGGTTTCATATAGAAAAATACAAAGAAGAGACTAAGGAGAAAATGCAATAGATACCATCACCCCTATAGCAGACAATATAGTATTGTATAATAAGCTATCTAATAAGCTATCTCTGCGAAGAAACACACATATATCAAAGGACTAGAACCACTTAAGAATGACTAGCATATCAATTAATCCAGGAGATACATATAGGTCCCTAGAAATAAACATATTTATATAAGCAAAGAATCTACTACAATGAGGCATAGCATAAATAATATAGTCTGCCGAATATAAGCTAATCAGCACAAGGAGAACATACATAAGAGTAGCCGTATTTAAGAAAATATGTATGATAATGAAGAAATAGGGCGCACTAATTAATTTACAAATGAATAGAGAGGTGCATATCGGTAGCAAAATCAACAACTGTATGTAAAAGAAAAGAACTACCGTAATAACGCACACTACTCAAAATAATGTGAAAATAGAAAAGTGATCAATTTTATTGGTTATACACAGAGTGAATTAAAACATAAGTAAAATAAGGGTGACTCTGGTACCCCAAAGACTGCCCGTAACCATGATGAAAAGAATATATATACACAATCCAGAATATATCAAAGATAACAGAACAAGTGGCTAAAAAGCATGTGGTCATGAATCAACAAAAAAATATATATAATAAATGCCAATAATGCATAAATATGAAAAAATACAGTTTGTAATTTAATCCGAACACTGGTTGACCTGAAATGAGAGAACCTGCATGGATAGTGAAAGGTCCCCCTCCTGAAACTGAAAACTAATACAAACCAGGAAAAAATGAAAAGAAGGGCAACCAATGAAGCAGCCACTAGAAATGGAAATTAACCCCAGTAACAAACCTCATGATAAAGGCATGAGAGGAACGGGCAATCAGGGCCAGAGGACACCGAGGTCCCACGCGTTACGCCGCAGCATGTGCGGCTTCCTCAGGGAAACAGACTAGTCCGGACTTTGCCTCCTTCACCGTTAGTGTTCTACACTCGGACTTGTTCTCCGGTTTACTCATAAGGTAATTCAGCGATCGTCCTCCATTCCTATGCTTATGCTTCTATGTGTACCTTATGGTGTCTTCCATTACTTTCAGTGCCATGTTTCTAAAAAAATCTTTTTGGCATGTCCCATTTATTTCAGCATTGATATCTGATCTGCTTGCAGTTGATTATGGACACTATTTAACAGTAATGTATGTTTTTCTTTCTTTTTCTTTTTTCTGTTTCCGTTCTTCATTTTCTTGTTTTTTTCTGGAACACACATTGTTCATTGTATTGTATAGACATCTAATTTAGCAGGCATGTGCCTATTTTCTTAAATACGGCTACTCTTATGTATGTTCTCCTTGTGCTGATTAGCTTATACTCGGCAGACTATATTATTTATGCTATGCCTCATTGTAGTAGATTCTTTGCTTATATAAATATGTTTATTTCTAGGGACCTATATGTATCTCCTGGATTAATTGATATGCTAGTCATTCTTAAGTGGTTCTAGTCCTTTGATATATGTGTGTTTCTTCGCAGAGATAGCTTATTAGATAGCTTATTATACAATACTATATTGTCTGCTATAGGGGTGATGGTATCTATTGCATTTTCTCCTTAGTCTCTTCTTTGTATTTTTCTATATGAAACCAGACGGGATATATATTTGTTGCCACATGAATGTGGTTGTATAAACTTTTTTGTTTCTTTTTGTTTCCTAGTTACAGACATTTTTTCTTGATAAAGGCTAATTAGCCGAAACGTCGATATGTAATTTGTCTGGAAAAGTCCTTCACCTTTAAGAATACAACTTCCTTTTGGATTGTCTATCTGTTTATTTTTTGTTCAATAAACTTTCAAAACCTTCTCCTTGGTGTGCCGGAGTTATATATATTTTTTGATATTATCTTCGTTTTCTCCTGGCACCTAGTATCTTACTTATCAGTGAGCACCCCCTATACGTTTACACTTAAAGCTGCACTTATGTCTGCACCTATACCTGCAATTATAACTGCACTTTTGCCTGCACTGAAACCGTGAGTTATGCCTGCATTTATACCTGCACTAATACATGCACTCATAGCTGCACCTATACCTGCACTTATACTTTCAATTGTACCTGCACTTGGACCTGCACTGATGCCTTTACTTATACCTGCACTTATGCCTGCATTTATACCAGTACTTATGCCTGCACTTTTGACTGCAGATATACTGCACTTATAACTGCATGTATAACTGCACATATACCTGCACTTGTAACTGCACTAATGCCTGCACTTATACCTGCACTTCTAACTGCACTTATGCCTGCACTTAAGCCTGCACTCTTACACCTCGAGTTATGCATGCAATTATGCCTGCACTTACACCTCGAGTTATGCCTGTGCTTATACATGCACTAATACCTGCACTCATATCTGCACTTATAACTGCAATTGTACCCGCACTTGTACCTGCACTGGTGCCTGCACTTATCCTTGCACTGATACCTGCATTTATACCTGAACTTATACCTGCACTTATGCCTGCACTTATAACTGCACTTATGTCTGCACTTATACCTGCACTTAAGTGTGCAATTATACCTGCACTTATGCATGCACTTATACCTGCATTTATACCTGCACTTATGAGTGTAATTATACCTGCACTTATGCATGTAATTATACCTGCACTTATGCCTGCACTTTTGTCTGCACTTATACCTGCACTTATGCGTGCAAATATACCTTCACTTATGCATTCACTTATACCTGCATTTATAACTGCACTTATACCTGCAATTATGCATGCAATTATACCTGCACTTATGCATGCACTTATACCTGCATTTATACAGGCACTTTTACCTGAACTTATAACTGCATTTATACCTGCACTTATAACTGCAATTGTACCCGCACTTGTACCTGTACTGGTGCTTGCACTTATTCTTGCACTGATGCCTGCATTTATACACGAACTTATACCTGCACTTATGGCTGCTCTTCTACCTGCACTTATGCCTGCACGCATGTCTGCACTTATACATGCACCTATACCTCCATTTATGCCTGCATTTATAACTGCACTTATACCTGAACTTTTAACTGCACTTATGCTTGCACTTACTACAGCAGTTATGCCTGCACTTATAACTGTACTTACAACTGCACTTATACTTGCACTTATAACTGCACTAATGTCTGCACTTAAGCCTGCACTTATACCTGCACAAATAACTGCACTTATACCTGCACTTATAACTGCACTTTACCTGCACTTATAAATGCAGTTATACCTGCACTGATTCATGCACTTATAATACACTTATGGCTGCACTTTTAACTGCACTTATGCCTGCTCTTAAACATGCAGTTATTCCTGCAATTATGCCAGCACTTATACCTGCTCTTATATCTGCGCTTATGCCTGCACATATGTGTGCACTTATACTGCACTTCTGACTGCACTTATGCCTGCACTTATACTTGCACTTATAACTGCACTTAAACCTGCACTAATAACTGCACTTATGCCTGCACTTAGGCATGCACTTATATTTCACTTATACCTTCACTTATGCCTGAACTTTAACCTGTGCTTATGCCTGCACTTATAGCTGCACTTTTACCTGCATTTATAAATGCACTTATGCCAGAGCTGATGCATGTACTTATGCCTGTACTTATATCTGCACTTATACCTGCACTCATGCTGCACTTATACCTGCATTTATACCAGCACTTATAACTGCACTTTTACCTGCATTTATAAATGCACTTATGCCTGCACTGATGCATGTACTTATGCCTGTACTTATGCCTGCTCTTAAACCTTCACTTATGCATGCACTTATGCCTGAACTTTAACCTGCGCTTTTGCCTGCACTTATAATTGCACTTTTACCTGCATTTATAAATGCACTTATGCCTGCTCTGATGCATGTACTTATGCCTGTACTTATATCTGCACTTATACCTGCACTCATGCTGCACTTATACCTGCATTTATACCAGCACTTATAACTGCATTTTTACCTGCATTTATAAATGCACTTATGCCTGCACTGATGCATGTACTTATGCCTGTACTTATGCCTGCTCTTAAACCTTCACTTATGCATGCACTCAAACGGCACTTCTGTCTGCACTTAAGCCTGCACTTATACCTGCATTTATAACTGCACATATGCCTGTACTTATGCCTGCTATTATATCTGCACTTATACCTGCACTCGTGCTGCACTTATACTTGCATTTATACCAGCACTTATAACTGCACTTAAACCTGCACTTATATCTGCACTTATACCTGCAATTATAACTGCACTTTTGCCTGCACTGGCACCATGAATTATGCCTACACTTATACCTGCTCTAATACTTGCACTCATAGCTGCACCTGTTGTGAATAGGCTGGAAATGAGTTCTGAGCAGAAGCTCCCTCTGGTGGTTACAAACGGTACTGGACTGTCCAGTGAAGATTGTGAGGATTGGGAATCAGGTGTTACTGACTGGTCTTATATAAGGGAGTCGCCTTCCCATCAGGGTTGCCGGTGATCAATTGTTCTGGTCTCAATCCTTGATTCCTGTTTCCTTGGTAGCCTGCTGTGTCATGTCTGAATCTCCTGCTAACAGATAAGACATTTTCTTCTTTTTGTTTTTGTGCTTGATTTTTGCATTTTGTCCTGCACTTCTGTGGGGCCTTCAGGGTCCCTTCTGGGGGCTTTTGCCCTCTCAGTTCAGTTCAGCCACTGATGTTTGTACATTTGCTTTTTCCAGTTTTTTCAGTGGCTGCTGTTTTGTTTTTGGTTACACCAGAGAACTAATTTAGGTGGTAGAGGTCGTGTGATCTCAGGTGTTTTTGAAATTAGTAGAGTTGGTGCTTTTTCAGGGTTTTTTGGGATTGCAGTAAGTGCCCTTCCTATCCTTTTCTATTTAGTAAGTTTGGGCCCCAACTTTGCTCATACTATTTTCTGTCTGTGTCAGTATTTCTTCTTGTCTAACCGCCATTACATGTTTGGGGGCTTTCTATGTTCTTTGGGGATCTGCTCCGGGGCAGATAGCTTTCCTCTTTCTATCATTAGGTGTAGTTAGTTTCTCAGGCTGTGACGAGGCGTCTAGGACCAACGTAGGAACGCTCCACGGCTGCCTCTAGTTGTGGTGGTTAGTCAGGGTACTGCAATCTCATAGTTTCCAACTGCTCTGGTGTATTTCCGTTTTTTGCCTGCTCTCCTCAGCTACCAAATCATAACAGTATCACCGGCCATAACTGAAAATTATATGGTACTCACAGAAGGGAAAAATATTGTGGAAAGAAAAAAGTTGTCAGAGTTGTCAGAGATTTTTTTTTTTCTGTTTGTTGCATTTTTTTTTCCCTCTGTATCTCTGGGTGCTGAGGAGGATTTTTTTTCTCTCTCAATGGAGTTTGCACAGTTGTCTGGCCGTGTGGATCAGCTTGCCACTGAAGTTTGGAGTATTGCTACCTATTGTTAGGGTTCGATTTCCCGCTGCTGCACAAGGGGAGTCTCGAACCCGTCCCGCTGCGGTCTCCCATTCATCTCCGGCCGCAGTGGAGCCTGCTCAGCAGAGACGTCAGTCCAGGCGTCTCGCCCACTCCTCTACTGTGCAGTGACTTGCTGCTGCCTTTCCTGGATCTGCTATTATAGCCAGTGCTGGAGCAGTCGTCTTTGAGACAAAGTCCTGCGTTTTCCCATCTGAGCATGCCCAGAGTGAGATCTCTCATTGGAGATCAGGGGTCACATGTTCAGGTGCTGCAGCGGCTCCTATTGGTCCGCCAGGAAGGTCATGTAGCTACGTTTGTTTGTAACCGCTTCTCATTCGTCCTTGTTCCTGGAAGGTCCTGTAGCTGTTGCTATAAAAGGGTAGCATGGCTGGGCCGCCATGCGCTAATATCAATCATTGTATGCTATGCGCCAGTGTGGTCATGTGTATGTGTGGATAGGGACCCGGCTGAAATAAGCCACTAGAATACCGACTTAATCGGTGAGGAGTTTGGTATGGTAGCTGGTCAGGGTCGGTGTCCTAGATGCCCTAGATTACCGGCATAACCGGTGAGGAGTTTTGATTGCCGTATTCAGGGTCTGGCGTTCAGACGCCATAGATTACGGGTTACTCCCGCGAGGACATTAGCACATGATCACGCTTTATGTACGCTTAGCACTTAACTGTGTACCTGAGAGCCTGACAGGACACAGTGCTTTTTCTCAGCGGCCCTGTGACGTAACAGGGTTCGCTTTCTACGCTAGACAGCGCCCTAGCGTGTTTTCTTTGCGACTCAGTTGTGTCTAGTGAGTGCGCACACATCGCCATATAGCGCTGCGGCTCTCTTTCTTGCGGCTCTGTGGATTAACAGAGTTCGCACTTATTGCCACAGCGCATTACGGCGTTTATGTTAGCGACTCAGCGGGATAACAGAGTTTGCTTCTCGCGCCATTTTTACTAGCAGCAGGCTCCGCTTGCACGGTGGACCCGGGCTGCGAACGCACCTCTCTACATTATATATTTGGTGCGTTCCGCAGACCCTTAACATAATATTAGTGCCAGGGTCTGACTAGTAAAATGGCAGATGAACAGCGTCTATCGCAGTACATCCAGCAGCTGGAGGGTAGGTTGGCGGCTCTTGAGCGCACAACCTCAGCTGTGGATGTTACCGCAGTCGCTGTTCAGGCTGCTAGCGTGGCTGCAGCCAGTTTGTCTTCTGCCACCTCTGCCCTACATTATCCCACCTCCCGCTTCCTGACAAGTTTGCCGGTGATAGCAAGCAATGTCGGGGATTCGTGAGTCAGTGCTCTATACAGCTCGAGCTTCTGGCTGCACGTTTTCCCACGGATCGGGCACAAGTGGGTTTTGTACTTTCTCTACTCTTGGGCAGAGCGTTGGAGTGGGCAACGCCGCTGTGGGAGCGCGACGATCGTGTGGTGCGCAGTGCTCCTCGTTTCTTGGAGGCTCTTAAAAAGGTCTTTTTAGGACCTCAGGTCACCCACGATACGGCGCTACAACTGCTGGCATTGGCACAGAGTTCGTCTTTGGTCAGTCTGTTTTCCGTCCAGTTTTGGACTCTAGCTTCTGAGCTAGATTGGTCTGATAAAGTTCTTATTCCAATCTACTGGCGAGGACTGGCTGACCATGTTAAAGACGCTTTGGCTACCAGGGAGATTCCCGCCACACTGGAGAAGCTTATCTCCATATCTACCCGCATTGACCTCCGTTTTCACGAGCGGAGGTTGGAGCGGGCCCAGTGTAGGCAGAGGTTTCGGTTGGCTCCCACCTTTGCCAAACCTCTCGAATTTCCCGATCTGGCGTCCGAACCCCAAAAGGCCACAGAAGTTCCTCATGCAGGACCTAAGTCTCGGTCCGTCCGAGTATCCGTGGTCTGTAACCGTTGTCAGCAGACAGGACACTATGCAAACAAATGTCCACAGCGATCGGGGAAGCGATCGCGTCTAGTGGCCCTGGGAGGAGGTTCACTAGAGACAGCGGCATTTTCCTCCAAGATGACACTTAAAGGGACAATCACTGTTGGTACTTCCATTCTCACCGCCGACCTTTGCGTGGACTCAGGAGCAGAGGGGAATTTCATGTCCTCTAGCTTTGCTCGCCGTCATGCAATACCTCTGGTGGCGCTTGACAAATCAGTGACTGTCCGGGTAGTGAATGGGTCGACATTGCCCTTACAAATTACACACCAGACTGTTCCACTTGCATTGTCTGTATCTCCTTCCCATCAGGAACTTATTTCCCTACTCGTCCTTCCGAGGGAATAGATGAGATCCTACTAGGTATAACTTGGCTCCGTTTCCACTCCCCACATATAGAGTGGACTTCGGGTAGGATACTGGGTTGGAGTGATGCATGTAGAGGCAGATGTGTCAGGAGTTGCGTTCAGGTTACCACTACGGAGTTACCCGCAGATCTTACTCCACTTCCCAAGCACTACTGGTCATATGCAGACGTGTTCTCCAAGAAGGCTGCGGAGACTCTTCCGCCTCATCGCCCCTATGACTGTCCTATCGACCTCTTGCCTGGCGCAGAACCTCCTCGGGGAAGGGTCTATCCCCTCTCTCTTCCTGAGACAGAGGCCATGTCGCAATATATTCAGGAGAACCTGGCAAGAGGGTTTATTAGGAAGTCGGTGTCACCGGCAGGGGCGGGATTTTTCTTCGTGCAGAAGAAAAACGGAGAATTGCGTCCGTGTATTGATTACAGGGGTCTTAACGCCATCATCGTTAAAAACAAGTACCCGTTGCCCCTGATTTCTGAGCTTTTAGATAGGCTTCGGGGAGCAAGAGTATTCACTAAACTGGATCTGCGCGGTGCTTATAACCTGATTCGCATCCGTGAGGGGGACGAATGGAAGACGGCTTTTAATACCAGGGATGGGCATTACGAATATCTGGTGATGCCCTTTGGGCTCTGTAATGCTCCAGCCGTTTTCCAAGACTTTGTCAATGACATCTTCCGGGATATGCTCTCCACCTCGGTCGTAGTCTATCTGGATGATATACTCATCTTCTCTCCAGATATTGACTCCCACCGGAGAGATGTCTGCAGAGTCTTCGACCTCTTACGGGCTAATTCCCTCTATGCTAAGTTAGAGAAATGTATGTTTGAGCTGGAGTCTTTACCTTTCCTTGGTTATATCATCTCAACCCAGGGATTGGCTATGGATCCGGCCAAACTACAGGCTGTGATGGACTGGCAGGAACCTCACTCTCTAAAAGCGGTGCAGCGCTTTATGGGGTTCATTAATTACTATCGCCAGTTCATTCCGCATTTCTCTACCTTGGTAGCTCCCTTGGTAGCCCTCACCAAGAAGGGAGCAAATCCCAAATTGTGGTCGGAAGAGGTCTCCATGGCTTTTTCTTCTATTAAGTCTCATTTTGCTAGCGCTCCCATCCTACATCGCCCCGATGTTGATAAGCCATTTTTATTGGAGGTGGATGCCTCATCCGTTGGTGCTGGAGCAGTCCTCTTCCAAAAGGATGCTCAAGGTCGGAAGCATCCTTGCTTCTTCTTCTCTAAGACCTTCACTTCAGCGGAGAGGAATTATTCCATCGGGGATAGGGAGTTGCTAGCCATGAAGTTGGCCTTCTCTGAGTGGAGACATCTGTTGGAGGGGGCCCGTTTTCCCTTCCAAGTCTTCACCGACCACAAAAATTTGGTGTATCTGCAGACAGCTCAACGGCTTAACTCTCGCCAGGCCAGATGGTCCTTGTTCTTTCTCTCGGTTTAATTTCACACTCCATTTCCTCTCTGGAGAGAAGAACATTCATGCCGACGCTCTCTCTCGCTCTGTGGTGTCCTCTGAAGAGGAGGTAGAGGAGCCTCGGCTTATTGTTCCCACAGAGAGCCTGAGAACAGTGGCTCCGTTTCACTAGAGTCTGTGCCCCCGGGCAAGACTTTTGTGCCTACCAATTTGCGACCGGAGGTACTCTCTTGGGCACATTCGTCCAGGGTTGGTGGACATTTTGGGGCAAAGAGGACATCTGAATTGCTGGCGAGGACATATTGGTGGCCGCATATGGTCCGTGATGTTGGGCACTATGTTCGGGCGTGTGTCTCCTGCGCCAAAAATAAGTCTCCACGACAACGGCCAGCTGGTTTACTTTATCCTTTGCCGGTGGCAGACAGGCCCTGGGAGATGGTTGGGATGGACTTTGTGGTGGGCTTGCCCAAGTCTCGGGGTTGCACCATCATTTGGGTAATCACCGACCATTTCTCTAAAATGGTGCATCTGGTGCCACTACCACGGTTACCTTCTGCAGGGGCTCTGGCAGCGTTGTTCGTTAGGCACATCTTCCGTCTACACGGCATGCCGGACAAAATTGTCAGTGACCGAGGTCCCCAGTTTGCGTCTCGGTTCTGGAGAGAGCTTTGTCGTCTACTCAGTATTGAGTTAAATCTCTCTTCAGCGTATCATCCTGAGACGAATGGGTTGGTAGAGAGGGCCAACCAGACCTTGGTCATCTATCTACGACATTTTGTCTCTGCCAGGCAGGATGACTGGGCATCCTTGCTACCATGGGCTGAGTTTGCATTAAACAATGCTGTGGCTGACTCCACCGGACAGACTCCTTTCCTTCTGAATTACGGTCAGCATCCGCGGGTTCCGGTGCCCATGCCCGTGTCTTCCGCCGACTCCAGGGTGGCAGACTGGGCTGTGGAGGCACGGGACATTTGGGACCGTACCCAGGATGCCATTCAGGCGTCCAAGGAGAGGATGAGGTCCTCTGCCGACACACATCGGCGCCCCGCTCCAACATTTGCTCCTGGGGACTTGGTGTGGCTCTCTGCCCGTAACATCAGGCTGCGAGTTGAGTCCACTAAGTTGGCACCCCGCTACCTGGGTCCTTTCAAGGTCCTCGAGCAGGTTAACCCTGTGGTATACCGTTTGGCTCTTCCACCACGCCTGGGTATCTCCGACAGCCTTTCATGTATCCCTCCTGAAACCCGTGCTCATGTCCCGGTTTTCTGAGTCATCTGCCGGGACATCGGGGTCATCTAGGATGACCAAGAGGTGAACGCCATCGTAGGGTGTAAGGTGGTACGGGGCAAAAAGTTTTATTTGGTGGACTGGAGGGGCTATGGGCCTGAGGATAGGTCTTGGGAGCCTGCCAAGCATATTCACGCTCCGCAGCTCATCGCTGTCTTTGAGCGCAGCGAGGCCCAAAGAAGGGGGGGCCTTAGGAGGGGGGGTAATGTTAGGGTTCGATTTCCCGCTGCTGCACAAGGGGAGTCTCGAACCCGTCCCGCTGCGGTCTCCCATTCATCTCCGGCCGCAGTGGAGCCTGCTCAGCAGAGACGTCAGTCCAGTCGTCTTGCCCACTCCTCTACTGTGCAGTGACTTGCTGCTGCCTTTCCTGGATCTGCTATTATAGCCAGTGCTGGAGCAGTCGTCTTTGAGACAAAGTCCTGCGTTTTCCCATCTGAGCATGCCCAGAGTGAGATCTCTCATTGGAGATCAGAGGTCACATGTTCAGGTGCTGCAGCGGCTCCTATTGGTCCGCCAGGAAGGTCATGTAGCTACGTTTGTTTGTAACCGCTTCTCATTGTCCTTGTTCCTGGAAGGTCCTGTAGCTGTTGCTATAAAAGGGTAGCATGGCTGGGCCGCCATGCGCTAATATCAATCATTGTATGCTATGCGCCAGTGTGGTCATGTGTATGTGTGGATAGGGACCCGGCTGAAATAAGCCACTAGAATACCGACTTAATCGGTGAGGAGTTTGGAATGGTAGCTGGTCAGGGTCGGTGTCCTAGATGCCCTAGATTACCGGCATAACCGGTGAGGAGTTTTGATTGCCGTATTCAGGGTCTGGCGTTCAGACGCCATAGATTGCGGGTTACTCCCGCGAGGACATTAGCACATGATCACGCTTTATGTACGCTTAGCACTTAACTGTGTACCTGAGAGCCTGACAGGACACAGTGCTTTTTCTCAGCGGCCCTGTGACGTAACAGGGTTCGCTTTCTACGCTAGACAGCGCCCTAGCGTGTTTTCTTTGCGACTCAGTTGTGTCTAGTGAGTGCGCACACATCGCCATATAGCGCTGCGGCTCTCTTTCTTGCGGCTCTGTGGATTAACAGAGTTCGCACTTATTGCCACAGCGCATTACGGCGTTTATGTTAGCGACTCAGCGGGATAACAGAGTTTGCTTCTCGCGACATTTTTACTAGCAGCAGGCTCCGCTTGCACGGTGGACCCCGGGCTGCGAACGCACCTCTCTACTAGTGTTGAGCGATACGATACTGCAAATATCGGATATCGGCCGATATTAGCTGTATCGGCCTTTCGATTCTGAATACCGATATTTTCGTCATATCGAATACCGGAATCGGGATTGTCATTGTCATTGTCAGTGTCCGTCGGTCGGGTCTGTCACTGTCAGTGTCCGTCGGTCGGGTCTGTCAGGAGTCAGCGTCACTTACCAGGCAGAAGATCTCCGGCGGTCACGGCCTGGACTGCTTCATGGCCGCCATCCTCTTCTCCCCGGCGGTCACATGCAGTTTCTCGCGATAACTGCAGTGACTGTGGGTAATCCCGCCGTAAAGCAGTCAGTCCGATGACGTCACCGCCGGGGAAGCAGGTAATCAGCTGTGCTGCGCTGGGATGACAGGCTCTGCCTGTCATTCTGATGTAGCAGAGCTGGATCGTTGTGGGACACTCGTTACTATGGACTGCGTCGGACAGGTGGTATACTGCTGGTTTTTTTTTTCATTTTTTTACAGGAGATCGATGGCGTCGCAAGATGAGACTGTAATAAAAGTAATGAAAACTGTGTTGTGTTTTTTATTAAATTAAAAATTTTTTTTATGAACATTCACCTGTCCGGGTACATCAACAATTTAACTATTTACATATTTAACTATTTGCATACAGGGACCCTGTCCGGGTTATTTATAAATTTTTTGGCAGGGGTGTTCCAGGTACCACCTGGTACTCTTCTGATGCTTGCCAAACATCCGAGACACCAAGGACCACCAGGACCTGATGACGTCGTGTGGCCTGTACAGTCAAGTCGTGACCCGCTATCTGGTTCTGTGTGGCCACCTCTTTCATCTCCCTCCGGGTCTGGACCCCTATGTCCCGGACTGAACGAACCCCAGGGGGCCTAACAGGGCCGGGTACGGGCCAGCTATACTTATCATGTCCATAGCTGGGGCTGCTGAGGAGACCACTGAGGGAGGCTGGGGAGATTTACGGCGTGGGGTGGGCACTTTTGCAGAGGCCTGGATGTGGGAGGCTGAAGGCTCCGAGGGTCTCACAGGTTCCTGACACTCTGGGGAGTAGGGGTCGCACCTGGTAACATTTAGGGAGTACCATCCATTGTAACCCCAGTGTCGGGTGTAAGTCACCAAGTCTCCTGGCAACAGGTCCCTCCCCGGGTGCCTTCTGGGAGGTGAGCCTCCACGTCCCGCCGGTTCACAAAAACTTCTAAATAAAGTCCAGGCTCCTGGATGAAGCCCCAACCACCTTTCAATTTAAAGCTCCGTACTGCACCCTTACGCCGCGGCTCCCACAGGGTTCCTTTATCTTTTCTCATCCGGTCCTTATCTGCCCGGTCCTTCTCCAGCTGACGTTGGCGAAGCTTTTGGGTTTCTCGCTGCTCCCTTTGTCGCTCTGCTTCCCGCTCCCAACGTCTCCACTCTTCCTCCTGACGCCGGTTGAAATTCTCCTCCACCAGCAGCTCCATGTCTCCACCATCAAACTGCAGCTTACAGTGTCCGGTTTGCGGCAGCTCTCCTGGCGCCCCCCAGTCCTGGCGGCGCTCACCTGCGGAGGAAGCAGCCGGCTCTGGAACAGATGACAGTCGGGCTCCGGTACAGACTGGTAGACCTCTGGTGCCTGCGCGGCCTCCTCCATGAGGACGGGTGTCGCTTCTTCTGTCTCAGCGACGGGGGCAGACAGCGGGATCTGGGGTGCTGCCGGTGCAGAGGTTTTTGCAGGAACGGGTGCCTCCACTGCGACAACGTCAACCGGATCACATTGCAAGGGCTGGGATGCCCGCACGGACTCCTCTACTAGAACGGGTGCCTCACCTTCCGGTACAGACACTTCAGGTAAGAGGGATTGGCGCCGCTCCAAGTTTAGTTTTAGGGCACGCCAGCTGGCTTCCATCCTGGCGACCTCCTCCCGGTGCCGGGCCAGGCCTCTTAGGGTATCCTCCGCTTCTTCCAGCGTAGGAGGGTTTCCAGGCCGGGTGCCCAACGGTGGTTCCGTGGCGATCGGGTCGCTTCCGTGGGGGGAGAGCTCTGACTGCTCCATCCCTTCACACTTCTGCTCGTGTCCATTAGCCATCTCTGCCAAGTCACATGTGTCATTAGCATCTGGAGAGGGCCCCTCTTTTGTAGTGAGGCGGGACCTTCGTGTTAGTTTCCGCACACTGAGGAGGATGAGGAGGCGGAACTCAAGAGCTGTGGGGCACGATCTTACATTGCAGTACCATTTAGATTGGTCGGCCACTGAGTGAGTGTACACCCACGAAGAGCACGCCCTTCTTCTTCACCAGTGCCTCGTCGTGACGCAGATATGGCGGAAAAATGGCAAATACATTCTCTGATGATTTTAGCAATTCTCAAGCACAAAACCAGTTCAATTCAGGCACACAGGACTCGCTTATAGCGAGCTACAGAATCCTGTTCGTGACGCCCAAGTTGAGTCGCACAGAGCAAGAGGTTTTGGGGTACTCGGCACCGAGCCCGTCGACTTCTATGGGGTATGTCACGGCTTTACCCGGCAATTGAATCAGAGTCTATTTTACTATGTAGAAGTGTATAAACTATAAATATATGTATATATATATGTCACAATGACATGTATATATATATATATGTATTCTATGTGTGTATATTTTGTGTTTACAACGAAAGAAATGTTTTTTTTGGTTGCGATTTTTTGTTCCCATAGACTTACATTGGACTTCCGGTATCGGAATCGGATATCGACGATATTTAGTGATATCGGCGATACCATTTCGATACGATATTTTTAGATATCGAGCAGTATCGCTCAACACTACTCTCTACATTATATATTTGGTGCGTTCCGCAGACCCTTAACACCTATCTTGCTAGGTTGCCTGTTGTGGAACCTAGGATCCCCATGCCAGATTTGTTTTTAGGGGATCGAGCTAAGTTTCTGAATTTCAAAAATAACTGTAAATTGTTTTTTGCCTTAAAATCTAAGTCCTCAGGGAACGCAGCGCAGCAGGTTCAAATTGTCATCTCTCTCTCCTGCGCGGCGACCCTCAGGATTGGGCTTTTTCCCTGACACCTGGGGATCCTGTTTTGAGTGATGTTGATGCGTTTTTTTCAGGCTTTGGGGTTATTGTACGATGAGCCTAATGTCACTGATCAAGCTGAAAAAACTTTGTTGATTCTGGAGCAGCTATTAACCTGATGGATTTTGATTTTGCTAAACGTTTGTGGGCTTCCCTTGATACCCCCTACGGAAGTCTATTCCCCTACTGGGGATCGATTCTACCCCTTTGGCTGAGAATAAACCTCAGTTCTCTACTCAGGATAATGAGGTAGAACCTGATCATCAGAGAGTTGCAAATTTTTGGTTCTGTATAATCGCATGACATTATCGTACTGGGTTTCCCCTTGGTTACAGTCTCATAATCCTGTTTTGGATTGGAAATCTGTGTCTTTACCAGTTGGGCTGCCAATGTTTTAATACCAACCCTCCTGTTTTTTCTGCCTCCCCCCAGGCTCAGGATGTTCCTGACTTTTTGATTGATTTTCTGATGTGTTTAGCAAAAGTAAATCTGCATCCTTACCTCCCCCATAGGAGCTAGACTGCGCTATTGAATTAGTGCCTGGTAATAAATTCCCTAAAGGTCGCCTTTTTAACTTGTCTGTACCTGAACATGACGCTATGCGGTCTTATATCAAGGAGTCATTGGAGAAGGGTCATATCAACCATCCTCTTCACCCTTAGGTGCCGGTTTTTTCTTTGTGGCCAAAAAGGATGGTTCATTAAGGCCGTGTATTGATTATCGTCTCTTGAACAATATTACTGTGAAATATCAATATCCGTTACCCTTGATCTCTGATCTGTTTTCCAGGGTGAAAAACGCTAATTGTTTACCAAGCTTGACCTCAGGGGGCATATAACCTTATTCGCATTAAAGCACGGGATGAATGGAAGACGGCATTTAATACCCCTGAAGGGCATTTTGAGTACCTTGTGATGCCCTTTGGGCTCACTAATGCTCCTTCTGTCTTCCAGTCCTTCATGAATGACATTTTCAGGGATTTTGTGGATAAATTTCTGATTGTTTATTTGGATGATATCTTGATTTTTTCCAATGACTGGGACTCTCATGTAAAACATGTTCGGACTGTGTTCCAGATTTGAGAGAGAATGCTCTGTATGTGAAGGGATCAAAGTGTCTTTTTTGGCATTCAGAGGATCTCATTTCTGGGATTCATTTTGTCCTCATCTGTTATTGAAATGGACCCGGTCAAAGTTCAGGCCATCTGTGATTGGGTCCAACCTACTTCATTAAAGGCTCTTCAAAGATTCTTGGGTTTTGCCAATTTTTATCGTAAATTTATTGGTAATTTCTCTGTTATTGTTAAACCATTAACTGATTTGACCAAGAAGGGTTCTGATGTGGTGAATTGGCCTCCTGAGGCAGTCTCTGCATTTCAGGAACTTAAGCAGAGATTCACTTCTGCTCCTGTTCTACGGCAGCCTGATGTTTCTCTAAAATTTCAGGTGGAGGTGGATGCCTCTGAAATTGGGGCAGGTGCCGTTTTGTCCCAAAGAGATCCAGAGACCTCTAAAAGTAACCCTTGTGCCTTTTTCTCTCGAAAATTTTCTCCCACTGAACGTAATTATGACGTGGGTAATCGGGAGTTATTAGCCATGAAGTGGGCTTTTGAAGAGTGGAGACATTGGCTGGAGGGAGCCAAACATCAGGTGGTGGTCCTTACGGACCATAAGAATCTAGTTTATCTGGAATCTGCAAGCCACTTAATCCTAGACAGGCCAGGTGGGCCTTGTTTTTCACACGTTTTAATTTTGTGGTTTCATTTCTTTCTGCACTAAAAATGTTAAGGCGGATGCCCTCTCGAGGAGTTTCCTGGCGGACTCTCCTGAGTTATCTGATCCTTCTGTTATTTTGAAAGAGGGGTAGTTCTTTCCGCCATCTCGCCCAATTTGAGACTGGCTCTGGAGGGTGTCAGGAGGATAAGCCCGAGTGCTGCCCTGTTGGGAAATTGTTTGTCCCGACCAGTGGAAAAAGAGTGTAATGTCTGAGATTCATTGTTCCGCGTTGGCCGGTCATCCCGGAATTTTTGGTACCAGAGACTTGGTTAGTCGGTCCTTTTGGTGGTCTACCTTGTCTCGTGATGTCAGGGAGTTTGTGCAGTCTTGCGGGACTTGCTCTCGCTCCAAGCCTTGCTCTCGTTCTAGTGGTTTGTTGATGCCATTACCTGTGCCCAAGAGACCATGGACCCATATCTCTATGGATTCATTTCCGACCTCCCTGTTTCTCAGAGAATGACCGTCATCTGGGTGATTTGCGATAGGTTTTCCAAGATGATACATCTTGTGCCATTACCTAAGTTGCCTTCCTCCTCTGAATTGGTGCCTATGTTCCTTCAGCACGTGGTTCGTTTACACGCATTCCTGAGAACATTGTGTCTGACAGAGGAGTCCAGTTTGTTTCCAGATTTTGGAGGACCTTTTGTTCTAAATTGGTGTTCAATTGTCTTTCTCCTCGGCGTTTCATCCTCAGACCAATGGTCAAACTAAGAGAACAAACCAGACATTGGAGACTTATCTAAGATGCTTTGTGTCTGCTGATCAGGATGACTGGGTCTCTTTTTTGCTTTTGGCTGAGTTTGCTCTTAATAATAGGGCTAGCTCTGCCACTTTGATGTCTCTATTTTTCTGTTATTCTGGGTTTCACCCTCGATTTTCTTCAGGACAGACGGAGGCTTCTGTCTGTCCAGGTGTTGACTCTGTTGTGGAGCGTATGCAACAGATTTGGGACCAGGTAGTGGAGAGGTTGTCCCTCTCTCAGGAGAGGGCCCAGCGGTTTGCTAACTGGCATAGGACTGATGGTCCTCGGTTTAAAGTGGGGGACTTGGTCTGGTTGTCCTCAAGAAATATTCCTATGAGAGTGGCATCTCCTAAATTTAAGCCTAGGTTCATTGGACCTTATAAGATCATGGAGATTCTTAATCCTGTTTCTTTTCGTTTGCTTCTTCCAGGGACATTTAAGATCCATAACTAGGGTTGAGCATTCCGATACTGCAAATATCGGGTATCGGCCGATATTGGCTGTATCGGAATTCCGATTCCGAGTTCCGATATTTTCGTCTTATCGGATACCGGAATCGGGATTGTCACTGTCACTGTCAGTGTCCGTCGGTCGGGTCTGTCAGGAGTCAGCGGCACTTACCCGCAGAAGATCTCCGGCGGTCACGTCCTGGACTGCTTGATGGCCGCAATCTTCTTTCCCCGGCGGTCACATGCAGTTTCTCGCGATAACTGCAGTGACTGCTGGGTAATCCCGGCCGTAAAGCAGTCAGTCCGATGACGTCACCGCCGGGGAAGCAGGTAATCAGCTGTGCTGCGTCGCGATGACAGGCTCTGCCTGTCATTGCGATGTAGCAGAGTTGGATCGTCGTGGGACTGTCGTTATGGACTGCGTCGGACAGGTGGTATACTGTTGGTTTGTTTTTTTTTCTTTTTTACAGGAGATCGATGGCGTCGCAGGAATGAGAGTGTAATAAAATTAATGAAAACTGTGTTGTCTCTTTTATTTCATTAAAATACTTTTTTCTTGCTTTGTCTTTTTTTTATGCATTTAATAACTTTGGGATTAATAATGGATCGGTGTCTTATTGACACCTCTCCATTATTAACCGGGCTTATTGTCACCGTGCAATCAACGGTGACATTAACCCCTTATTACCCCGCTTGCCACCGCTACAGGGCAAGTGGGAAGAGCCGGGTAAAGTGCCACAATTGGCACATTCTTTTGATGCGCCAAATGTGGGGCTGCTGTAGCCTGGTATTATCAGGCTGTTGAGGGCCAAAATCCATGGGCCTTGACAGTCTTTTAATACCAGGCCGCAGCAGTCTGCATTTTACTTGGCTGGTTAACAAAAATAGGGGGGATCCCCACGCCATTTTTTTTTCGAGGGGATCCCCTATTTTTGTTAACCAGCCAAGCTAAGCAGACTGCTGTGGCCTGGTATTATCAGGCTTGCAAGGTCCATGGATATTGGATCCTTACCAGCCTGAAAAACCAGGCCTCAGCGGTCTGCTTCATCTGGCTGGTTAACAAAAATAGGGGGGACCCCATGCCAATTTTTTTCGAGGGGATCCCCTATTTTTGTTAATCAGCCAAGATATGCAGACTGCTGTGGCCTGGTATTATCAGGCTGGCAAGGTCCATGGATCTTGGCTCCTTAACAGCCTGAAAATCCAGGCCTCAGCGGTCTGCTTCATCTGGCTGGTTAACAAAAATAGGGGGGACCCCACGCCAATTTTTTTCGAGGGGATCCCCTATTTTTGTTAATCAGCCAAGATATGCAGACTGCTGTGGCCTGGTATTATCAGGCTGGCAAGGTCCATGGATCTTGGCTCCTTAACAGCCTGAAAATCCAGGCCTCAGCGGTCTGCTTCATCTGGCTGGTTAACAAAAATAGGGGGGACCCCACGCCAATTTTTTTCGAGGGGATCCCCTATTTTTGTTAATCAGCCAAGATATGCAGACTGCTGTGGCCTAGTATTATCAGGCTGGCAAGGTCCATGGATCTTGGCTCCTTAACAGCCTGAAAATCCAGGCCTCAGCGGTCTGCTTCATCTGGCTGGTTAACAAAAATAGGGGGACCCCACGCCATTTTTTTTTCGAGGGGATCCCTATTTTTGTTAATCAGCCAAGATATGCAGACTGCTGTGGCCTAGTATTATCAGGCTGGCAAGGTCCATGGATCTTGGCTCCTTAACAGCCTGAAAATCCAGGCCTCAGCGGTCTGCTTCATCTGGCTGGTTAACAAAAACAGGGGGGACTCCACGCCATTTTTTTTTCGAAGGGAACCCCTATTTTTGTTAATCAGTTCCCTCTGACGTCACTGATTGTGTCCCTGGCTGACCTGAAGTGAAAGTGGAAAGCAATCAATTAAGCTTTCCACTTAAGGGCCCGTCTCACATAGCGATATCGCTACCGAGATCGCTGCTGAGTCACTAGTTTTGTGACGCAGCAGCGAGCTCACCAGCGATATCGCTGTGTGTGACATTCAGCGACGATCAGCCCCCCTGCCGGGTATCGCTGATCGTCGCTGAAATGTCAGGACCTTTTTATGATCGCTGGTTTCCCGCTGACAGGCACGCATCGCTGCGTGTGACAGGCGGGAGACCAGCGATCCGCTGGTAACCAAGGTACACAGCGGGTTTCCAGGCGCGGGGCTGTGCCTAGAAACCCGCTGTGTACCTTGGATACCAGCGCCCTGATGCAGGGAGCTGGTATCCAAGGTACACAGCGGGTTTCCAAGCGCTGCGCGGTGCCTGGAAACCCGCTGTGTACCTTGGTTACCAGCGGATCGCTGGTCTCCCGCCTGTCACACGCAGCGATGCGTGCCTGTCAGAGGGAAACCAGCGATCAAAAAAAGGTCCTGACATTTCTGCGACGATCAGCGATACCCGGCAGGGGGGCTGATCGTCGCTGAATGTCACACACAGCGATATCGCTGGTGAGCTCGCTGCTGCGTCACAAAACTTGTGACTCAGCAGCGATCTCGGTAGCGATATCGCTATGTGAGACGGGCCCTTAAGCGATGTTACCCGCAGTGTCGCTGTCCCAGATCGCTGCCTGAGCTGCCTGTTTGGCAGCTCAGCAGCGATCATGTAGCGATACACCAGCGATCCTGACAAGTGCATATCGTTGTCGGGATCGCTGGTGTATCGTTATGTGACACCCAGCCTTTACTCTCCTGTCAGGCAGGAGAGGAACTCATTCATTTGGGGTTTACTGTGAGGCTGCAGCATTAGCTGCGGTCCCTGCAGTAAACATTAACCCTTTCTGAAGGATTACACCGTGGGACCTGACTGTGCATGGGATAGGTAAGAATAATTTTGCTTTTTTATTTTATTTTTATTACAGGAAATGGTTTTTGCAGTAAAATAAAATATGGTCAAAAACATGTGTCTTTATTTCATTAAAATGATTTTTAATTAAAGTGGTGTGTGTTTTATTTTTATTTCATGCAATAGGATTAATAATTGATAGTTGTCTAATTGACAGCTCTCAATTATTAACCTGGCTTAAGGTCACCTTTCAATAGCAAGGTGGCTTTAACCCCATATTAACCCATTCGCCACCGCTACAGGCAATGGGAATAGACGGGCAAAGTGCCAGAAAGGGCGAATCTAATTATAGATTTGTCTTTCCTGGGGTGTCTGGGGGCAGATGTTAGTAGCCGGGGGGGGCAAAAATAATGGTCCCTCTCTGGGCTATTATTATCTGCCCCACTCACTGGCTTTGTCTGTCTGGTTGCGAAAATAGGGCGGGAGCCCACACATTTTTTTTCAGCAATTTTACACCTCATATACATATATACATGTCATTGAATTTGTGACACATATATATATGTATATTTATATTTGTAGTTCATACACTTCTACATAGTATAATAGCCGCTAATTCAATTGCCGGCTTTTGTGAAAATGCAGAACCCGACATGAAATGACACTTGGTGTACATAGGGTTAACCATGTCTTTTCATGTCCTTTGCTATCTAATTTGCACAAACAATTAAATCAGACTATGTGTGCAAAATTTCACACCTGTAGGGGTTAATTAAAGGTGTAAATTCGTAGCAAAAAAGTCCGTTTTTTTTACAACGAATTTACACCTTTAATTAACCCCTACAGGTGTGAAATTTTGCACACATAGACTGATTTAATTGTTTGTGCAAATCAGATAGCAAACGACATGAAAAGACATGGTTAACCCTATGTACACCAAGTGTCATTTCATGTCGGGTGCTTCTGTCTTTTCACTGAAGCCGGCTTTACCCGGCAATTGAATCAGAGAGGATATTTTACTATGTAGAAGTGTATAAACTATACATATATGTATATATATGTCACAATGACATGTATATATATATATATATATGTATTCTATGTGTGTATATTTAGTGTTTACAAGGAAAGAATGGGGTTTTTTTAGTTGCGATATTTTGTTCCCATAGACTTACATGGGACTTCCGGTATCGGTATCGGGTATCGCCGATATTTTAGTGATATCGGCGATACCATTCCGATTCCGATACTTTAGGATATCGGAAAGTATCGCTCAACTCTATCCATAACGTGTTCCACAAGTCCTTGTTGAAGAGGTTTGTTGAGCCAGTGGTTCCTACTACTGTGCCTCCTGACCCTGTTTTGGTTGAGGGCAATCTGGAGTATGTGGTTGAGAAAATATTGAATTCTCGTTTTTCTAGACGGAAACTCCAGTATTTGGTTAAATGGAGAGGTTATGGTCAGGAAGACAATTCTTGGGTGTTTGCTTCGGACATCCATGCTAGGAGACTCATCCGTGCTTATCATAGAACTCATCCTGACCAACCTGGTTGCTCAAATGAGGGTTCGGTGACCCCTCCTCAAGGGGGGGTACTGTTGTGAATAGGCTGGAAATGAGTTCTGAGCAGAAGCTCCCTCTGGTGGTTACAAACGGTACTGGACTGTCCAGTGAAGATTGTGAGGATTGGGAATCAGGTGTTACTGACTGGTCTTATATAAGGGAGTCGCCTTCCCATCAGGGTTGCCGTTGATCAATTGTTCTGGTCTCAATCCTTGATTCCTGTTTCCTTGGTAGCCTGCTGTGTCGTGTCTGAATCTCCCGCTAACAGATAAGACATTTTCTTATTTTTGCTTTTGTGCTTGATTTTTGCATTTTGTCCTGCACTTCTGTGGGGGCCTTCAGGGTCCCTTCTGGGGGCTTTTGCCCTCTCAGTTCAGTTCAGCCACTGATGTTTGTACATTTGCTTTTTCCAATTTTTTCAGTGGCTGCTGTTTTGTTTTTGGTTACACCAGAGAACTAATTTAGGTGGTAGAGGTCGTGTGATCTCAGGTGTTTTTGAAATTAGTAGAGTTGGTGCTTTTTCAGGGTTTTTTGGGACTGCACTTATACCTTTTATTGTACCTGCACTTGTACCTGCACTGATGCCTTCACTTATACCTCCACTTATGCCTGCATTTATACCTGAACTTATACCACTACTTATGCCTGCACTTATGCCTGCACTTATAACTCCACTTATGCTTGTACTTGAACCTGCACTTATACCTGCAATTTTAATGACACTTTTAACTGCACTTATACATGCAATTCTACCTGCACATATGCCTGCACTTATACCTGCACTTGTAAATACACTTATACCTACACTTATGCCTGCACTGATGCCAGCATTTATACATGCTCTTATACCAGCACTTATGCCTTTGCAATTATGCCTGCACTTGAACCTGCACTTATACCTGCAATTTTAATGGCACTTGTAACTGCACTTATACCTGCACATATGCCTGCACTTACACCAGCACTTGTAACTGCACTTATGCCTGCATTTATATCAGCAGTTATTCCAGCATTTATAAATGCATTTATGCCTGCACTTATTCCTGCACTTTTATCTGCACTTAAATGTGCACTTCTGCCTGCACTTATACCTGTACTTATACTGCATTTATAACTGGACTTATACCTGCACTTATAACTGCAATTGTACCTGCACTTGTACCTGCACTGATGCCTGCTCTTAAAACTGCACTTATGCCTGCACTTATACCTGTGCTTACACTTGCACTTATGACTGCACTTATGCCTGCACTTATAAATGTACTTATGCCTGCACTTATATCTGCATTTATACCTGCACTTATACCTGCAATTGTAAATGCCCTTGTAACTGTACTTATACCTGCACTTATACAGGCAAATCTCAAATTGAATGCATCCCAACATTACCTTTTTATGCACCATAGATATGTGGGTTGCAACCTGTAAGCTGGCATTTATACCTTTACTTAAACCTGCACTTATACCTGCACTTATAAATGCACTTATACCTCGAGTTATGCCTGCACTTATACTTGCACTAATACCTGCACTCATACCTGCACTTATTACTGTAATTTTACCTGCCCTTGTACCTGCACTGATGCCTGCACTAATACCTGCACTTATGCCTGCACATATACCTGCACTTATGACTGCACTTATGACTGCAATTGTAACTGCACTTATAACTGCTGTTATACCTGCACTTGTAAATGCACTTATACCTTCACTTATACAGGTACTTGTATCTGGACTTATGCCTGCACTTATGCCTGTACTTATACCTGCACTTATGCCTGCTATTATACCTGCACATATAAATGCACTTCTGCAAGGACTTATATCGGCACTTGTAACTGCATTTATGTCAGCACTTATACCTGCACTTATGCTTGCACTAATGTCTGCACTTATATCTGCACTTATGCTTGCACTTATGACTGCACTTATACTGCACTTATGCCTGCAATTATACAGGCACTTATGCATGCACTTATACTGCACTTCTGACTGCACTTATGCCTGCACATAAGCCTGCACTTAAACCTGCACTTATAAAATCACTTATGCCTGTACTTCTGCCTGCTATTATACCTGCAGTTATGCCTGCAACTATGCCTGCACTTATACATGCACTTTTAATTTCACTTATACCTGCATTTATAACTGCACTTATGACTGAACTTTAACCTGCGCTTATGCCTGCACTGATACCTGCACTTATAGCTACACTTAAAGCTGCACTTATGTCTGCACCTATACCGGCAATTATAACTGCACTTTTGCCTGCACTGAAACCGTGAGTTATGCCTGCACTTATACCTGCACTAATACATGCACTCATAGCTGCACCTATACCTGCACTTATACCTTCAATTGTACCTGCACTTGGACCTGCACTGATGCCTTTACTTATACCTGCACTTATGCCTGCATTTATACCTGCACTTATACCAGTACTCATGCCTGCACTTTTGACTGCAGATATACTGCACGTATAACTGCATGTATAACTGCACATATACCTGCACTTGTAACTGCACTAATGCCTGCACTTATACCTGCACTTCTAACTGCACTTATGCCTGCACTTAAGCCTGCACTCTTACACGTCGAGTTATGCATGTAATTATGCCTGCACTTACACCTCGAGTTATGCCTTTGCTTATACATGCACTAATACCTGCACTCATATCTGCACTTATAACTGCAATTGTACCCGCACTTGTACCTGCACTGGTGCCTGCACTTATCCTTGCACTGATGCCTGCATTTATACCTGAACTTATACCTGCACTTATGCCTGCACTTATAACTGCACTTATGCCTGCACTTATGTCTGCACTTATACCTGCACTTAAGTGTGCAATTATACCTGCACTTATGCATGCACTTATACCTGCATTTATACCTGAACTTATGAGTGCAATTATACCTGCACTTATGCGTGTAATTATACCTGCACTTATGCCTGCACTTTTGTCTGCACTTATACCTGCACTTATGCATGCAAATATACCTCACTTATGCATGCACTTATACCTGCATTTATAACTGCACTTATATCTGCAATTATGCATGCAATTATACTTGCACTTATGCATGCACTTATACCTGCATTTATACCAGCACTTTTACCTGAACTTATAACTGCATTTATACCTGCACTTATAACTGCAATTGTACCCGCACTTGTACCTGTACTGGTGCTTGCACTTATCCTTGCACTGATGCCTGCATTTATACCCAAACTTAAACCTGCACTTATGGCTGCTCTTCTACCTGCACTTACGCCTGCACTTATGTCTGGAAATATATCGTAGCACTACTGTGGTGGTGCACAAGTAGGTTCCCAGCCCAATATAGTAAATAGAAAACTTGGCACTCAACTTAATGATATTGATAATCCGATTTTTATTGCAGTCAAGGTATAAAGTGGAGACGTTTCGGTCCAAACATAGACCTTCATCAATCTGACGGCAATATAAAACAGTGAAAAAAATGTACAATTGAAATGAACAACATAAACAACTATAAAGTAAAGAGGAAATAAATACAGAAAAGAGGACCATTATAGTTAATATCACTAATAATTGGAATTGAAAAGTAAATATAAGGTGAAAATAAAGAATGTAAAGGAAGTTCAAATACCTACCCGACTGCTTATAAGAAATTATATATATTTTCCAACGTGAATCGTGCAGGCTATATGCCTGAAACGGAAGAAAGTGGAGGGGTGAGTATATAGAAAGGCTAAGTATTATGTATACTAAGTTAACATGGACTTATAAATCAGGACGTATTTACCTTGAAAAGGAGAGTATCATATAAGTATATCTGTTCTTATGGCAGAAAAGAGAAATGAATCCTGAAGTAAAGAAACCACATATATAATTGTAATGGAGGAACGGGTATCCTATACTTTGGTATGAGAATAATGGTGTACCTGTATATCAAAGTTGCAAAGGTTTGCGATCCAATAGGATTCCTAGTGTGCCTATATAGTATCTGTGGATATATAGGAATTCTCATATGCATCAATATTATACATATCTGAGTTATATTTATATATGTTGCGCCAAATTTATAATCAGTAGACTATGGTGTCCCAAAGGTAGGTAATATGAATATAGTCTCCTCAATAGGCTCTCATAGTACAAAGCAGTGTCAAACAGTGATCGGTAGTGTCAGCTGTAGAAAAATATATAAGAGCAAAAAATTACTTACATGGAGGTAGCGCCGATCTCTCCAGCACTGACGCGGTATCCGCCGCTTGTCAGCTGGAGAGAGCGCGCGCTCCTCCATGCTTTAAAAGGAAGAGGCGGGACTAAGTGACGCGTCCAGTGAGAGCCGCGTCACCGGAAGTGACGCGTCCACTGAGATCGCGTCACTGAAAGTGATGCATTGCGAAAAACGTCACCGGAAGTGACGTGTGCGGTTCAACCTCGTCGGCGCTTGCGTTTCACACATTATGTGATATATCTTTACTATAGTGGAGGGTTTTAGCAACTAGAAAAATAACTTCATATGTTCAAAGTATGTAGCGGGAGAGAAAAAAAGAGGGGTATAAGTGCCTGAGTATGTATGTATCGGCATCAGTAAAAAAAGGGGGGGGATATAATTGGTAAAATAATTGGGATGGCATATGTATATTATGTAAAGAAAAAGGGGAAACGGTATGTATGTGTAATTTAGGAAAGGAGGGAGAAAAGGAGGATAAAAAAAGAGGAAATAAAAGGGGAAAATTAAGGTAACACCAAATACGTTTATTATAGTACATTTATGTATATAGAGTGCAGCCCATAGTAAAGAGCAGAGTGCAGTCGGGTAGGGAGAGTCCAAGGGTAAGGATCAAAACATTCAGTATAATCGACTCTGTAATAGAGAGAAAACAGAGTTAGAGAATTATCTCATAAGGCATATTAGACATACAATACAGGGTAAAACATGAGACCAGACATGATATACGAGAAGGTTATTGTAAACCTATATATAATATAATGTACATGAGTATTTAGAGGAACATCAATTTAATAGATGGTAATATGTAATAATACAATATGCAATAGACAATGTGAAAATTTTGGCACCTCTCGGATACAAGATTCCCCAAAGGAGTCCAATGCTGGGGGTCAATGGACCTGTCTCATCCTGCTAGATAAAGGACAGGAGGTCATAGTCTCTGTTAAGGCCCTTGGGTGATAGAGTCTGGATTCGTGTATCCAGTACGCCTCCCGTTTCTTTAGGAGGCGCACTCGATCACCACCCCGTCTAGGTATGGGAACGTGCTCTATACCTGAAATCTCAATTGTGATATCTGATGGCCGGTTGTAATGAAATGATGCGGTACGGGAAGTAATAGATTCTTGCATCTGATCGTGGATTTGTGTTTTGAAATCCTGTCTTTTATAGCTTGTGTGGTCTCCCCCACATAGAGGAGACCACATGGGCACTTGATGAGGTAGATAACGTAAGAGGAATTGCAGGTGGAGTAGCATTTAATGTTGTACTTTTTACCAGAATGAGGATGATGTATAATGTTACCCTTTAGTACGTTATGGCACTGGTTACATTGTAAGCATGGGAAGGTTCCCATTTTTGGGTTTGACAAAAATCTCTGAGTGTTTGCCTGAATATTACCACCAATGTCCGCTCTGACTAAATCATCCCGGAGGTTGGGTGCCCTCTTGTAACAGGGTAGAAAAGGATTTCTAAATTCCGGTACCTCTGGATGTGCTCTACTGAGTAATCCCCAATGTCGCCTAATGGTTTTGTGTAAAATTTGAACGTAAGGGTGGTAAGTATGGACAAAGGGGATTCTATTCCCAATAGGAGATCTCGGTCTTATTACTGGTGTCACTGCCTCAGTGAGGAGATCAGGGGGGTACCCCCGTTCCAAGAATTTATTGTGCATTTCATTTCGACGTTGCGTGCGATTACATTCATCAGATACTATTCTTTGTACCCTTTGGAATTGGGATCGAGGTATCGATTTTTTTACAGCCGGTGGATGTAGACTATTAAAATGCAAGAGACTGTTTCGGTCCGTGGGTTTCCTAAAGATATCCGTGCTTAGATTGCCGTGTTGGTCCTTAATGACCGAGGTATCGAGAAAATTCACTTTTTCCCGATCCTCAGTCATAGTAAAAGAGAGGCCTGGCCATGCCACATTCAGCTTTTCAAAAAATTGTTCTAAGGTAGATTTAGGTCCCTCCCAGATGCAAAAAATGTCGTCTATGAATCTTATCCATAAACGACCATATGTGCAGAAGAGGGGGTCAGTATAGACAACCTCTTCTTCGAATTTTGCCATATAGCAAATCGCGTAGGGGGGGCGACATTTGACCCCATGGCCGTCCCCTTGATTTGCATATAGAAGGTTTCTTCAAACAAGAAAAAATTCTTAGTAAGAACTAAGGTCAAGAGTTCTAGACAAAATTGTATAGAGTCACTGTGCATCTGGGAAGACTCCAGCATTTGTCTGGTGCATGAGATTCCTTGTGAGTGTGGTATTGACGTATATAAGTCCTTCACGTCTAAAGTGACAAGGATAGTTGGTTCTGATAGAGGGCCCAGAGAGTTTATTTTTTCTAAGAAATCGCCATGTCGAGGATGAATGAAGGTATTTTCCGAACCAGTGGAGTGAGAATCTTCTCTAAAAATATTGATAGTGGAGAGAGGATGGATTCGGTAGAGGCAACTATTGGTCTACCTGGGGGATTTTCAAGACTCTTGTGTATCTTAGGTAGTGTATAAAATACAGGTGTAATTGGATTCTTTTTAACAAGATACTCCCTGGTTTTAGAGTCTATAACCCCTGAGTCGGAGTAAGTGGTCACAAGATACATAGGTCAAGTAGGTTGGGCATTCCATTGATGATTCTACAAGTAGCGTCTGCAAGTTAATTTCAGTATAATATGAGTATCGTGAGTTTGGGCGAAAAATTTCCCTTCGATAATCGGATCTATTCATAACCACTATAGATCCCCCTTTGTCAGCGGGCTTAAGTATAATTGTTTTATCCTCCCGAAGGGATCGCAGAGCTTGTTGATCTAGGGGACTAAGATTAGGATTATAATGTATTTTTCCATTCTCCATATCATATCTAAGTTGTTTAGAGGCAGAATCCAAAAAATCAATAAATGCTTCCAAAGCATGTCATCCCCGTGGGGGAACATAGGTGCTTTTATTACGGAGGCCTAGGTTTGTGATGGAAAGAGATCGATGATCTCCTGGGGGATTTGCCATATTATACGGATTATTAGCAAAATGGACTTTAAGTCGCAGACTACGAAAAAATCTTTGCAATTCCATATCCAGATTAAACGTATTCAATCGGTATGCTGGACAGAATGACAAGCCCCTCTGGAGTAGATGGTATTCTGCTATACTTAATGTTCGCGATGATATGTTGGTGACCAATGGGCAAGTACCTGAGAACGGGTCACCCTCTGGTCTACGTCCCTTCTTATGTTGTCCTCTCCGTATCCTCTTCCTCGTTGACGCCTGGTTCTTTGGCCTAAAAAACAACTTGGTCTGGACGAGGATCCCTCCGTTCTGATTCAGATCCTGATGTAGATAGATCCGTAGAGGATCTATAATTAGACCTGGTATAGGATGGACGAAAGTTATTAGTAAATTGCCAACGATAAACACGGCCCTGTTCGTAGTCGTCTGCGTCCCGTTGAAATTTGATTCTCTTTCTATGTTCGGTATCCTTCCTATGTTGATCAGTCACTGACTTGATTTTTGCCTTTAATGTAGCTAATTCCTCAGAGGTCCCTACTGAGGTTAGCTGGGTCTCAATGTTTGTGATCTCCTCCTTTGTTTTAGTGATAGCTAATTGGAGATGTTCAATCGTTAGGGTCATTAAGTCAAATGAACATTTGTTTAGGATCTGTTCGAATTTCAGACAAAAATCTGTAGAATCCCGGAAAAGAGTAGGTTGCAGTGGTACTCTCAGCCCTCTTGGTATCCTCTTCAGTCGTAAATACTCGGATAAAGTAGCATAATGTTACTCGTAATTGATCTGGTGGCGGAGTTCCCTCTCAAGATCCCTTCCCCTTGTCTCCCTAGGAGGAGCTTTCAAAAAGTCACTAGAGAGGTTCAGTTTAGATAAGATATTAGAGGTCTCTTCAGTATTATAAGAAAAGGTGCCGGTGGACATAGTTCACAGTGTGCATACGGAGAAATATGTGCAGAAAATATATCGTAGCACTACTGTGGTGGTGCACAAGTAGGTTCCCAGCCAAATATAGTAAATAGAAAACTTGGCACTCAACTTAATGATATTGATAAATCCGATTTTTATTGCAGTCAAGGTATAAAGTGGAGACGTTTCGGTCCAAACATAGACCTTCATCAATCTGACGGCAATATAAAACAGTGAAAAAAATGTACAATTGAAATGAACAACATAAACAACTATAAAGTAAAGAGGAAATAAATACAGAAAAGAGGACCATTATAGTTAATATCACTAATAATTGGAATTGAAAAGTAAATATAAGGTGAAAATAAAGAATGTAAAGGAAGTTCAAATACCTACCCGACTGCTTATAAGAAATTATATATATTTTCCAACGTGAATCGTGCAGGCTATATGCCTGAAACGGAAGAAAGTGGAGGGGTGAGTATATAGAAAGGGCTAAGTATTATGTATACTAAGTTAACATGGACTTATAAATCAGGGACGTATTTACCTTGAAAAGGAGAGTATCATATAAGTATATCTGTTCTTATGGCAGAAAAGAGAAATTAATCCTGAAGTAAAGAAACCGCATATATAATTGTAATGGAGGAACGGGTATCCTATACTTTGGTATGAGAATAATGGTGTACCTGTATATCAAAGTTGCAAAGGTTTGCGATCCAATAGGATTCCTAGTGTGCCTATATAGTATCTGTGGATATATAGGAATTCTCATATGCATCAATATTATACATATCTGAGTTATATTTATATATGTTGCGTCAAATTTATATCAGTAGACTATGGTGTCCCAAAGATAGGTAATATGAATATAGTCTCCCTCAATAGGCTCTCATAGTACAAAGCAGTGTCAAACAGTGATCGGTAGTGTCAGCTGTAGAAAAATATATAAGAGCAAAAAATTACTTACATGGAGGTAGCGCCGATCTCTCCAGCACTGACGCGGTATCCGCCGCTTGTCAGCTGGAGAGAGCGCGCGCTCCCCCATGCTTTAAAAGGAAGAGGCGGGACTAAGTGACGCGTCCAGTGAGAGCTGCGTCACAGGAAGTGACGCGTCCACTGAGATCGCGTCACTGAAAGTGATGCATTGCGAAAAACGTCACCGGAAGTGACGTGTGCGGTTCAACCTCGTCGGCGCTTGCGTTTCACACATTATGTGATATATCTTTACTATAGTGGAGGGTTTTAGCAACTAGAAAAATAACTTCATATGTTCAAAGTATGTAGCGGGAGAGAAAAAAAGAGGGGTATAAGTGCCTGAGTATGTATGTATCGGCATCAGTAAAAAAAGGGGGGGGATGTAATTGGTAAAATAATTGGGATGGCATATGTATATTATGTAAAGAAAAAGGGGAAACGGTATGTATGTGTAATTTAGGAAAGGAGGGAGAAAAGGAGGATAAAAAAAGAGGAAATAAAAGGGGAAAATTAAGGTAACACCAAATACGTTTATTATAGTACATTTATGTATATAGAGTGCAGCCCATAGTAAAGAGCAGAGTGCAGTCGGGTAGGGAGAGTCCAAGGGTAAGGATCAAAACATTCAGTATAATCGACTCTGTAATAGAGAGAAAACAGAGTTAGAGAATTATCTCATAAGGCATATTAGACATACAATACAGGGTAAAACATGAGACCAGACATGATATACGAGAAGGTTATTGTAAACCTATATATAATATAATGTACATGAGTATTTAGAGGAACATCAATTTAATAGATGGTAATATGTAATAATACAATATGCAATAGACAATGTGAAAATTTTGGCACCTCTCGGATACAAGATTCCCCAAAGGAGTTCAATGCTGGGGGTCAATGGACCTGTCTCATCCTGCTAGATAAAGGACAGGAGGTCATAGTCTCTGTTAAGGCCCTTGGGTGATAGAGTCTGGAGTTCGTGTATCCAGTACGCCTCCCGTTTCTTTAGGAGGCGCACTCGATCACCACCCCGTCTAGGTATGGGAACGTGCTCTATGACCTGAAATCTCAATTGTGATATCTGATGGCCGGTTGTAATGAAATGATGCGGTACGGGATTTATCAATATCATTAAGTTGAGTGCCAAGTTTTCTATTTATTATATTGCACTTATGTCTGCACTTATGCATGCACCTATACCTCCATTTATGCCTGCATCTATAACTGCACTTATACCTGCACTTTTAACTGCACTTATGCTTGCACTTACAACAGCAGTTATGCCTGCACTTAACTGTACTTACAACTGCACTTATACTTGCACTTATAACTGCACTAATGCCTGCACTTAAGCCTACACTTATACCTGCACAAATAACTGCACTTATACCTGCACTTATAACTGCACTTATAACTGCACTTTACCTGCACTTACAGTATAAATGCAGTTATACCTGCACTGATTCATGCACTTATACTGCACTTATGGCTGCACTTTTAACTGCACTTATGCCTGCTCCTAAACATGCAGTTATTCCTGCAATTATGCCAGCACTTATACCTGCTCTTATATCTGCGCTTATAACTGCACATATGTGTGCACTTATCATAGAATCATAGAATCATAGATCATGAATGGTAAGTTGAAGGACTCCTGGCCTTCTGGTCCACCCCTGCTCAAGCAGGATTCTCTAAATCATCCAGACAGATGTCTATCCAGCCTCTGTTGAAACTTCATGAAGGAGAACTCACCACCTCTTGTGGCAGCCTGTTCCACTCATTGATCACCTATGTCAAAGTTTTTCTAATATCTAATCTGTGTCTCCTCCATTCATTTCATCCCATTGCTTTATCTTTCTTGCGCAAAGATAAAGATGTCTTTATATGACAGCCCTTGATATTTGTAGACTAACCTAACTGCACTTTGACTGCACTTACCTGCACTTATGCCTGCACTTATACTTGCACTTATAAATGCACTTAACTGCCTAATAACTGCACTATGCTGCACTTAGGCTGCACTTATATTTCACTTATACCTGCACTTATGACCTGAACTTTAACCGTGCTTATGCTGCCTTATAACTGCACTTAAACTGCACTTATTACCTGCATTTATAAATGCACTTATGCTTGCCTGATGCATGTACTTATGCCTGTACTTATTCTGCACTTAAACTGCACTCATGCACTATACCTGCATTTTCCAGCACTTATACTGCACTTTTACCTGCATTTATAAATGCACTTATGCCGCTGAACATGTACTTATGCCTGTACTTATGCTGCTCTTAACCTGCCTTATGCATGCATTATACCTGCATTTACCGGCACTTTATACCTGACTTGTACGCTTTATCTGCACTTATACTGCATTGTACCCGCACTTTACCTGTATGGTGCTTGCTTTCCTTGCACTGTGCCTGCATTTATCCCAAACTTATACCTGCACTTATGGCTGCTCTTCTACTTGCACTTATACCTGAACTTATGTCTGCACTTATACCTGCACTTATGCATGCACCTATACCTCCATTTATGCCTGCATTTATAACTGCACTTATACCTGCACTTTTAACTGCACTTATGCTTGCACTTACAACAGCAATTATGCCTGCACTTCTAACTGTACTTACAACTACACTTGTACTTGCACTTATAACTGCACTAATGACTGCACTAAAGCCTGCACTTATACCTGCACAAATAACTGCACTTATACCTACACTTATAACTGCACTTTACCTGCACTTATTAATGCAGTTATACCTGCACTGATTCATGCACTTATACTGCACTTATGACTGCACTTTTAACTGCACTTATGCCTGCTCTTAAACATGCAGTTATTCCTGCAATTATGCCAGCACTTATACCTGCTCTTATATCTGCGCTTATACCTGCACATATGTGTGCACTTATACTGCACTTATAACTGCACTTAAACCTACACTAATAACTGCACTTATGCCTGCACTAAGGCATGCACTTATATTTCACTTATACCTGCACTTATGCCTGAACTTTAACCTGCGCTTATGCCTGCACTTATAACTGCATTTTTACCTGCATTTATAAATGCACTTATGCCTGCACTGATGCATGTACTTATGCCTGTACTTATATCTGCACTTATACCTGCACCTTTTGCTTTGATTACTGCTTTGCAAGCAGAAAAGGTGAACGGATGGACTCTACATGCCTGGTTCCCACCGTGAAGCATGAAGAAGGTGGTGTGATGTGTGGGGGTGCTTTGCTGGTGACACTGTTGGGAATTTATTCAAAATTGAAGGCATACTGAAGCAGCATGGCTACCAAGTGGCTACCACAGCATCATGCAGCGGCATGCTATTCCATTGGGTTTGCGTTTAGTTGGACCATCATTTATTGCACTTATGCCTGCAATTATGCCTGCACTTAAGCTTGCACTTATAACTGCACTTATGCCTGTACTTATGCCTGCTCTTATACCTGCAGTTATGTCTGCACTTATACCCGCACTTATGCCTGCAATTATATCTGCACATTTATCTCCACTTATGCCTGCACTTATAATTGCACTTATACCTGCACTTATGCCTGCACTTATCCCTGCTCTTATGCCTGCTATTATATCTGCGCTTATTCCTACAGATATATCTGCACTAATGCATGAACTTATGCCTGCACTTATGCCTGCTCTTATAACTGCACTTATACATGTTGTTATAACTTCACTTATATGTGAACTTATGCCTGCACTTATACAGGCACTTGTAAATGCACATAGACCTACACTTACATTATGCTTGCACTTATACCTGCTCATATAACTGCACTTATACATGCACTTATACCTGCACTTAAACTGGCACTTGTAACTGCACTTATGTCTGCACATATATCAGCACATATGCCTGCACTTATATCAGCACTTATGCCTGCACTAATAGCTGCACTTAAATCTGCACTTATACCTGCTCTTATAACTTCACTTATACATGCACTTATACCCGCACTTGTAACTGCACTTAGGCCTACACTTACAGTATGCATAAACTTATATCTGCACTTATACCTGCTCCTTTAACTGCACTTATACATGCACTTATAAATGCACTTATGCCTGCACTTATACATGCACTTATGCCTCTGCTTATATCTGCACTTATAACTGGACTTATGCCTGCACTTATGCCTGTATTTACATCTGCACTTATGCCTGCACTTATATCTGCACTTATAGCTGCACTTATGCCAGTACTTATGCCTGCACTTTTACCTGCACTTATGCCAGTACTTATGCCTGCACTTATACCTTCACTTATGCCTGCACTTATACCTGCATTTATAACTGCACTTATACCTACACCTATAAGTGCACTTAAGCCTGCATTTATGCATGCACTTGTATATGCACTTATAACTGCACTTATGCCTGCACTTACACTGCTCTTATGCCGGTATTTATAGCTGCACTTATGGTTGTATTCATGCCTGCACTTATCCCTGCACTGATATGTGCACTTATGCCTTAACTTATGCCTGTACTTATATCTGCACTTATCCCTACACTTATGCCTGCACTTATGCCTTCATTTATACCTGCACATATGCCTGCACTTATACCTGCACTTATAACTATATTTTCAATTGCAATAATACCTGCATGTATGCCTTCACTTATGCCTGCACTTATACCGGCACTTATAACTGCACTTAGACCTGCTCTTTTAACTGCACTTATAACTGCATTTTAACCTGCACTTATATGTGCACTTATGCCTGCGCTTATAAGTGCACTTATGTCTTTACTTATGCCTACACTTATGCCTGCACTTATGTCTGCACTTATACCTGCACTTATGCCTCCAAATATACCTGCACTTGTGCCTGCACTTATATCTGCACTTACAAGTGCACATATAACTGCACCTATGCCTGCAATTTTACCTGCACTTATGGCTGCACTTAAGCCTGCACTTATACCTGCACTTATAATTGCACTTAGGCCTACACTTACAGTATGCATGCACTTTTACTTTTACTTATACCTGCACTTATACGTCCACTTATAACTGGACTTATGCCTGCATTTATGCCTGTATTTACACCTGTAATTATGCCAGCACTTATAGCTGCACTTACACCATGCACTTATGCCTTTACTTTCATACAATTATGCCGGGCACTTATGCTGCACTTATACCTGCACTTATGCCCCAATATAACCTGCACTTGTGCCTGCAGTTATAATGCAATATAACTGCAGTTTAAGTGCAGCACAATGTGCAGGTATATTGGGTATAAGTGCAGTTATAAGCTACATAATGCAGACTTAAGTGAAGGCAATGTGTGCAGGTATAATGCATGCAAATAACTGCAGTCATAGTTAGGATAGTGCAGACATAAGTACAAGGCATAAGTTAAGCATAATGTGCAATAGTGAGGTATAATGCAGTTATAATGCAGGTATTAAGAACAGTTATAAATGCAGGTATAAGTGCAGGCATAAGTGAGTATAAGTGCAGGCATATACTGCATAAGTGCAGTAAAAGTACAGCAGTACTGGCTAAGTGCAGCTATAAGTGCAGGCATAAGTGCAGATGTAAATACAGGCTAAGTGCAGATAATCAGTTATAATGCAGGATATAAGCAAGGCATAAGTGCAGTATAAGTGCAAGTATAAGTGCAGGCATAAGTGCATTTATAAGTGCATGTATAAGTGCAGTTAAAGGAGCGGTATAAGTGCAGATATAAGTGCATGCATACTGTAAGTGTAGGCCTAAGTGCAGTTACAAGTGTGGATATAAGTGCAAGTATAAGTGAAGTTATAGCAGGTATAAGTGCAGATGTAAGTGCAGCTATAAGTGCAGGCATAAAGTGCTGATATAAGTGCAGGCATATGTGCTGATATATGTGCAGACATAAGTGCAGTTACAAGTGCCATTTTAAATGCAGGCATAAGTGCATGTATAAGTGCAGTTATATGAGCAGGTATAAGTGCAAGAATAATGTAAGTGTAGGTCTATGTGCATTTACAAGTGCCTGTATAAGTGCAGGCATAAGTTCACATATAAGTGAAGTTATAACAGCAGGTATAAGTTCAGATATAAGTGCAGTCATAAGTGCTGATATAAGTGCAGCTATAAGTGCAGTCATAAGTGAAATTACAAGTGCCGGTATAGTTGCAGGCATAAGTGCGTATAAGTGCGTTATAAGAGCAGGCATAAGTGCAGGCATAAGTTCATGCATTAGTGCAGATATATCTGTAGGAATAAGCACAGATATAATAGCAGGCATAATAGCAGGGATAAGTGCACTTATAACTGCACTTATGCCTGCACTTATTTCTGCATTTACAAGTGCACATATAACTGCACCTATGCCTGCAATTTTACCTGCTCTTATGGCTGCACTAATAATTGCATTTACGCCTGCACTTTTAATTGCACTTGTGCCTGCACTTACACCTGCGCTTATACCTCCACTTATGCCTGCAGTTATATCTGCATATTTATCTGCGCTTATGCCTGCACTAATAGCTACACTTATACCAGCTCTTTTAACTGCACTTATACATGCTCTTATATCTCCACTTACAAATGCACTTATGCCTGCACTTATACTTTCACTTATACCTGCACTTATACCTCTACTTATATCTGCACTTACACCTGCTACTTATAAGTGCAAATTATGCTGTACTTATATCTGCACTTAAGCCTGCATTTATGTCTGCACTTATACCTGCACTTATGCCTCCAAATCTACCTGCACTTGTGCCTGCACTTATACCTGCATTTATATCTGCGCTTATACTACTTATAGCTCCACTTATGCCAGCACTTGTAACTGCGCTTTGGCCTACACTTACAGTATGCCTGCACTTATATCTGAACTTATACCTGCTCTTATAACTTGCCTTATACGTGAACTTATACCTGCACTTATACAGGCACTTGTAAATTCACATAGACCTACACTTACAGTATGCCTGCACTTATATCTGCACTTATACCTGCTCTTATAACTGCACATATATCAGCACATATGCCTGCACTTATACTAGCAATTGTAACTGCACTTATGCCTGCACATATATCAGCACATATGCCTGCACTTATGCCTGCACTTATATCTGCACTTACATCTGCACTTATACCTGCTCTTATAACTTCACTTATACATGCACTTATACCTCACATATGCCTGCACTTATACCCGCACTTATAACTGCACTTAGGTCTACACTTACAGTATGCCTGCACTTATATTTGCACTTCTACATGCACCTATGCCTCTACTTATATCTGCACTTATAACTGGACTTATGCCTGCACTTATGCCTGCATTTACATCTGCACTTATAGCTCCACTTATAGCTGCACTTATGCCTGCAATTATAACTGCACTTATCCCTGCACTTATGTCTCCACTTATACTGTACCTTTACTTATGCCTGCACTTATACCTGCACTTATGCCTGTTCTTTACCTGCACTTATGCCTTCATTTATGCCTACAAATATGCCTGCACTTATACTGGTATTTATAACTGCACTTATGCTTGCATTTATGTCTGCATTTATCCCTGCACTTATTTGTGCACTTATGCCTTAACTTATCCCTACACTTATAACTGCACTTATTCATTCCCTTATACCTGCACATATGCCTGCACTTATACTGGCTTTTGTAACTGCACTTATCCTTGCACACATGCCTGCAATTAAATCTGCACTTATGCCTGCAATTGTAACTGCACTTATACCTGCACTTATACCTGTCATTATGCCTGCACTTATACCTGCACTTATGCCTGCACTAATACCTGCACTCATACCTGCACTTATAACTGCAATTGTACCTGCACTTGTACCTGCACTTATGCCTGCACTTATAAGTGCACTTATGCTTTTACTTATGCCTACACTTATTCCTGCACTTATGCCTGCACTTATGTCTGCACTTATAACTGCACTTATGCTGCTCTTATACTTGCGCTTATATTGCACTTATGCCTTTACTTATGCCTCCAATTATACCTGCACTTGTGCCTGCGCTTATACCTGCATTTATTTCTGTACTTATAACTGCACTTATGCCTGCTCTTATACCTGCACTTATAACTGCACTTATGCCTGCACTTATAACTGCACTTAAGCCTGCACTTATAACTGCACTTATGCCTGTACTTATGCCTGCTCTTATACCTGCAGTTATGGTCTCCTGCACTATGCTATGCCTACTTTTAACTGCACTTATAATTATTGCACTAATTGCCTGCACTTATACCTGCAATCTACAACTGCACTTATAACTGCACTTATGCCTGACACTCAATTATACCTGCACTTATGGTTATGCACTTAAGCCTGCACTTATACCTGCATTATTTATTTATGCATGCACTTGATTAAACCTCCCCACTTATAGCTGCACTTACAAGTGCCGCTTTTAATTCTGCACTTATGTGCCTGCTCACTTATACTTTGCACTTATACCTCACTTATAGCTGCACTTATAAGTTGACTTATGCCTATATTTTCAACTGCACTTATGCCAGCACTTATAGCTGCACTTATGCCAGTACTTAGGGGTCTGCAGGGGTGCACGGACTTGACCTTTCGACATGGGTAAGAGTCATTAATAATATATATGGTGCGCTATATGATGATTGATGGATTGTATTGGTTTCGATGGTGTATAACTATTTTATGGCGTTCACCATTTATTACACTATGTAAGTATTAATTGGATGATTTTGACTCACCCTGGTTACTATTTTGTCTGTGTAACCCCTGCATTGATACCTGCAGTTTGTTCCTCCATTCATCCCTGATTTTGGGCCATTATTGTTGCCATTATTTGTCTATTAATAAAGTTTTTTGTATTTTTTATAAAAAAGATGTTGCCTATACTCCTTTGTTCTGGTGTGTATCATTAACTCTTCAGAGTATTTCACCTGCACTTTTAATTGCACTTATGCCTGCACTTATAACTGCGCTTATACCTCCACGTATGACTGCAATTATATCTGCACATTTATCTGCACTTATGCCTGCACTTATAGCTGCACTTATAACTGCACTTATGCCTGCACTTATATCTGCACTTACAAGTGCACATATAACTGCACCTATGCCTGCAATTTTACCTGCACTTATGGCTGCACTTAAGCCTGCACTTATACTTGCACTTATAACTGCACTTATAATTGCACTTACACCTGCACTTTTAATTGCACTTATGCCTGCACTTATACCTGCGCTTATACCTCCACTTATGCCTGCAATTATTTCTGCACATTTATCTGCACTTATGCCTGCACTTATAGCTGCACTTATACCAGCTTTTTTAACTGCACTTATACATGCTCTTATATCTCCACTTACAAATGCACTTTTGCCTGCACTTATACTTTCACTTATACCTGCACTTATACCTCTACTTATATCTGCACTTATAACTGGACTTATGCCTTCATTTATGCCTGTATTTACACCTGTAATTATGCCAGCACTTATAGCTGCACTTATGCTAGTACTTATACCTGCACTCATACCGACAATTATAACTGCACTTATCCATGCATTTATGTCTCCACTTATACCTTCACTTATATTGCAATCTTATGCCTGTACTTATATCTGCACTTATCCCTACACTTATGCCTGCACTTATTCATGCACTTATACCTGCACACATGCCTGCACTTAAGCCTGCATTTATGTCTGCACTTATACCTGCACTTATGCCTCCAAATATACCTGCACTTGTGCCTGCACTTATACCTGCATTTATATCTGCACTAATAACTGCACTTATGCCTGCTCTTGTACCTGCACTTATTATTGAACTTATGCCTGCACTTATACCTGCACTTATGCCTTTACTTATGGCTACACTTATGCCTGCACTTATGTCTGCACTTATACCTGCACTTATGCCTCCAAATATACCTGCACTTGTGCCTGCAGTTATAAGTGCAGATATAAATGCAGGTATAAGTGCAGGCACAAGTGCAGGTATATATGGAGGCATAAGTGCAGGTATAAGAGCAGACATAAATGCAGACTTAAGTGCAGGCATGTGTACAGGTATAAGTGCATGAATAAGTGCAGTCATAAGTGTAGGGATAAGTGCAGATATAAGTACAAGCATAAGTTAAGGCATAAGTGCACATATCAGTGCAGGGATAAGTGCAGGCATGAATGCAACCATAAGTGCAGCTATAAATACCAGCATAAGAGCAGTATAAGTGCAGGCATATGTGCAGGTATAAATGAAGGCATAAGTGCAGGTATAAGAAACAGGCATAAATGCAGGTTTAAGTGCAGGCATAAGTGCAGTTATAAGTGCAGATACAAGTGCAGGCATAACTGCAGGCTTAAGCGCACTTATAGGTGTAGGTATAAGTGCAGTTATAAATGCAGGTATTAGTACAGTTATAAATGCAGGTATAAGTGCAGGCATAAGTGAAGGTATAAGTGCAGGCATAAGTACTGGCATAAGTGCAGTAAAAGTAAGGCATAATACTGGCATAAGTGCAGCTTATAAGTGCAGGCATAAGTGCAGATGTATAATCAGCATAAGTGCAGGCATAAGTCATTTAAGTGCAGTATAAGCAGAAGGGCAATAAGTGCAGTATAAGTGCAAGTTAAGTGCAAAGGCATAAGTGATTATAAGTGCATGTATAAGTGCAGTTAAAGGAGCAGGTATAAGTGCAGATGTAAGTGCAGCTATAAGTGCAGGCATAAGTGCTGATATAAGTGCAGGCATATGTGCTGATATATGTGCAGACATAAGTGCAGTTACAAGTGCCATTTTAAATGCAGGCATAAGTGCATGTATAAGTGCAGTTATATGAGCAGGTATAAGTGCAAGAATAATGTAAGTGTAGGTCTATGTGCATTTACAAGTGCCTGTATAAGTGCAGGCATAAGTTCACATATAAGTGAAGTTATAACAGCAGGTATAAGTTCAGATATAAGTGCAGTCATAAGTGCTGATATAAGTGCAGCTATAAGTGCAGTCATAAGTGAAATTACAAGTGCCGGTATAGTTGCAGGCATAAGTGCATGTATAAGTGCAGTTATAAGAGCAGGCATAAGTGCAGGCATAAGTTCATGCATTAGTGCAGATATATCTGTAGGAATAAGCACAGATATAATAGCAGGCATAAGAGCAGGGATAAGTGCACTTATAACTGCACTTATGCCTGCACTTATTTCTGCACTTACAAGTGCACATATAACTGCACCTATGCCTGCAATTTTACCTGCTCTTATGGCTGCACTAATAATTGCATTTACACCTGCACTTTTAATTGCACTTATGCCTGCACTTATACCTGCGCTTATACCTCCACTTATGCCTGCAGTTATATCTGCATATTTATCTGCACTTATGCCTGCACTTATAGCTACACTTATACCAGCTCTTTTAACTGCACTTATACATGCTCTTATATTTCCACTTACAAATGCATTATGCCTGCACTTATACTTTCACTTATACCTGCACTTATACCTCTACTTATATCTGCACTTATAACTGGACTTATGCCTGCATTTATGCCTGTATTTACACCTGTAATTATGCCAGCACTTACAGCTGCACTTATAGCTGCTTCACTTATGCTAGTACTTATACCTGCACTTATACAGCGTACTTGTAAATTCACATAGAACCTTACACTTACAGTTATGCCTGCACTTATATCTGCACTTATACTACCTGCTCTTATTAACTGCACTTAGCATGCACTTTATGCCTGCACTTATACTGCAATTTGTAAACTGCACTTATGCCTTGCACATATATCAGCACATATGCCTGCACTTATGCCTGCACTTATATCTGCACTTACATCTGCACTTATACCTGCTCTTATAACTTCACTTATACATGCACTTATACCTACACATATGCCTGCACTTATACCCGCACTTATAACTGCACTTAGGCCTACACTTACAGTTATGCATGAACTTATATTTGCACTTCTACATGCACCTATGCCTCTACTTATATCTGCACTTATAACTGGACTTATGCCTGCACTTTTGCCTGCATTTACATCTGCACTTATAGCTCCACTTATAGCTGCACTTATGCCTGCAATTATAACTGCACTTATCCCTGCACTTATGTCTCCACTTATACTGTACCTTTACTTATGCCTGCACTTATAACTGTACTAATACCTGCACTTATAACTGCACTTATATCTACACCTATAAGTGCACTTAAGCCTGTACTTATGCCTGCACTTATAACTGCACTTATAACTGCACTTATGCCTGCACTTATACCTGCACTTATGCCTGTCCTTATACCTGCACTTATGCCTTCTTTTATGCCTACAAATATCCCTGCACTTATACTGGTATTTATAACTGCACTTATCTTGCATTTATGTCTGCTTTTATCCCTGCACTTATATTGCACTTTATGCCTTATTTTATCCCTACACTTATAACTGCACTTATTCATGCCCTTATACCTGCACATATGCCTGCACTTATACTGGCTTTTGTAACTGCACTTATCCTTGCACACATGCCTGCAATTAAATCTGCACTTATGCCTGCAATTGTAACTGCACTTATACCTGCACTTATACCTGTCATTATCCCTGCACTTTTTCCCTGCACTTTATGCCTGCACTAATACCTGCACTCAACCTACAGTTATAACTGCAATTGTACCTGCACTTTACCTGCACTTACGCCTGCACTTATAAGTGCACTTATGCTTTACTTATGCCTACACTTATTCCTGCACTTATGCCTGCACTTTGTCTGCACTTATACTTGCGCTTATAATTGCACTTATGCCTTTACTTATGCCTCCAATTATACCTGCACTTGTGCCTGCGCTTATGCCTGCATTTATATCTGTACTTATAACTGCACTTATGCCTGCTCTTATACCTCCCACTTATAACTGCACTTATGCCTGCACTAGACTGCACTTAAAGCCTGCACTTATGCCTGCTCTTATACCTGCAGTTATGTCTGCACTTATGCTGCACTTTTAACTGCACCTTAAAATTGCACTAATGCCTGCACTTATACCTGCACTTACAAGTGCACTTATAACTGCACTTATGCCTGCAATTATACCTGCACTTTTTGGTTGCACTTAAGCCTGCATTTATACCTGCATTTATAACTGCACTTATACCTGCACTTATAGCTGCACTTACCCCGGGCGCTTTTAATTGCACTTATGCCTGCACTTTACTTGCACTTATACCTCTACTTATATCTGCACTTATAAGTTGACTTATGCCTATATTTTTCAAACTGAAACTTATGCGCACTTATAGCTGCACTTATGCCAGTACTTAGGGGGTCTGCGGGGGTGCACGGACTTGACCTTTCGACATGGGAAGAGTCATTAATAATATATATGGTGCGCTTTTATGGATGATTGATGGATTGTATTGGTTTCGATGGTGTATAACTATTTATGGGGTTCACCATTTATTACACTTGTAATATTAATTGGATGGGTTTTGACTCACCCTGGTTACTATTTTGTCTGTGTAACCCCTGCATTGATACCTGCAGTTTGTTCCTCCATTCATCCCTGATTTTGGGCCATTATTGTTGCCATTATTTTTTCTATTAATAAAGTTTTTTGTATTTTTATAAAAAAAGAGTTGCCTTTTACTCCTTTGTTTTTGGTGTGTAACATTTAAATCTTCAGAGTATTTCAAACCCGCACTTTTTAAATTTCACTTATGCTGCACTTTTAACTGCGCTTATACCTCCACGTAGACTGCAATTATATCTGCACATTTATCTGCACTTATGCCTGCACTTATAGCTGCACTTATAACTGCACTTATGCCTGCACTTATATCTGCACTTTCAAGTGCACATATAACTGCACCTATGCCTGCAATTTTACCTGCACTTATGGCTGCACTTAACCTGCACTTTTACTTTTCACTTAAAACTGCACTATAATTGCCTTTCACTGCACTTTAATTGCACTTATGCCCGCACAAAGGGGGGTTTAAATTCCCCCCAAAAAATTTTTTTTTTAAATTTTTTTTTTTTTTCCTGCCCCCCCCCTTTTTAAAACCCACCCCCCCCAAATTTTTTTGGGGGGGGGGGGGGTTTTTTTAAAAAAAAACCCCGGGGGTTTTTTTTTTTTGGGGTTTTTGATTTTTTTTGGGAAAAAAAAAGGGGGTTATTTTAATTTTAAAACCCCTTTTTTTTTTGGGCCCCCCCTGGGGGTTTTTTTTTCCCCTTTTTTGGGAAAAATTTTTTAAAATTTTCCCCCCTTTTTTTTTAAAAAAAAATTTTGGGCCCCCCTTTTTTTTTTTTTTCCCCCCCCCTTTTTTTTTTTTAACCTTTTTTTTTTCCCCAAATTAAATTTAATTTTTTTTTCCTTTTTTTAAAAAAAACCCCCCCCTTTTTTTTTTAAAACCCCCTTTTTTTGGGTTTTTTTTTTAAAAAAAATTTTTTTTTTTTTTTTCCCCCCCCTTTTTATTTTCCTTTAAAAAAAAATTTGTTTTTCCCCTTTTTCCCCCCCCCGGGGAAAAAACCCCGGCTTAGTTTTTTTCCCTTTTTCCCCTTAAAATTTTTAAAAAACCCCTTTTTGGGGGAAAAAAAAATTTTTTTTTTCCCCCCTTTTTTTCCCCCCCCCCCCCCTTTTTTTTGGAAAAAAAAATTTTTTTTTTTTTTTGGTTTTTCCCCCCCTTTTTCCTTTTTTTTAAAAAAACCCAAAAATTTTTTTTTTTGGGGGGAAAAAATTTTTTTTTTTAAAAAAAAAATTTTTTTTTCCCCCAAAAATTTTTTAAAACCCATTTAAAAATTCCCCAAGGGGGGGTTTTTCCCCCTTTTTTTTCCCCGGGGAAAAAACCCTTAAAAAAAACCGAACTTAAAAAAAAAAAAAATTTTTTTTTTTTCTTTTTTTTTTAAAAATTTTTTTAAAAATTCCCCCTTTTGGGTTTTCCCATTATTTTTTTTTTTTAAAAAAACCTCCCAAAAAATTTTTACCCCCCAAAAAGGGGGGTTTTTAAAAAAAAGGGGTTTTTTTTAAAAAACCCCAAATTTTTTTTAAATTTTCAAAAAAAAGGGAAAAAATTTTTTAAAAAAAAATTTTTTTGAAAAAAAAAAAGGGGCCCAAAAGGGTTTTTTAAAAATAAGGGGAAAAAAAAAATTTTTTTAAAAAATTTAATTTAAAGGGGGAAAAATTGGGGAAAAGGGCAGGAAAAAAAAAAGGGGGGAAAAAAAGGGGGGGCCCCTTTTTTGGGGGCCCAAAAAAAGGGGGAATTGGGAAAAAAAAAAAAAGGGTTTAAAAAAAACCCCCGGGTTTTAAAATTTTTGGGGGGAAAAATTTTGGGGCGGGGGCCCCTTTAAAAAAAAAGGGGGTTTGGGGTTTTTTAACCCAAAAAAGGGTTTTGGGGGGGGGAAACCCTTTTAAAAAAAGGGGGAAAAAAAAAATTTTACGGGGGGGAAAAAGGGGGAAAAAAGGGGGGGAAAAGGGGTTTGGGGGGGGCCCCCCTTTTCCCCTTTTTCCCCCTTTTTTAAAAATTATAAGGGGGTTTTAAAAAGGGGAAATTTGAAAAAAAAAAGGGGGGGGGGGGGAAAGGGGGAAAATGGGTTTTTAAAAAAACCCCGGGAAAAAGGGGGGTTTGGGGGGAAAACCCCCTTTTCAAAAAAAGGGAAAAAGGGAGGGGGGAAAGGGGGGGAAAAAGGGGGGGGTTTTTTGGGGGGGGGTTTTTTAAAAAGGCCCGGGGTGGGGGGCCAATTTAAAAACCCCGGGGGGGAAAAAAAAAAAAAGGGGGCCCCCCCCGGGGGTTTTTCCCCCAAAAAAAAAACCCCCGGGGTTTTGGCCCAAAAAAGGGGGAAAAAAAAAAAAGGGGGGGAAAAAAAAAATCAAAAAAACCGAAAAAAAAAATGGGGGGCCCCCCAAAACCCCCCAAAACCCCCCTTTTTTTCCCCTTTTTTTTAAAAACCCCCCCAAAAAACCCCCTTTTTTTTTTTAAAAAAAAAAAAAAAACCCCCCCTTACCCCCCAAAAAAAAAAAAAATCCCCCCCCCCCCCTTTTTTTTTTTTTGGGTTTTTTAAAAACCCCTTAAAAATTTTTTTTTCCCAAAAAAAACCTTTTCCCCCCTTTTCCCCCTTTTTCCCCTTTTTTCCCCCCCCCCCAAAAAAAAAAAAATTTTTTAAAAAAAAACCCCTTTAAAACCCCCCCCAAAAGGAAAAAAACCCTTTTTTTTTTCCCCCAATTTGGGGGGGGCCCCCCCCCTCCCCAAACCCCCCCCCTCCCCCTTTTTCCCTTTTAAAACCCCGGGGGAAAAACCTTTTTTTTTTAAAAAAAAACCCCCTTAAACCCCCCCCCCGGGGCCCCTTTTTTTTAAAAAAAAACCCCCCCCCTTTTTTTAAAAAAAATTTTTTTAAAAAAATTGCCGGAAAAAAAAAATTACCCCCCCCAAAAAAAAACCCCAAAAACCTTTCGGGGGGGTTTTTTTTTCCCCCCCCCCCCCCCCCAAAAAAAAACCCAAATTTCCCCCTTTTTTTCCCACCCCCCCTTTAAGGGAAAAATTTTTTTTCCCAAATTCCCGGAAAAAATTTTTTAAACCCCCCGGGCCCCCCCAAATTTTTTCCCCCCCCCAAAAAATTCCCCCCCTTTGGGGCCCTTTTTTTTTTTTTAAAACCACAAAACCCCTTTTAAAGGAAAAACCGGGAAAGGGGAAAAAAATCCTTTTTTTTTAAAAGGAAAAAAACCCCTTTTTTTAAACTGAACTTTTTTTCATTTTTTTTTCCCGTTTTTTGGGGGGGGGGGAAAAAAAAAAAAAGGAAAATTTTTTTTTTTGGGGCCCCAAATTTTTTTTTTAATTTCCCCAAATTTTAAAAATTTTTCCCCAAAAAAAATTTCCTTTTTTAAACATTTTTTTTTTTGGGGGGAAAAAAATTTTTTTTAAAAAAAATTTTAAAACCCTTTTAAAATTTTTCCCCCCCCCCCGGGGTTTAAAAAAAAAATTTTAAAAAAATTTTGGGGGAAAAGGAAAAAATTTTTTAAAAATTAAAAAGGGTTTAAAAAAATTTTTTTTTAAATGCCCCTTTTTTTTAAAATTTCCCCCTTTTTTCCCTTTTTCCAAAAAAAAAAACCCCCCCAAAAAAACCCATTTTTAAACCCCGGGGTTTTTTTTAAAAAACCCCTTTTTTTTAAAATTTTTTTTTTCCCCGGAATTTTTAAAAAATTTTTTTTAAAAAAAAATTTTTAAAAATTTTTTAAAAAAATTTTAAAAAACCCCCTTTTACCCCCAAAAAAAATTTTCCCCTTTTCCCCTTTTCCCCTTTTTTAAAAAAACCCCCCTTTTTTTTTAAAAAAAAAAAAACCCTTTTTTTTTCCCCTTTTTTTTAAAACCCCCCCCAAATTTTCCCCCCTTTTTTTTTTCCCCCAAAAATTTTTCCCCCCCTTTTTCCCAAAAGGTTTTTTTTTTTGGGGGGGTTTGGGGCCCAATTGTTTTTAAAAAAGGGGGGGCCCTTTTAAAATTTTTTTAAAAAAGGGGGGGAAAAATTTTTTTGGTTTTCCCAAAAATTTTTTTAAAAGGGTTTTTTTAAAAAATTTTTCTTTCCCCTTTAAAAAAAAAGGGATTTTTTTGGCCCCTTTTTTCCCCCTTTTTTTTAAACCCCTTTTTTCCCCCCTTTTTTTAATTTTTTGGGTTTTTTTTTATTTTTTTTTTTAAAAAGGGGTTTTTTTTTTAAAAAAAATTTTTGGGGGGCCCCTTTAAAAATTTTCCCTTAAAAAAAAAGGGGGGGGGTTTTTTTGGGGAAATTTTTTTTTAAAAAAAAACCTTTTTAATTAAAAAATTTTTAAATCCTTTTAAAACCCCCCTTTAAAATTTATCCTTTACTTATATTTGCATTTAATCCCCCAACCTTATCCTTTTTTAAAAAGGACTTCCCCCCCCCCTTTTTTTTAAATTTTTGGCAAAAAAAACCAAAAAAAAAAACCCCCCCCAAAAAACCCCTTTTTTTTATCCCCCTTTTATTTTCCCCCTGCACTTAAAAATTCCTTTCCCCAAAAAACCATTTAATCCGGGAAAAATTTAAAATTCCCCCTTTAAAAATTAAAAATTTCCCCCCTTTTTTAAAAAAACCCCAAAAAAAAAAAGGGAAAAGGGGTTTTCCCAAAAAAATTTAAATTTCCTTTTTTTTTAAAATTTTTTTTCCTTTTTTTAAAATTTTTTTGAATTTTTTCCCCTTTTTTAATTTTTCCCCCCCCTTTTTGTTTTTTTTAAAAAAACCTGCACTTCCCCCCTTTTTTTAAAAAAAAAAAACCCCAAATATTCCCCTTTTTTTAAAACCCTTTTCCCCTTTTTAAAAATTTCCCCTTTTTTTTTTAAAAATTTTTTTAAAAAAACCTAAAAAAAATTTTTTTTAAAAAAGGGGGAAAACCCCCCCCCCCCCTTTTTAAAAAAAAATTTTTTTCCCAAAAATTTTTTTCCAAACCCCTTTTTTTTAAAAATTTTTTTCCCCCCTTTTTTTTTTAAAAAAAATTTTTTTTAAAAAAAAACCCCCCCCCCGGGGGTTTTTTTCCCCGGGGTTTAAAAAGGCTGGGGTTTTTTTAAAAAAAAAAAAAACCTTTAAAAAGGGGGAAAAAAAAAATTTTTTTTGGGGGGGGAAAAACAACTCCAGACTCCATGTCCATAATTAACAGTTCAACTTTATTTGACACAGGCTCTTATTACAGATATGGTAAAGTTCACATGCAATGACCTTCCTGGAGCTTTCACTGTCTTCTCTGAAAACTTCCTTCCTGAAGACACTTACATCCTTGTCTCATCTGACAATCTCTGTCTTTCTCAGCAATCTCTGCCCCTTCCGACTATCTCTGTCTTTCCTGGCAATCTCTGCCCCGCAGATACCTCTTTCTCTTCTGCAACTTCCGTTTCACTAGGTCCACCAAATTCCTCCCATTCCCCTCATCCGGTTACAATAGTAAAAGGTAAGAGGCGTGCTCAGCTCTGCCTAATCCCAGCCTTAGGCCCCAGATCCTCCTTAGAATGGTTACTGCTTAAGATGGTCACCACTTGCACGCTGCTCAGCCTGGGGTTCCTTTTTGCCTCAGCAACTTTATCCCATGACATGGCTATCTGATTGCCTTCTTTCACTGCTGCATCAACTCTACCCCTAAACAGGAAGTCTCTCACCATAGCTCACTGCACTGCACTACCCCATCTGTAACTCCTCCCTACCTGGAAAACCCCTATCTATGACTCTCATTCCCTATCTCTATGGTGCCCCACTATTGTCTTATGTTTACTGCTACCCCTCTATTCTATTCTTTCTTGATCCTATACACAATACTTATAAAGTACATACACATTACAATAACAGTAAATGAATATATTAACATTTACAAATTCTATGGAACCGCATGTATTTAATGTGAACACTGTTCAAAGAGGAGGAGGCACACGTCAGTCTCGGTCACCTCCTTACACATGCTCAGACTGCTGTCACCCCACGAGACATAGCCTTGCCCCCAACTTGACTTGCTCTGTTCATCTGATTCTGGTTCCCAGATAGAAGTAGCAAAGCCAGAATTAAAACAGAAGGATATATGACTCACATAACATTAGTAACATAGTAACATAGTTATTAAGGTTGAAGGAAGACTTTAAGTCCATCTAGTTCAACCCATATCCTATCCTAACCTGCCCTAACATTTGACCCAGAGGAAGGCAAAAAAAACCAAGTGGCAAACAGTAAGCTTCACATTGGGAAAAAAATTCCTTCCCCGACTCCACATACGGCAATCAGACTAGCTCCCTGGATCAACGCTGTATCTAGGAAACTAGTGAATATAGCCTGTAATATTATACTTTTCAAGAAAGGCATCCAGTCCCCTCTTAAATTTTAGTAAGGAATCACTCATTACAACATTAGACGGCAGAGAGTTCCATAGTCTCACTGCTCTTACAGTAAAGAATCTGCATCTGTGATTATGGCTAAACCTTCTTTCCTCCAGACGTAGAGGATGCCCCCTCGTCCCCGTCACAGGTCTAAGAGTAAAAAGATCTACAAGATTATTACATTGTAATAAGATCACCCCTAAGCCTTTGTTTTTCCAACTAAATAACCCCAAGTGTAAATAACCTGTCTTGGTATTGCAGACCCCCCAGTTCTCTAATAACCTTGGTCGCTCTTCTCTGCACCCGCTCCAGTTCAGCTATGTCTTTCTTATACACCGGAGACCAGAACTGCACACAGTATTCTAAGTGTGGTCGCACCAGTGACTTGTAAAGAGGTAAAATTATGTTCTCCTCATGAGCATCTATGCCTCGTCTAATGCATCCCATTATTTTATTTGCCTTGGCAGCAGCTGCCTGACATTGGCCACTAAATGTGAGTTTGTCGTAAACCCATACACCCAAGTCTTTTTCAGTGACAGCTTTGCCCATGTTTTACAATTAAGCACATAATTATACATCTTATTTGTTCTACCCAAGTGCATGACCTTACAATTTATCCCCATTAAAGCTCATTGCCATTTATCAGCCCAAGCTTCTAGTTTACATAAATCCTCCTGTAATATAAAATTATCCTCCTCTGTATTTATTACCCTGCAGAGTTTTAGTGTCATCTGCAAATATTGAAATACTATTCGTATGCCCCCTACAAAGTCATTAATAAATATGTTAAAGAGAAGCGGCCCCAATACTGACCCCTGTTGTACCCCACGCTAACCGTGACCCAGTCCGAGTGTGCTTATTAATAACCACCCTTTGTTTCCTATCCATGAGCCAGTTCTTAACCCACTTACACATATTTTCCCCTATCCCCATTGTTCTCATTTTATGTATCAACCTTTTGTGTGGCACTGTATCAAAAGCTTTTGAGAAGTCCATGAAACAACACGTCCACTGCATTCCCTTGGTCCAGTCCTGAACTTACCCCTTCATAAAAGCTTATCAGATTAGTCTGACAAGAACGGTCCCTCGTAAACCCATGCTGATACTGTGTCATGAGGTTATTCAGCTTCAGATACTCCAATATAGTATCCCTTAAAAAACCCTCCAGGATTTTACCCACAGTAGATGTTAAGCTCACTGGCCTATAATTTCCAGGTTCAGTTTTTGCCCCCTTTTTGAATATTGGCAACACATTTGCTATACGCCAGTCCTGTGGTACAGACCCAGTTATTATGGAATCTTTAAAGATTAAAAATAATGGTCTATCTATAACTGTACTTAATTCCTGCAGTACTCGGGGGTGTATCCCATCCGGACCCGGGGATTTGTCAACTTTAGTGATTTTTAGACGCCGCCGTACTTCCTGCTGGGTTAAGCATGTGACATTTAATGGAGAAATTTTTTTATCTCTGATCATGTTATCTGTCATGGGATTTTCTTGTGTAAATACAGTTGAAAAAAAGTCATTTAGCATATTGGCTCATCCTCATCCACCATTTCACCCAGACTATTTTTAAGGGGACCAACACTATCATTTTTTAGTTTCTTGCTATTTATGTAGTTAAAGAATATTTTGGGATTATTTTTACTTTCTCTGGCAACGAGTCTCTCTGCCTCAATCTTTGCTGTCTTGATTTGCTTTTTACAGAATTTATTCAGTCTTCTGTATTTATTTAATGCCTCTTCACTACCTACTTGCTTTAATTCCCTAAACGCTTTCTTTTTGTCCCTTATTGCGCCCCTTACAGCTCTATTTAGCCATAGTGGTTTCCTCCTAATTCTAGCATGTTTATTCCCATAGGGTATATACTGTGCACAGGTCCTATTCAGGATACTAATAAACGTCTCCCATTTTCTTTGTGTATTTTTATGTCTCAGGATATCGTCCCAGTTTATTGCACCAAGATCATCTCTCATCCGTTGGAAATTTGCCTTCCTGAAGTTTAGTGTCCTTGTAACCCCTCGACTACACATCTTATTAAAGGATACATGAAAGCTTATTATTTTGTGATCACTATTACCCAAGTGACCCCCAACCCTTATATTTGATATGCGGTCTGGCCTGTTGGATAATATTAGGTCTAGCAGTGCCCCCCCCTCTTGTTGGGTCCTGAACTAGTTGTGAAAGGTAATTGTCTCTCATAGTTGCCAAAAACTTATTACCTTTGCTGGAACTGCAGGTTTCTGTTCCCCATAGAAATGAGCTTACAGGAGCAGGGCAGGTAATAAAAGTGTATTAGAAAAGTGTTAGCTAGGAAGAGTTAGGAAAAATTAAAGGAGGTTAAATCAGTAATGCTAAACCTTTTTAAATGTTAAATGGGGACTTAAGCATTATTGTTATAGGGGCACGTAGAGTACTGTGACCATCAAAGGTGCACATGGGACATCATTTCTTTTAAGGGCAAAATGTGGACACTGTTTTCTAGGACACTTGCACAGGACATTAACATTCTATAGAGGGCAATTTTACCATCTATAGGGCAGTTTACTTTGTAAGGGTCACAGTGGTGGCATTACTATGTGGGACATTAAGAGGACCACTGCTATTGTGCCACATAGTAGGATCAGTAATAGGGACACATACAGCAGCAGCAGCTCATATTTGAGTATATAGAAGAGAGGAAATTCCAGCTTCAATAAAAACATTTTATTTATTCATATAAAAAAATGTAAAAATGAGGATTTAATGTAACAAAGAGATACATAAAGTGGGGGGAAAATACAAGAGGAAAATTCCATTAGATGAGGAACATCAAGCAACGTGCGACCATAATGGAATTTTCCTCTTGTATTCTTCCCCCTACCTGATGTATCTCTTTGTTACATGAAACTGTAATTTCTTATTTTTTTATATAAATAAATGAAATGTTTTTATTGGAGCTGGAATTTTCTCTCTTCTATAAACTAGTCATACGTCTGGACACATATCCGTGCTTCACTCAATGAACCACTGAAGGTGAGCTGGCAATAATTTTTTTCTTTTCTCTGTAATGGGGTATCAGCAGGATGAGGAGTTTGTGCACGTTGGGTATAGATGGGGATGGTACTGGGAATGTGAGAAATCAATTGAGTCTTTTTTGTAATCTCTGCAGACGAGTTGTGACTGGAAGAAGTTGTCATGTCGGTCTCGGCCAGATGGAAAAGATGGGAAAAGTGAACCACTCCATCAGCAAAGAATGTCCTCTGTAAGTCACCATCTATAACTGTGCAGTAATTATTTGTATGATCGTCAGGACTGGTATCTACCACAATATGATCAATGTATGGTGGTAATATCAGTGTTGGCCTTTGTATAAAGATTTCTTTTTAGTAACAGTATAGTCATCTGATGAGGTTCCCCTATAGCCAAGATTAGGTGCCACCACTGTAGTTGTAATCAGGGTTACCTGGTTAGGGACCCACGCATATATTTCACCCCCTGAGCTGAACCCCTAGTTATGTCTTTAATAATATATATATACATATATATATATATGTATATATTATATATAGATAGATAGATATTAGATAGATAGATAGAGATAGATATATACATAGATATGAAACAAATAGAAGTAATATTGATAAATCTCAGATATGAGTTTTATAGATATATGCATAGTTTCTTTTTAAAATTTGTGTATATCTTTTATTTTTCATTTTTATACGCTATAAAATTGTCTCCCTCACTATATCTGTATGTGTAAAGTGTTCTCGGATTGTTCCGTCTATGACTCCAGATGCTAAATAGAATTTAAATCATTCATTCACAAGGAAGCATCAAGACCAATGCAAATTTCTTCTGGAATAATTTCAATCATTCTGATTTTACTTCCACTGTTAATTCTGCAAAAAAAACAAAAAACCTTCCTCAATGATAAAAACTGATAACAGTGCTGACAGGAAAGGTAATCCCTAAAAATTACCCTTCATGGACATAAAAATAAGACATCATAGTCCCAGGATTGAGGTAATCCACTATGAATAAGAAGAAGAAGCTGCAGCATCGAGGACATAATACAACAGTAATGAACAATGTTGCTGTGAATCCAGCACTTTGGTGAGATATAACACTTACTAGAGGAAACAACCATGTTTATTTTTGTAAGTTGCGTGCACTAACTGCATAGCTTATTTCGTGTAATAGGATTTTATGGGGCAGGAAGTAATTTAAAGGATATTTCCATCACACAAAGTAATGGATTGCTATGGTATACTACCACTTTGTGATTGTTGGGGTTCTAATTTCTGGAAACCTCACTGACCTTGGAACAGAATTAAATGGAGTTGTACTTTAGTTCCCTGATTATTCTCGGGATCATTTAAATCCCACAAATTACAAGCTCCTAGTGATCTGCTTCACTTTATATCATATAAATAACCATTTAATTGAGTTTCCGCTATTTAATAGCATTAATTTTTCCATAGTATAGGTCAACAATATCAGATCAGTGGGTGTCCAACATCCAGAACCCCCATTGATCAGCTGTTGTAACCCCTGATGGCAGCCAGATGTAAATACAGTGTACGGAGATGCAACTGTGAGGCTACATACACCGTTTAGTGGCTGCTGCTAGGTACAACTAGTGGACAGCCTCTTTAAAAGGAATCTGTCACCAGGTTTTTGCCACCGAATATGAGAGCAGCATAATGTAGATACAGAAGTCCTGATTCCAGCGATGTGTCAATTACTGGTCTGCTTGCTGTAGCTTTAATAAAATCACCGCTACCATGTAGTCCAACCACACCCACCACTGATTGTCAGCTTTCTGCCTATGCACAGTGTACATGGAAAGCTACCAATCAGTGGTGTGGGGGCGGAGTTATACAGCGCTCAGAATTCTGAGAACTGGTAGGTCTGCAGCAGAGAAAACTGTAATTTTATCGAAACTGCAGCAAATTGGAAAGTAAGTGATACATAACTGGAATGAATGTGTCTGCTTCTGCTTCATGCTGCTCTCAGCAAAACCTGGTAGCAGATTCCTTTAAAATACATTTCTTCCATGCAAATGACGATCTCTTACTGGTCATTTGAAAGAAAATGTAAACTCTGGCAATGAAAAGGTTAAGTGTACATTTTCTCCCCTCCCAAAACAAGAATGCACTGAATGAAATTTTCTTTTGCTACAATGCTTCCTACAGATTTTCAACAAAGGGCAAAACAATGTTGTTATTTTTTTTTGTTTGTTTCATTCAGATGAAAATGTTCAATTTCTCCCTTGTACAATAGCTTGCACCAGAACAAAAAGCCTCTATGCTATTTACAATCTACCCCTGTAAGCCACAAACTTCCGAGACTAATACTTATCACTCGAGGGTTAGTTCCATGTGACCTGTATAGGATGTCCATAAATAGCAGAAGGCAAGTCATTTTCTCCGTGCAGGCGCTAAGCTGTTGAGTAGAAGACATAGAGGTGGTTGTGGGTGTTGTGAAATAATCATTAAGTTACACACTTGTCATTTCTTGTACATTCACTCAGAACTAATGCACATCACTTTTTCCAATTATAATCATTCCACCATTTAACAAGCACAAAGGAACGTTGGATTCCAATTTGCCTCCGATGCTTCACTCTTATTTGCTCATTGCCGGACATTTAGGAAGAACTATGTTGAGTTGGCTTATGTTCATGGGGCATGCTTTCTCCTCAAATGGGCTTATCTTACATCTCAATGTGAAGTCAATTTAGCCATGGCCATCTGTCAATGGTGTTTTCCCTTTATTATTGTTCAGCAACACATCAGACAAGAAATGTTCTGCTTAACCCTTTACTTATTAAAGACAGTCACCAGGACATACAGTAAATCTTAAGGTATATATTGAAGTTCTTATATACAGTCAATAAATGTCATCAGAACCTAATAATTGTGTGTACACTATATGGATCAGCAGGCTCTTACGCAATGGAAGTTTTCAACAAGACCCATCTAGTAGTGTCTTGCCTTCCTCTACCCACTGAAAAATCATGCATATTTGAAAGCTGGGAGGCTTGAAATTAATAAAAGTGTATGGAGACATTAAAAAGGTTGTCTCATGATTACGGTTGAGAAAATTTGTTCGGATTCGGTTCCGAATACGATCTGACTCAAATATTGTTTTTGCAATATTCGTCAAAGACAGCCGAACGTCATTAGAATCAATGGGATTAGAAATTACCGAATATGTTCGGAACCAATCATAAGACAAACATTCGGCACAAACAGTGTCCGAATATGGCCCGAATATGTCAAAATCAGATTCGGGCCAAAATCCGAACAAATTCGCTCATTTCTACTCATGATCTTTAAAGGGAACCTGTCACAAGGTTTCCCCTTTTGAGTATGACCACCACCAATACAGCCTCTTTTACAGCATACTGGAATCCTGCAGATCCCCCAAAAAAGGACTTGTGTGATACTCGCAAACTTCACGGTCTGGTATGATGGATGTATATTGTCTTGATTTGGCGCCTCCTCTCTTCTTACGATCACCGTCCTCGTTCCCTGCTTCATGTGGATGACGCATGCTTTGTCGTCCACACAGTGAACCCATTACCATTAAGATTTCCTATTAATAGGGAATTAAATGGTACTAAAGTACCTGACCGGGGAGACAAAAATAAGAAATCAATTAAAGGGTTTTTCTCAAGATTGAAATGTCACACATATACACAAGACAGGTGATCATTTTCTGAGCAGTGGGAGGCCAATCTTTAGAATTGCACTCAGAAATGTCCTACCAGAATGATGCAGTGCTCCACTTATTATCTATTCAAAAAGCTGAGTGCTGTAGTGGGTCATTCCCAGCAGACCGATAGAGTTGTAGTGTGAACATGGCCACCTCTCCATTCCAACAATTCCCATTCTCAAGACCCATGAGGGTCCCAGTGGATGGACCCTTCCCGATAAGAAACTTCTCACCTACACACAACTTTCACAGATGTGAATGACCCTGTAATGGAAACTATGTATCTTGAAAATCATTTTATAACAATAATGCCTAGTTACCTTTCAACATTTAGTAAGATCTTCTAAAAACTGCCAACTATTCATTACATATGTGGGATTTTATGGTGCACTTTGAGACTTAGACTCCTATAAAAGCACCATAGTTCAAGGAACTGATGTTATAAAAGTGCTTATACTTGTTAGATTTGGTACTTTTTTTTACAATATTCTGATCAGGGCTGGGACATACAGAATTTATTGTAGATTGCATCGGCAGGATACTGAGAAGCATAAGTACAGGAGTGGCATTGGATCAGTATTCTAATTTTTGAATTTCGACTCCAGTCATATTTGCTGTAATTTGTAGCTTTCCCAATAGTAAAAAATCTGAAAAAATAATATCTGGACTATGGTACAGAAGCAATTCTAGAATGCACTGGCTGACAATCTTTTATACTTTGCTGTTTTCATTGATGTGTTCTGTAAATGATTAAAGGTTTTTGGTAACCAATTATGTGGTCTCCCCATGCAGTGTGCTGAAGTTTACACAGTCGATTTTACAGGAATGCTGCTGCAAAGGGCCCAATTTCACACCTATTCAATGTCGTATGTTCAAACAGAGGTTTTTGAGTTTTTTTTCGTAGATTTGTTCTAAAATCCTCTTCAAAAAACATAAAAATAACACATACGAAATTCTTCCTATTCATTTTTAATGGAGATCCTCTTTGTTTACTGTTCATGTGAAGAGTTTTTTGAGCATTTTTTTTATACCTGAAAAAGTTTTGAAAAACAAGTAGTGGAAAAAAAATGCAGGTCAATTATTTGAAATGGATCTTGAAGGAAACGGCTCCAAACTAGGCACTGTCAAATTAAAAGATTTCAATCACAACTTTAGTGAAAAATATCTTCTGAAACATTTCAAATCAACTTAAGAAAAGAAAAACTCCTCCAAAAACTTCCCGCAAAAAACAGCAATTCCTAAAGCAGTTTCCTCTAGTTCGCAACTTCTAAAGAAGTACAACTGATGTGAACTAAAGCTTCTAGCTTCATACAAATAAAAAGACATTTAATCATAATAAGAAAAAATCTCGTAACTAGTGTTGAGCATTCCGATACCGCAAGTATCGGGTATCGGCCGATATTCGCTGTATCGGAATTCCGATACTTAGTTCCGATATTTTTCATATATCGTATACCGGAATCGGAAGTTCCCATAATTCTTTGAGAGGCAATGTGATGTTAGTCAGCCAATGATGAATCTTATGAAGTGTGGGCACATCCTGTAATGCTGCGGTCATCTTAACTAATGGCATGGCTGTGATTGGCTGCTGAAATGATGTCAGAATGCACTATAAAAGGCGCCGCAGTTATTTTAGCGTCACTGTGCTGTGAACTCAGTTAGGGACAGAACGCTACTCTGCTCACTCTGAGGGACAGTTAGATATTGCGATTTTGTGTACTACTGTGCTTGAGGCAGGCTAGTTTACCAACCGCTGTGTAAAGCTTCATTTTGCCAGTGTTGTTTTAACAGCTCTGTGCAAGGTGTGTGTGTGACAGTGCAGGTGACGCTGCAGTTTGCTCTGCATCCACCGCTGTTTGTAGGCATCTGCACGTGTCACTGACTCTTTTTTTTTTTAATTTTATTTTGTGGAATTGGTGCAGCTCCATTATATTAGAAAAAAATCAAATCTATTAGTGTGACGTGCTTCCATCCGTATACAATACATTGGTTGCAAACACTATAGAAGTACAGAAAGGAGCCTTTCACAGCTACTGAACAGTTGTCTGCAGGGTTTACTGTAGTCTGTGAGCTTTTAATTTTGTGAGTGCAGATTACGCTCCAGTTAGTTCTTCAACCACTGCCGGTTGTAGTCTGCTGAGCGTGTGTCACTGCCTCATCCTTCACATTTTTCTCTAATTGGTGCTGCTCCATTTTAGTGGAAAAAAATCTAATCTATTAGTGTGACGCGCTTCCATCCGTATACAATACATTGGTTGCAAACACTATAGAAGTAGACAAAGGGGCCTTTAACAGCTACTGAACAGTTGTGTTTCAGTGTTCACTGTAGTCTGTGAGCTTTTCATTTTTTGAGTGCAGATTACGCTCCAGTTTGTTCTTCAACCACTGCCGGTTGTAGTCTGCTGAGCGTGTGTCACTGCCTCATCCTTCACATTTTTCTCTAATTGGTGCTGCTCCATTTTAGTGGAAAAAAATCTAATCTATTAGTGTGACGCGCTTCCATCCGTATACAATACATTGGTTGCAAACACTATAGAAGTAGACAAAGGGGCCTTTAACAGCTACTGAACAGTTGTGTTTCAGTGTTCACTGTAGTCTGTGAGCTTTTCATTTTTTGAGTGCAGATTACGCTCCAGTTTGTTCTTCAACCACTGCCGGTTGTAGTCTGCTGAGCGTGTGTCACTGCCTCATCCTTCACATTTTTCTCTAATTGGTGCTGCTCCATTTTAGTGGAAAAAAATCTAATCTATTAGTGTGACGCGCTTCCATCCGTATACAATACATTGGTTGCAAACACTATAGAAGTAGACAAAGGGGCCTTTAACAGCTACTGAACAGTTGTGTTTCAGTGTTCACTGTAGTCTGTTAGCTTTTCATTTTTTGAGTGCAGATTACGCTCCAGTTTGTTCTTCAACCACTGCCGGTTGTAGTCTGCTGAGCGTGTGTCACTGCCTCATCCTTCACATTTTTCTCTAATTGGTGCTGCTCCATTTTAGTGGAAAAAAATCTAATCTATTAGTGTGACGCGCTTCCATCCGTATACAATACATTGGTTGCAAACACTATAGAAGTAGACAAAGGGGCCTTTAACAGCTACTGAACAGTTGTGTTTCAGTGTTCACTGTAGTCTGTGAGCTTTTCATTTTTTGAGTGCAGATTACGCTCCAGTTTGTTCTTCAACCACTGCCGGTTGTAGTCTGCTGAGCGTGTGTCACTGCCTCATCCTTCACATTTTTCTCTAATTGGTGCTGCTCCATTTTAGTGGAAAAAAATCTAATCTATTAGTGTGACGCGCTTCCATCCGTATACAATACATTGGTTGCAAACACTATAGAAGTACACAAAGGGGCCTTTCACAGATACTGAACAGTTGTCTGCAGGGTTCACTGTAGTCTGTGAGGAATAACCACACTTAGGCCTTATAACTTTTCTGACTTTCTTTATCAATCTACCAAGATGAAGAAGTCAGTGAGTAAGGCACGTGGTCGTGGTCGTGGCCGTGGATTTGCAGCAGGGAGAGGACGTGGGGATTCTGTGGCTGCTGCCGCACCCAGTGACACAGCATCCACCAGTTTTCCCCGTGAGAGTTCCTTTATGCGCACTTTTGTAGGAGCTCAGCGTACCCCCCTGCTGCGTGAAGAACAAATTGAAGCCGTTGTTGGTTGGATGGCAGCCAATGCATCGACTTCAATAGCTTCCACCTCCTCTCAGGACCACAGCACTGTTGAACAACCATCAGTCTCTTCACCGCCTGCCAAATTGCCCAGGCAGTCAGAGAGCTCTGTACAGGAGCCAGCTGAGTCTCTGCTTCTGTTCTCAGAATCTGTTGGCTTGCAAACAGGGGCCCAGCCAAGCAGCATTCTGGAATGTGAAGAAGAGGCAGTATGCAGTGATGCGCAACAGCTGTGTCTCTCTGAATCTGAAGAGGCGGGTGAGCCAATGCCGATGGTCAGCACACCGCAGAACGCATCTAATGATGATGAGACTCAGTTGCCAGTTTCTGTTGAGCATGGTGCTGGCCAGACCACCCAACAACAGCAGGTGTTGGAAGAGGGTAGTGGTGGAGATGATGAGGTCCAAGACCCAACATGGCGTGAGGAACAGGAAGGTGGTGGGAGCAGCTCTGAGGAAGAGATTGCCCAACGGTCCAAACAGTAGGGAGAGGTAGGCTGCAGACTCGCTTGCCTGTAGCCTCCAGTTTGGCACCCGTTCGGAGCAGTTCTCTTCCAACAGCCAAACCGGGCGCTCCCAGGACTTGCTCTGCGTGGTCCTTTTTTGATACAGTTGCAGATGATATTTGCTATGTCAAATGCAAGCTGTGTAATCAAAAAATTAAAAGAGGTAAAAGTGTCAGTAACCTTAATACAACAAATATGTGGAAACATGTGCGGTCAAAGCACTTTGTTGAGTTACAAAGACACACTGGAGATATAGGCCAACCTACAGCAGCACCTACATCTTCAGCTCGTGTTGGAGCCTCTTCCTCCAGTTCACACACAGCTGGTTCGGCTTCCTCACAGGATCGCCATGGAAGAACCTCTGTCACTGTTGTCCAGAGACACAGTGTTATTCCACCCACAGCTGCAAGTTCCCTGTCATCCTCACACACCCAGGCCACAAAACAGCCATCGGTAGCACAGGCATGGGATAAAAGACGGCCATACTCGGCAAACCATCCACGAGCACAGGCTCTGAATGCTGGCATTGCAAAACTCCTGTCCCTTGAAATGCTGTCATTCAGGCTGGTGGAGACTGACAGTTTCCATGAATTAATGGCATTGGCAGTCCCACAATACAATGTGCCCAGCCGATTTTATTTCAGCAGGCAAGCCGTCCCTGGTCTGCAAAAGCATGTTGAGGGAAAAATTAAACATGCGCTACTAAACGCCGTCAGTAGCAAGGTCCACCTGACCACCGATGCGTGGACCAGTACCCATGGCCAGGGACGATACCTTTCACTCACTGCCCATTGGGTGAATGTTGTGGAGCCGGGTACAGATCTTGCGAGTGGCGCTGTACGTGTTCTGCCAACTCCAAGGATTGCCGGAATCAAGTCTGTCCACATTGACTCCTCCTCCTACTCCAGTTCCTCAGAATCATCGCTGCAGGAGCCGTCACGGTCTACCTCCACATGGACCCGTGGACACTTACCTGATGCGACCGATATGAGCACAGCCGTGGCCAAACGGCAACAGGCCGTTCTGAAATTAATTCCCATGGGGAATCGAAGCCACACAGCGCAGGAGGTCTGGAATGCCATCAAGCAGGAGAGCGACATGTGGTTTTTGCCAGCGAATCTCCAGCCAGGCTTGGTAGTGTGTGACAATGGCCGAAATCTGGTGGCAGCTCTGGGCCTTGGCAAACTCACTCACATACCATGTCTGGCACATGTGCTCAACTTGGTCGTGCAGAGTTTTTTGAGGGACTATCCGGATCTTGATGCACTGCTGCACAAGGTCCGCCTAGAGTGCGCTCACTTGCGACGATCCAGCATGGCCAGATCGCGCATTGCAGCTCTGCAACGCAGATTGCGCCTTCCTGAACATCGCATCATATGTGACGTATCCACCAGGTGGAATTCAACGTTACATATGTTGGAGCGGTTGTATGAGCAGCAGCCAGCAGTAATGGAGTATCAGCTGCATCAGGCGCAATCAACACGCAATTTGCGCCGTCCACACTTCACCATTAATGAGTGGGCCACTATGAAGGACATGTGCCACGTTTTGCGTGCGTTTGATGAGTCAACGCGGATGGCGAGTGCAGATGATGCACTAGTCAGCCTGACTGTCCCCCTTATCTGCCTGCTTCAAAAAACACTGCAAGCAATAAGGGATGAGGTTTTGGAAGAGGTGGAGGATGAGGAGTCACAAATTCCATCACCTTCTGGAAAGTCAGCGCAACGTGGTTCCTCACAAAGGGCTGGGCAGGGCTCACTTTGTGAGGAGGATGAGGAGGAGGAGTCAATGGAGGAGGAAGACATCGCTCCAGAGGGAGGTACACAACGCTCTAGTCAGTATGTAGAGCGAGGGTGGGGTGATGCAGAGCAGGCAGAGATGACGCCTCTTGCAGAGGACAGTGTTTCTTTGCCAGTTGGGAGTCTGCAGCACATGGTTGATTTCATGCTGCAGTGCCTAAGAAACGACCGCCGCATCGCCCACATTCTCACGACGTCTGATTATTGGGTGTACACCCTCCTAGACCCTCGCTACCGGGACAACGTCAAAAGCCTCATCACACCGTTGAACCGGGAGCGTAAAATGCGGGAGTACCAAGACACACTGGTGCAATCCCTAATGTTCTACCTTACTGCCGAGAGCACTGCTGCTGCTACTGCTTTACAAAGCAGCTCTGTGCGTCGAGGCAGTGTAGAGAGCTCTGCAACAAGAGGGAGCACACGCAGTGCCTCTGCACAGGGAAAGACCAGTATGTTAAAAATGTGGCAAAGTTTTGTGGCAGCGCCACAAATGTCTACACCATCCGAGAGGGCTCCAGTCAGCGGGAGGCAACGTATCCGTCAGATGGTGACAGACTACTTGGCTTTGCCTCTCAGTGTACTCCCAGATGGCTCTTCCCCATTCAAGTTTTGGGTCTCTAAGCTGGATACATGGCCAGAGCTTAGCCAGTATGCATTGGAGGTGCTGGCTTGCCCTGCTGCCAGTGTATTATCGGAGCGCGTCTTTAGTGCTGCAGGTGGTGTACTAACAGACCGTCGCATGCGACTATCCTCCGATAATGTAGACCGGCTTACTTTTCTGAAAATGAACAAGGCATGGATCTCGCCAGAATTTGTCTGTCCGTTTTCAGATTAAATAACTGGTTCGCAACGTTATCCATGTCTCCTGTTATGTTCATCTTTCTACCACCTGAACTCTACTCCCTGGGCTCCAACACTGCCAGTTGCTGCTCAGAAGTGTCGTGTCCACAGAACAAAACACAAGCTCTACTGTTAGTGGGGTTCAGTAACGCCAGCTGTTCCCCTGCTGTGTGAACGGCAAGAAGTCTCCTGTTCCCGACACATGGACAGAAAAACACATGACCAACATGCTCCAAATAGGAAGAGCCGTCACCCTGCTTGTTATGCTGAAAACATGAAATTGTGAAGTTTTGCAGGCCTAGAATGATAAATTTTTATGACAAATATGGACAAATAATAATTTGTCATTACAGCGCATATCTGCACATGTCTATTAGAAATGGTAACAAAAAATAAAACATAGTCTACTCTTCACATTTTGAAATTAATGCATAAAAGTACATTTCATACTTATGAATTAATGCTTTTTAAGGAACTTTATCTGTACCTGTAAGATAATGCAGTCAATGGATGTACGAATCATTAAATCCTCATCATCATCATCACGAGTTTTATTTATGACAGACATTATAAAATACACATACTGATGCCAACTGTAACTTCAAACACCATATATGAAATGGCCAGCATGTAAACATGGTAATAATGTCCAATAATAAATTATTACATCTAGAAAGTGCATCATGCATACTGACAATAGGTAGTTATACCTGCAAGTGCTGTTGAAACAACCACAAGAGATATAAATTAATACTGGTATATAGGTATCACAGTGCATAGTTACTCATGGACAATGTTGATGTAATACTGTATCTCAATTAAGTCAGCGTCAACCATTAGGCTTGTTAGTCTTGTACATTGTTAAAGAGGGAACGTAATTTTTTTGTTTGTCATAGGTGGAGTATTACACATTAAATTATTACTGCTGTATTTTTTTTTGCGTCCCTAGTGCGCAATAACGCAGCCTAACCTCACATTTTATAGTCAGCTAATTGCCACACGCTACCCTACCCTACGCGTGACAGTAGGAAGGTAGTGTTGACGGATAAAGCTTTGCGCAACCAGACATTCTTTTACCCTCTTCAACACTCTACAAGCAAAAAATGCATGATTTCAGCCGCAGACTTTATTGACGTACAGTATAACATCGGCATTACCCATCAGAGGCTGTCCACTGTCTGATACAGACATAGAATATACCTTTGCTATCCGTAGCCTTTGTTTCACCTACACTTGCAGGCACACACTTAAATTGTGACAAACAATGCCTAATGTTTTTTTAAATGGTTATTTTTTATCGTACATTATTGTGTCATCAATCATCACATTGATGAGTCCATGCTGGACATGTCATACATGCTATAGAAAGTTACGATTTTATGAACTTAAATAATTGAAATGTCTGTGACTGTCACATAAAATTTGCGATGATGATGATGAGTGACTATTACAAAATCCATTGTCTTCACTATGTTATGGTTTAACATAGCGTTCCTTAAGCATTATTCATAAAAAAAAAAAATGGACTTTTATTCTTAAATTTACAACACTATATTTTGTTACCAATTTTTTGGGTGTTGTGTTGTTCCATTTATTTTTGGCATGTGCATATATGCGTTTATATTTGTATTTTCTTTATTTTTCCTTCTTGAAATTAGAAAACATGTGTATCTTTGTACCGTGTTAGCCAGTAGATAGAAAAATATTTAGACTTCAGAGTCGCCAGTGGTTGATACCTTTTAATGGATAACTGAAAAGATGGAAACAAATTGCAAGCTTTCAAGGCTACTCACGTCTCTTCATCAGGCAAAGACTAAATAAAAAAATTAAGCATCACATATTTCTATACACAACAGGACACAGGAATAGTGCAATAGGTAAGACAAGTAAGTGACGTGTATCAGAACTGTCATTATCTCACAGGGATGAACATAAATATTGGAACAGTTCCTAGATAAGGATAGAAAGTTTGATTGCCCTCTCATTGGCGTCTTTTTTTGGGTTTTCATGACCCTGGAAGGGCATAGACGCAGATTCCTTAATTGATATAGAATGACATAAATCCATGTGATCTATTCATTCCATCACTAACAGTGTCAAAGGTCATGATGAGCTTATATTCTGAAACCTTTGTACGTTTCTCATATTTGAAGTTATATTTTAATACCAGTAATTCCATATCCATCATGCTATGACCGGGCATACAAAAGTCTTTTGCCACAGGTAAATTCATTAATTTATCTGTGATTGTGTGGCGCTGATAATTCATCCTTGTTCTCCTTTTTGTTGCCGGTCTCCCCTCACTTGTCCCTCCCTCACTTGTCTTAGCTATTCCTGTGTCCTGTTGTGTGTAGAAATATGTGATTCTTCATTTTTGGCTTTACTCTTAGCCTGATGAAGACACCTGAGTAGTCTCGAAAGCTTTGAATTTGTTACCATATTTTCAGTTAGCCATTAAACGTTATCAACCACAGAGGACTGTCAAGTATAAATATTTTTCTATTCTTGTAATTGAAATTCATCATTTTATTGTCGTAGTAAAACTTCATTTATTCTTGTTTGAAGTACATACATTTGCAATGGCCACGTAACAAGGCAATAACTCAATATTTTATGCCTACACCCTCCTTGACCCTGGGCTTCAACAGTGCCAGTTGCTGCTCAGAAGTGTTAGATGCACAGATGAAAACAATCGCTGATGTGTTTCTGGGTTCAGTAACGCCTGCTGTTCCCCTGCTGTGTTCTGGCAAAAATTACTGCTGCTAACTACAACTTCTACTTCAAACGTCTCATACTAGGCCTCTGCCTACACCCTCCTTGACCCTGGGCTTCAACAGCGCCAGTTGTTTCTCTGAAGTGCTGTTAGCACAGTCTACACTTGCTCCTGTGTTACTGGGGTTCAGTAATGTCAGCTGTTCCCCTGCTGTGTGAACGCAAACAGTCCTGCTGCCTCCACCCTGTTCTCTTCTCATCCCTGGGTTACAACACCGCCAGTTGTTTCTCGGAAGTGCTGTTAGCACAGTCTACACTTGCTCCTGTGTTACTGGGTTCAGTAATGTCAGCTGTTCCCCTGCTGTGTGAACGGCAAAAAGTCCTGCTGCCTCAACTTTAATTTCCATGGGTACCTTCTGCTACCCATCCGGGTTCCAGTACCGTCAGCTGGTTCTCCGCAGTGCCTTTGGCCTAGGTGCCTCCATGTCGGTATCCGAGTTCCAGCAACGTCTGCTGGTCCTTGTAGTGCTTTGGAGCACAGGTACCTCCTGCTTAGTAACCGTGTCCCAGTACGTCAGCTGGTCCTCGTTGTGCATTGGCTCTTTTCCTTCTGCTGACCCTCCGGTTCCAGCACAGTCAGCTGGTCCTCGTTACTTCATTGGCTCTTGTACCTTCTGCTACCATCCAGGTTCCAGTACCGTCACTGTTCTCCGCAGTGCCTTTGCCTAGTGCCTCCATGTCGTATCCGAGTTCCAGCAACGTCTGCTGGTCCTTGGTAGTGCTTTGGAGCACAGGTACCTCCTGCTTAGTAACCGTGTCCCAGTAACGTCAGCTGGTCCTCGGTTGTGCCATTGGCTCTTTTCCTTCTGCTGACCCTCCGGGTTCCAGCACAGTCAGCTGGTCCTCGTTACTTTCATTGGCTCTTGTACCTTCTGCTACCCATCCGGGTTCCAGTACCGTCAGCTGGTTCTCCGCAGTGCCTTTGGCCTAGGTGCCTCCATGTCGGTATCCGAGTTCCAGCAACGTCTGCTGCTCCTTGGTAGTGCTTTGGAGCACAGGTACCTCCTGCTTAGTAACCGTGTCCCAGTAACGTCAGCTGGTCCTCGGTTGTGCCATTGGCTCTTTTCCTTCTGCTGACCCTCCGGGTTCCAGCACAGTCAGCTGGTCCTCGTTACTTCCATTGGCTTTTGTACCATCACCAACAGGACAAAGAAGGTTAAGACAAACTACAAGATACAGAACAAGAGACAGAAGAACAATAAGCAGAAGATCAAAAAGCAGAAGAACATTAAGTATAAGACCAAAATGAAGAGCAAAATATATGCTCTAAATTCTAAGCAGAAGAAGACTAAGCAGTGTATGGGGGTGAGTCCGTTCCTCCTCGTGGTGCCCCTGGAAAATGCCTGATGCTGCTGCAGGCTAAACTGAACGCGGACAAATACTGTTGTAATTAAAATCTTTCGTGACAGCAAGAACGGAAGGATGAAAATTCAGAGTTTTACAGATTACAAGTACAGGAATGTCTGTCACAAATAAGAATATGATGAAAAGGATGAATAGGAAGAAGATGAAGAAGTAGAATATGAAGAATAATAACTGTTTAATAAGAACAATATAAGTAATGTTAACAAAAAGATGAATAGCAAGAAGTTTTAGAAGATTAAGAAGGTGAAGATGAAGAATAATTTGATGAGAAAGATGATGCTGCTGAAGATTATGAAGGAGAAAGTGTGTGAAAAGTTAAAAAGGTGAAGAGCATGGAAGTTGTGAAACAGACATATTTGACAAAATAGAAAAAAGGTTAACAACATTGTCAATTTCTTCGTCAATCCAAACGTATTTCAAAAAAAGAAATATTAATGCTATTCCATTGCATTGTGTTAAACATCTATGCCTTTAATGTCTCCTCAACCTCCCCCAATAAATTCTACATTACTCTTTGTTGTTTTCCTTCATGTACAATTAACCAACAAGGCAAGAATGGGTTTTTTTTAATTCCGATATTTTGTTCCCATAGACTTACATTGTATTTCCGGTATCGGTATCGGGTATCGCCGATATTTTTTGGGTATCGGCGATACCATTCCGATTCCGATACTTTTGGATATCGGAAAGTATCGCTCAACTCTACTCGTAACAGATTGTAAACTTAGAAAAAAAAACAAGTAAAATTCTCCTTACTTAGCCCCCTTGCCTCCAACAGTTTATGGTCTCCTACAAGTCTTTGTACTTTCATGCAACTGATCATGTGACAACAAGCTAAATTACCGCTGCAGTCAATACCTGTGTGGAATTGAAGTGTGGATGGATAGGTAAAGTGAGTAATACTGACCCCTTTGTCTTTAGACTAGAGTCACATTTGGGGAATGTTAAGACATGTACGTGTATACTGCGACAGGTACATTTCTTTTGTAATGCAATCAAAAAACAACACTGTCCTTTCAAAATGTAATTTTAAATTGGAAACATTTGTTTTAAAAGAATGGCATACAGTAGCCAGGTACCCAATGAATACCTCAAAAGAGTTGAGAAGACTTTTTATGTGTTTTGTAGACTTTATACATTATATCTGTCCTAAATATTAAATAGTGAAGTAACAGTTTTCATAGATTTTTTGCAGCCGATAGAAACTTGTTGAAAACTTTGCTGCATGAATTTTCCCTCTGATATTAGTGGGGTGATACTTGCACACTTTTGTGTAAGGATGCCACTTGTGACACTTCTTTAAACATTTAGATCTCAGTTCAGCAGTTCATACTGGATATAGAAGAAAGCTAGGCTTACTAAGCATGAATCCTTAAAAAGTCTTCTAAATATATAATAATATCTGCAAAACAGGCCAGTCATTGTCAGAATAAAAGGGTTTTTAAATACTAAAAAGTAGACCAAATTCTCTTTTAGAGACATATTCACATGGTAGAGTTCATCAAAGCTAACAAAGCATGGACCATTTTTACTGATTAATCTGAAAAGTTGCAAAGAGTTTTTAGTTAAGTTTTTGTTAACTTGTTAGTTATGTCTTTTTAAATGGTTTATACTGAATCTACATCACTGAACATGGATGAAATAAAGCCTAAGGAATTATGGACACATATAAAGACTAATATTACTAAAGAAGCCAGTAAGACAATAAAACAAGAAGCACAAGAGACCCTCAAGGCCATGATTAACAGAAGACACCCTAAAGATCATCGAAGAAAAACTAATGGCAAAAGCAAAAGGTAACAAACAGGATGCAGACAACTTCAGTAAAAAATGATAGAGAGCCATTAGAGCAGACCAAGAATTGTATTATCAAAGGATGTGTAAAGATAGAAACAACATCTGAGGGGCAAGACCAGGAAGGCATACTACGAACATTTCAACCGAAAGTGGGCATGTTGAAAGGAGCCAAGGGGAACAAACTAACTGAGCCAGAACAGATCATGTAAAGATGGAAAGAAAGCATACATGGAACACCTCTAGTTGAACATCCTGAAAGACAAAGTCGAACCTGTGAAAAAGCCTCTGTCAAACAATGAAGTGCCTGGACAATAGTTGTATAGAGATAATAAAGTCTTCTGAAGCATCAGTTGATGCCATCACATGCCTGTGTCAACAGATATAGACAGCTGGTAAAGTCCCAAAGATTTGACAAGATCAGTGCTTATTCCTATGGAAACTATCGGACTATTGCGCTCACACCTTATGCCAGCTAATACTACTGAAGATCCTAAAAAGATGGTTACAGACTTACTTTGACAAAGAACTTCTAGAGGAACAAGCAGGATTCAGAAAAGACAGAGGAACAAGAGATGTGATTGCTAACATTAGATGGATAATGAAAAAGGCCAGAGAATACAATATTTATGCTTCATCAACTACAGCAAAGTCAGAGTGTTGATCACCAGAAACATTAGAATACCATGAAAGATATGCTTGTGCCAAACTATTTTATCAGACTCATTAGCAATCTCTACATCAACCAAGAAGCAACAGTCTGGAATATGGAGGCACTAAGTGGTTCAAAGTAGAGAGAAAGGCATCAGACAAGGTTGCATACTGTCAGCATTTCTCTTCAATATATATGCAGAAGCTATTTTCCAGGATGCTGGACTTGCCGAAAAAGATGAAGGAATCGAAATTACCAGGCAAATTATCAATAATCTTAAATACGCATTCAACTTAAATACAATATTGATAGCAACAAGCATAGATGGAATGAAGGACTTATTACGGAGTGTCAAGATGGAAAGTTCGAACATGGAACTGCTACCCAACACAAAGAAGACAAAGATATTGACTACTGCCAGGTATGACTGGGGCTCATTTGAAATGGATGGCCACAAACTGTAAGTTGTAGAGGACTTCAACCTACTTGCATCGATGATAACTCAAGTTGCAGCAATGACACTGGAAGGAAAACAGAGAATAGCTATGGGCAAATAAATAATGAAGTCAAGGTCTTCAAATAGAGGGACAATTCACTGGCAACGAAGATGTGGCTTGTGCATAGTTTGTTCTTTTCTGTGGTAACATAAGGATGCAAAAACTCAGACGATAAACAAGACAGAAGAAGAATTGACGCCTTCAAAATGTGGTGCTTGAAAAGGATGTTATCAATATCATGGATGGCAAATAGAACAAGCAAATCAATTAAGGAACAAATCAAGCCAGACATGTCACTTGAAGCTAGGATCATCAACCTATGACTTGACTACTTTGGACATATCGTGCGAAGAAAACAATCACTGGAGAAGGACATTGTGGTCGGAGGAATAGAAGGAACAAGGCAAAGTGGAAGATCACCAACCCGATGGCTTGATACTATCAAGCTTAAGGTGGTAAAGACCCTAGTGGACTTATCTAGGCTTGCAAAAGATCAATCTTCCTACCCAGTATTCATCCATTAATCCACCATGGCTCAAGATGGAGAGAAAAGCTGTTAAATAATAATCACTAAATCATCAAACATACTGTTGGATAAATGTAAAATTGAGTTTAACTGTGCCTCTTCATTTCTAAATGGGATGTCTATTATATAAAATCCTTCAAGAGAGTTAAGCGGGTTGTTCCAGGAACAAAGTCAATTTTAACCCCTTACTGCCATCGGACGTACTATCCCGTCCATGGTACCTGGGCCCGTATGACCGGGGACGGGATAGTACGTCCAGCCCTTTAATGCGACATTGCGACTTAAGTCGCAATGATCGCATTAAAATTCCGATGCCATCTTACCTCAGGAGAGATGGCGCCGGCATCCCGGGTCTGTCACCGCCCACCCTCACTCCCGATCGCTGTGATTGGCTGTTCAATTCTGAACAGCCAATCGCAGCCTTTCTCACTGTTTCAGCCAATCCGATGGGCTGAAACAGTGAGATCCCAGGCTAGAATCGAGTACCGATGTACTCGATCCTAGGCCTGGGCATAGAAAGGAGCAGACCCCCCCTGGATTGGCGCGATCGCCGATCACATCGATCGCGCCAATCGCAGGGCACAGCCGCGGTGTATCCGCGCTGTGCCCTGCCTGTACCTGCCTGGATCGGTGCAGTAATAGCACCGATCCTAGGCCGGAGCCTAGGACAGGCCCAGTAGGGCCTGCAGCTGCTGATTGGCGCGATCGATGTCATCGACGATCGCGCCAATCACAGGGCCCTGCTTCCTGACCTGCCGGTGACCTGTCTAGGAATCGGAGCAGTGAGCTCCGATTACTAGGCCGGTGCCTAGCAACTGGCAAAACAAGGGTCTCCTCTGATTGGTGGGATCGATGTGATCATCGATCCCACCAATGACAGGTCACAGCAGCGATGTGACCGCTCTGTGACCTGTCTGCAAACTGGATCTGACCTGTCTGACCGCACTGCAGGGGTCCTCACACTTGCTGAGGATTCCTGCAGTGCGGTCACACGCCAGATCTCCTCCTGTGCTGGGCCTTGTGGTGCCACAGTAGCCTGTGACACCACAACTCCTGCTGAAGAAAGAAGAGAGAAGAAAGAAGAGAGAAGAAAGAAGAGAGAAGAAAGAAGAGAGAAGAAAGAAGAGAGAAGAAAGAAGAGAGACTACAAACGTGAGTTTTTGAGCCCCGATCCCTGCCCGATCCACCCCAATCCCCCCATTCCCCCCTCCCCCCTTCCCTTTCCCCCTCTTTTACCCCCCCTTTGCACACATTTAGCAGCCGCCGAGCGTTGATTGGTGACGCAGTTCACCGATCAAAACTCGTGCTCGTTTTCTTTTGCACCCCCCTCCGTGCGCACTTCCAGCAGCCGCGGAACTTTGATAAGTGACACCAGTCACTTATCAGAGCTCGTTCCTGCAGTTTTTTTTTTTTCACTCCCCTTTCCGCCACTCCTGTGCGCACTTCCAGCAGCCGCGGAACTTTGATAAGTGACACCAGTCACTTATCAGAGCTCGTTCCTGCAGGGTTTTTTTTTTTTTCACCCCACTTTCCGCCACTCCCGTGCGCACATCTAGCAGCCGCGGAACTTTGATAAGTGACACCAGTCACTTATCAGAGCTCGTTCCTGCAGTTTTTTTTTTTTCACACCACTTTCCGCCACTCCCGTGCGCACATCTAGCAGCCGCGGAACTTTGATAAGTGACACCGGTCACTTATCAGAGCTCGTTCCTGCCGTTTTTTGTTTTTTTTTTCACTCCCCTTTCCGCCACTCCTGTGCGCACTTCCAGCAGCCGCGGAACTTTGATAAGTGACACCAGTCACTTATCAGAGCTCGTTCCTGCAGTTTTTTTTTTTTTTTCACTCCCCTTTCTGCCACTCCTGTGCGCACATCCAGCAGCCGCGGAACTTTGATAAGTGACACCAGTCACTTATCAGAGCTCGTTCCTGCAGTTTTTTTTTTTTACCCCACTTTCCGCCACTCCCGAGCGCACATCTAGCAGCCGCGGAACTTTGATAAGTGACACCGGTCACTTATCAGAGCTCGTTCCTGCCGTTTTTTTTTTTTTTTCACTCCCCTTTCCGCCACTCCTGTGCGCACATCTAGCAGCCGCGGAACTTTGCTAAGTGAAACCGGTCACTTATCAGAGCTCGTTCCTGCCGTTTTTTTTTTTTTTTTTTCACTTCCCTTTCCGCCACTCCTGTGCGCACATCCGCAGCCGCGGAACTTTGATAAGTGACACCGGTCACTTATCAGAGCTCGCTCCTGCCGTCTTTTTTTTTTTCACTCCCCTTTCCGCCACTCCTGTGCGCACATCCAGCAGCCGCGGAACTTTGATAAGTGACACCAGTCACTTATCAGAGCTCGTTCCTGCATTTTTTTTTTTCACTCCCTTTCCGCCACTCCTGTGCGCACATCCAGCAGCCGCGGAACTTTGATAAGTGACACCAGTCACTTATCAGAGTTCGTTCCTGCAGTTTTTTTTTTTTTCACTCCACTTTCCGCCACTCCCGTGCGCACATCTAGCAGCCGCGGAACTTTGATAAGTGACACCGGTCACTTATCAGAGCTCGTTCCTGCCGTTTTTGTTTTTTTTCACTTCCCTTTCAGCCACTCCTGTGCGCACATCCGGCAGCCCGCGGAACTTTGATAAGTGACACCGGTCACTTATCAGAGCTCGTGCCTGCTGGTTTAGACTTTTTTTCACAGGCATTTTTTTCCCTATTCTCTTTCTTTTCTTTTAGCTTTTTCCTTTCAGCATAGTTTGCACCAACCACTATCCCCCCCCCCACACACACAGTTATAAATAAAGTTCACACAAAGCACCACATTCACAAAAAAAATGTCCCGCTCGTCACGTTCTTCCCAACAGCGCTATTCAGTGGAAGAGGCATACGCTTTCCTTGCCTCCGACACTGATAGCGAGGGAGAGGATCCCACATTTCTTTACTTTTCAGATTCTTCATCCTCTTCTTCTTCTTCCTCCTCTTCCTCATCTTCCTCCTCGGGTCCTGCGGAACCGCCACGCAGACGCCCCAGGACAGAAGATGAGGCAGCGCCCACCCCTGAAAATGAACCAGCGCACCCCTCTTCGGACCCCATATGGACCCCGCCCCCCGAAAATTACGAGCCACTGATTCCTGATTTTGTGGCAGAATCAGGAATCAAGTTTGACACCACGGGCCTCAGAGAAATAGACTTTTTCAAAGTCTTTTTCTCTGAGGATTTTATTAACCTCGTGGTGGAGCAAACTAATTTGTACGCTCGGCAATTTTTGGCGCAAAACCCAGTGTCATCATTTTCCAACTGGTCTCCTGTAGACGCAGGTGAAATGATGCAGTTTTGGGGCCTGGTCCTCCATATGGGGATCCTGAAGAAGCCAGAACTTCGGCAATATTGGAGTGTTGATATTTTATACAACACTCCACTGTTCCGAATGGTCATGGCTCGGACGCGTTTTGAGGCCATCCACAAATTCCTGCATTATAATGATAATGCACAGTGTCCCCCACAAAATGACCCCAACTTTGACCGTCTGTTCAAAGTTCGGCCGGTCATCGAACACTTCAGCAAAAAGTTTGCTGAAGTGTACGTGCCCCAAAGGGACATCTGCGTGGATGAGTCCTTGGTTCATTTTAAGGGATGGCTCAGATTCCGCCAGTACCTGCCCAGCAAGAGGGCAAGGTACGGAATTAAACTCTACAAGCTGTGCGAGAGTACCTCAGGGTACACGCACAGCTTTAGAGTTTACGAAGGAAAGGACACCAGGATTGAACCCCCTGAGTGTCCCCCCGTCCTGGGAGTGAGTGGGAAAATTGTGTGGGATTTGGTGCACCCACTGCTGGATAAAGGTTATCACCTTTACACCGATAACTTTTATTCCAGCGTCCCACTCTACAAATCCCTCTCTGCGCGAGGTACCGCAGCTTGCGGTACCGTCCGCAAAAATCAGAGAGGCCTCCCGAAGACGCTACTTGGGCAGATGCTCAGAAAGGGTGAGAGCAGAGCCCAATGTAGCGACCACCTGTTGGTGGTCAAGTACAAGGACAAGAGGGATGTCCTTCTCTTGACCACCATACATGGTGATGGCAGCGCCCTCAGCACTGTACGGGGTACCTCTACACAGGTCCGCAAACCGGACTGTGTACTGGGGTACAATAAATACATGGGGGGTGTTGATCTCTCTGATCAACTCCTCCAACCGTACAGTGCTTTGAGAAAGGCCAAGGTGTGGTACAAGAAGCTGTCCGTGCACATCGTCCAAATGGCAATGCTCAACGCTTTCCTGCTGTCACGATGTGCACGCAACAGCGATACGACGTACCTTCAGTTTCAGGAGGTAGTGGTTAAGGCCCTGATGTTTGGCGATCAGGAAAGAGCAGGCCCCAGTACTTCTGGAACTGAAGGTGCTCGTATCATACCAGGTCAGCATTTCCCGGGGTGGTCTCGCCAACTGGAAGCAAAGGTAAGCCGCAAAAAAGGTGCCGAGTGTGTTACAAAAGGGGAATACGCAAGGACACCACTTACCAATGCGACACCTGCCCCGAAAAACCTGGCCTGTGTATGAAGGATTGTTTCAAATTGTACCACACCTCAATGCACTACTAATTTACTTTACAGGAAAGATTAGTTCCAGAAGGGGGGCACATTTAGAAAAGTTCCTTGTGAGTCTACTTTCCAAAATTATGTCACTTGTGGTTTTTTTTACTGTTTAGGCACATCAGGAGCTCTGCAAACGGAACATGATGCCCGCAGACCATTCCATCAGTCTGCATTCCAAAACGTCACGACTTCCCTTCTGAGCCCCGACTTGTGCCCAAACAGTTTTTTCCCACATATGGGGCACCAGTGTACTCAGGACAAATTGGACAACAATTTTTGGTGTCCAATTTCTCCTCTTACCCTTGGGAAAATAAAAAATTGGGGACTAAAACATCATTTTGTGGAAAAAATAGATTTTTTTTTTTCACCAGGGCATTATAAACTTAGTGAAACACTTGGGGTTCAAAATGCTCACCAACACCTAGATAAGTTCTTAGGGGGTCTAGTTTCCAAAATGGGGTCACTGTGGGGGGTTTCCACTGTTTAGGCACATGAGGGGCTCTGCTAACGGAACATGACGCCGCAGCCATTCCATCAAAGTCTGCATTCCAAAAGTCACTGTTCCCTTCCGGCCCTGCCGTGCGCCCAAACAGTGGTTTCCCCCCAACATATGGGGTATCAGCGTACTCAGGACAAATTGGACAACAACTTTTGGGTCCAATTTCTCCTGTTACCCTTGGGAAAATAAAAATTGGGACTAAACTCATTATTGGGAAATAATATATTTTTTTTATTCACGCCAGGCATTAAACTTAGTGAAACACTTGGGGGTTCAAATGCTCACCACACCTAGAAAGTTCCTTAGGGTCTATTTCCAAAATGGGGTCACTTGTGGGGGTTTCCACTGTTTAGGCACATCAGGGGCTCTGCTAACGGAACATGAGCCCGCAGACCATTCCATCAAAGTCTGCATTCCAAAACGTCACTGCTTCCCTTCCGAGCCCTGCCGTGTGCCCAAACAGTGTTCCCCCCAACATATGGGGTATCAGCGTACTCAGGACAAATTGGACAACAACTTTTGGTGGTCCAATTTCTCCTCTTACCCTTGGGAAAATAAAAAATTGGGGACTAAAACATCATTTTGTGGAAAAAATAGATTTTTTTTTTTCACGCCTAGGCATTATAACTTAGTGAAACACTTGGGGTTCAAAGTGCTCACCACACACCTAGATAAGTTCCTTAGGGGGTCTAGTTTCCAAAATGGGGTCACTGTGGGGGTTTCCACTGTTTAGGCACATCAGGGCTCTGCTAACGGAACATGACGCCCGCAGCCATTCCACAAAGTTGCATTCCAAAACGTACTGCTTCCCTTCGAGCCCTGCCGTGCGCCCAAACAGTGTTCCCCCCACATATGGGGTATCAGCGTACTCAGGACAAATTGGACAACAACTTTTGTGGTCCAATTCTCCTCTTACCCTTGGGAAAATAAAAAATTGGGGACTAAAACATCATTTTGTGGAAAAAATATATTTTTTTTTTCACGCCAGGCATTATAAACTTAGTGAAACACTTGGGGTTCAAAGTGCTCACCAACACCTAGATAAGTTCCTTAGGGGGTCTAGTTTCCAAAATGGGGTCACATGTGGGGGTTTCCACTGTTTAGGCACATCAGGGGCCTCAAACGGACATGCGTCCGTCGCCATTCCACAATGTTGCTATTAAAACGTCAACGTCGCCTTCCTTCAAGCCCTGCCGTGCGCCCAAACAGTGTTCCCCCCACATATGGGGTATCAGCGTACTCAGGACAAATTGGACAACAACTTTTGGGTCCAATTTCTCCTCTTACCCTTGGGAAAATAAAAAATTGGGGACTAAAACATCATGTTTGTGGAAAAAATATGATTTTTTTTTTCCACGGCTCTCATACAACTTGCTAGGAAGCACTTGAGGGTTCAAAGTGCTCACCACACATCTAGATAAGTTCCTTAGGGGTCTAGTTTCCAAAATGGGGTCACTGTGGGGGTTTCCACTGTTTAGGCACATCAGGGCCTCAAACGCGAACATGGCGCCGTTCGCAATTCCACCAAGTTTGCATTGAAAAGTCAACGGCCTTCCCTTTCAAGCCCTGCCGTGCGCCCAAACAGTGGTTCCCCCCACATATGGGGTATCAGCGTACTCAGGACAAGTTGGACAACAACTTTTGTGGTCCAATTTCTCCTCTTACCCTTGGGAAAATAAAAATTTGGGGACTAAAACATCATGTTTGTGGAAAAAATATGATTTTTTTTCTTCACGCTCACATTAAAACTTCGTGAACACTTGAGGGTTCAAAGTGCTCACCACACACTAGATAAGTTCCTTAGGGGTCTAGTTTCCAAAATGGGGTCACATGTGGGGGGTTTCCACTGTTTAGGCACATCAGGGGCCCTCCAAACGCACATGGCGTCCGTTCGCAATTCCAGCCAATTTTGGTTTGGAAAAGTCAACGGCTCCTTCCCTTTCAAGCCCTGCCGTGCGCCCAAACAGTGGTTCCCCCCACATATGGGGTATCAGCGTACTCAGGACATTTGGACAACAACTTTTGTGGTCCAATTTCTCCTCTTACCCTTGGGAAAATAAAAATTGGGGACTAAAACATCATGTTTGTGGAAAAAATATATTTTTTTCTTCACGCTCTACATTACAAACTTGCGTGAAGCACTTGAGGGTTCAAAGTGCTCACCAACATCTAGATAAGTTCCTTAGGGGGTCTAGTTTCCAAAATGGGGTCACATGTGGGGGTTTCCACTGTTTAGGCACATCAGGGGCCCTCCAAACGGACAATGGCGTCCGTCGCAATTCCAGCCAATTTTGTTTGGAAAAGTCAAACGGGCTCCTTCCTTTCAGCCCTGCCGTGCGCCCAAACAGTGGTTCCCCCCCACATATGGGGTATCAGCGTACTCAGGACATTTGGACAACAACTTTTGTGGTCCAATTTCTCCTCTTACCCTTGGGAAAATAAAAATTTGGGGACTAAAACATCATGTTTGTGGAAAAAATATGATTTTTTTTCTTCACGGCTCTACATTATCAAACTTAGTGAAGCACTTGAGGGTTCAAAGTGCTCACCACACATCTAGATAAGTTCCTTAGGGGGTCTAGTTTCCAAAATGGGGTCACATGTGGGGGGTTTCCACTGTTTAGGCACATCAGGGGCCTCAAACGCAAACATGGCGTCCGTTCGCATTCCATCCAATTGGTTTGGCAATAGTCAAACGGCCTCTTCCTTTCAGCCCTGCCGTGCGCCCAAACAGTGGTTCCCCCCAACATATGGGGTATCAGCGTACTCAGGACAATTGGACAACAACTTTTGTGGTCCAATTTCTCCTCTTACCCTTGGAAAATAAAAAATTGGGGACTAAAACATCATGTTTGTGGAAAAAATATGATTTTTTTTTTTCACGCTCTACATTACAAACTTGCGTGAAGCACTTGAGGGTTCAAAGTGCTCACCACACATCTAGATAAGTTCCTTAGGGGTCTAGTTTCCAAAATGGGGTCACATGTGGGGGTTTCCACTGTTTAGGCACATCAGGGGCCCTCCAAACGCGAACATGGCGTCCGTTACGCAATTCCAGCCAATTTTGGTTTGGAAAAGTCAAACGGCGCTCCTTCCCTTTCAAGCCCTGCCGTGCGCCCAAACAGTGGTTCCCCCCCACATATGGGGTATCAGCGTACTCAGGACATGTTGGACAACAATTTTTGTGGTCCAATTTCTCCTCTTACCCTTGAGAAAATAAAAATTTGGGGACTAAAACATCATGTTTGTGGAAAAAATATGATTTTTTTTCTTCACGGCTCTACATTACAAACTTGCGTGAAGCACTTGAGGGTTCAAAGTGCTCACCACACATCTAGATAAGTTCCTTAGGGGGTCTAGTTTCCAAAATGGGGTCACATGTGGGGGGTTTCCACTGTTTAGGCACATCAGGGGCCGTCCAAACGCGACATGGCGTCCGTTCGCAATTCCAGCCAATTTTGGTTTGGAAAGTCAAACGGCGCTCCTTCCCTTTCGAGCCCTGCCGTGCGCCCAAACAGTGGTTCCCCCCCACATATGGGGTATCGGCGTACTCAGGACATGTTGGACAACAACTTTTGTGGTCCAATTTCTCCTCTTACCCTTGGGAAAATAAAAATTTGGGGACTAAAACATCATGTTTGTGGAAAAATATGATTTTTTTTTCTTCACGGCTCTACATTACAAACTTGTGTGAAGCACTTGAGGGTTCAAAGTGCTCACCACACATCTAGATAAGTTCCTTAGGGGGTCTAGTTTCCAAAATGGGGTCACATGTGGGGGGTTTCCACTGTTTAGGCACATCAGGGGCCCTCCAAACGCGATATGGCGTCCGTTCGCAATTCCAGCCAATTTTGGTTTGGAAAAGTCAAACGGCGCTCCTTCCTTTCAAGCCCTGCCGTGCGCCCAAACAGTGGTTCCCCCCCACATATGGGGTATCAGCGTACTCAGGACATGTTGGACAACAACTTTTGTGGTCCAATTTCTTCTCTTACCCTTGGGAAAATAAACATTTGGGGACTAAAACATCATGTTTGTGGAAAAAATATGATTTTTTTTCTTCACGGCTCTACATTACAAACTTGCGTGAAGCACTTGAGGGTTCAAAGTGCTCACCACACATCTAGATAAGTTCCTTAGGGGGTCTAGTTTCCAAAATGGGGTCACATGTGGGGGGTTTCCACTGTTTAGGCACATCAGGGGCCGTCCAAACGCGACATGGCGTCCGTTCGCAATTCCAGCCAATTTTGGTTTGGAAAAGTCAAACGGCGCTCCTTCCCTTTCAAGCCCTGCCGTGCGCCCAAACAGTGGTTCCCCCCCACATATGGGGTATCAGCGTACTCAGGACATGTTGGACAACAACTTTTGTGGTCCAATTTCTTCTCTTACCCTTGGGAAAATAAAAATTTGGGGACTAAAACATCATGTTTGTGGAAAAAATATGATTTTTTTTCTTCACGGCTCTACATTACAAACTTGCGTGAAGCACTTGAGGGTTCAAAGTGCTCACCACACATCTAGATAAGTTCCTTAGGGGGTCTAGTTTCCAAAATGGGGTCACATGTGGGGGGTTTCCACTGTTTAGGCACATCAGGGGCCCTCCAAACGCGACATGGCGTCCGTTCGCAATTCCAGCCAATTTTGGTTTGGAAAAGTCAAACGGTGCTCCTTCCCTTTCAAGCCCTGCCGTGCGCCCAAACAGTGGTTCCCCCCCACATATGGGGTATCAGCGTACTCAGGATAAGTTGGACAACAACTTTTGTGGTTCAATTTCTCCTCTTACCCTTGGGAAAATAAAAATTTGGGGACTAAAACATCATGCTTGTGGAAAAAATATGATTTTTTTTCTTCACGGCTCTACATTACAAACTTGCGTGAAGCACTTGAGGGTTCAAACTACTCACCACACATCTAGATAAGTTCCTTAGGGGGTCTAGTTTCCAAAATGGGGTCACATGTGGGGGTTTCCACTGTTTAGGCACATCGGGGCCTCTCCAAACGCGACATGGCGTCCGTTCTCAATTCCAGCCAATTTTGGTTTGGAAAAGTCAAACTGCGCTCCTTCCATTCCGAGCTCTGCCGTGTGCCCTAACAGTGGTTTTCCCTCACATATGGGGTATCGGCGTACTCAGGAGAAATTGCACAACAACTTTATCAGTCCTTTTTCTCATTTTTCCCTTGTGAAAATAAAAAAAATGTTTGTAAAAGATCATTTTTGTGACTAAAAAGTAAAATGTTAATTTTTTCCTTCCATGTTGCTTCAGCTCCTGTGAAGCACCTGAAGGGTTAATAAACTTCTTGAATGTGGTTTTGAGTACCTTGAGGGGTGTAGTTTTTAGAATGGTGTCACTTTTGGGTATTTTCTGCTATATAGACCCCTCAAAGTGACTTCAAATATGAGGTGGTCCCGAAAAAAAATGGCTTTGTAAATTTTGTTGTAAAAATGAGAAATCGCTGGTCAACTTTTAACCCTTATAATTTCCTAACAAAAAAAAATTTTGTTTCCAAAATTGTGCTGATGTAAAGTAGACATGTGGGAAATGTTATTTCTTAACTATTTTGTGTGACATATTTCTCTGTTTTAAGGGAATAAAAATTCAAAGTTTGAAAATTGCAAAATTTTCAAAATTTTTGCCATATTTGCGTTTTTTTCATAAATAAATGCAAGTTATATGGAAGAAATTTTACCACTATCATGAAGTACAATATGTCACGAGAAAACAATCTCAGAATCGCGAAGATCTGTTGAAGCGTTCCAGAGTTATAACCTCATAAAGAGACAGTGGTCAGAATTGTAAAAATTGGCCCGGTCATTAACGTGCAAACCACCCTTGGGGGTGAAGGGGTTAATCAACATTTTAATCAAGAGATCACTGAATCATAAGTTTCACAATTGGAATTATATAAAAAATGTTCCTATGAGGAGCTGTGGTGTATTCAGATTATGTCCCTCCATGGTGAGACACAGCCATTACACGGTACATAGCAGGAGCACATTTACAAGATCATCTCAGCACAGGAACATTTTTTAAAAACATTCAATTGTGGATTTTAATTGTATTCCAAGATCTATTAATTAAAATGTAGTTTGCTCATAGGACAACCCCTTTAAAAGAATGAGAATCCATGATTGTTATTCAGTATCGGACTTGGATGACAAGAGCCCTCCCTACTCTAAGGGTCCACTGTTCAGCTACACGCAATGTTAATGCAATATTACGTGATCCTTGGTCACAAAGTTACTGTCATGATCAGCTGCAGTCGCAGAAGCGCGGACTAACCCAAAAACGCCCTCACGCAGACCGACCACGACGGCTTGGGGTGGGCGTCCCCCGGGGAGGCAATATGGACCCTCTATACTGCAGAGGGGGAACCGGGCCTACCCGAACTAGGGAAGGGCAGAGAACGGGGTTCTGAGCATGTGGACAAGGAAAAGACACGTAGGACTTGATTACACCGCACAACTTCAGGTATAGAGAAAGTAAAGTTTACTAAAGTAAAGTCATACAGTACATAAACCAAACATGACTATGTCAGGCTCCCGACTCCACACCTCACAGAAGGGTACCACCCAGTGGAAAGCAAGGTACCAACGGATCACCAAAGTGCACATAGGCGGAACATCGGGACATCAGGACACAGACAGGACATCAGGGTACACGAGGTCACCAGAATGCAGGCAAGACATCAGGGTACACGAGAACATCAGGGTACATGAGGTCATCAGGACACAGGCAGGATATCAGGGTACACGAGGACATCAGTACATCAGGGTCACTGGCAGACATCAGAGAGGGGTCGTTCGGTTCCGGACATCCGACACGACCTACAGGCACCACCGCGGTCATCAGGCTCCAAGCTCCAGGCAGCAGTCATCATGTTCCAGACTACGGTCTGGTGCTAGAACTGCAGGATTGCAGGGCCTGCCAGGAGATAGCACCACATGGTAGTCAGAGCACAGAGTAGTAGATGCTCAGCAGAAACACCAGAGACAAGAGACTCAAAGTCACTGGGTGCGAGGCTCCAGACACAGAGATTCCATGAACATAACACAGCGGACACAGTTCAGACAGGGTCAGGTAAAGGATCAAGGATTCAGGCCTGGATATACCACCTCCAGGACAGGCACAGGAACAGGGCCAAACAAGAATCAAGGCAAGGACTTTGGTACCAAAACATAGACAGGAGAGGTGCAGGAACACAAAACACACATAGCAAAGTTCAGGAGCTTTGTGAGTAGCTCAGGCCCCACCCATAGGACAGGGGAACTTTATGTAGGAGCTGCCCCTCAGCAATTGGCTGGGGACAGCATTTCAAGTACACACACTAACCCTGATAAAAGTAGGGGAGGTGTGGCCGCACACGCCCTAAGCACAAACAGAAACCATTACAGCACAATCAGGGCACCTGGCAGCGGCTGCACGCCAAGACACGCATGGAAAGTCATGCACCAGCTGCAAATGACCTCACAACCAACAGATAGCTTCCACAGCGGCAACCAGGGACCGCACATGTGGATGGTCATGCAGCAGAGCAAAGACCTAATCACCTATGTACAGGGTACGCAGCAGAGCAGGGAACTGAGCAGGCTCCATACAGATAAAAGTCAACAGTATCCCAGCTTAATTAGGGAGAAAGGAGCAAAGGGTTAAAGCAAAAACATGCATTGTGATGCCAACATCCAGATACAGACAGAACGGCATAACAGTTACCTATGCTTCTATATAATAATACAGTGGATAGTTGCTAAATTAATCATGAATTGCTGCATTTGTATTTACATAGTAAATCAATTTTATTGTGCTAACTATTGCTCATGTATAGGTGTGGGTGAAAAAACCTGAAAAGGGCTCACCGATGGATTTACCTGTCCTCATATGGGCCAGTCCAAACCTGCTCTTATTGTAGCAAGAGAAAAGAGTGGCATCAGACAGTGTCTCTTGCTTTGGTGGACCTGACATGTATATTGCATTATTTTTCCTTTGGTGGTGCTGTTAGGGTAATTGAACAATTGCTGTCAGGTTACCAGACCAAGCAAAGTTGAAGGTTGTACTCAGATTCGAAAGGATGTTTAGTGTAGAAACCCCCTTTAAGAAGAACCTTTCTCAAGTGTTTTTGTGTACCAGAGTTTACTGTTCCCTGGCTTTTCAATAGATTAATGCTTTATAAATTTTAGTTGGCTCAATATTTTTATTTTCTTAGGGTGCAGAGACCTGAGTTTATCTCCTCCTGCTGGAATAGTCTGTTGATGATCCCTGATAAAGGCTGAAGGGTGAAACACTATTATAAATTAGCTATTATTTCTATATGTAGCCACACTCTTATTGCCATTTAGGTGACCATGAGTGACTACACTTAATATATGTACGCTATATATAAAATATTTACTATTTATCCATCTACTTTATGTAGCATATACTAGTAGTGTTGAGCATTCCGATACTGCAAATATCGGGTATCGGCCGATATTCGCGGTATCAGAATTCCGATTCTGAGATCCGATACTTTTTGCATATCGGATACCGGAATCGGAAGTTCCCATGTCAGTCACTGTCAGCAGTCAGCGTATATGGGGAGTTCCTGTGTCACAGAAGGAAGTACGTGACACAGGAACTTCCCAACTGTCGGTGTCGGGGCTGTCACTGCAGCGCTTACCTTAGAGGAGGATCCCCGGTGGTCACGACTCTGGTCTGGAGTTCTCGCTGCCAGCTGATCGTACAGCTGACCGGCCATTACCCTCTCCTTGGCGGTCACGTGCAGCTTCTCGCGATAAGTGCACGTGACTGCCGGGTACTGGGTAATCTCGGCCAGCTGTACTCTCGCGACAGCTGGCCGTGAGAAGTCCAGATGACGTCACCGCCGGGGAATCTCCTCAGGTAAGCAGCTCTGCTGTGTCTGGATGTCAGGCTGAGCCTGGCATCCAGATGTAGCAGAGCTGGACTCGTCGTGGGACACTCGTTATCTTGGACTGCGTTGGACAGGGAGTATTTGTGTTGGTTTGTTATTTTTGTTTTTTTTTACAGGAGATCGATGGCATCGCAGGATGAGGTGCAATAAAAAAAAATTAAAACTGTGTTGTGTCTTATTTCATTAAAAGACTTTATTCTGGCTGTGTATTTTTTTAAACATTTACAAACTTTATGATTAATAATGGACCGGTGTCTTATTGACGCCTCTCCATCATTAACCAGGCTTATTGTCACCATTCAATCAAAGGTGACATTAACCCCTTACGTCACTGATGCTGTGCGGTGTCCCCGGCTGACCTGAACTGATTAGCCTGGGAAGCAATCAATTACGCTTCCCAGCTAATCACTTCCTCTCCTGTCAGCTGGGAGAGGAGCTCATTCATTCGGGGGTTTACTGCGAGGCTGGCAGCATTAGCTGCGGTCCCTGCAGTAAACGTTAACCCTTTCAGAAGGATTACATCGGGGGACCTGACTGAACACCGGATAAGTAAGAATAATGTTGTTTTATTATTTTATTTTTATTACAGGTGAACAAGATCTTTGAGTGGATTTACCTGGAAAATAAAATATGGTCAAAAACTGTTTCATTATTTCATTAAAATAATATTTAATTAAAGTGTGTGTGTTTTATTTTTATTTCATACAATAGGATTAATAATTGATAGTTGTCTAATTGACAGCTCTCAATTATTAACCTGGCTTAAAGTCACCTTTCAATAGCAAGGTGGCTTTAACCCATTATTAACCCATTCGCCACTGCTACAGGGCAATGGGAATAGACGGGCTAAGTGCCAGAAAGGGCAAATCTAATTATAGATTTGCATTTTCTGGGGTGGCTGGGGGCAGACGTTAGTAGCCAGGGGAGGCACTAAATAAATGCACCCTCCCTAGGCTATTATTATCTGCCCCCACTCGCTGGCTTTGTCTGTCTGGTTGAGAAAATAGCGCGGGAACCCACGCATCCTTTTCATAGATAATAGCCGCTAATATCAATTCCGCTTTTCTGAAATTAAGACCAGACATGAAATGACACATGGTTTTACATACAGTTACATGTCATTTCATTAGTTGATATATGGTTCACTAACAATTCATGAGTTATGTTGCAAATTTCAGACATGTAGGGTAATTAAAGTGAAATTCGTTGAAAAAAAATGCGTTGGTTTCCGCATATTTTTCAAACCCGACAGACAAGAGTGTAGTGGTGCAGATAATTTATAGCCAAGAGGGACATTAATTGGGCCCCCCTGGTTATAAACATCTGCCCCAGACACCACCACAGAAAAGGCAATGCTATAATTAATTCCGCCTTATTTTGGCACTTGCCCGTCTATTCCCATTGCCCTGTAGCGGTTAGCGAATGGGTTAGTAATTTGTGGGTTAAAAAGCCACCTTGCTATTGGAAGGTGACTTTAAGCCAGGTTAATAATTGAGAGCTGTCAATTAGACAACTATCAATTATTAATCCTATTGTATGAAATAAAAATAAAACACACACACTTTAATTAAAAATCATTTTAATGAAATAATCACACAGTTTTTGACCATCTTTTATTTTACTGCCATTCCTTGCGAAGCCCTTGTTCTCCTGTATTAAAAATAAAATAATAAAGCAACATTATTCTTACCTATCCAGTGTTCAGTCAGGTCCCCCGATGTAATCCTTCTGAAAGGGTTAATGTTTACTGCAGGGACCGCAGCTAATGCTGCCAGCCTCGCAGTAAACCCCCAAATGAATGAGTTCCTCTCCCAGCTGACAGGAGAGGAAGTGATTAGTGTGGAAAGCTTAATTGATTGCTTCCCACTTTCACTTCAGGTCAGCCGGGGACACCGCACAGCATCAGTGACGTCAGAGGGAATCCCGGCTGACCTGCAGAGAAAGTGGGAAGCAATCAATGATGCTTACCACAGTAATCAGTTCCTCTCCTGTCGCCGGGAGGGGAACTCATTCATTCGGGAGCTTACAGCTGAGCAGGCAGCATTAGCTGCAATGCTTGGCTGAAAGCTAGTTAACCCTTTGTGAAGTATTACAGCGTAGGACCTGACAGAGTGGCAGATAGGTAAGAATAATGTTGTTTTATTATTTTTTCTTTATTACAGGAGAGCAAGGGCTTCGCAAGGATTAACAGTTAAATAAACGATGGTCCAAAAATGTGTGTTTATTCCATTAAAATTATTTATTCTTCATGTGTGTGTGTTTTTTTATTTCCTTCAATAGGATTAATAATTGATAGTTGTCTAATTGACAACTCTCAATTATTAACCTGGCTTAAAGTCACCTTTCAATAGCAAGGTGGCTTTAACCCATTATAAACCCATTCGCCACCGCTACAGGGCAATGGGAATAGACCGGCAAAGTGCCAGAAAGGGCGCATCTAATTATAAATTTGCCTTTTCTGGGGTGGCTGGGGGCAGATATTAGTAGCCAGGGGGGGGCCAAAAATAATGGTCCCTCTCTGGGCTATTATTATCTGCCCCCACTCGCTGGCTTTGTCTGTCTGGTTGAGAAAATAGTGCGGGAGCCTACGCAATTTTTTTCAACGAATTTACACCTTTAATTAACCCCTACATGTCTGAAATTTTGCACACATACACACATGTAATTGTTAGTGAAAACCATATATCAAAACTACATGAAATGACATGGTTAACTGTATGTAAACATGTGTCATTTCATGTCGGGTGGTTCTGTAATTTCACAAAAGCCGGCAATTGAATTAGCGGCTATTTTACTATGTAGAAGTGTATGAACTATAAATATATGTATATATATATATGCCATAATGACATGTATATATAGATATATGTATTCTATGTGTGTATATCTAGTGTTTACAAGGAAAGAAAGGGTTTATTTTAATTTCCCCGATATTTCTGTCCATTGACTTGGATTGGTTTCCGGTATCGGAATCGGCGATACCCGATACTTTTTGGGTATCGGTCCGATCCAATCCGATCCAATATTTTTGATATCGGGAAGTATCGCTCAACACTATATACTAGTTATCATATATCTCGTGTGAATCCTGTTCTCTGGCTGAGTTTTTTTTTGCTTTTTATTTTCCTGCTTTTGTTTCATTTTGATTAAATTGTGACAATTTCTGCCTTTTTTCCTTTGTCTACGATACTTCTCCCTACACAAAAAAAAACAGCTAAAGTATATATTTCTTAAGATCCCTATACCTTGTTGTTATAGTTTTAGTAACTGTTTTTGTTTCACGTTTGTCTTATTATATGTTCTTTATAGGTATGCACATTGATTTGTTTCAGGCTGTGCATTCAGGCAGAAGAAGTGCAGAGACTCATTGATTTGGACTCTTCACATTGTATCCTTCATAACTAATGTCCAAGGAGTAATTTACTCACCTTCTAGGCATCAATACATTATGTAGAGAAGATAGGTACATATGTATGATTATGGCTTATTGCAGTCCTCTCAAAGATGCTGACAAGCCTCACATTTGCAAATATTATATTATTAAAACCCTTTCATTAAATTTCTGGTCTGAATGGAAGAGACTACAATTTCAATTTAATTTAAAGTGTTTCCCTACTGTGCATTGTTTCGCTGAGAAAGCTGTTTTCCTGCCGCTCGTATGAAATTGCCACCGTGCTTTCAAGTAAATAAGAAGAAATAATTGAGAGATGAGAGCTTAAAACTCTGCAGCCTTCAATGAACACAAACATGATAATGCTATCATAATGCTATTAATCACTTTAGAGATCTGGATGTGTTGAAACTGCTTTTATTAAATCATATAGTCATTCTCTATGACAGTAATATCTTTCCAGGCTTATATTATGGATTTAAAGTAATTGTATTGATTTTGCAAAAAGTGTTTTTCTTTTTGGGCAGTAATAACATTTAATGGACCGTACTCCGAACATATCCAGCCAGCAGAGGAGCTTTTAAAAATGCAGCATTAATAAACTAGAGGTATAGCCAATCATGAGATTAATCTCACAGATGCCAGAGTAAGGATCTATTTATTATGTTCTTATAATTGCACCGTTCTGTATTCATTAAGTCTTTATTGGACTATAATTCTGAATTATAGGCTAGCTGGAAAGTTATTTGTGAGTTATTCTAAAAATAATGTCCTATTTAAAAAAAAAAATTGAGATTTTTCATGCACAGAAGTAAAAAACATGTTAGTGCAAACTCTGAGTTGTATGTTAGTGTCTATAACCTTCAATTATGTTTACTGTATTTTCCGTAAGTCACAAATTTCAGACTATGGCATGCAGTTTTTTTTTTGCTAATAAGACAGAAATAAATTGTGTCAAATTGGATGCCATCTTGTTCCCTAGAAGTTGTGACCTGCCAGATCGTTCCAGTGTTTGCTGGAAGGAGCCCAAGGGTACCTTTCAATGTAAATTAATGTAAGTCTATTACTTCTGACTTCTGATCAATCAGAAGTTACAATCACAAGATGGTGCCCTGGGACCATAGCGGCACCAATAAAAAGTGAAGATGGCGGCCCATAAGTATAATTTTAAGGGCAGGGACCTTACATTGGTAGCACCACTCCGGCAATGAAATAAAATAAAATGCTGGAGTGGGGTTTAAAAGTCCTGATCCGTCCAATTATTTTCATTTTTAAAGGTAAGCAAAGTTTGCATTTCTTTTTTCATTCCAATTGAATAAAAATTTTTGAAAAGAAAATGTTACTGACCTCAAGAGCATCCCCAGACACTCCTCTTCCAAGATCACCACATATTTGATTAGTAAAAGTTAAACTTCATACAGCTCCAGTGCAAAACTATGACAAAAGCTGACATTGGTGCAGCAGCTAGGTACGGAACGCATTATCACTGACAGCTGAGAAACTAGAAACCGCAGGTAGAAAGATGGGATTGCCAAAAAACTGCAGGCAAGCAGATAGGAAATGTCCAATAAACAGCAGGCAGACAGGATGTTGGAAACCAGTGTCAGATGAAAGACGTCCAGGTAACCGCAGGCAGGCGGGAGATCACAGGCAAGTAGGCAGGAGACATCCAAGAGACTGCAGGCAGATGGGCCATGTCTAGGAAACCGCAGGCAGGTGGGAGACGTCCAGGAGACCACAGGCAGGAGTGATGCTCAAAACAGATGGCAGGTAGGTAATGTCCAGGAGAAAGCAAGGAGGTTGGATGCTGGAAACAACTGAAAGGTGGGAGACATCAAGGAGTCCACAGCCAAGCAGGTGGGAGACATCCAGGAGACCGCAGGCAGGTAAGCGGGAGACATCCAGGAGACTACAGAAATTGGCTGAACAGGTCGAGGTATATAGAGGAAGCGAGAGTCTAGCAACACTGAAGTCTTATTACCAAAGACCAAGTGTGTGTCTTTGTGAATCTTATAGAGGCCCAGGTAAATAATCACATGTGAGCACACCTTTCCTTGTGCAAAGACTGGTATAAGCACTACAGAGTTTAGTGGACCAGGTTGAGAGAAGCAAAACACAGATCCGGAACAGGTGCATAACAAACACTCATTGCTACTTCCATATCCATTCTCAACTAGCGCCACCATAACTCCCTAACTGCATAGATCAATAGACGTCTCACTAAGATCAACTGTCGGCAACATCTGCCCAGCCTCAGAAAACTTCTATGAGAAAAAAAAAAAAGAAAACATGGAAAAATCTCTCCACTGTATCAGTGTCATATATCATTTGTCCCCTATTACTATTTTCCAGTGACCATGCATGCTCCACCATTGGATTTCTAGTTAGGACTGCAAGAAGGCAAATACAACTCTGAACCTTAGTCATTAATATTACCATAAACTAAATCACCTCTTCTTTCTTATAATAAAAAGTAATCCAAGCACTCGAGATGCAGACTGGTGTGATTACTGGAGTATAGAGGCACCCAAGCTGATAAAACTCTATGCTAAGGTATATAACTTACTTTTTACACCTAATGTGGGGATATATTGTTTCTATTGGAAAACTCCTTTAAAATAGACTTTAAATAATTTCTGTCCTAAAGTTAAAAGTATCCAAGACATTTTGGGAAGGACTGGTGGAAGGCCCATTGCCTCCCTGTAATCCAACCGTATAGTTGTCATCTCTACTATCTTTCTCTTCCTTTCCAATACTGATTGCAATACACGCAACATTTTTTCCGCAAATCAAATTTTATGAGAAAATTTGGCAAAGCCGGAGACTTTGAATCTCAAACAATGAGCTCATTTCTAGTGACAAAATTTGAACTTATTTCAAGGTTTGCTGTCTATATAAAAATTTAAATAATGTAAGTGGCTATATTTGCTGGTGATATCTTGTCTTGTACTGTATATACATGTACTGTTTGCAATTTTAATTCACCACCAATAACACTTTTAATAAATCCAATATTTTTCTCAGTACATCGATCAACAAGGATTCCGTCTTTAAACAGACATTGGGTATATCTATATATTTTGCAACCAAAAAAAGAAAGAAAAAAAGCAATTCCTCATTTTCTTTCACTTGACTTGAAGCAAGAGATTTCTTGGTGCAATTGCAATTTTAACAGCTCCAGCTAAACACTTTGTAGCACTAAGCAAATCTTCACTGGGGTAGAACTAAGATCTGGAAGTAATCATCAGCGAGCAGCGAACATCAGAAATTCTGAAGAAAAAAAAACATATCGGCACAGCTGGAATCAGCTGCTACTTCAGATAGGAATCTGGTACCTAGTCTCTGGAGGTTTCTTTCCTATCCACTGTCCTTTTTGTCTTATGTGTGGAAGTAAGAAGCACCAGGGTGCTGATAGTGGCACAAGAGCTATGGTATATGGCCCCTGCTGGGAGCAATAAATAAAAAAAAGTAAAGCTGTCATTGCTGGTTTGTGCTTTCTCGCTTGCTTTTACCTTTAGATTCTTTGATATTTTTTGTGCAACATGTCTGTTTGTTTTATTCTGAGTCTTGATCAGAAGTTTCTTAAAATGTATACATACAGCATGGGTCCGATTGCTCATTTACTGCATGCAGTGCTTAGGAAAGGTTGGCGATCTAATGCACCTTTTATTGGTTTCAATATGCTTAGCGTAATCTACCCTTCAGCAAGATATTATTGCGAGAGGGTGGACTGGGACCCAGTTTTTAACATTTTGTGTGTATATCTTGACCTGATGAGAAGCTGCTACAATTGAATGCAAAATGGTCTATTTGATTAAGTTTGATATGTCTATAGCTATTTGCTAATGTACATTGCTTGGGTAAGAGGTCAAATACATTGCCTCGTGACTTGTTATATTCTAGATTTCATGCACACAACATCAATATAGCTGCTTCCAGGAGTCAAACAATTGTATTAAACATTCAGGTATAGAACTTACATTTCATGGAGCTTTCTAAAATAAGACTCGAAAGGGAACCTGTCACCTCCTTTTTCGGATATAAGATGCCGCCATCGCCTTTAGGGGCTTATCTACAGCATTCTGCAATGCTGTAGATAAGCCCCCGCTGTAACCTGAAAGATAAGAAAAACAAGTTATATTATACTCACCTGGGGGGTCCAGTGCAGTCCGGTCCGATGGGCGTTGCATTTCTGGGTCCGGCGCCTCCCATCTTCATGCGATGTCGTCATCTTCCTTGCTTCCTGTTGTGGCTCCTGTGCAGGCATACTGATTTGCCCTGTTGAGGGCAGAGCAAAGTACTGCAATGCGCAGGTGCCGGGAAAGGTCAGAGAGGCCTAAAGACTATCAACAAGCTTGTCCAAGCTAATGACTTAAAAAATCAATTTCTGGTAGCGTCTAGAAGTTTCACCAACAGTCTCAATCTTGGCATACATAGCCATTTAGTTGGTTCTTATTCTGAGATCGTTCTTGCATGCCCATGAGCTATTCAACTCTAAGTATCCAATGGTGTCCATTTTCTAAGGAAACACTCTTAAATCTCAGGCCCAGGTCCAGGCCCAGTTGAGTTCCCAGGAAAATTAACTTACCAGGAAAAGACTATCATACAATTTGGCACTTCAGTGATTTTCTCCCAAGAATCCATATGGTTGAGAACATTCAAGAGGCCTGCTTTAAGGCTTTAAGGATACTTTTGGCTTGCCATGACATGTCTGCCTGTAAACTTGGAAAGGATGTTTATCTAGGACTATCAAAGGGCCATCAAGAGTCTGTTTAGAAACAATTCCAATCATAGACAAATCGCACGTCTTTGAAGGAGACAAATGATACCCCTATACTTCCACTTCTACCATTGGCATTTATGCAATTTATAAAGCTGTGATTCTATTCCTGTGGTTATGTAATTGGCACTATTAGATGTTTATTAGAAAAATTGAAAACAAGAAAAAGCACTAATGAAGTATAGCATAAAATATGAAAATTATAAATGAAGGTGCTCATAATAAATGGAAAAATACAAAGCAGCTCCACACTGGTGGAAACAACAGATAGCCTTCAGAGAACAAAAGTCAGAAGGAATACTGCCTAAGATAATATTGCAATATACGTTGTCTGGAGTAAAAGTAGTTAAAAAATGATTCGCACAAAAGAAGCGACACCAACAACAGGAGGATAAAAAAGTAATATATACAATTGTCAGATCAAGGGTAGGTAAAACTGAATCAGATAGGATAAAGGAAGTAGTATATAGATAGGTAAATATGCAATATTACCCATTGTACAGTCATGGCCAAAAGTTTTGAGAATGACACAAATATTAATTTTTACAAAGTCTACTGCTTCACTTTTTCTAATGGCAATTTGCATATACTCCAGAATGTTATAAAGAGTGATCAGCTTAACAGCAATTACTTGCAAAGTCAATATTTGGCTAGAAAATGAACTTTATCCCCCAAAACACATTTCAACATCATTGCAGCCCTGCCTTAAAAGGACCAGCTAACCTCTTTTCAGTGATTGCTCCATTAACACAGGTGTGGGTGTTGATGATGACATGGCTGGAGATCAATCTGTCATGATTAAGTAAGAATGACACCACTGGACACTTTAAAAGGAGGCTGGTGCTTGGCATCATTGTTTCTCTTCTGTTAACCATGGTTATCTCTAAAGAAACACGTGCAGTCATCATTGCAATGCACAAAAATGGCCTAACAGGGAAGAGTATCGCAGCTAGAAAGATTGCACCTCAGTCAACAATCTAGGCGAGAGGTTCCATTGTTGCCAAAAAGGCTCCAGGGCGCCCAAGAAAGACCAGCAAGCGCCAGGACCGTCTCTTAAAAGTGTTTCAGCTGCGGGATCGGGCTACCAGCAGTGCAGAGCTTGCTCAGTAATGGCAGCAGGCAGGTGTGAGTGCATTTGCGCGCACTGTGAGGCGGAGACTCTTGGAGCAAGGCCTGGTGTCAAGGAGGGCAGCAAAGAAGTCACTTCTCTCCAGAAAAAACATCATGGACAGACTGATATTCTGCAAAAGGTACAGGCAGTGGACTGCTGAGGACTGGGGTAAAGTTATTTTCTCTGATGAATCCCCTTTTCGATTGTTTGGGACATCAGGAAAACGCCTCATTCGGAGAAGACAAGGTGAGCGCTACCACCAGTCTTGTCTCATGCCAACTGTTAAGCATCCTGAAACCATTCATGTGTGGGGTTGCTTCTCAGCCAAGGGAATCGGCTCTCTCACAGTCTTGCCTAAAAACACAGCCATGAATAAAGAATGGTACCAGAATATCCTCCAAGAGCAACTTCTCCCAACCCTCCAAGAGCAGTTTGGCGATCAACAATGCCTTTTCCAGCATGATGGAGCACCTTGCCATAAAGCAAAGGTGATAACTAAATGGCTCAGGGAACAAAACATAGAGATTTTGGGTACATGGCCTGGAAACTCCCCAGATCTTAATCCCATTGAGAACTTGTGGTCAATCATCAAGAGACGGGTGGACAAACAAAAACCTAAAAATTCTGACAAAATGAAAGCATTGATTGTGCAAGAATGGATTGCTATCAGTCAGGATTTGGTCCAGAAGTTGATTGAGAGCATGCCAGGGAGAATTGCAGAGGTCCTGAAGAAGAAGGGTCAACACTAGTGTTGAGCATTCCGATACTGCAAATATCGGGTATCGGCCGATATTAGCTGTATCGGAATTCCGATTCCGAGTTCCGATATTTTCGTCTTATCGGATACCGGAATCGGGATGTCACTGTCACTGTCAGTGTCCGTCGGTCGGGTCTGTCAGGAGTCTACGGCACTTACCCGGCAGAAGATCTCCGGCGGTCACGTCCTGCACTGCTTCATGGCCGCAATCTTCTTTCCCCGGCGGTCACATGCAGTTTCTCGCGATAACTGCAGTGACTGCTGGGTAATCACGGCCGTAAAGCAGTCAGTCCGATGACGTCACCGCCGGAGAAGCAGGTAATCAGCTGTGCTGCGTCGGGATGACAGGCTCTGCCTGTCATTGCGATGTAGCAGAGCTGGATCGTCGTGGGACTGTCGTTATGGACTGCGTCGGACAGGTGGTATACTGTTGGTTTGTTTTTTTTCTTTTTTTACAGGAGATCGATGGCGTCGCAGGAATGAGAGAGTATAAAATTAATGAAAACTGTGTTGTCTCTTTTATTTCATTAAAATACTTTTTTCTTGCTTTGTCTTTTTTTTATACATTTAATAACTTTGGGATTAATAATGGATCGGTGTCTTATTGACGCCTCTCCATTATTAACCGGGCTTATTGTCACCGTGCAATCAACGGTGACAATAACCCCTTATTACCCCGCTTGCCACCGCTACAGGGCAAGTGGGAAGAGCCGGGTAAAGTGCCACAATTGGCACATCTTTTGATGCGCCAAATGTGGGGCTGCTGTAGCCTGGTATTATCAGGCTGTTGAGGGCCAAAATCCATGGGCCTTGACAGTCTTTTAATACCAGGCCGCAGCAGTCTGCATTTTACTTGGCTGGTTAACAAAAATAGGGGGGATCCCCACGCCGTTTTTTTTTCGAGGGGATCCCCTATTTTTGTTAACCAGCCAAGCTAAGCAGACTGCTGTGGCCTGGTATTATCAGGCTTGCAAGGTCCATGGATATTGGATCCTTACCAGCCTGAAAAACCAGGCCTCAGCGGTCTGCTTAATCTGGCTGGTTAACAAAAATAGGGGGGACCCCACGCCAATTTTTTTCGAGGGGATCCCCTATTTTTGTTAATCAGCCAAGATATGCAGACTGCTGTGGCCTGGTATTATCAGGCTGGCAAGGTCCATGGATCTTGGCTCCTTAACAGCCTGAAAATCCAGGCCTCAGCGGTCTGCTTCATCTGGCTGGTTAACAAAAATAGGGTTGACCCCACGCCAATTTTTTTCGAGGGGATCCCCTATTTTTGTTAATCAGCCAAGATATGCAGACTGCTGTGGCCTGGTATTATCAGGCTGGCAAGGTCCATGGATCTTGGCTCCTTAACAGCCTGAAAATCCAGGCCTCAGCGGTCTGCTTCATCTGGCTGGTTAACAAAAATAGGGGGGACCCCACGCCATTTTTTTTTCGAAGGGAACCCTATTTTTGTTAATCAGTTCCCTCTGACGTCACTGATTGTGTCCCTGGCTGACCTGAAGTGAAAGTGGAAAGCAATCAATTAAGCTTTCCACTTAAGGGCCCGTCTCACATAGCGATATCGCTACCGAGATCGCTGCTGAGTCACTAGTTTTGTGACGCAGCAGCGAGCTCACCAGCGATATCGCTGTGTGTGACATTCAGCGACGATCAGCCCCCCTGCCGGGTATCGCTGATCGTCGCTGAAATGTCAGGACCTTTGATCGCTGGTTTCCCGCTGACAGGCACACATCGCTGCGTGTGACAGGCGGGAGACCAGCGATCCGCTGGTAACCAAGGTACACAGCGGGTTTCCAGGCGGGGGCTGTGCCTAGAAACCCGCTGTGTACCTTGGATACCAGCGCCCTGATGCAGGGAGCTGGTATCCAAGGTACACAGCGGGTTTCCAAGCGCTGCGCGGTGCCTGGAAACCCGCTGTGTACCTTGGTTACCAGCGGATCGCTGGTCTCCCGCCTGTCACACGCAGCGATGCGTGCCTGTCAGAGGGAAACCAGCGATCAAAAAAAGGTCCTGACATTTCTGCGACGATCAGCGATACCCGGCAGGGGGCTGATCGTCGCTGAATGTCACACACAGCGATATCGCTGGTGAGCTCGCTGCTGCGTCACAAAACTAGTGACTCAGCAGCGATCTCGGTAGCGATATCGCTATGTGAGACGGGCCCTTAAGCGATGTTACCCGCAGTGTCGCTGTCCCAGATCGCTGCCTGAGCTGCCTGTTTGGCAGCTCAGCAGCGATCATGTAGCGATACACCAGCGATCCTGACAAGTGCATATCGTTGTCGGGATCGCTGGTGTATCGTTATGTGACACCCAGCCTTTACTCTCCTGTCAGGCAGGAGAGGAACTCATTCATTTGGGGTTTACTGTGAGGCTGCAGCATTAGCTGCGGTCCCTGCAGTAAACATTAACCCTTTCTGAAGGATTACACCGTGGGACCTGACTGTGCATGGGATAGGTAAGAATAATTTTGCTTTTTTATTTTATTTTTATTACAGGAAATGGTTTTTGCAGTAAAATAAAAGATGGTCAAAAACATGTGTCTTTATTTCATTAAAATGATTTTTAATTCAAGTGTGTGTGTTTTATTTTTATTTCATGCAATAGGATTAATAATTGATAGTTGTCTAATTGACAGCTCTCAATTATTAACCTGGCTTAAGGTCACCTTTCAATAGCAAGGTGGCTTTAACCCCATATTAACCCATTCGCCACCGCTACAGGGCAATGGGAATAGACGGGCAAAGTGCCAGAAAGGGCGAATCTAATTATAGATTTGTCTTTCCTGGGGTGTCTGGGGCAGATGTTAGTAGCCGGGGGGGGCAAAAATAATGGTCCCTCTCTGGGCTATTATTATCTGCCCCCACTCACTGGCTTTGTCTGTCTGGTTGCGAAAATAGGGCGGGAGCCCACGCATTTTTTTTCAGCAATTTTACACCTCATATATATATATACATGTCATTGAATTTGTGACACATATATATATATATTTATATTTGTAGTTCATACACTTCTACATAGTATAATAGCCGCTAATTCAATTGCCGGCTTTTGTGAAAATGCAGAACCCGACATGAAATGACACTTGGTGTACATAGGGTTAACCATGTCTTTTCATGTCCTTTGCTATCTAATTTGCACAAACAATTAAATCAGACTATGTGTGCAAAATTTCACACCTGTAGGGTTAATTAAAGGTGTAAATTCGTAGCAAAAAAGTCCGTTTTTTTTTTACAACGAATTTACACCTTTAATTAACCCCTACAGGTGTGAAATTTTGCACACATAGTCTGATTTAATTGTTTGTGCAAATTAGATAGCAAAGGACATGAAAAGACATGGTTAACCCTATGTACACCAAGTGTCATTTCATGTCGGGTGACCTGACATGAAATGACACTTGGTGTACATAGGGTTAACCATGTCTTTTCATGTCCTTTGCTATCTAATTTGCACAAACAATTAAATCAGACTATGTGTGCAAAATTTCACACCTGTAGGGGTTAATTAAAGGTGTAAATTCGTAGCAAAAAAGTCCGTTTTTTTTACAACGAATTTACACCTTTAATTAACCCCTACAGGTGTGAAATTTTGCACACATAGTCTGATTTAATTGTTTGTGCAAATCAGATAGCAAACGACATGAAAAGACATGGTTAACCCTATGTACACCAAGTGTCATTTCATGTCGGGTGCTTCTGTCTTTTCACTGAAGCCGGCTTTACCCGGCAATTGAATCAAAGGATATTTTACTATGTAGAAGTGTATAAACTATACATATATGTATATATATATGTCACAATGACATGTATATATATATATATATGTATTCTATGTGTGTATATTTAGTGTTTACAAGGAAAGAATGGGGTTTTTTTTAGTTGCGATATTTTGTTCCCATAGACTTACATGGGACTTCCGGTATCGGTATCGGGTATCGCCGATATTTTAGTGATATCGGCGATACCATTCCGATTCCGATACTTTAGGATATCGGAAAGTATCGCTCAACTCTAGTCAACACTGCAAATATTGACTTGCTGCATTAACTCATTCTAACTGTCAATATAAGCTTTTGTTACTCATATGTTTGCAATTATTATATTTCTGTCTGTGATAAAAACATCTGTCAAACACACATAAAACCAGAGGGCAGCAGATCATGTGAAAATATAATATTTGTGTCATTCTCAAAACTTTTGGCCATGACTGTATAATGAATATCAAAAGTAGTAGGAAGTATTATCACTGTGGATAATCATGAGGTAATATGATGCATAAATGGAAAGTCAGATATTAATGCAATCTACTCATGAAACAAATTCTACTGGTGAGATGGCATCCTCCACGGCACAATGCCCTCTTTTAGAGGAGTTTCTGACATTTGCAGGAACTTCTGACTTGAAGAGTTGGAGAATAGGTCAAAGGATGCTAAGTTAACAAAAATAATTTCAGGCATTCAAAAAAATCAATTTCAGGTCAAATAGAGTATGTACACCAGAACAGTAATCAGAAATGCATCTTTTAATGAGATGAGAACATGTAAGTCCATGATATGACCAGAAAAGATTGCTTATCTCTGGAAGTAAACATTAAAAGTTTTCACTAGTAATTCTGATATAAAAATGAGTATTTTATAAGTATTGCTATAGAGTGAAAGTGCTCCTGATTCCAAGTATCACGTAGTGACAAAGGACTGCGGGCATCTACCTGGTCACTCGAAATAGGGGCGCATTAGGCTATCCATGTCCCAAGATTACCCCGGATGGTGGAGATGCTGGGGTTTCATACCTTGTTATGCTCCTATCTTACCCTTATCTGTTCCTTCCCACCCCCATTGAGGTGTGGGGCCAAAGTATATAAGCAAACACTAGCCAGACAGACAGGGGTAAACAGACATGGATAAAAAAAAGCTACAATAATACAAATATGATCACAAATAACAGAGTGGGGAACAGGGGAGGAATAGGAAGGAAGAAACCAAATGGGAGAGGATAAGGAAAAACATGCAAATCAACGCCACGCTGCAATGTCCTGAAAAACTCTCCAACCGCATACTCCAAACACTGAACTCTCTCCTTCAACTCCAAAAAAGATATTGGGTAACTATCACTGGCAAGTTCACCAGCAAGAAGGAGGGTTCTTATACCTTCTCGGAGTAATAAACTCAGAACAACTGATACAATCCAAGGCAGAGAACTCCAGGAGTCCAACTAAGCAGTTTAATCAGTTTAAGCAAAGAAAGCCAGAAATAGGACAGTGAAGCCGTTCTAACTACTGCAGGTGTATGAGTCACCAGATACTGCGAACATCTTACCCCACTCTGTTGTGGTATTCCGTGACACCAAGTATACACAGGTTTCGACTACCCGGCTTGTCGGACAATTGCAGCTTGTATAGATCAGCACAAGATCTCAGCAGGAGTAATCTGAAAAGCTGTCTATCAGGCTTAATGGGCTGAGACTTATTATAAACTGTCAGAAAGTATTATGCCGTAGAGATGAGCGAATCACATTGAAGCGGAGAGTTATTTACATTGTATTTTGCAAAAAAACACAGATTCAACAGAATTCTGTTTATTTGCATTTTGTTTTGCATATATAGATCAAAATAGTGTCTGTTTGGTCACCAATAGTGTTGAGCGATACGATACTGCAAATATCGGGTATCGGCCGATGTTGGCTGTATCGGAATTCCGATTCCGAGTACCGATATTTTCGTCATATCGGATACCGGAATCGGAATTGTCACTGTCACTGTCAGTGTCCGTCGGTCGGGTCTGTCAGGAGTCAGCGGCACTTACCCGGCAGAAGATCTCCGGCGGTCACATCCCGGACTGCTTAATGGCCGCCATCCTCTTCTCCCCGGCGGTCACATGCAGTTTCTCGCGATAACTGCAGTGACTGCTGGGTAATCGCGGCCGTAAAGCAGTCAGTCCGATGACGTCACCGCCGGGGAAGCAGGTAATCAGCTGTGCTGGCCGGGATGACAGGCTCTGCCTGTCATTCCGATGTAGCAGAGCTGGATCGTCGTGGGACTGTCGTTATGGACTGCGTCGGACAGGTGGTATACTGTTGGTTTGTTTTTTTTCTTTTTTTACAGGAGATCGATGGCGTCGCAGGAATGAGAGTACAATAAAAAAAATGAAAACTGTGTTGTCTCTTTTATTTCATTAAAAGACTTTTTTCTTGCTGTGTCTTTTTTTTATACATTTAATAACTTTGGGATTAATAATGGATCGGTGTCCTAAGGGTGGTAGAAAATAATGACTGATGGCTGGTGTACTAATGTCAATTAACAATGTCTTATATACACCTGAACTACACACTTTTATTTATTATGTAATGTTGGTACACCTGTGCAAGATTTGTGTCCTATTTTATGTATTTTGTGTCCTATTTTATGTAATATTTTATGTACTGCTGTTTGTATTGCTGCTGTAATACTGTAATTTCCCCCCGGGATCAATAAAGTGTATCGTATCGTATCGTATCTTATTGACGCCTATCCATTATTAACCGGGCTTATTGTCACCGTGCAATCAACGGTGACATTAACCCCTTATTACTCCACTTGCCACCGCTACAGGGCAGTGGGAAGAGCCGGGTAAAGTGCCACAATTGGCACATCTTTTGATGCGCCAAATGTGGGGCTGCTGTAGCCTGGTATTATCAGGCTGTTGAGGGCCAAAATCCATGGGCCTTGACAGTCTTTTAATACCAGGCCGCAGCAGTCTGCATTTTACTTGGCTGGTTAACAAAAATAGGGGGACCCCTACGCCGTTTTTTTTTTCGAGGGGATCCCCTATTTTTGTTAACCAGCCAAGCTAAGCAGACTGCTGTGGCCTGGTATTATCAGGCTTGCAAGGTCCATGGATATTGGATCCTTACCAGCCTGAAAAACCAGGCCTCAGCGGTCTGCTTCATCTGGCTGGTTAACAAAAATAGGGGGGACCCCACGCCAATTTTTTTCGAGGGGATCCCCTATTTTTGTTAATCAGCCAAGATATGCAGACTGCTGTGGCCTGGTATTATCAGGCTGGCAAGGTCCATGGATCTTGGCTCTTTAACAGCCTGAAAATCCAGGCCTCAGCGGTCTGCTTCATCTGGCTGGTTAACAAAAATAGGGGGGACCCCACGCCATTTTTTTTCGAAGGGAACCCCTATTTTTGTTAATCAGTTCCCTCTGACGTCACTGATGGTGTCCCTGGCTGACCTGAAGTGAAAGTGGAAAGCAATCAATTAAGCTTTCCACTTCCTCTCCTGTCAGCCAGGAGAGGAGCTCATTCATTTGGGGGTTTACTGTGAGGCTGCAGCATTAGCTGCGGTCCCTGCAGTAAACATTAACCCTTTCTGAAGGATTACACCGTGGGATCTGACTGTGCATCGGATTGGTAAGAATAATTTTGCTTTATTATTTTATTTTTATTACAGGAAATGGTTTTAGCAGGAAAATAAAATATGGTCAAAAACTGTGTGATTATTTCATTAAACTTCTTTTTTATTAAAGTGTGTGTGTTTGATTTTTCTTTCATACAATAGGATTAATAATTGATAATTGTCTAATTGACAGCTCTCAATTATTAACCTGGCTTAAAGTGACCTTTCAATTGCAAGGTCATTTTAACCCCTTATTAACCCATTCGCCACCGCTACAGGGCAATGGGAATAGACGGGCAAAGTGCCAGAAAGGGCAAATCTAATTGATTTGCCCTTTCTGGGGTGTCTGGGGGCAGATGTTAAGTAGCCGGGGGGGCCAAAAAAAATGGTCCCTCTCTGGGCTATTATTATCTGCCCCCACTCACTGGCTTTGTCTGTCTGGTTGCGAAAATAGGGCGGGAGCCCACGCATTTTTTTTCAGCAATTTTACACCTCATATATATATATATACATGTCATTGAATTTGTGACACATATATATATATATATATATTTATATTTATAGTTCATACACTTCTACATAGTATAATAGCCGCTAATTCAATTGCCGGCTTTTGTGAAAATGCAGAACCCGACATGAAATGACACTTGGTGTACATAGGGTTAACCATGTCTTTTCATGTAGTTTGATATCTGATTTGCATACAACACAATTACATGAGTTGTCCGTTTTTTTTACAACGAATTTACACCTTTAATTAATCCCTACAGGTGTGAAATTTTGCACACATAGACTGATGTAATTGTTTGTGCAAATCAGATAGCAAAGGACATGAAAAGACATGGTTAACCCTATGTACACCAAGTGTCATTTCATGTCGGGTGCTTCTGTCTTTTCACAGAAGCCGACTTTACCCGGCAATTGAATCAGAGGGTATTTTACTATGTAGAAGTGTATAAACTATACATATATGTATATATATATGTCACAATGACATGTATATATATATATATATATATATGTATTCTATGTGTGTATATTTAGTGTTTACAAGGAAAGAAAGAGGTTTTTTTTAGTTGTGATATTTTGTTCCCATAGACTTACATGGGACTTCCGGTATCGGTATCGGGTATCGCCGATATTTTAATGGTATCGGCGATACCATTCCGATTCCGATACTTTTGGATATCGGAAAGTATCGCTCAACACTAGTCACCAATTTGCTAAATTTAAAAGAACCAGGAAAGAGTTATAAAGACAAATAAAATTAATAATAATAATTTGGCCTTCACCTGTCCTGCCATGTAGTCATGCTCCGGTCCCATCACCTACTTTCATCCGGTAACTGCCTCAGTCTTTAATGAACTATCTCTGGCATATTTTAGCATTATTGCCATCTTCCATCACCGAGAACCTCACTTCTACTGCACTCATTACACCGTGACATCAACGATGTTGGACTCAGGACCATGCCAAAAATGATGGATGACGGTGATCACACAGAAGATGACCGGACCAGGGCTGTGGGGCAGGAACGGTGAGGGCAGGGTGAGTATGCATATATTTTTAAAAATGTAATTTTTTGGGGGGGGGATCTGATGAGACCTTAAAGCATAATAATATACATTTGATAAATTCAGTTTATAGTTCTCTAATAACTTTGAAGAAAATCAAATTTCCCGATTAAATTAGCCGAATCTGAATCATGGCAGATTTTCTTATCACAAGAATACAGACATTTTGACATAGATTTTTAAAGTAAGCACACTGGCCTCATTAGGTCTAAAAAAATCAATTTATTCATTTCTACAATGAAATCTAGCGACAAATCCACTTTAATATTGCTAGAACTGATATAGCTTTGGAAAATGTCCGTAATAATCCCTATAGCTATTCTGTTTATTTAATGATGCACTAGAAATACATATACGATGGGGAAAAGTCATGTTTATATATTTCTGAATTACTAAGTTCATAATAAGCTTTATGAAATGACGAGCAGAAGATAAAAGAACAGTGTTTTATAATAATATTGGATTATTCAACAGAGTTACCTGTCAAACCGCATTGATATTACAATGACAATTTTATTCAAACCAAATTCAGCTTCAGATCATTTTTGCTCCACGTCGTATAACTATTTCAGGCAATGGATCAATGCGATATTACCACAGAAAATATCATTTTCTTTTTACAGAAAATTATAGTTAAAATAAAGGCTGACAGTGAGGGCATTTCCTGGCAGATAATGACTGACTGGCAGACTGGTACTCTAAATTTCTTCACTGTAACAACATAAATTGATATATTGGCTTTAGCGTTTCTTTGTTTCTGCTTCAATGTCAAATACAAATTCAATGATCATTACAGGAAAAGTTGCACAAACTATTCTACATATGTAACTTTAAATTCATTATAGATCTGAACTTTGTACGTCCTTGTGAGTCTGTTTATTCAGATAGATTTCAGATGCTGTTGAGCTTTAAAAATAATATTTCTGTAGATACATATAAAAGTAGGGATTTAATACATAGTAAACCAGTATAGTGTCAATCTGAATCTCTCTGATTGTTTACTATGTAGCAGTACTTCATTTGCCACCATATAGTGCTTACATAATGCAGCATCCATTAGAAACAATACATATGTATATCCATAAGAAATTGGAGGCATATAGAGATATAGTATCACCCATTAGATGTCTATAGGCATGGTATTGCTTGGAGATTTATGAGGTCTTATAAAAACTAAGAAAAATTTTAAATTTGTTTTAAAGAGGTTGTTCATTTTCAGATAATTTCACTTTCCCCAGATCTACCGGCGAGTTTCCGCCGCTTCTCCTAGTGTCCGGCATTGGCTACAGTGTTGACGTCACGTCAACAGTGCAGAGGACTTCAATGCTACTTTTCGACAATGAGATTTTCGCACGTTATTGACGCTGTATATTTTTGCTGCTCCAAAAATGCAGCGTCTTACAGTTCCAGCAAAGTGGAGGGGATTTATAGCAATCGCCTGCACACTGTGATTCTTGTTACTGCATTTTCTCTTACGAGTACGCTGAATTTTCTGTACGGAATTACATTAGGTGTAGAAATTCCGCAAGTAAAAACCAATCGCGGCGGAAATGCTTCAAAAACGCATGTAATCTGCACCTAAGTATGTCAATAAAGTTTTGTCAAAGCCAAATACCAGGAAGTATCAAACATAAAGCAGATTTATTAAAAACATGACACAAAAAGAGACAAAAACCACTGTGTTAGAAATGCGATAAAAAAGCATCTTACAGAACCGCACACAAAAACGCAATAAAAAAATGCAAGTAATCTAGTTTAATAGGTGCAGAAATTCTGCAACATCAAAAATGCCCTCACAATGACTGAGAATGTAGCCTTATATACAGTACATTGATGTACTTGGTCAACCATAGTGGGGGAGCTGATAATGTTTAGCATCTCTGTGTTTTGCTCCTAGGGAGGGTCTCAAATAACCAACTCCACCCTATAATGTCCCCATGCCTTTTAAACAGTAAAGTGCAGGGCCATTTTATAGCATATCATGAGCTGAAGAAAACCTTATTCTAAAATGATATGCCCAATATTACTATCTACATCAACTGTGCTACAGTTTGGCAATTTCCTAAATTTTTCGGAAATAACTTGGAATTATTTTGTATAATCATTTGACGAATCAATATTCATCAACCTACAGAATATGCTATACCAGATCATAGAACATGGCAATCCACCTTGTTAGCAATCCTATTGGTAATTTTAATGAATACTCCAGGGGACAGTCTATTCCTAAATTGCTTAGTTATAAATTAGTGACCACCCTTGACCCTAGTTTTTAGAACATCATCCCAACATTCATTTAAGTATGAAACCTACGTGTCTGATGAAGAGGCTGGTGTGGCAACATCTGATCTATCTGTTTCTCTGACCTTGACTTGACATTTGTCAAGGAACAATACTCTGGGGAACCATATCTGTGATAGGGTAAGCAACATATACAGTTAGGTCCATAAATATTTGGACAGAGACAACATTTATCTAATTTTGGTTCTAGACATTACCACAATGAATTTGAAACAAAACAAATCAGATGCAGTTGAAGTTCAGACTTTCAGCTTTCATTTGAGGGTATCCACATTAAAATTGGATGAAGGGTTTAGGAGTTTCAGCTCCTTAACATGTGCCACCCTGTTTTTAAAGGGACCAAAAGTAATTGGACAAATGACTCCAAGGCTATTTCATGGACAGGTGTGGGCAATCCCTTTGTTATGTCATTCTCAATTAAGCAGATGAAAGGGCCGGAGTTGATTTGAGGTGTGGTGTTTGCATTTGGAAGGTTTTGCTGTGAAGGAAACATGTGGTCACAGGAGCTCTCCATGCAGGTGAAACAAGCCATCCTTAAGCTGCAAGAACAGAAAAAAACCATCCAAGAAATTGCTACAACATTAGAAGTGGCAAAATCTACAATTTGGTACATCCTGAGAAAGAAAGAAAGCACTGGTGAACTCATCAATCCAAAAAGACCTGGGAGCCCACGGAAGACAACAGTGGTGGATGATCGCCGCATACTTTCTTTGGTTAAGAAGAACCCATTCACAACATCAACTGAAGTCCAGAACACTCTCAGTGAAGTAGGTGTATCTGTCTCTAAGTCAACAGTAAAGAGAAGACTCCATGAAAGTAAATACAAAGGGTTCACATCTAGATGCAAACCATTCATCAATTCCAAAAATAGACAGGCCAGAGTTAAATTTGCTGAAAAACACCTCCAGAAGCCAGCTCAGTTCTGGAAAAGTATTCTATGGACAGATGAGACAAAGATCAACCTGTACCAGAATGATGGGAAGCCAAAAGTTTGGAGAAGAAAGGGAATGGCACATGATCCAAGGCACACCACATCCTCTGTAAAACATGGTGGAGGCAACGTGATGGCATGACCATGCATGGCTTTCAATGGCACTGGGTCACTTGTGTTTATTTATGACATAACAGCAGACAAGAGTAGCCGGATGAATTCTGAAGTGTACCGGGATATACTTTCAGCCCAGATTAAGCCAAATGCTGCAAACTTGATTGGACGGCGCTTCATAGTACAGATGGATAATGACCCCAAGCATACAGCCAAAGCTACACAGGAGGTCATGAGTGCAAAAAAGTGGAACATTCTTCAATGGCCAAGTCAATCACCAGATCTTAACCCAATTGAGCATGCATTTCACTTGCTCAAATCCAGACTTAAGAGGGAAAGACCCACAAACAAGCAAGACCTGAAGGCTGCGGCTGTAAAGGCCTGGCAAAGCATTAAGAAGGAGGAAACCCAGCGTTTGGTGATGTCCATGGGTTCCAGACTTAAGGCAGTGATTGCCTCCAAAGGATTCGCCACAAAATTTTGAAAATAAAAATATTTTGTTTGGGTTATGTTTATTTGTCCAATTACTTTTGACCTCCTAAAATGTGGAGTGTTTGTAAAGAAATGTGTACAATTCCTACATTTTCTAACACATATTTTTGTTCAACCCTTCAAATTAAACGTTACAATCTGCACTTGAATTCTGTTGTAGAGGTTTCATTTCAAATCCAATGTGGTGGCATGCAGAGCCCAACTCGCGAAAATTGTGTCACTGTCCAAATATTTCTGGCCCTGACTGTATATACACAGGTATAGAGTAAATTTACGACTTGGTTAAGACTGGTCATACATACATCTATAGACCAATTTATATTTTGGTATAATTATGATACTTAAAAGGATTTGAGTGTTATTGTATAAGATATTCAAGATATATGGAGCTTTCCTGTTTACTGCAGTTTGTCCCTAAAAAAAATCTCACAATGTGTCTACTTGCATTTTTTCTTGACATTATCTTTTATTCTTAAGACCCCATACACATTAAAGCAACTGAACTCCTGGGCCAACCATCTAATATTTATGCAGATTTTCAAACTCTGTATCGACAGATGATGCCATGGAAATTAAGGATCAGTAAGTAAAAATTACAATACCCCATTCTTTTGTTCTACAGAGGATTCTGTAAGTAGCTTTCTCCCCTGTCCCCATTTAAGGCCCCATTCGTTTTTTTAAGGTCCGTAAATACGGACACACGCACACCTATTGTATTCAGTGGTGGTGAGCACATGTCAGGTTCTTTACACGGACTGTTGGTCTGTGTGAAAAACCCACAGACGTGTCAGTTTTTTACGCGCAGCACGGACAAAATGAATGCCGCACACGTGCACTCTGATGACACATGAATGACATCCATGTGTCATCAGAGTGACACTTACCGGCACCTAGGAAAAAGTGGTACAGTTCGCGTTGTTCCCAGTTGCCGGCTTCTGAAGACAGCTCACATCATTGTCACTTGGTCTCCCTGTGATCAGCACGACCAGGTGACAATGATGGGATTTGTATTAAGCACCCGCTGCGTTCTTCCTGTGTAAAATTAAAAATTAAATTTAAAAAAATGGTGCAGGCTTTTTGGGATATTATCCCTTTTTCCAGATTATTAATGAGTCGCATGTACCAGGGCTTTGGGGTACTCGGCACCGAGCCCGTTCACTTCACTGGGGGATGTCACGGGTAGCGCAGCTCGGTCCGTTGCCCTGGGCGCTCACTAAAGGGGGATATTTACAGGGGATGATATAATGTTCGTGACGCCACCTGTGGTTCCTGGTCAGGGTGACCAGCGCTGCAGGGTAGGTCCTCTGAGGGTTTGGGGCAGCAAAGTGTTAAGTCTCCCACAGGCGAGACTGATTCCTCAGAGTATATGGCGGTGTAGGGGTGCAGGAGCAATAATGCAGACACACACAAAGAGTCTCTTTCTGTACCTTTACTGGTGATATTTGCAGGCACGTCCCGGGAAGCCGTCAGTGTGGAGGATGCACGTCCAGTAATCCACTGAGTAGGTGTAGGGCCTCCTTACGCCTTTAATGTGTGTGAGTTTCTGACTTCCATAAAACAAAGCTTAACTCCGTGTTTTCAGCTACGCCTGGCTGACCTTGTGGTGAGTAGGGTTGAGCATTCCGATACTGCAAATATCGGGTATCGGCCGATATTGGCTGTATCGGAATTCCGATTCCGAGTTCCGATATTTTCGTCATATCGGATACCGGAATCGGGATGTCACTGTCACTGTCAGTGTCCGTCTGTCGGGTCTGTCAGGAGTCAGCGGCACTTACCTGGCAGAAGATCTCCGGCGGTCACGTCCTGGACTGCTTCATGGCCGACATCCTCTTCTCCCCGGCGGTCACATGCAGTTTCTCGCGATAACTGCAGTGACTGCTGGGTAATCCCGGCCGTAAAGCAGTCAGTCCGATGACGTCACCGCCGGGGAAGCAGGTAATCAGCTGTGCTGCGTTGCAATGACAGGCTCTGCCTGTCATTGCGATGTAGCAGAGCTGGATCGTCGTGGGACTGTCGTTATGGACTGCGTCGGACAGGTGGTATACTGTTGGTTTGTTTTTTTTCTTTTTTTACAGGAGATCGATGGCGTCGCAGGAATGAGAGTATAATAAAATTAATGAAAACTGTGTTGTCTCTTTTATTTCATTAAAAGACTTTTTTCTTGCTGTGTCTTTTTTTTACACATTTAAAAACTTTATGATTCTTAATGGATCGGTGTCTTATTGACGCCTCTCCATTATTAACCGGGCTTATTGTCACCGTGCAATCAACGGTGACATTAACCCCTTATTACCCCACTTGCCACCGCTACAGGGCAGTGGGAAGAGCCGGGTAAAGTGCCACAATTGGCACATCTTTTGATGCGCCAAATGTGGGGCTGCTGTAGCCTGGTATTATCAGGCTGTTGAGGGCCAAAATCCATGGGCCTTGACAGTCTTTTAATACCAGGCCGCAGCAGTCTGCATTTTACTTGGCTGGTTAACAAAAATAGGGGGACCCCTACGCCGTTTTTTTTTTCGAGGGGATCCCCTATTTTTGTTAACCAGCCAAGCTAAGCAGACTGCTGTGGCCTGGTATTATCAGGCTTGCAAGGTCCATGGATATTGGATCCTTACCAGCCTGAAAAACCAGGCCTCAGCGGTCTGCTTCATCTGGCTGGTTAACAAAAATAGGGGGGACCCCACGCCAATTTTTTTCGAGGGGATCCCCTATTTTTGTTAATCAGCCAAGATATGCAGACTGCTGTGGCCTGGTATTATCAGGCTGGCAAGGTCCATGGATCTTGGCTCCTTAACAGCCTGAAAAACCAGGCCTCAGCGGTCTGCTTCATCTGGCTGGTTAACAAAAATAGGGGGACCCCACGCCAATTTTTTTTCGAGGGGATCCCCTATTTTTGTTAATCAGCCAAGATATGCCGACTGCTGTGGCCTGGTATTATCAGGCTGGCAAGGTCCATGGATCTTGGCTCCTTAACAGCCTGAAAATCCAGGCCTCAGCGGTCTGCTTCATCTGGCTGGTTAACAAAAATAGGAGGGACCCCACGCCATTTTTTTCTAGAAGGGAACCCTTATTTTTGTTAACCAGTTCCCTCTGACGTCACTGATGGTGTCCCTGGCTGACCTGAAGTGAAAGTGGAAAGCAATCAATTAAGCTTTCCACTTCCTCTCCTGTCATCCAGGAGAGGAACTCATTCATTTGGGGGTTTACTGTGAGGCTGCAGCATTAGCTGCGGTCCCTGCAGTAAACATTAACCCTTTCTGAAGGATTACACCGTGGGACCTGACTGTGCATCGGATTGGTAAGAATAATTTTGCTTTATTATTTTATTTTATTACAGGAAATGGTTTTAGCAGGTAAATAAAATATGGTCAAAAACTGTGTGATTATTTCATTAAACTTCTTTTTTATTAAAGTGTGTGTGTTTGATTTTTCTTTCATACAATAGGATTAATAATTGATAGTTGTCTAATTGACAGCTCTCAATTATTAACCTGGCTTAAAGTGACCTTTCAATTGCAAGGTCATTTTAACCCCTTATTAACCCATTCGCCACCGCTACAGGGCAATGGGAATAGACGGGCAAAGTGCCAGAAAGGGCAAATCTAATTAGAGATTTGCCCTTTCTGGGGTGTCTGGGGGCAGATGTTAAGTAGCCGGGGGGGCCAAAAAAATGGTCCCTCTCTGGGATATTATTATCTGCCCCCACTCACTGGCTTTGTCTGTCTGGTTGCGAAAATAGGGCGGGAGCCCACGCATTTTTTTTCAGCAATTTTACACCTCATATATATATATATATACATGTCATTGAATTTGTGACACATATATATATATATATTTATATTTATAGTTCATACACTTCTACATAGTATAATAGCCGCTAATTCAATTGCCGGCTTTTGTGAAAATGCAGAACCCGACATGAAATGACACTTGGTGTACATAGGGTTAACCATGTCTTTTCATGTCGTTTGCTATCTGATTTGCACAAACAATTACATGAGTGGCTGTGTGCAAAATTTCACACCTGTAGGGGTTAATTAAAGGTGTAAATTCGTAGCAAAAAAGTCAGTTTTTTTTACAACGAATTTACACCTTTAATTAACCCCTACAGGTGTGAAATTTTGCACACAGCCACTCATGTAATTGTTTGTGCAAATCAGATAGCAAACGACACGAAAAGACATGGTTAACCCTATGTACACCAAGTGTCATTTCATGTCGGGTGCTTCTGTCTTTTCACAGAAGCCGACTTTACCCGGCAATTAAATCAGAGGATATTTTACTATGTAGAAGTGTATAAACTATACATATATGTATATATATATATATGTCACAATGACATGTATATATATATATATATATATATGTATTCTATGTGTGTATATTTAGTGTTTACAAGGAAAGAAAGAGGTTTTTTTAGTTGCGATATTTTGTTCCCATAGACTTACATGGGACTTCCGGTATCGGTATCGGGTATCGCCGATATTTTAATGGTATCGGCGATACCATTCCGATTCCGATACTTTTGGATATCGGAAAGTATCGCTCAACTCTAGTGGTGAGGTCTTCTTGTGGACAGAACAGTGTCTTTGTGGCGGTACCTGCCAGACCCCCGTCTTCCTAACCTCGGTTACGTATCAGCACTGCTGGGCCCCTGCGACTTGAAGTCCAGGGTCTCCGGTGTCTCCTACCAGTCGTGCAGATGCTGGTAAGCGCGGACCCGGTGTCCGGTGGTGCAGAGTGGAGGTAAGCTATCAATGCTGGTTGACCTCGGTCACTCTCTTTTCCTCTTTCTTCTTGCCTGTCGTCCTACTCTCACCACTATCATAAGCACAAACTAGCAGCAGATGTCAGCTTTCTTCTCTTCACCGCTCTCCAAGCGTCGGCACGCTTACTTTCTGAAAAGCTCGCTGAAGCACTCTCAGTGGACTCAACTTTGACCAGACTAAGTGGCAATCCTTTCCACTGCTACTGGACTCCACAATGTAAGCTGAGTAGTTCCTGAAGTCCTCAGGCTTTCAGATAAGTCTTTCTTTGGCTAGTCTTTCCCTCTCTACTCGTCTGAGGTAACTAGCTTGTCTGACTCAGCCCTCCGGCTAAACTGATCTGAGATAACTGCCGTTCTGAGGTAAAACCAACGACTAGCTAACTCGCAGCTAGACTGCCTTCATCTCACTACTGTTGTCTCAAGGGCTCCCTCTGGTGGAACCAGGGAAAATGTGAAGTGTTGTGTGCTTATAGGTTATCATGGATTTACCTTTCGTGCATCCTCCAGGGTAACATGTGGCTCCAGTCACAGCTGGACTACACATCAACATCATCCCTCAGCCCTGGCCTTTCCCTCTGCTGGTTATGAAAATTACACGGGAGCCCATGCCATTTTTTTTTTTTAGAATTCTTAATTTTACACAGGAGGTACACAGCGTGTGCTGAATACAACTCCCATCATTGTCTTCTTGTCGCGCTAATCTCAGGGAGACCAGGCGACAATGATGAGTGCTGAGTTCAACAGCCGGTTTATTATTTCTGTAATTACAATGAGAATATCTATGGCCAACTGTCTACTGTATTTGGGGTACTTGAGCTTCTTTGTCAACTTTTCACCAAAACGATAACAGATTGTGGCAGTAAAACTTTGACATTCACATTCTGACTTGCCTAAAATGCGCCCGTGACTCCATTATATTCAGCCAGGGGCAATACCAGGAGTACACATGCTTGCCATTATCTTGGGAAAGGCTAAGCGCGCATGCATACTTTGAGTATTCGGTGAGTTTTTTACCCTTAGTATTTGTAAGCGAAAACCAGGAGTGGGTGAAAAATCCAGATGTGGTGACGTGTTTGTTTTATACTTTTCCACTGATTGTTCCACTCCTGATGTAAAAAACTCACCAAATACTGACCATGTGGACGTGGCCTTATGCACCATATAATTTGCCTTCCATTGGAGGTTCCCTGAGCCACATTTGGCTGCCACATACCCTCCGTAGGGTGCCAGCTAGGCATCAGTGCTGTGTACTAAAACTGTGTAACATAATAATAACAACACAGTGCTACAAATGACAGAAAGGATCAGAGGATATTAGAGAATTATTACACAGGAGACAAAATCAATGTAATTCTAGTTAGATTGCTAAACCGAGGAGCATTTCTGTAGGAACTAGAAAAATAAAGTTTAGTTATATCAGCACAAGTGCTTCATAGAATTGAGGAATTACATTACACTAGACCAGGTTTGTCTTTTGTAGTAGAGGTCCTTGTCTAAGGCTATAAAATAACTTATTCTCTGCTTGCTATTAGAGTTGAGCGAATTTGTTCAGATTCGGTCACCGAATCTGAATTTGCCATTCTTGTGCCATATTGGTACCCTATTCGTTCTGAATATATGTTTGATGATCGGTTCCGAACATATTCGGCAATTTCTACTTCCACTGACTCTAATGACGTTCGGCTGTGTTCGATGAATATTGCAAAAACAATATTCGCTGCTGACCGTATTCGGAACCGAATCTGAACAAATTCGCTCAACTCTACTTGCTATCTCTGGAACTGAATCGCCACATCTAGTTGACGACATTCACCATAAAAAATTCCATTAAAATAAGTTTTGATGGATCTCAATTAAATAAAAATTTATAGCCTATCATTAGGGCTTGTGCACATGACCCTATTTTTGGTCTGAGTGTGAATCGACAAAACATTGGATTGCACTTGGACCAATGTTATTCAATGGGGCCATACACATTTCTGATATTTTCCTTGGACCAAGCCGGTCTGTGGAAAAAAATTCACTGCGTGCCCGAGTTGGATCCGATTCAATCATCTGATCGGTGTAAGAGTAAAGGGACATTTACACTTTAAGAAAATCATGAATGAGCTTTTGTTAAAAAATCTCATGTTATGATTATCTTGCAGTGCAAACAGACTGACGGTCACCAGATGAACGATCTTTTGCGCAGAGTAAAAGATCATGGTTCTTGATGATGCACAAACGGAACTTGCTCTGTCAAGAACTATGGTAGTCTACGCTCACTGAGTGACCTCAGTGTGCATCATATGCTTTGGTCTGCTGGTGTAAATAGGCAAACAATTGTCAATTGGTAAAAGTTTACCGAATGGCAGTCGTATTTTGCAGTTGGTCAGTCTGTGTAAATGTATCCTTGGATTCCCACAAATTTAATATATCCTAAGCAAAGGTTATTGGTATCCTTGTCCTGAGAACCCCATTAGTTCCTAAATTGCCAGTGTTGTTATCGTGTCTGCTCTCTGCCAATATTCAAAAATTGCTCCCTTTGTCAAACAGTTACTTGATTACTTTAAAATTGTCTGTAAAGTGTAAATATATTTGTATTCTTAAAGGAGATATCAGGGACTTTAAAAAAAAAAGACATGTAGTTGCAAACAGAGGCAACTACCTGTCTGGTGTACCCGTAGTCATTCATTGACCGCTCGTGCCAGAAATGTAGCTGCTGCCTGTCAACAGAGCGGCAGTTTCTCTTCCTATTGACAGGGCGGGACTACTGGTGTCACGCTGATTAATGCTGATTGACATCTGGTTTTCCGCAATTAGGCAGCAAAGAGCTGGCTGTCAATCAGCATGACATCAGTAGTCACGCCCTGTCAACAGGAAAAGAAACTGCCGCTCTGTTGAAGTGACACAAGCAGAAGTCTGTGACTGCTCTGTGCCAGTGAAGAACAGTGGAAGGTACAACAGGCAGGTAGGCAACAACTACCTGCCTGTTAGTGCTTAGGCACATTTTTTTAAAGTTCCGGATATCCCCTTTAATGCTGAATTAAATCATTTAATGCTCAGTTGTTTCTTGGAAAACTTAGAGCTGGTGCACACTGATTGAAGAATATAGAACAGGTTTGGCACTGTGCCACGTTGCAAATTGCATAATAATTGACTTGTAAGCTATGCCATCTTTGTGACCCTTAAAAGATCATCTGAAAAAAAGTGGCGGGTGGCTATTATATATGGCACTTCGCAAAGTCACCAGTTGCATTGATTTATACATGTCCCATTGTGCCCAATTAAAATCTCTTCTCCCCTACATCTGTATATCTTTACTTTTTAATTTTCTGTTCAAGGACCCTTGAAAATTACCTACAATTCCATATTAGGAACCCCTAGGCACTTCCAATGCTGCCATAAGGAAACTTGATGAGGCACAATATGCAGCCCTAGAAACAATGGTTAGGAAAATATCATTTAGTAGTATAGATCCATAGAACACAAATACGTAATAAAACTTTCTGCACACAACAATGTATTTTGCATTTGAACCGAGCGATATATAACCCTATACTCGAGTATGTTTGAAATATTTAAAATTTCCATAATATTTATTTCTTTAAACACCAACATCTCCAGATTTATTTTGTTTCTAAATTCTGATTCTGACCAAGGCCGACTCAATGCTATAAATGTAAGTATCTCCATTCCTGTCTGAAGCTTCATATTTCATTGGAAGGTCATCTGATATGATGTTGGCACCTCTTGTGCAAACCACATGTAAAAAAAAAAAAAAAGATCTTGTCCAATACAGTTTTCTATGGTCACTACAGGACGTGTTCGTGCTCTTTAAATAAATAATTTGAGCCATTAAATTTACATGAAGGTAATGGATAGTTTTCTATATATTCCCCAAGGTTGAGATTGGTTGACTTGAAAAACATTTTCCACTGTAATGATAACTTTAAAAAATAAAACTTCTATACGCATTTTCTTAATCCAACTAAACATTAAATATTAAATATCAAAAAGAGACAAAAATTCTCCTAAAAATGTTAGTTACAACAAAATTATAGCTAAAACCTCATATTTTGTTAACCATGAAGCCAAAAGAAGCTTATTTAGAAGTGTGTCATACATTTCCAAAGGGTTATTTTTACCCAAAATTTTATTTAAAAAAAATCGTAAAAATATCCCACTGGAAATTTACCGGATATAAAATGTTTGTAGAATTTATCTTAATTTCTTAATTTAATTAGAGATGTACAAAAATGTTCGACTTTTTTCCAATTCAGAATGGAAAATATGAAGCAGAGACCTGATAAAGTGTGATAGACAATTTCTATATATCTCACTCATACTACTGTTAAACAAGAATTTTCATGGGAACTTTTGAATAAGGTAAATTCAGAATTTTACAGAATTTGACATTAATACATAATGAAATATTACAGTATATGCTGCCAGACCTTTCATCGCACAGTAGCATGGAGGTAAATCGGGTTCCTGAGAAACTGAAAACAGCAAATTTTACAAGCCACATGTGCCAAGATATTGCTTCTTATGATTCTATCTTTTTCCCTAAGACATAGATAAAATTGAATACTAGAAGGGGAAACAACTGTTAATAGAGATGAGGAAATTTCCACAAAATTCATGTTCTCTCAAATTGGCTGGCAGATTTTACCTAGTCTAAATAAATTTGGATCTGCACCACCCAACATCTCCTCCATCAACTTTATCTATCACAGTACCCATGCTCTCTGTACCGCAACTGATCTAAGACTAATATCCTCCATAATCCGAACCTCCATCTCTAAGGCTTCTCTCAAGCTGTGCCAGTTTTCTGGAATGCACTACCCCAGAAGATCTGATTTATGTCTAGCCCCCACATTTTTAATAACCCATCTCTTTAAACAGGCCTATCACCTCACATCACTAATCTATCTCTCCCCTGTTCCCCACTCTGATTTTTAATCACAATCTGGTCCCTCTTATTCATCTGTCTCTATAGTAAAATATTTTTTTTTTACTTTTTACATATAACATTTATTATGCTTTGGGATTTGGAGACCCCAGAACATAATAAGGGAAATTAAATTAGAGGAGAAACTTTTCTGTGAAAAGGAAAATTCATGAAAAACATGCGAAATTCGAGTTTTGCCTGATTCGCTCATCTCTTCAGAATGGGGATCATTGAGTGGTTTGCTCATATGTTGGCAAAATCAGACAAAAAAGACATCAATTACAGTACATATCCAAATAATTCAGCAGTGTTAACATAGAAAGTGCGGGGGTTGCAAATGCATTTGCATTTTGATACGCTGGGTAACACCTGAACGCAAACCTAAATACCGTATTTTTCTGACTATAAGACGCATTTTTTCCCAAAAAAATTTGGGGGGAAAATGGGGGTGCATTTTATAGTCAGAATACACTTACAAATAGTGTGGTGGCAGCAGGAGTCGGGTGATTCTGCTGAGGTCCCTTTCCGACACTGCCAGGGGATGATCACACTCCATTCCCAGGCTGGTGCAGCAGGTGCAGCAGGTTTGTCAGTGGTGCTCTGTGGTGCGGGGGGGGGGCTCTGCCGGCATTTTGTAAAAGCCTGGAGGCCCCGCACATCCATTGCTGTGATTTGGTGGCCTCCGGGAAAATGGCCAACTAAGAATGCGCATGCTCAGATTGAGATCTCGTCAACGAGATCTCGTCCTGAGATATCAATCTGCTGCGATGTGGTGGCCTCTGGGAAAATGTCCGCCAGGGGCGGCGCATGCTCAGATTGAGATCTCGGCAATGAGATCTCTTCCCGAATGGCCGCCGGGGGCGGCGCATGCTCAGATTGAGATCTCGGAAATTAGATCTCCTCCCAAGATCTTGTCTCCTGACTTGCTGAGATCTCAATCTGAGCATGCGCTGCCCCCTGCGACCATTTTTCTGGAGGCCACCACATCGCAGCAATGGATATGCGTGGCCTCTGGGCTTTCACAAGATGACGGCGGAACCCCGATCACCACCACCGAACCTGCCGGTATTTCCCGTTGGCCACTGCACCTGCCCGTACCAGCCAGGGATGGGAGTCATATCACCGGACCACCGAACACCCCCTGTGACCATGCTCCACCAGCACCACTGATCCCCGCCGGGTAAGCTGAATTCGGACTGTAAGACGGACCCCCATTTGACACATTAATTTTTTTCCCCTATTTTCCTTCTGAAAATTTGGGGTGCGTCTTATGGTCCAGTGCGTCTTATAGTCCGAAAAAATACGGTACTAAAAATTACACGTCAAAGTAAATCCAAAACTTACACCAGAAATAATCTGCTTGACGTAAGGAAACATTATAATCATGGGTCCACAAATTTTGTAAAGTACATGATACTTAATGTTCATCACGCTTGAAACCTCCTGGAATATCACAGTTTCTGTAAGGTTGAGTGAAAGCTTGCAATAAAAAGGCGGTGAAAATCACAATATTATGAATACTTTTTATGAGCATTTTAGTAAAATTTTTGGTTGAGATAAAAAAAAATTAGGACTCAGTCTTCTATACAGAATAAGATAAATAATGCATGCTACATTTGTGTTGCTCAACAAGATGTTACTTAGAGAGATTTGGTGTGAAACATTTATAGCAGTCATGTATTTTATTGTAGCTGGCCCAGAGCCAACCAATATGTTTCTTGACAAAAAAAATCTACCTTGTAATATGAGAACCTCCAAGGCATAATTATGCAATAAAGTTCTTATTGTGAAAACTGGAAGCTGGCCAAAGCTTGTCCAAATATAGCGAATGTCACAGGCAAATTTATTATCCTTTACTATTAACGGGGGTAGGCAGGTTTTGTTTACAAAGCCTAATTCTTCCTTAATTACAACCACTATAAAATAATTACTATCCATGGGATAACAGTGCAAAACCAAAGCTCATAGCAGAACGAAACTGCATGAGGTCGGGTATCATAGCACAATTTCTTGTGACTTTGAACAGCTTGAAACAAGAGGAAACAGAATACACAACAAAATGAAAAAACTCAAATATTGTGGTTAGTGGAATCCAAACTTTTTAGCCACTTAAATATAAAGAAAAAATGGCACAAGTGTATCACCATAATCATAATGACCAAAAGAATCATTTTTCCAGGTAATTTTTACTACACAATGAATGCCATAATAACTAAAGCCAAAACTAAATCTTGTCCCGCGAAAGATAAGCACTAAAATTGCTAATTTGATAGAAATTTTTTTAAAAAAATGTGATACAGGAGGTTTGTCAGTGGTCGCCTGGCAGCTTTAAAAAGGCTACTATCAGATCCCACACAAGCCCTGGCCTTAACCCTTTAACTTTTGTCTGTGGATGTGGAATTACACAGAAACCCTGGGGTGAGACCTCAGAGTAGCTGCTGGCCGGTGGTGCAGGCTGGCAGGAAGGGACATGTTCCTAAGTCAGAACCAGGAGGATGTCAAAAATCAAAAGCCAGAAGAATGGTCAGGAAATGGGACAGAGCAGGAATAACACAGGCTGCGCATGGGCAAGCTACAAACAAGCTACAGCCAACCAAAAGTAGTAGTCACTATAACTGCCAACTAACCCTCAGGAGTTTAAAGGGGTTGTCCTCTACTTAATTGTGATGATGGCTCCATTCCAACGGTGTTGGCCGTGGCTCTCCCGGGGCTTGCGTGACACTGTTATGTGATTATTCTCTTCTACGGACACAATTAACATCCGAAAGAGGTGAGAGAGCAGCAGCAAATCTCATTTCCTCCTGATGTCTAGATTGGTGTTAAGGAGAGGAGGGTAAAGCCAGCGCTGATTGGCCGCATGGATCTCATGACCTAATTTCATGTGAGCCCGAGGAGAGCCAGGGCCAGCAAAACTGGAACGATGATAGCATCAAAGGTTAGTATAAGAGAATTTTTTTTTACTAGGTTGAAACAATTATTCAGAAGGCGTTGTCAAAGAAGTGGACAATCCCTTTAAATAGCGAGCAGTCCCGCCCAGCAATACTAACTAGCCAGCTTTTAACCCCCCCAAGTTTCCAGGCTGGGATCATCAACTAGTCCTTTTAGTAAAGCAGGGCTATCATATAGTTACCTTGTGTCGCCTGACAACAGAAGCAGAAAGAGAAGCGATGGACGCTGGCACAGATGAGAGAGGAGGAAAATGAGACCACAAAAAAAAAGTTCTATCAGTTTTTATATGTAAATGTTGTCAATTGTCAGAATGTTATGATATAGCTGTCATCATCATGTAGGATCTTGCCTCTTACTTACCATCAATCATTCAGTAAAAGAGGAAAAGTGAAAAGTCAAAACTTTCTCCAACACATTCGACCATTAAAAATGACTCATATCGTTATTTAATGCAGTTACTGAAAACGTCCATAAAACTTAAAAATCAAGAACAATAAGGAACAGAATCATTGTAATCCAATAATTCCTCTTCGGAGACATAAATATCTTTATTGCGTAGCAGGAAGATCTCATACCACAGATATGACCTCTGAAATTCGAATACCTTTTAATGGTGACCGGCTGTCATGTGGGCATTGACTTTGTCTCTGGCATCAACCAATTTTGCTCTCTTTTTTTTCAGTAGTTAAAAGTCTGGTGCTACTCAAGGCTAGACGGCTGGTCACCTGCATTACTATGGTGTCTCCATATAAACGCATTGTTCACTAAGCTATTGCAGCATCTTACTGCCAAGCAAGCATGCAACTTCCATCATCAGTTACTTAGATCAATACCATTCAATCAATTAGAAGAGAAACTGGTAAAGTAGTTAACGCAACATTTGTGTGGTTAAAGAGTATTTGTTATGTATGAGACTTGTCATTGTCCTAAAGAATAAGCAATGATTGCACTGATGGTAATAATAATAATAATCTTTAATTATATAGCGCCAACATATTCCACAGCGCTTTACAGTTTAACAGTTTCAAAACACAAGTCATAAGTAACAACGTTAACAATACAATAATTAAAGCAAAAATAAGACGACCGTGCTCGTGAGAGCTTACAATCTACAATGAGGTGGGAGAGATGCAGAGCACAGGTGTGTATATACAATGGTGTATTTACAATGATGGTCCAGCCATCTTGAGGGAGTGAGGGATAGATGGAGATAGTGAATGGGCTACACACGCACACTTACACATAAAATGACTTTGATTAGTGAACGTGATAGGCCGCTCTGAACAAATGTGTTTTGAGGGAGCGCCTAAAACTATGCAAATTGTGGATAGTCCTACTTTCTTTGGGGTAAAGCATTCCAGAGGATTGGCGCAGCGCGGGAGAAGTCTTGGAGTCGGGAGTGGGAGGTACTGATTAGTGCAGAAGTTAGTCAAAAGTCGTTTGCAGTGCTCAGTAGTCGGTTGGGCCGATAGACAGAAATGAGGGAGGATATGTAGGGGGGTGCCGCACTGTGGAGAGCTTTGTGGGTGATAACAAGTACTTTGAATTGGATCCTATGGGCAGCCAATGTAAGGACTTGCGAAGAGCGGATGCGTCCGAGTACCGATTAGCCAGATGGATGACCCTGGCTGCTGCATTAAGAATGGACTGGAGAGGGGAAAGTCGAGTAACGGAGAGGCCAATTAATAGAGCAATGCAGTAGTTCAGGCGAGAGTGGATCAATGCTACAGTAAGGGTTTTTGTTGTTTCCATGGTAAGAAAAGGGAGATTCTAGAGATGTTCTTTAGCTGTGTCAAGAGCGGGCAAGTGATTGTATATGAGATGTGAAGGAGAGATTGGTGCCAAACATAACACCCAGACAGTATGCCTGCTGCTGGGGTGTTATTGTGCCACCCACGGAGAGGGAAATGTCAGATTTAGGGAGGTTAGTAGACGGCGAGAGCAGAAGAAGTTCAGTTTTGGAGAGGTTGAGTTTCAGATAGAGAGCGGACATGATGTTGGAGACTGCAGACGGACAGTCGGTGGCGTTCTGTAGTTTAGCGGGGGTAAGGTCGGGGGATGACGTGTATAGTGTGGGTCATCAGCATAAAGATGGTACTGAAAGCCAAATCTGCTGATGGTCTGTCCAATTGGGGCTATGTAGAGAGAGAAGAGAAGGTGGCCAAGGACTGGGTCCTGAGGTACCCCAACAGTGAGAGGAAGAGGAGATTACGTGGAGCCAGCGAACAAAATACTGAAGGAGCCGTCATAAAGATAGGAAGAGAACCAGGAGAGAGCAGTGTCCTTAATGCCTAGTGATTGGAGCCTAGAGAGTAGGAGACGGTGGTCAACAGTGTCAAAGCTGCAGAAAGGTAGAGAAGAATGAGCAGAGAGTGGTCACCGTTACATTTTGCTATCAGAAGGTCATTGGTCACTTTGATGAGTGCAGTTTCTGTCGAATGTAGGGGGCGGAAGTCGGACTGTGAAGGGTCTAGGAGGGAGTGAGTAGAGAGGTAACGGGTAAGGCGGGAGTAGACTAAGCGCTCCAAAAGTTTAGAGATGAAGGGGAGATTGAAGACTGGTCTGTAGTTGGTAGTTGTTTATGCAGGATGGGTTGAGAGCAGGTTTCTTTAGTAATGGAGTAACAATAGAGTGTTTGAAGGAGGATGGGAAAATGCCCGAGGAGAGGGAGAAATTAAAGATTGTAGTTAGGTGAGTTGTGACGACACGAGAGAGAGACTGGAGGAGATGTGAGGGAATAGGGTCGGTAGTTCATGTAGTTGGACAAGAGGAAGAGAGGTTTCTTGTTTTTACAAGATTAGGGAGGTTTTCTACCCCTCCTTTGTGAGCCATGCACATAAAGGCTGTTCTCTGCAGCGTATCCACATTGGACATTACCTTACTTAATCCTGCTCATATAGGTACTATACATATGACCAGGTTTCAGTTAGGTATTAAATACAGTATATTAGTCAGGGACTGCTCTGATACGGGTATACCTTGATGTTTGGTAGAGCAGCTTAGTATACATTTTTTGCAAAAACATATCAACCAAATACCCTGTGTTTTATCATCTTTTTACTAGCACTTGCTGTTTACTGTTATTTTTTTACAACAGAGTATTTTTATATGTTGTTTTACTGTGCTTTTCTATGTTTCAGTCTTCCGCTGGTGTGAACAATGTCCCTACAGGCTTCTTCACTGTGTGCATGGCTCATGTGTTTGTATTTAATTGGTTTCTTGTTTTTGCAATATTAGGGAGGTTTTCCACCCCTCCTTAGTGAGCCATGCACATAAAGGCCTTCTCTGCGACGTGTCCGCATTGGACATTACCTTTCTGAATCCTGCTCATATAGGTACTATACACATGACCAGGTTTTTAAATACATCAGTTAGGGATTAAATATATTAGTCAGGGACTGCTCTGATACGGGTATACCTTGACGTTTGGTAGAGCGACTTAGAATACATTTTTTGCAAAAAACGTATCAACCAAATACCCTGTGTTTTATCATCTTTTTACTATCACTTGCTGTTTACTGTTACTTTTTTACAACACAGTATTTTTATACGTTTGTTTTACTGTGCTTTTCTATGTTTGAGAGGAAGAGAGGAGTCTGGAGACTTCTTTTGTGATGGGATCAGATGTGGAAAGTGAGCCATGGGAAACGCAGGGAGGGATGGGAGTAACTGCACTTGGCAGCGGATTTCCTGACGGATATTATCTATTTTCTCTATAAAGTGGGAGGCCAGGTCATCAGCACAAAGGTCTGTGATAGGGGCTTGTGCTTTTGGCCTGAGGAGGGAGTGAAAGGTGTCAAAAAGTTTCTTGGGGTTGTTGGCTAGCAAGGAGATCAGGGTGGTGAAGTAGTTTTGTTTGGTGAGGTGAAGGGCAGATTTATAGGTTCTTAACATAAATTTGAAGTGGATGAAGTCTTCTGGTGTGTGAGTTTGGTAAAATTAGTACCCGTGTAATATTTGTATTTGCAAAAAAAGAAAGGAAAATAATTAAGAAGGACATTTTACAGTTCAAAAATGTTAGATAAATCTGTATGAGTAGCTGAGATTTTTAAAAAAGCCCCCATACTCATTAGATTAAAGATGGAGGAACCTACAGATTTCAGTAGACCATCTAATGTGTATGGGATCCTTTCAGAAGATGATGTTAGGGAAGAGAAGGATCAGGCAATTTAAGAGGGTTTTCTCAAGTTGTTATTGCCTATCTATTCAATAGGGGACAACTTCCCGACCACTGGAACCCCTTCCGATCCCGAGAACCGGGTCTTTGAAGATTTCAGTGTGAATTGATTGGTCGACCATGTGCATCTCACACCATTTGGCTTTCTCCAGGAAACAATAACGAATTAAATGAGTTGCAACGCGCATGGTTGACCACTGCTCTTCAAAGTCCTGGTTCTAGGGATTAATGGGGGAACCAGTGGTCAGACCCCCAAGCGATTCAAAAGTTATACCCTATCCACTGGATAAGGGATAACTTCCAAACTTGAGAATACCTCTCTAAATTTAAACCACTGATCTTTTTGGTCCCTTAAGGACCAAGCTAGTGGCTTTCTGCAAACTGACTAAGCTAAGCGACCATTGGTATTGGAAAGTCGAGACAGATAGTTGTCACTTGAACATGCTTGCTCATTTATGTGGGCGCTCTAAATGTAAAAAGTTTAAAACATATCAGCAAATTAACCCTTATATTATATCTTGACCATCTTCTGCAAGAAATGCCAATAAAGAATGCTGCCATGCCAGAGAACCTTCACCATCACCATCCTTCAGTAGGTATCTGAAGCAGGTGCTGACAATCATGCACGCTTAATGCAACCTTTTCAGGCTCCCTGGATGCCTTGAGCAAGCCAAATCCAACCCACGAGGAACAAACTCTGCAGTCAGGAATACATGGTGCATCACAGAGGGTATAGAAGTAAAAAGTGCAAAATGTCTAATGGAACCTAATTACAAAAATGATTTTTAGCCAGAAATATAGGCATTTACAAGAAAAAAACTGTTTTAATAATATACATGCATAGTGGTAATCTTTTTTTCTCTCTCCATCTCACAAATGTCAGATTAGACTTGCCCTTTGATGAAAGCCAACTGGCTGCAGCAGCAGGACTACCTCATTGCTCTGCCTTAAGCAGAATCCTGCCTCTTATCCAGTGTCGGAGTGCGATGACAAGGACCAACCAAAAACATTGATTATGGGGGCTCGCTGGAAAGATTACACCCCCTCTAGGTAATTACAAAACTATACATTTGGTAGTTTGTTAAATGAATGATGAGATGCTGCCCTTATCTGTACATAGTGAAATAAGTGTATTGTGCCAAGTACCGCTTCTATAGAGTGATGGGGTTCCACTCCACAGAGCCCACCGGGAAATTTACCAACTCCCCTGTGGGCCAGTCCGAGGCTGATCTTGCCTATCTGAGGTTGAAAAGTAAAAGGGATATACCTGGTAAGATTTCTACAAGCCTGTTTTAGAGATATGCTGTGTTTAGTTTACTTTATTTCTAGGTTTACTATTTTTTATGTGCATTTAAAAGAGTGTTGTCTCCTGTACTTTTGGTGAATTCAAAGTGTTTGGCCCCTACTTTAATATCTGATTGGTGGAGTTGTGACATGTGATACACCTGACAATCAGCTGTTACTGATGGTGGAATGTTTTTGGATGCTGCTAAAACACTTTTTTTTAAACTTTTTTTTAAAACACTAATTTTTACAGTTGCTGCTGACAAGTACTGTAGAATAGGGGGAATCTGCTGTACCAGTCCGCACCCACCATAGTTTTGACGGAGCTGTGTTCCAGCAACATTCGAGAACTTCTAGCCACCACTGTTAACAGCTGATTGACGGAGGTGCCGAGTATCACACCTCAACCAATCAGACATTGATGGCCCATCCTAAGGATAGGCTATTAATTAAAAAAATAGTGATCAAACACTTTAAGTGATGCATTGGATTAACAATTTACATTAAGAAAATTGTAATTAGGAGTTGCTGTGGGGTTCTTAACACTTCATCGTTTCCATGATGTATTTTTTTAAAACTTTCCTTTTTTTTCTGTACCTCATTCTTTTTTTGATCCTAGACAAGCTAACGCATAGACAAGTCACAGGAGTCCCAAAAGGTGCATGACTGGGGACTACATGGGTTTTCATTGTGCACTGCATGGCACGCATGCTGAAATGGGCACTATATAGCATGGCTCATGCAGGAGAGTGGAACCTGTGGTTCTCCAACTGTTGCAGTACTGCAATTCCAAGTATCCTCTGACAGTGGCAGAATGCCAGGGCATGCTGGAAATTGTAGTTTTGCAGCAGGTATGGAACCATTCACCGATAGAGGCACTGTGTATCACTACTTTTATGGATAGTGAACGGCACAATTTATATGGTTACTGTATAGCATTATTTTTCAAGACATTCATGCTATGCAGTGTTTCACCATCTTTTCATTACTGACCGTACCATGTGCCTTCTGTATTTTTCTCCTCATATAGAAAACTCATAGGGGGTCTATTTTGTCCAACTCTCCTGCATTGAGGATGTGAGGATGGAGCCACCACCACTGCAATGTGTGAACAAGCGTGGAAAAAACAATTTCCAATTGATTCAATCTTTCTAATATGATCTATCACTCCACTACTGGTCATTAGTACCCAGCACTATAAATTAGTCCCAGAAAGGGAAAGGTTAAGAGAAAAATCTGCAATGGTTTTGCATGTCATTTGGACAAAAAAAAAATACTGGAACAGGGCAACAAAATGCATGTTAAACCAGTGATTATCCAGGCTCACTAATGAATGCACTGTAATGCCTCTGCAGCTAATCAGATGGATGAATGGATGTTATTGGTACATGCGGTGCTGGCATTTAATTAAATGAAGAAAATACAGATTCAACGCAAAGAAACCTTTTTACAGACTAAGTGCAGGAAATGAATGTATTTTCCTAGCACTAGATAAAGACATTCAGAAGTAACATCAATACCTGGACCCTCTATTGGAAGAGTGAAGAAGAATGAAGGAATGTCAGAGAGAATTCATAAATGGCTTCTGGTTATTATCGACGGTACTGCATATTGTCTAAGTGATGCACTAAGCTATAGTTGTGCGACCTTGAAGTTTCCTTCCACTATGGCTGGCTTCCTTTTCCATAGCCCATGTACTTGTTATTTTCAGCACTTTTCTTTACTAAGTTATTCGCTCTGCAAAGATTGCATATCCTGCTCGTAGGGTGAGCACACACTAAATCATGAGTCGGCGGTATGCAGTTAATATCTGATTTTGCAGGTACTCAGCGAGTTTTCCTACATAACTGCATTGCCATTTACAATCCTTTGTTGGATAGCTTGTGTGGCGGTTTACCTGAAAAAATTCAGAAGCAATTAAAGGGTTAACTCTACTCTTAAAGGGAATCTGTCAGTAGGCTTTTGCTATCTAATCTGAGGACAGCATAATGTTGTGGTTAAAGCACAGAATTCATGGATGGGTCTCTTATCAAGCTGTGTGGTGTTGTTTACATACACTGAAGGTTTTATCACTTGAAGATTATCATTGCCAGGTCTGATGTGCACATGACTGCTAGTCCAACTCTGCCCCTCCTGTGATAAGCAGCTCACTGTCAGTAGACAATGTACATACAGAGCCTGATGTGGGCGGGGCTAGCTTTCTCAGTTCTGCTGCATTTCTAAATCTAAAAACTCTGATTGTATCAGAACGGCTGCACCCAGTAAACTAAATAATACATCATTGTAATCAGGGTCTCATTGCCTACATCATGCTGCTCTCAGATGAGGTACCAAAAATCTGCCAACAGATTCCCTTTAAGTAACTTCTGAGAATAACCTGTACATGAATAACATTTTATATCTTGTATCCTTAATTTGGCCAGTTTTTCATTATGCCAGCTCTATCTCTTAAAGAGATCTTGCCATCAAGATTTCCCCATAAAAGCCATTGCCACCACATTTTTCAGCCCTTTAATGCTTTTCTAACAAGCCCACTAACTCCCTCGGGCAGCACTGTATTTCTTAAAGGAGCATTCCAGCATTGTTTTTCATTCCAGGGCTGAAGTGGTGCTACTAATCTAAGTTTTCTGCCCCTAATCTTATACTTACCAGCTGCCATCATCAGCGCCACTTCGTTCGGTCTCTAGCAGTTTGTGACCTGCAGGATCACTCTAGTGTTTGCTGGACAACATAGAAGTCACAACCAACTTAAGTCCATGAGAGCCACAAAGAGTTCCTCATAAATTTACACTGAGAGCTTGTGACGATTACCTTTGAGTTAAGGTCAATGGTGGCATGGGACCAGAAGAGCTGAAGAAAGCAGCTGGTATGTATAAGACTAGGTTCAAGGAATTTAGATTAGTAGCACCACTCCAGTGTGGCAATAAAGAAAAATGCTGGAGAGGTGCTTATAAAAAAAGCTTTGAAGTTGTCCAGCCCTGAATACTAATGTGCACCAAGTCGTAAGATGGGCATTTCTGGACAGTGCTCAGTGACCCCTCTTTGCCTTATAACACTTTCCCTCTGCCTAAGAATGACGTGGATGAAATCTTCAACTTCATCCACACTTCTAGCATGTGCAGACTCTCTGCCGGCTGTGTACATCAATTATAAGTGGAGGGGTGGCATTACAAGGCATAGAGGGGATGCAGAAAATAATCCAGAAATACCCAATGGATCAGTCTGTGCACATTAAAATGCAGGGCTGGACAACTTCAATTTTTTTTAAGGCATATGGCACGGCCTGGGGGATATAGTGGACTTGTAAGGAATTTTTTACAATGGCTGATTAAAATGGTCGCATTGGCTTTCGTAGGGAAAACCTGATGACGAGTTAATTTTCAATTGACTGTGAGCTGTTGGAAGAAGAAGACTAGCTGTTATGAATTGTCAGATATACAGCACAGCACGCAGAGAGGGATTTCTGCTATTTATTTCTGAGCACACAGAGAGAAGCAGTAGTGTAAGGAGAACTTTTAGAGCGATACTGAGCAGTGGAGATGATAATGAGCTGGCAGTCTGTCTTCTCATAAACAGGGAAGAATTGATCCATTTTTTTTGAGAATGGATGGTAAGTTCAAGAGGAAAGGGAAGGGGAGAGAATGGCTCATAAATGGAGAAAGAAGCAGATTTCTAAGACAAGGTATATTACAAAGTTTTATATTTGCCTGCACTATTAATGTATGCAAAGTTTGTTGAAAGTACACTTCCCATTTATTATTCATTTTTAAAATGGATGGAGCGTCAAAGCTGCAGACGATCAGTGGTTCATGATTAGCTGCAGCTGTTTTGTGACAACTTTGTCATAATGGAATAGGAGAAAATAGCCGGGGGATTCAAGTAGCAATACAGAGGAGTGGCGGTTACAGGTAGGTGAGTATCTGTTCTTTCCAGTTATACGAGCCTCATGGTTCAATTTTGAATCTAAAACATCCCCTGTAAGACTATGAGAGATGATTATGTGCGAAGTATTACAAGACTCCCTTACTGACAAACTCAGATGAAAGACAAGGAAAAAGAAGGGATCAGATGAACTATATCATATTCATCAATTATTCCTACCTTTACAAACCTTGAGGTTTAGTTAACTGGTGATAAATATACTCATACATCCTTATAATCCACTAGTGTACGTTACATTAGGGCAATGAGGCATATATAGCAGACAAATTAATGTTAACCATTCAACAAATGAGCCTTCACATTCGCAGCTTTATTCTATGCTATATTCGATTTCCCTTTGTCATAACTGATACAAGTCTGTTCCAATGATTCCATTTCTTTGAGGAGCGTAAGATCATCTCTTCAATCTTCATGTAAAATACCAATATATTTAATATACAGAAGTAGTGGTGCATTTTATGGCTGGCTAGATGGTGAAATGTGGTTTCCTAAATTAATTTGACCCAAAGGACGTGCTTTGTTCCATATCATTCTGGTCACTGAAAATACAGCTCTCAATTTGTTCAATCTGAAAATCATTTCATCGTTCCTCCGTTTTGCAGGGATAAAATGAAGAAAAACCTTGAAAAGTTATTCTTTGCATGGATATATAAAAAGTTAGACAAAAGGCATTTTTGTATGGCAATGAGCTTATTTTTATTTTAACAATGGTAGACATTGCAAAGGCGGGCTCTGCTCGATCCTCTAAATCATCTCCTGTCTGTGATAAATTCAAAAACTCAAAAAAATAGCTTGAAGAGACAAGAAACAAGATATGACATTACTTTTTATACATAATTTAAAGGAAAAAAAAAGTTTCAATGAATGTCCTGTCCATGATCTCAATGGTGTTTTGGATTTCTTAAAGGGGTATTCCCATCTCCAAGATCCTATCCCAATATTTAGTAGGCGTAATAATAATATTATTAGCAAATACTTCCAATTATAAATGTAGTATAGTTCTTCTGATTCACTATGTCTCTTACCTCATGTGCAGGCATTGCAGGACATGGCAATGACCACTAGAAACTAGCTGTCACTATATGAGTGGTTGTAACTATGGCTACCTAAGGAAAGAGACATAGTGAATCATAAAAACTATACTATATTTCTAATTGGAGGTATTTGCTAATATTATTATTATTACACCTACTACATGTTGGGATAAGACCTTGGAGATGGGAAATGGGAATACTCCTTTGTCTGTTGTGCTTTGTCAAAGTCAATAGATATAATACACATATTATTACTTATATAGTGCCATCATATTCCACAACACTTTACAGTTATTGTCATCAATGTCCCCATTGGAGCTCACAATGTAAAATTCCCTATCAGTATGTATTTTGAGTGAGGAAAAAAACTGGAGAACCGGATGAAACCCTCGCAACCCCAAGGAGAACATACAAATTCCTTACAGATGTTGTCCTTGGTAGGATGTTAACCAAGGACCCCAGCGCTAAAAATCAACTATGCTAACCACTGAGCCAACATGCTGCTCCATTCAAAAGGCTTCCAAGATAAGGGGCTCTCAAACCTTTTCAAACCCCCACTAGTCCAATGTAGATTCACAACAGTTCCCCAATAATATATGGTTGCATGCTGCCAGCAATTACATGCATATGGGCACATGACAACCACCACCAAACAGTGGCCTTTGCAGTCTTGTGCTGGTATGAATTTTTTTCTTGTGCTGGTATGAGTTTTTGCTACAGTTTCTGTATTGTAGAGTACTTAGTACATACTATTCATTCTAAGGTTTCTGCGCTATAGATATTGCTTCAATAGAACAGAGATGAGGGGACATTAAAGATGCGTTCCTGAAAGACCAGAGGAATGGAGAGTTCTGTTGTTGATGTGCTCCTCTATGTTCCTTCTTCAGGTGCCACGCTTTATGAGTGTAGAGTCGGTCTACAGCATCGGAGAAGGAGTAAAGAGCTGGCAAAGACCTAGATGATTGGGGAACACATTCATGATGAAAGAAGAAGATGGATGGATGAGCGTCGAACATTGATGAACACAGAGATGGCCGACATAGCCAGAGCATTTGCTTGCAAAGATACACTCCCAAAATGCTAGGTTGACTAGAAACCAGTGCTGTCTCCTGATACTGACTGATCAAAGGCAAACTGACAATGGCCATCATACTCAGAGAGTCTTGGAAGTGTTTAAAGGGCACCTGGTGTACCAACAGTATGACTGTATTACTTCTGTGAAGCTGTGGATTGTTGCATTCTATCAATCAAAAAAATAGTTTATTAATTTCATAGACACCAATATTGATTCATTTGTAAGACCGATAAACTGCAGAAGTATTATGGTTGCGTAGAGTTCTACATCACTTTACCAAAGACTGTGGTGCAGCTCTGCTAGGTGGCGGTAAAGCTGTATTGATCAAAGACTCTATATTTCAAGACTATTATTATCACTTAATTACTTTAGTATAATTCTTCAGGAATTGTTGATCGCCATTTTGCACTCCCATTTTATCTTTTTACTAAAGATTTTTGATTGCAGGAGAATGCCAGTCAAAGAAAAATATGACATCTCATAGAGGCTTTATATACTGGTCTGCAGATTAGCTATAGGTCAGATATATGTGTTTGTAGTGACTCCTTGTGGCAAAAGTTTTCTTCCTTCAAAACACAGGAAGACATACATCACTATGGTATCCACATTTTACCTTCACCCATCTTCAGACCTATAAAAGTACAACCTTTCTAAGACTAAGTTACAACCTGCGGTGTACATCCACTTTAAACCTACCTAGCTATGTGGATATACATCTCCATCACTTTTCATTGCAGATTCATAGTCCTGACCTCCACTAATATCTTCTCTGCCGCTCAACCAGCTTCTAGGTACATCACATAATTTCTGGCATTTCAGTTCCTTTTCCTTCCAGCCCTTCCTATGACTTATTACATTACATTTCTACTCTGGACATTTTGTAACCTATTTGCTGCTTTTCCAAGATCATTACACCCTAATACCACATTTTCCAACATTTCTACCCTCATCTTGCTTTTTTTTTTTCTTTTTCTGATCACATTCCCCATCGAGGTTCTCTAATGACCTTCCAGACTCGGCAATTTTCCACTTTCATTTTCTTCCTCATATTCTCAAAAATGAAGAAAAAAAGGATATTTTGGTCACTCAGAAAGACATATGATATAACATAGATTACATGCACACAAAAACAATATGCATTAATAATGTAAGAAGAACATTACTGAAGACTGCATGCGGTCCATGCCACCACCTCGTTAATATACAATATTTCATCACTGGTGGTCCCTGCAGCAAAGTTTAGTTTATTTCTTGGCTGTAATATATATATATATATATATATATATATATATATTTTATATATATAAATATATATATATATAGACACATATATATATTTATCACAGCTGCTTCTAAAGCCATTTAGTACAATAATATATTGGTCTAATATTCCTGTAAAGAAGTGCTATATAGAAGCATGTCTCAGGTCTCCAGAACTTCTTTTTGAAGAGAACATGAGCAGACCCATGAAAGTTTGGGTTTGTCGGGTTCCACCAAACTTTAGTCCAAAGTTCGATTTGGGTACCAGAACTGTACCCGAACTTGAACCTAAACCCGAACCACATGGAAATCAATGGGGACCCAAACTTTGAAGCTAGACAATCTCTCTCTTTCTATCTCTCTCCTCCCCGAACTGTAAGGCCGGAGTCAGACACAACTACAAAAAATCGGACCATTTTAGTCGGTCGATTATCGGACCAAAATGTAGACATCACACATCCGCCTGGCATCCGATTTTCCTTCAAAGATGCGATTTAGTCGCATGTGTGTGTACCTTGTAACATCCGATTTTCATCCGACTTGCAAGAATTTCTCGCAGGCTTGCAAAACTGACATATAATGGATCCAAAAGAATAGTATTTAAATCACAAAAGAAAGAATAGATATATACACATAGAACACATATATATATATATATATATATATATACACATGTCATTGTGACATGTATATATATATATTTATAGTTCCTAGACTTCTACATACTGTAATAGCCGCTAATTCAATTGCCGGCTTTTGTGAAATCACAGAAGCCGACATGAAATGATACATTGTTTAGACACAGTTAACCATGTCATTTCCTGTATTTTGATATATGGTTTGAACTTACAATTACAGAAGTGTATGTGTGCAAAATTTCAGACATGTAGGGGTTAATTAAAGGTGTAAATTCGTAGAAAAAAATGCGTGAGCTCCCGCTGTATTTTCTCCACCAGACAGACAAAGCAAGCGAGTGGGGGCAGATAATAATAGCCTAGGGAGGGTACATTTTTTTGTGCCCCCCCTGGCTACTAACATCTGCCCTCAGACACCCCAGAAAGGGCAAATCTCTAATTAGATTCGCCCTTTCTGGCACTTTGCCCGTCTATTCCCATTGCCCTGTAGCGGTGGCGAATGGGTTAATAAGGGGTTAAAGCCACCTTGCTATTGAAAGGTCACTTTAAGCCAGGTTAATAATTGAGAGCTGTCAATTAGACAACTATCAATTATTAATCCTATTGTATGAAAGAAAAATCAAACACACACAGTTTAATAAAAAAGAAGTTTAATTAAATAATCACACAGTTTTTGACCATATTTTATTTTCCTGCTAAAACCATTTCCTGTAATAAAAATAAAATAAAAAAGCAACATTATTCTTACCAATCCGATGCACAGTCAGGTCCCACGCTGTAATCCATCAGAAAGGGTTAACAGGTTACAGCTCGCAGAGAGCTAATGCTGTCTACTAGCTGTAACACCCCGAATGAATAACTTCCTCTCCCAGCGAAAGGAGAGGAAGAGATTAATGAATGGAGCTTAATTGATTTATTGCCACTTTCACTTCAGTGACCTGACCTAAAGTGAAAGTCGGACACAATCAATTAAGCTTCATTCATTAATCACATCCTCTCCTGTCAGCAGGAGATAAGCTCATTCATTCAGGAGCTATCAGCTGAGCACGCAGGATTACTTGCTCTGCTTAGCTGATTGCTAGTTAACCCTTTGTGAAGGATTACATCGTGGGACGTGACAGATCGTCAGATAGGTAAGAATAATGTTGTTTTATTATTTTTTCTTTATTATAGAAGATCAAGGGCTTCGCACGGATTAAGAGTTAAATAAAAGATGGTCAAAAATGTGTTTTTATTTCATTAAAAATATTTATTCTTAAAGTGTGTGTGTTTTTTTTATTTCCTTCAATAGGATTAATAATTGATAGTTGTCTAATTGACAGCTCTCAATTATTAACCTGGCTTAAAGTGACCTTTCAATAGCAAGGTGGCTTTAACCCCTTATTAACCCATTCGCCACCGCTACAGGGCAATGGGAATAGACGGGCAAAGTGCCAGAAAGGGTGAATCTAATTAGAGATTTGCCCTTTCTGGGGTGTCTGGGGGCAGATGTTAGTAGCCAGGGGGGGCACAAAAAAAATGTACCCTCCCTAGGCTATTATTATCTGCCCCCACTCGCTTGCTTTGTCTGTCTGGTGGAGAAAATACAGCGGGAGCCCACGCATTTTTTTTCAACGAATTTACACCTTTAATTAACCCCTACATGTCTGAAATTTTGCACACATACACTTCTGTAATTGTAAGTTCAAACCATATATCAAAATACAGGAAATGACATGGTTAACTGTGTCTAAACAATGTATCATTTCATGTCGGCTTCTGTGATTTCACAAAAGCCGGCAATTGAATTAGCGGCTATTACAGTATGTAGAAGTGTAAGAACTATAAATATATGTATATATATGTCACAATGACATATATATATATATATATATATATATGTATTCTATGTGTGTATATCTATTCTTTCTATTCTTTATTAAAGCTGTCAGTGTGATTTTACAGTATAGCCGGGGATGAATTGCTGGCTTTTCTAAAGGACACCGATGCGATTTAATCGCAAGTCACACGTGCGGTCCGTTTGTAATCCGATTTTTGATCGCTCCCATAGACTTGCATTGGCGATAGTCGACCCACAATCGGTGACAATCGCAGCATGCGATTGCACTCGGACGTTTAAAACGGACCACAAAAAATCTGATACTGGGAGCTGCTCCATAGATTAACATAGGGCAGACTGCAATGCGATATTTCATCGTATTGCAGTCGTCCGATTCTGTCGCCAGTGTGACTCCGGCCTAAAACAGACTTCCAGGAGAAGTCCATGTTCAGAATTCAGCACCGGAAACTAGGTGTTCAGTACAAACCCCAAACTTTGAAGTTCAGGTTTGCTCATCTCTAAACATGAAGCTTCATGTCCACCATTGATTTAAATGAAACTACTGCATTCCCAGATACAACTTGCCTAACAAAATAAATAAAAAAAATGTTCTCATGGGGCTGGAAATGTAAAAGAAAAAACAAAAACCATACTGCTCTTGGAAGAAGTAACAGAGAATTTAAAAGAAAAAAACTAAAGATACTTGCGGTAGGAAGGAACGACAGATAAGATGTGTACTATTAGGTGTGTTGCAGCCGAAGAGCTTTTTCCTCACAGAGTATGACATGTCAATCAATGAATTACAAAGAAACGGAGACTCGTCAATAAAAAGTGACCATAGTTGTATAATATATTAGTATTATTATTTCTTCATATTAGTTATCGTAATTATTTATTACATAATTTTCCGTATTTACTATAATGTTTTTTTTTTAGATTGAATGCCTTGTCTGCTTATTTTGAAGGCAGATATATTTGAATAATATTATTAATATACTGAAGAGAAGATATAAATTACATTTGGCTGATAATAATATAAGCACCTGTTCCAAACCCTAAAAGGTCCTGATGCTAATGAGCCAAATAAAGGGAGAAAAAAATGCTTATATGTGCACTCCTTCTTCATTACAAACTACCAGAGCAATTTTTATTATTGCCAGCACTAAAACTTTGCCAGGGAAGGATTTAGGTAAATGTAAAGTCAATAAAAAAATAAAAAAAATTAGAAAACAACTGCAAGAATTTGCTTTATAATCTTCATGTGTCGTCTGCTTAGAATACACATCAATGATATTTTCCATCAAAGAAGCTGTCCACTACTATTACAGTACATTTATTACCTCTCAATGTAAAAGATTGATGGGGGTCTGACACCCAACACCTCCATGATCAACTGTCATCATCACCATCAGTGGGGACTGCCCTCAGCCAACTCTCAGATATCATATCAACTCATTGAAGGGCGCTTCAGGGGTGGGATTCCCACTTATCATATATCGATATGAGATACTGGCAGGCGGGCACGCTGAGACACTGGCAGGCGGGCACGGCTGAGACACAGAGCAGGCAGGCATGGCTGAGACACAGGCCAGGCAGGTACAGCTGGGACACAGGGCTGGCAAGCATGGCTGAGACATGGGGAAGGTAGGCACGGCTGAGACACAGGGCAGGCAGGCACGGTTGAGACACAGGGCAGGCTGGTGTGGTGTATGAGGGAACAGGTAGAGACCTGTTCACACAGAGGTTGCTAGTACTGGAACTGGAGGGATTGGAGTATGACCGAACAGGTTTGAACCTTTTCACACAGGAGGCGCAGTTACGGGTACTGACAGGAATGAGTGGAGTATGACGGAACAGGTTTGGACCTGTTCACACAGGAGGTGCAGGTATGGATACAGGCAGGAAGGAGTGGAGAATGAAGGAACAGGTTTGGACCTGTTCCCACAGGAGGAGAACCGCAAGGCTGAGGAGTAGAGCTGGAGAGCAGCAAGAGGTTCATCAGCAGCAGAACCAGAACCAAGCAGAACCGCAAGAGTACGGAGCACAGACAGAGCCCAAAGGGTACAGAGCAGGCAGAGTCGCAAGAGAGCGGAGCACGAGCAGAGCCGCAAGACTGCGGAGAAGAGTAGTAGAGCAGCAAGAGGTTCTGCAGCAGCAGAACCAGAACCAAGCAGTACCGCAAGAGTACAGAGCACAGGCAGACCCTAAAGAGTACAGAGCAGGCAGAGTCGCAAGAAAGCAGAGCACGAACAGAGCCGCAAGAGTGCGGAACACACTGATCTGCTCTGCTACATACAGATGATGATCAGAATGCCTGTATGTAGCAGAATTGCTCACTTGCTATGAGTGCTGACCACCGTGCAGAGTTCATAGCAATCTGGCAATGACAACCATAGAAGTCTCCAGGAGACCTCTGGTTGTCATGCCAACCCATCGGCGACCCACGGTCATGTGACACGAGCGCTGATGGGCTGGAAGGACGTGTTAAATGCTGCTGTCAGAATTTGACAGCAGCATTTAACTACTTAACAGCCACAGGTGGATCGAGATTCCACCTGCAGCTGTTAGAGGCACATGTCATCTGTTCAAAACAGCTGACATGTGCCAGAAAAGATGTAGGCTCAGCGTCGGAGCTAACATCAAAGGGAGGGGGTCCGATATCGGCGTACTATTACGCCCGATGTTGGAAAGGGGTTAATATCTAAAATTATTATTATTTTTATCATTATTATTATTATTGTCATGCGATATTAATATAATCTAGATAATATTTTTCATATTATTTAGCTACTGTTATTATTTTTATTATTGTTATTATTATTATTATTGTTGTTATTATTAGTGCAATATTATTATAATATTTAGCTACTATTATCATTATCATTTACAATGTACCATGGAAAATGTAAAAAGAAATTTTGGAAAAAAAATGTAACATTTTCTGAAATGCAAGCGAACATTTTTTTTGACTACTAAAATGCCTTCCCTTTAACATGACATACATAATATACCATAAATGCTCTAAATCGGTTGTATCTTAAGAAACGTCCTCTGAGATTACAGTAATTGTTTTCCTTTCCCTGTCCCCAGAGTCAGCGACATAATAAAATGCAAATAAATGCAAATTATGCATAATCTCTAATGCATACCAAAGAGGAGCTTTTAGAAGCGGGTACCTTTTTTTTTTTTGCTAGTGACCAGTCATTGCATTAGTCTGTTTAAGATTTGTGCCGTATATTAAATTGTAAGGTTCAACACTTTGCCAGTTAGTCTGTGCAGACACGCTGACGTGTAACAATTACGAGGACTATTTTAATCAAAGTAGTTCTAGCGTGAAATCTTAGAAAAACGAAGCTGCATCAATAAGATCGTCGTGATGGAGCCGCTAATAGAAAATGGAGATGCATTAGAAATCAATGCTATAATAATTACAAGGCTGTCCAAAAGTACTGGCTGTCATTCTGCATACATTAGCTAATGTATTCATAGGTTCATGATAGGTAAGCAAGCAAGCAAGCGGCAATGATCGGCAGGCTAATTCCTAGGCTTAGGCAGTCTCACGTGCCTCCGTACGCGGTGATATTTATAGGAGGCTACAATACAAATTACAGTCCGGTAGACTATATATTCCTGATTACCCGGCTTTCTTAAATCAGTCCTCCAGTCACTTGCACACCTGGGGCCTCGAATGTAGTGTAGTTGTCATTTATGCTATCCGTAACACTAGATTGATGACAGTCATTCGCTGATGAAGCTGTATACATCATTTCTGTCCAGGCTGCACTGGCCAGATGGACCCTGACCATCCATCGTCTGTCAGGGACACATCTGTTGTAACTGCTGCTGGGGTACTAACAAGTCATTGCTTTCCAAAGGGACAATATAGTGTATGAACTGGATTAGATGCAATGCAACAATTCAAGTGTCCAAATAAGAATATAAAATCTTTATGATGTTTCCTTTTATATTTAAACACCTATTACCTTTAGGTTAGAATGTTTCCTTTTATATTTAAACACCTATTACCTATAGGACAATTTCAGCTTTATTTGCTTGGTTTTTTTTTACCAGGTTTATTATGTTTATATTTTTTTTTGTCTCCATTGTATCTCTTTCTCGGTTGCTTATAAGAAAATATTGATTTCCAGTCCAATGACTCAGAATGATATTGTGATTATAGTAAACTAGTGCGAGTCCGTGTTTGGTAAGCAGCAAGAAGGTCCCGAGAGACGCTAACTCAATCTGATAGATAACAGAAACACTTCTTGAAATACAAAGAATGATCCAATTATGATGGTACCAATTAGTACACAAACATCTCAAAGGGAAAGGGAAATCTTTCCATTGAGAAAATGACTTGTTAGACAAGGAACTGATCCGGGTGCAGCCTTTTCTAATATAGTATTAGGATAGAAAAATGATTTCCTTATGATCTTTCTATGTAATCATAGCCATAAAAACATTTATTAAAATGTTTAAAAAATATAATGATAATTATTATTATTGTTTCTGAGGTTTTAAATATAGTTGTCATTTCCTATTTTTCACTTATTCTTTCAGCCACATTTAGACAAAAACCTAAAAAAAATAGCTATTGCCTAACCAACCCCCAAAAGTATGGGTCCATGCAGGTGCCCAGAGAAAAGTCACAAATGACAACAGTTGTGCCTACTTTGTTAATATGGTAATATTTTATAACTATTGAAGAAAAATTAGAAAATCTGTCACTTTCCATAAACATGTAATTTTTTTTTATCCGATGTCCATACCGCTGTTTCCTTAATCTGGCGTTGTTTTTCTTTTGTTCCTGTGACTCTCCATTCCGGAGGAATATTTCCGTCTATCTTGTATATAAATGTAATCTAGCCTTTCTAAGCATGGGTATGGTCCTCAAGAACAGATTAGTCATAAAGAAAGATTAGGACCACGCCTACTTGATTAAACTGACTCGTTGCTCGGGTTTTCCCGAGCATGCTGGGGTGTCGTCCGAGTATTTGGGCGTGCTCAGAGATTTAGTTTCTGTCGACGCAGCTGCATGATTTATGGCTGCTTGACAGCCTGAATACATGTGAGGAATTCCTGTTTGTTAAGGAATCCCCACATGTACTCAGGCTGTCTAGCAGTCTCAAATCATGCAGCTGCGCTGACAGAAACAAAATCTCCGAGCACGCCAAAATACTAGGAGGACACCCGAGCATGCTCGGGAAAACCCGAGCAACGAGTATACTCGCTCATCACTACTGGGAACCCAACTGCTGAGACCCCTAGAAATCCCACAAAACATGGCTAGAGAACATGGAGACTAGGTTCTACGGTGTCTCGTCTTGAAAAAAATGGAGGTGCACATGCTCAGATTCCATAATATCCACTGCCTATACAGGAATTCTGGAGAAAATTAAGTATAGCACTTGCTATTTCAGGCAGTCTCAGACAAAGAATGGAACATTTGGCTCTGCAAAGCCCTGTTCTCGTTGTCGAAGTTGCTGGTGGTCCCTGTAGTCGCCCCTGTAGCGAGTAAGTTATACCCTATGGTATTAATGGGGGATGAAATACTATATTATAAATAACTCTTTAACTAGATATAAGGTTAGATGTGACATCACAATTTTTGCACACACATTCAACAACAATGTAGCCCTTCTCTACATGTTGATGGAATCTTAATTTTTAAGAACACATTCTTCTGGTTCATAGACTGTTGTCATCGTCCTCATGCATCTAACAATAAGCGATATAAATCTCTTGTTCAATTCCTCCGTTAAGATTATGGTCAGGAAATAACAGATTGTTATTTAAGTGTTTCCTCTCTTCTCAGCAAAAGTGCAACAAAATTCCCAGGCTGACTGGGAGTGACGCCAAGCCTTAATAAAGTCATGTTATGTGGATACAATAAGGCTTTATGCCTAAATGGCCCTGTGTTAATGTTATGCTAATGAGCTTAAATATGGCTATGGCTTGCCGCCATATAATTAGTTCCGTTAAATTGGCATTAAATTAAAAAAAAAAAAGTTGTAGTCAATATTTTCTTTATGTTGTGACACCTTATGTCCTCTTTTTCACATGGCTCCTGTGAAAAATACTATAAAAAAAAATATTTAACATGATTAACATGAACAACAATCCCACTTTGGCTCTGGTTGATGAGGGGCTCCAAATGAAGCAACTGGCTGGGAGGCCTTGAAGACAGTTTTGCATTGGGATCCAGTAGATTTAAGCAATGATTCTAAAATAGGAGCAATAATTTTCAAATGAAAATAATTAGCAATTTTTAAAGTGATTTTCTGTGCCTACAGTGTCAGTGATCTATGCTTTAGACAAGCAAATAATATCAAATCGATGGAGGGTCAATTTCAGCCAATCAGTAGCAGATGTAATGGATGTACGATGTTGCGGATCAGCTCAAGTCAGTTGTGAACTGTATCACCCAAAACAGACCCTACTTAAAAAGGATATGATCCCGTCACTCAGCTCACCGATGAGACTGCCCAGAGTCATATCCCCACCAATCTAATGTTAATGTCCTATCCTAAGAAAAAACAGAAACACCCTTTACAAGTTATGGACAGTTAAGAAGTCATATGGGTCACCACCTACAGAGATTTGTCAAAACAGGACTTTTTTAGGCAATGTTCAAATGAATTAAGCTACACCAGAAGCCACAATGCTGTGCCATATCCATCGAATAAATAGGACACAACGTTTCAGAGAACCTATAGTTTCAAGATTCGGCCAGGCACCAAAACCATAGACCAGAGTAGTCCAGCCCTGACCCGGGCCGGCTGTTCCCAGCACTGCTAGATTTGATTGACAGTTCCATATGCACACACAAGGGAGAGACCTGTCAATCAGCTACAGTAGTGATGTGAAGATCTGGTTGCTCTCAGTGCTGGACTACTCTGGTCTCCACATATGGTTCCGCCCAGGTCTTCTCTTAAATGTCGGAGTGTTTCAAAGAAAAATATACCTGATCGCATTGGTGCAGCCAGGCTCTGCTTCATGCTGCATTCGGTTTGTGTAACATGACTCGCCCAATAAGTTTCATATGCAGGAAATGGGATGCCAGGCCTACAAAAAGTCTGCTTACCCTGGCATGTCATGCATGTCACTCTCCATAAAGAGAAACATTACCCCTTATACCCCAGTTAGAGACCTCTCACAGAGCCAAATCAGATCTCATGCTTAGCACTGATGAGGTGCAACACTCCGAAACAAGTGTCAACATATTGCGACTCTGGTTTGCTTTTTATCCTAAGTCATGTGACAAGGCTCGTTAAAGGGTCTATATTAACTTTTAAGATTGCTACTTACAATAGGTAGCACTAGAGTTCGAGTTCTCTTCCTCTCTGAGGAGACAACATGCAGACCTATAATATAAAACACCTTTGTTGGGTAAATCACATCACAAAGTGGGTTCCGAGAACTGCAGAGGTGGGAAAATGATGTCAAAGACTCAACAGGTAATAGTCTTCCTGGTCTTTTCATACCTGGCCATTGTTGAAGAGCAGCAGGTTTTCAAAGTAAAACATAGATATTTGCAATGAGGGAGACTATACCTGATTCATGGTGCCCAAAACTTTCTGCAATCATCTGACAGGTTCCCTTTAAATCTAGTTATAGCTATGAAAATATGCCAGAACCTTTGGATCACTACAAACAATTGGCTGTCTGTCAAACGCAAGCCCATCATTTATATTATGTAGAAGAAATCATACATAAAAACGTAACATGTTGAAGAAAGAAGGACGCTCTGTTAAACTCTATTATTGCAAGTTTTTCAACAAATGATGGTCTCCTAGGGAAATGTGCGATTTAAGCAGGTAAATTTTATGCTGGCGAATAGTGGTAAAATACACATTTATGCTTTAGAAATTGAGCAAATTGTAAAGTGGAAAGTAGTTAAGAAACCTTTCAGAATATAGCAGTTACATTACTGTATAATGTAATGTGTGTACAGCTCATTCATTCAGTCTACCAGATACAGAATTACTAGCTATATAGTTTGTATCATGCGACCATCTATGTATGATTTATTACACAGATATTTTTATGGTCATATAAACATATTGGCTGACCCAATGGAAAGGTTTTGTGAGTGCCCGAAATCTTTTAACAATTGTTAATTGGGTTAAAATATCTACAGATTCAATTAAATATCTTTTTAGAGGCATTATTAAACATATTAAAGGGACAGAATTGGATTCGTTGGTGATGTTTTCTCTACTTTGAGTTGTTTGATTTATTGTTCTCCATCTGGCCGAGACCACCATGATGACTTCTTCCATGATGACGCTGAAAACAATAGTGACCCAAAGAGTAACAGTGGCCCAGATAGTAACACACAGGAAAAGTGTTCTCGTTTTTGTATCACTCAATAAAACAATAAAACTCATAGTTTTCAATGATGCTTACTCCAACCTTTTATTTTTCTTTTTACTGATTACTTTATTTTTTTGAAGCAGTATTATTTTTGTGCAATTGTCACATGTTTTCTAAAATCTAGGTAGATGACACCTGAAAGAAGGAAATGTAGATTTCAGATGCAGCGTACTATATAGCGCATGGAACTTATTGGGACCACATGTGTACATGTAACCAGGATGGAGAACACCACCAGTAAATCAAGGGATCCTATGCCTGATAATGGCTTTGATATTTTTAATGTGACCAGCCATAATGTCAGGCAGTAGGCAATTTCATAATGTCAATGTCAATGTTCATCAATATCAATGTTAGGCCATCTAATTTTCCTTACACCTCTGTGTACAGTGAAAAAAATGTAATTTACTATGTATTCGAAAGTGGACATAAACCTATTATGTCTAACTCAATATTAGTCCTTTAAAATGTTTTTTGGGGTTAACTTTTATACTTCTTAGAGGGGAATTTATGTAGGAAGAATTTCTTAGATGATAAATGTCAACTTTTGTATCAGTCGAGGTTTGACCACTGGGACCTTCACCCACTGCCAGAACAAGGAATTTTTCCCCATTAGAATGGAACAGCAGTGCACATGCTCCACTGCTACTCAATTTGTTACACTCCTGTCCAGGGCTGGACTGGCCATCTGGCAACTCTGGCAAGTGCCAGAAGGGCCTATCTGGTCATGGGCCGCCTTATCTGCTACAATGTTAACAGAATCGGTATTCTCAAGACACCAATACTGTTAAGAGTTGTGACGAAGCACAAAGTCCCTGACTCTGTCACTTACCCCACCAGGCCATGGGTATCATTAGAAATATTGGTCTTGTAGTAAATCTTGCTTTCCTCCAGAGTAGTATATCCCATCTGGTGCTTGGGGATGGGGACATCATGGGCCTGAGTGATTTCAAATGCCAGGGCTGAATTTCAGCCCCAGTCCATACCTGCTCCTGTCCCAGGAATCCCAGGCACTGTTTCCTTCCCCTGGGGTGACTGCCCTTTGCTATGCTCCACGACTAGCTTTGCAAGTTGCCCATGGTGCATCACTGACATCATCTCCTTACACCTATTTAAGGCCCATTAAGTCACACACCTGTGTCTTGGTATTGAGACTCTAGTCCTATGTTTAATGTGCTCCACCATCTGTGTTTTTTGTGTTTGCGTTCATCCTTGCTAGGTTCCACTTTCTCCATCCTACAGATCCTGAGATTTCTGAGTGTGCAAAGTCCTCACAGGCCACGAGGCTTCCTGATTGATACATCAATGCCCACCCGTACCTAAGGCTTAGAGGATCGGATCCACCATGCTTTCTCGATGGATCTGCCATTGACAATGAATGGCACTGCTTCATCTATCTCTGACAGTCTCGCAGGGATTGAATGGAGTGGCAGTCAAATATGCGTACTACCAGTCTATTTTAACAGAGATTAAAGTGATAGGATCCCCAGTGATCTAGAAATTATCATCGATCGTGTGATAACTAAACTGAGACCAACCATACTGTGTGTATGCAATTACATAGCTTTAAAGATTTTAATTTTACGTAATTTTTTTTTTTTTGCAAAATTGAGTAAAAATACTTCCAGTACATTTTAGTGTAACACTCACATGATTATTACATAGCACAACAATTGTCCCTCACATACAAAATCACTCTATTGCTATATGATCGCAGATATAGATTAATGATAGCTTCTGTTTTTTTAACTTTAATAATTTGATTAGACGACTCACACGGGTTTTAGAATTCAGTATTTGCAGGTCACAGTACCAAATGCAGGATTAAGATTGCCTTTGTCCATTCGATAACTTTAATTTTTTTTTTTATACGACAGTTACAGAGAAAAATTCCAGTCCTAAACATTTATAAAAAAAAATCCATTGCAATTTACTATTTTTATCATGCCTAATGCCCCAGAGGGTAACTTCCTACTCTTACCATTGCAGATGTGGAATAAATACGTCCACCAGGTCTACATAGATTTAATACATTTATTTTATTTTTTTTTTTAACATTAACATTGGATTCTGTTACTTAAAGATTTTATCTAACATATGATATGTCACATTGAAGCAGCCTAAGTCATTTGGCTCTATAAATAACATTTGAGTGGAAGGACAGAAGATAAAAGTACAGTCTCAAGATGAATCCTTACTCTTTGCATTGCTTTGTAAGCCCTTTGCGTATCATATCACTAAGTTCAATTTCATCTTCTGGGCTGCGAAACTCTGTATTGTATTGTATTTTCCTCCTCGACATAGACTGTGATAGGCTGTAGATGAGATGTGCTTTAGATACTTTTATAGTGTGTAATTTTATTTCTGATAGAAAGGCAGAGCATGTGGCGATTTTGCTCAGAGAGCCAGTGATGCCTAGCTTCTCATTTTAGGATTTTATTGAAGCCCTGCCTGTTGCCCTACAGACACACACATTAAACATACATTATAAAAAAAAAATCACACTTTCCCTTTCCCCTTCAAAATAACAATTTGGACCATTATAATATTTATTGCATTATATATTGAATTATATTTTATTTAAAAATTTTAATAAGATCTCTGATTATTTTTCTTTTATATTTTTCAAAAATGTCTATAAAATATGGGGTAAATTGTAAATTCAGGTTGCACAGCTGTAAGCCATAGCCTAGAGTGAACAGGTCAAAGATGCGACAGTGGAAAAAAAGAAATGAAGGGAAATCTCTAGTGTTGATCCAAATGGTAAAACTTCACATTTCTCAAAAGCTTTTTAAAAAAGACATATTGGGTACATCAGTAGAAAACCCATAGGGTACAAAAACCAAAACATTTTGACCAGATAGTCTTAGCCATGGTCTCACTAAGTCTATTTAGTTGAAACCCGTCGTTTTTTGTACCCTCTGAAGTTTTACCGTTTGGATCAATGCTGGAGATTTCCCTTCACTTCTTCTTTCCACTGTCGCATATTTGACCTGTTCACACTAGGCTATGGCTTACATTTGTGTTCAGGTCTTAGAGGTCACTGCAGATCGCACATCCATGATGTAACAAAGTGTGAAACGAAGTGATTTCCGAGGACTGGTTGCTGCCGAAAATCCCGGCATAGAGTGACCAGGCCAGGAGGTGTGGCAATAGATAGAAAGAAGAGCTGGCTCTGAGGACTGGACGGCGAGCATTGAGCAGTGGAGGGGATGAACAGGTGAGTGTTGAGGTGAGTTTAAGGATATTTGTTTTTTTAATTTTTACCATTTACAGTTCAATGCAAAATGAATTTACAAAAATCTGTATTCTCAAAAATACGTTTTTTTTTTAATATTCAAGTAGAATTAAATTCCACTAAATGAATTCTCTCATCTATAGTTTCTAGCTCCTGGCATCTGTCGTCCATTTTCCATTTTGGTGAATATATTCGCTCATCTCTAGTACTTTATATAGTTTGAAAGAATTGCATAAAAATAGGGGAGAGGAGAACATTCGGGACTTTCAAAAGATATCATGTTAAGTGTTGTCTACTGGAAGCACTTTATCTTCTACTAGATCCAAGTGAAATCATTTCTCACTGCGACATCCGAGAGCCAGTGACAGACCACTCATGAAATTAACAGCTTGGACATATGTTAGAGCTTGAGGCACCTGCACAGTCACTAACAGAATGTTTTTGGAGCTTGCTGTGGCACCAGATGCCACCACTATAAGAATATCACTTCTGTTCTTAATTTACATGTAGGTCTGTAATTGCTATGAAGGAAATATTGTTTGATGTGGCTGTCAGCCTCTGAAGCCTCTTCAGTGCTCATCTCTACTTTATGTTGCACATCATTTCTTGCAGTCTGAAAAAGTTGTATATAAAACAGGAGTCTCCTTGATACACAACTAGAACTCATTCATATACGCAATTTTAAAGGGGTTGTCCGGGACTTTAACATTGGCCTATCTTTGGGATAGGTCATCAGTGTCTGATCAGTGGGGGTGCAACCCCCACTAATCAGCTGTTCCAGTGTTGGCGACGGCCAGAACTGCTTAGTTGTGAAGCTGCACAGCTCTGTTGAAGGAATAGTGGCTGCGGCTGGGTAATACACATCAGCCCTCTATTAATTTTTATAGGGGGCACATATCCAGTATTTGGCTGCGGCCACTATAAAATTGACGAATCTGTGCTGAGCAACTCAGTAACTGAGCAGTTCCTTCCACCGCCGACACTGGGAATAGCTGATTGGCGGGGGTGCAGGGTGTCTCATCCACACCGATCAGACATTGCTGACCTATATTAAGGATATGCCATCAATGTCAAAGTCCCAGACAACCTCTTTAAGAAACTTTGTATTATACCTTATCAGAGAAATCAGCTTCATTCTCCATGTATCAGAAACTTCTTCCTCTCCCTGCCTTCAGAACTTGTTATACACCGTTCAAAAGTAGCTCAAGTCCATCTTGCTCAAAGGACATAGACTTCAGGTTTCATGACATAGCCCACTATTTTCTATGGAGAGGGTTGGGTGAAGGAGGATTGAAGAACAGCAAATGGAACACAAAGTAGCAGAGTGTTTTACCTCATATCAGAGCTTGATTCAGATCAAGAAAGCTCAGCTCTGCTGTAAAATGTCTTCCATATTGCTGAGCATTGTCTCAGTGAGCTAAAAAGTGAATGAAGAGCAGACATTCCCCTCTCTGTGCTGCGGTGTCTGTAGGTGAGATCACAAGGGCATGATAATATGTTGAGTGGAATGACTCTGTGGAAACAAAGTCCCAACAACTAGTCAAAAAGAAATTTGCGTATTAAAAGCAGACAGTAATAAGACTGTTAAAAAAAAAAAATATTTGTTTATGTGTCAGAGTATAAAGGGCTTGTTAGGATGAGTATTTATAGAGGAATATACAAGTGCTGGTGGGTTAGAGGTCATGGAGGACCTGTCCGGTTCAGCTCCTGGTGAATGGCGACGGAGCTCTTTGACTGGTAATGTACTCTTCTCACTTCAGTAAATAATTTATCTCTTTTTACAAGAATAATATTACACTATTCTCTGGGGTTGGCATTCTCTTCTAAGAAAATAGTAATAGCTCTAATACAATATATAGACTTTTCAAGCACAACACCTGGTCCTGGCCAAGATGTGTCACTTTATCTAGGCTTAGGTCATATTGATAAAAATGAACAGATCTAATAACATAAGATCAATTTGTTAAAAATAAAGATTTTTGGGGGTGAGTTGAGAATCTAAAGTAGATTTTTGGATTTAGCACAGTGTATTTGGCACGTATATCCAAATGGATCATTATCACTGCTCTTTGCTTGGAACATAATTACGGCAGGTTTTACTGCTCTCTGTTGAGTAAAGACATATTTTACTGATTGGTAATTACACGACATTTATTTGCAATCTGATTAATGCTATTCTCACTGGGTTACCTCTAGATGGTAAGTCTGACCCGTATTGTACTTTGGGAATTGGTGTAGATGTGGAGGGGTTTTATTTCCTAGACTGGGACTGCAATGAAATTCAGTATGATTATGGGACAGACTCGTAAAGGGACACTGATAATAGCAAAATGCAAGGTCAATAGTATTTTTCACACTGTTTGAATTATGATCCATTCCCACAATTGGTTTGTTTTCATAACAGTGATCAATGGGCAAACACAAAACTATAGGCACCTATTAAGTTTGGTGGGTCGTTACTTTTAGTTTTACGTTTGAAAAAAGACCATCGATTTCATCCCATAACCTAATGTGTTAAAGGGGTTGTCCACTGTTAGAACAACCCTTTCTTGATCTAAATGTTTTGCCTCGATAAAATAAAAAAGCTTATGCTCATCTCCCGTGCCGGCACCATTCCAAAGTGTCAGCACTCGTCGTCCCAGGGCTCATGTGCAGTTGTTGCTCTCCATGTTAATTACTTAACTGTATGAAGATAGGGACAGTGACACCAGTGCTGATTGGGGGCCTGGCTCATGTGTTATAACAACCTCACGTGATCCCCTGGACCACAAGTGCCGACTCCACAGGAACGGTGCCGGTACGGGAGGAGAGTATAAGCATTTTTATTTTATCAGGGCAAAACATTTAGATCAAGAAGGAGTTTTCCTAATAGTGGAATACGCCTTTAATACAGAGGAAAGCAAAAATCATATAATGTAGATGATAATTATCCTGTATTATGGAGAAAAAAAACCTCCAGGCTCCATATATGATAATCAGACTAGTTCCCTGGTGAACATCACATCTCAGAACCTAGGGTTCATAATTTGTAATATCATAGTGCAATTGAAAAGTTTTGGCACCCTGGTCAAAATTACTGTTATTCTGAACAGTTAAAGGGAATCGGTCACCTCATTTTTGGGATATAAGCTGTGGCCACCAGCATTAAGGGCTTATCTACAGCATTCTGGAATGCTGTAGATAAGCCCCCGATGTAACCTGAAAGATAAGAAAAACAAGTTAGATTATACTCACCCGGGGGCGGTGCGGTCCGGGTCAGATGGGCGTCACAGGTCAGGGTCCGGTGCCTCCCATCTTCATGCGATGATGTCCTCTTCCTTGCTTCTGTAGTGGCTCCTGCGCAGGCGTAATTCTCTGCCCTGTTGAGGGCAGAGTAAAGTACCATAGTGCGCAGGCCCTGGGCCTCTCTGACCTTTCCTGGCGCCTGCGCACTGCAGTACTTTGCTCTGCCCTCAACAGGGCAAAGAATTATGCCTGCGCATGAGCCGCAACAGAAGCAATGAAGAGGACGTCATCGCATGAAGTTGGGAGGCGCAGGATCCAGACCCGTGACGCCCATCTGACCGAAACGCATCGGACCGCCCCCGGGTGAGTATAATCTAACTTGTTTTTCTTATCTTTCAGGTTACATTAGTGTCTTATCTACAGCATTCTGGAATGCTGTAGATAAGCCCCTAATGCAAGTGGCTGCAGCATATATGCGAAAAATGAGGTGACAGATTCCCTTTAAGTAAGTTGAAGATGAAATGATCTCTAAAAGGCCTAAAGTTAAAGATGACACATTTCCTTTTTATTTTAGGTGAAACCAAATATATATACAGGTGCTTCTCTTCAATCCAAAAGTGACTCTCATATATAATATTGAGTCATTAAACACAGAGTGATCTATTTCCAGTGCTAATTTCTGTTAATGTTGATGATTATGGCTTACAGCCAATGAAAACCCAAAAGTTATTATCTCAGTAAATTAGAATACTTTATAAGACCAGCTTGAAAAGTGATTTGAAAATCCGACATGTTGGCCTACTGAAATGTATAATCAGTAAATGCACTCAATACTTGTTCGTGGCTCCTTTGGCATCAATTACTGCATCAATGTGGCGTGGCATGGAGGCTATCAGCCTGTGGCACTGCTGGGTTGTTATGGAAGCCCAGTATGCTTTGATAGCAGCCTTCAGCTCGTCTGCATTGTTGCGTCTGGTGTCTCTCATCTTCCTCTTGATAATACCCCATAGATTCTCTAGGGGGTTAAGGTCAGGCGAGTTTTCTGCCAATCAAGCACAGTGATACTGTTGTTTATAAACCAGGTATTGGTACTTTTGGCAGTGTGGACAGGTGCCAAGTCCTGCTGTTGAATGAAATTTCCATCTCCAAAAAGCTTGTCGGCAAAGGGAAGCATGAAGTGCTCTAAAATTTCCTGGTAGACAGCTGTGCTTACTTTGGTCTTGTTAAAACACAGTAGTCCTATACCAGCAGATGACATGGCTCCCCAAACTATCACTGATTGTGGAAACTTCACACTAGACATCAAACAGCTTGGATTGTCTGTTTCTCCACTCTTCCTCCAAACTCGGGGACCTTGATTTCCAAACGAAATCCAAAACTTGCTTTCATTTGAAAACAACACCTTAGACCACTGAGCAACAGTCCAGTTCTTTTTCTCCTTGGCCCAGGTAAGACACTTCTGGTGTTGTCTATTGGTCTTGAGTGGCTTGACACAAGGAATGAGACACTTGTAGCCCATGTCCTGGATACGTCTGTGTGTGGTGGCTCTTGAAGCAATGACTCCAGCAGCAGTTCACTCCTTGTGAATCTTCCCCAAACTTTTGAATTGCCTTTTCTTAACAATCCTTTCTAGGCTGCAGTTATCCGGTTGCTTCTGCACCTTTTTTCTACCACACTTTTTCCTTCCACTCAACTTTCCATTAATATGCTTGGATACAGCACTCTGTGAACAGCCAACTTCTTTAGCAATGACCTTTTGTGGCTTACCCTCCTTGTGGAGTGTGTCAATGACTGCCTTCTGGACATCTGTCAAGTCAACAGTCTTCCCCATGATTGTGGAGCCTACTGAAACAGACTAAGGGACCTTTTTAAACACTTAGGAAGCCTTTGCAAGTGTTTTTTGTTAATTATTCTAATTTACTGAGATAATGACTTTTGGGTTTTCATTGGCTGTAAGCCATAATCATCAACATTAACAGAAATAAATACTTGAAATAGATCACTCTGTTAGCAATGACTCTATATAATATATGAGTTTCACTTTTTGTATTGAATAACTGAAATAAATAAACTTTTTGATGATATTCTAATTTTGTGAGACACACCTGTGTGTGTATATATATGTATGTATACATACATATATATATATATATATATATATATAGTGTATATATATACTGCATATGATCATGAAAGACATCTGGGCCCTCCTTGAACTTTGTTAGTGAATCAGCCATTACAATATGTTGTTGCACAGAGTTCCATAACTTCACTGCTCTTACAATAAAGTGTTTGATTCTGTCATGATAATTATACCTTCTTTCCTGTAGATGTAAAGGATGCCCCTTTGTCATTGTTGCAGGCCTAGGAACAAAAAGATCATTACACAGATCTCTGTACATACCTTCATATATTTGTACAATATAATAAATGTCCCTAAGCCTTTGATTTTCTTAACTAAATAATCCCAAGTTTGACAACCTGTCATGATATCGCAGTCAACACATTCGCTTAATAACCTTGGTCACTCTTCTCTGCACCCCCTCTTATTCTATGTCCTTCTTGTACATTGGAGCACAAAATTGTACACAATAACTAAATTTGGCCTCATTAGTGACTTGAATAGAGGCAAAACTATGTTCTTGTACTGAGGTTCTCTGCCTCTTTGAATACATTTAATGATTTTACGTATTTGCCTTGGCAGCAGCTAACTGACATTGATCACTAAAGTTGAGTTTGCTGTCCATTGCCCCAAGATAATCCTCCTTTGACCATTAATTTATTTTAATTAAAGGTGACCAGTGTACTGGACAACCCACAAGGTGTCAAAACATGACAGCTAAATCTTCACTGATTAACTTCTGGTACAACTATCTCGAGGTCGCAGTATTACAATCGAAAATTCTGACTTAGCTAATACTGATACCCCAAGGTCTAAATCTGCACAAATGTTGTAAAGTCTAAGCACCAAGCAAAATCTAACTACAAACAAGTTTTTCAGTTTACTTTGAGAGGATTTCACAGTGCTTTGCTCACACAGCAACTCGGACTGTGAATAAAGTAGCAGCTATCCCTCTCTCTCAGCAGGAAATCCCAGCACAGTACTAAACACTCTTTAGTAGCTGAAGTAGAATAAATGCTACAACTACTGCAGGGCAAGCAAATGTTTTTATTGATCCTATTTTGGCATAGATACGACATTTCAATCACTTCTTGTTTCAGATTTTGCAACATTGCAGAAACAAAACAACCACAATTTTGGCATTTTTCATTAATTTTTTATTTACAGTGTTTACTAATCAGGTTAGTTAATTTTATATTGCGATAGATAAAACTTATAAGGACACAGTGTTACCACATATGTGTACTTTGTATTTTTATTAGTATTATTTTTTTATTTTTAATGGATAGATTAGGGACGTGATTCAAATTCTCATTTTTGAAATGTGTTTTTACATATTCTTTAATACTTGTTTTTTTTTTAACTTTTACTGTATTTGTTAGTCCTTTATGGCAAGTAACTTGAACATACGATCATCTGATCACCTATATTATATACTGCAAAACTTCAGTGTTGTGGTATATAGTAAAAATCGTAGACATACAAAAAAGTAAGCTCTACTTCTAGATTATAAGTGCAGGGAACTCCATTCTGATCCCACATAGACATGATATGAAAAAAAAAAAATTAGTTCCAGCTCCCAGATAAAATTCCAGTACTTTATTTATACAAGGTTAAAATTGCATTGCCTTAAAAAAAAGGAGATGCATTTCTACCGCAAACTGTTCAGATCAGATTAAGACCACAGTTTGCAGTCGAAAAGCATTGCTTTTTTCTCTTTTGCTAGCTTAGTGCCGTGCAGTATTAAGCTTCTATAAATAAAGCATTGGAATATTATCTGGGAGCTGGAACTAATTTTTATTTTTTTCATATAGCAAAAATCATTGTCTCCTTTGAAGTCCAGTCACAGGTTGGATTTAAATGAAGTGCCATGATGGGGGACAAAGGGGTCTTCAGTGTATTCACTGTTATAGTAGCATACCATCGGTGGGTGATGGTTTTTAGACTCCAGATGTCACGATTCCTCCACTCAGTGTAGTGAGTGGCAGCTCAGCCATCCATCTGGAGCAGGGCATGCTGAGCTGTCAGTATTGTGATAGAAAGCTCAGCTGTCCAATCAGAGGCTGGGGCATGCAAAGCTGTCAGTGTTTTGAGTGACAGTCCAGTCGACCAATCAGGGCTGGAGGTTTATTGTCTCCTGAGTCCTGAGTGTTTTCCTGGCTATTTAGCTGGCTGCCTGCCTCTGATCACTGCCAGTTGTAGCCTTAGCTCGGTGGTACATGTTTGCTTTGTTCTTCATTGTTCTGTTTTAGATCTATTGCTGCCTGAATTTGAACCTTGCCTCTGACCATCAGTTTTCCTAGCCCCTTTCACCTGACTACGCCTTTGCCTTACCCCTTTGTTTATGATGAGCCCTTTTGGTATATGACCCTGGACCTCACAGCCTCACAGTCTGTCTGTGTGTAGTGACCAGCGTCACACAAAGGCATAAAAAAAATCATTTGATTCATTTTCTCATTAAATTAAAGCAAACTTCCCATTCAAAATTCAACAGATTCACTTATCATCATGAGTATTTAATTAAATACCTAATATGCATCATATAAATATACCGCCAAAAATATTTAATTACCTAACCATGAAAATCGTGATATTTTCATGGCACAAGAGACTATTTCAAAGTTCAGGATACATTGCCTAAAGCCAAAATTTCAGAATGGCAGTTTTCAAACCACAAGAAAAGATTCAGCCTCTGGGCAGCTACTTGCTGCTATTAGCCATTGTGCCCTTTTACCTATTCATCTTAGCAAATTGTCTTCTAGACAAGAACAACAATTCAATATCGGAAAGTGAAGACTTTGGCAATAAGGTTTAAGAATGGAAATGTCACCTAACCTTACTTATTATTATCTCAGCCGAACAAGCAACGCAGCGACATAATATGTAGAGACAATATGACTCTCCAATTATGTCACCGGGAGATTAAGAGACGAGGCAACATCACTAGTATTTTCAGAATGGCTAATAACACGATTTTCTATATAAACGCAGGTGATTTACATCATCGGAATGTGTCATGCAGGAATGTTAGATTGCCACTTGAAATCCTTCAGAAATTCCCATGGAACATTACAAGCAAGGCGCAGACCTTTGAACAGTCTCTGAATGCCATGTTTCAGTGGCTGTAAAACTGCATCTTACAAAATAATCCATGTGATGCCAGCCTTAATGAGCGGAACAGTATTCACATTTATCATTGTGTCAATTGCACGCTGAAAGTCATTTCTTTTTTACTTTGTAGTCTTAGAAAGTGATTTTCCCATATACACATTAGGTTGAATCAGGACTGCAGTCGGCATCGCTACTGCCATAGGCGTTGTACATGAATGCTCCAAGATGCTAATTACTGCAGAAGCTTTTTTTTATATAAAAAAAATAATAATAATTCCTACTCTAGGTTGTCAATTTTTTTTAGAAGACGAACACTTTGAGAAAACTACAAGAAGTTCTTAAATGATTATTTGAAAAATGAAGATTTTATTTTTCATTTACAGAAACAGCACCACTTTTAGCCTTAGCCCTGTCTGGTATTGCAGCTCAAGTTAATAGTGTTGGTTCCAAAATAAAATCGGACCATTTTTTTCAAATACTTTATAACCCCCCTAAGAGGTTCTATATCTTTTGTAAAAGCTAATTAGTAACCCACTGCTTTTCTCTTTGCTGTTGTTGGAGTAGTGTCGATTCAGTTTTTAGTTGAATTGCAGAGTTATTTGAAGGAGTTGTCTGGCCTTAGATTACAAGTCTGCAGTCACCCTTTGTGATTCCAGACTCGTGAATCCGAACAGTGCTCGCAATCTGCTCATTGTAAGGATTCTCCAGTGTTAGCGCCAGAGCAGGTAGTCACCTTTCTTGCATATTTTCAGCCACATTCCAACTAGACGTGTCTGGTCTTTCTCAATTCACTTGATGCACACAATAGCATGTGACTGCATGTATGTATATGCAGTCACACATCCAGCGCCTGCACTGGAGGAGCCTTACAGCGCATACTGTGCGCGCTGTGAGGATACACAAGTCTTCAATGACAGAGGCCAGACAGCCCCTTTAAAGTAGAATATGTTTGTTAACAGATTTTTTTGCTTAAAAGGGTTGTCTCAATAAGAAAACCCTATTACATATGTTTCGACACATCGTACAGTGGATTCTCTCTCTTGAAAATTAAAAAATAGATATGAATATGGAACAGATAAAGGGTTGAGGAGCATGCACTTTTTCCATTGATTAAAAAGTTGTTTTTTAACAATGTTATGTTATGTTGTATTTTGAAAGTTAAAGAGATTTCCCGCTTTTAGAAAAATGGAACACAAATGATTCCAATAATGTAAAATAATAAAAGCCAGATATTAATCACCATCCCCAGCAATGAGAAGATTTATTTCTACTGATGTCACAGACCATCTCCTCGGCTCACGTAAGTATCTGTGCTTTTGAAACAGCTCCTCTGTCAATTGAGGCACAGGTCTAAGGAGCTGTGTTTCTTCAGACTGCAGTCACTCCTGACTTGAATGGGCTGTAAGTTGAATTAAATGGCAGGGGAAATTTTACTACATCCTTGGAGAACCCTTGAATACAAACACAGCCTAAGTAATGTCAAAATTACTTCACTATAAACACAGATGGTAACCTGGTAGTAACCGACAGCCCATTGTATAAAACACTGACACACTTTTTGTTATTTGTTTTTTTTTATTTAACAGTTTAAAAATTATCTTTCTTAGCTGACAAGTGATGTGCCAAGTATTCCATTATGCTCTCAACATCCTCCTTACTAATACACTTGCATTTAAAAGTACTATTGCTCGGATACATGGTGCCAGTGGTGGTGGTGATTCTGCTGCTGCTGGTGGCTCACACATTCTTAGTCGTGGTAAAGGTCTCTTTTTTCTGTTATTGTACCCCATTGATTGCCATTAACACTTTTGATTTTAATATACATTTTTTATAATGCTATAATCAGCTTTTTATGTAAGAAAAAATACTAAGTATGTGGATACATGTACAAAAAACAAAATGTTGCAGCAGGTTACAGTATATGTGTGGTGTGTATAGTTGTCAAATTGAACTATTAAAATAGGTGTGCACTAAACAGCAAAGCAACTAAAAGAGGACTGAAAATCCTCCAAAAATTTATAAACTAGCAGAAAGAAAGGCAGCAATGTTTAACTGCCCAGGCCCCCAGACAAATGCAGCAGACCCATGTAGTTAAGATCACGGTAACACAGGTGCCAAAATACTGATGAGGCAACCACATGGGATGCATTTGGATAGCGCTAAGCAGCCTGCCTGATCTAATAGTTTGGGCCTCACTAATAGGATGCTGTGCATTACCATTGTGTGAACAGCACCGCATACAAGTCTCTATTGTGCAATAACCTACTAACTAACCACCCCCTCCATGGTTTGGTAGCGGTGAGTGGTTGTCTCATCAGTATTTTTGCATCTGTGTTACCGCCATCTTAACTACATGGGTCCGCTGCATCCTGATGGTACATTTGTCTTGAGTCCTGGGCAGGTAAATATCGCTGCCTTCTTTCTGCTGTTTTTTAAAACAGGTGTGCAAAAGAAAACATGCACAGTTCAGTGTCTACTTTTTTTTGTTTTTTTAAACAAACTTCAAACCTCTTCTCAAAAATGGCATAATAAAAACTGCTAGGTAGGTGCACATTCAAAAAGTCAGCACCTTTAACACGTCCCTCTATTACTTTGGCATGTATACAGTAGATGTAATATTTGACCAGTAAAACAGAGGTGCAATGAAAACCATTGTTTAAAACATGAATACTTTGTAATGTAGACATTTGTACTTAAATGTATGGATTTGTAGGTATTTATTTTGTATTTTTAAAGAACAACTATTCTTTCCTTCACAAAAATGGCTGCATGAGAAAGGCAAAAACTTAGTACAGTCTCTTGTAACTAGTGAGCACATTGTCTGATATTCATTTTTTTAAAAAAATCTGTAAAAGCAATTGTACTGTCTTGCTTTTGCTTTTTAGTGCATTAAAGACTGAAGAAAAAAATTTATAATTCTAATTTAAATGCAGCAGGACAGATGTCCACTACAAAATAACACTAATCAACCATACTGAGTCTGACACTGCTGATGGGACCTCACCTATCTGTCTTTCCCTTTATGAATGGAAACTCTGTATATACACAGATATTTTCACCGCTGCATTTTACTCAACATATTACCGTCTGGAGTATTTTTCTAATATCTTAGGACTTTCTTTTCCTGTCTCCATTGCTGAGCTCTGACGTAGTCTTACTATTCTAAATAAATGTAAAATGGCTGCTCCATTCCTTGCCTTGGCTTTTATACAGGAGACAGCTTGATTGGCTGTGCCATACTATCTGCAGGGCATCATTAGGAAGGTCTCACAGTCGAAGTTCTGAGCCTTCAGTGGAAAGAATGGAAGTGGGCATTTTTTTTAACAAGTCACATGAATCAAATAAAAAAATTGTTGGAATTCTCCAAGAACTTCATAAACTTTGACCCGAGTTCGATTTTGTATTTCGACTTGTATGGTCAATCACTATCACGACATGTGGAGTCAGAGTGAGTATGGACACTGGATCACCTAGTTGTCAGTTGACTAATACATTTTTCCAGGTGGAATAACAGAGGAACAGCGCAAATGGTAGAAGTCTAAGCAAAAATGCACTAAAAATTATTTTTAAGTATTTACTAAACGATCAGGAGAACTGAAAGCCCCTTTTTCATATAATTTGAGCCTACATGCACAATATTCTGACCTGATTTTGTTTTTTTCATTTATGTCTTTGATTTGGCAGCTGATTCTTAACATACTCTCAGTGAATGGGCTCCTGTTTCACAGGAGTGAAGTGATAAATTGAGATTATCTCTAATAAGCATGTTAGCTTCTGATGTATTAACCAGAAAAAAAACACAATACTCTTTCAGAATATCAGACAGAATACTGATGTTCTTACAAGCTGTAAAGCGCCTGTAGTCAGTTATCGAGAAGAGTTCATTAGGCTCTCTATGCAGTGTAAAAAAGGATAGGAAGCAAGACTGGAGTAATTCATTGTCTTATGACTCAATTCTAATCATTTCAGTCAGTGTGACTGACAGAGAAATGCTTTCCACTGTGATTGAGAGTATTGATTTCTCAACCCCTTTTGGGGCAAACTGGAGATACACAATCACACAACCTTCACTTTCAAAAAACCTCTTCATCTGCCTTAATCATCTGATCGATAATCAGCATCAGGATTCTGGATCTTCACACAAACCTTCATCCAATGTCTTTATTTTCATTCCAGCAATACTGTTTACATTTGCTGAGTCAAGAACAGCTAAAAGGGACAAATACTGAACGTTATGTAAAAAACACATATCTGTTATGCTTTTTATGTATAATATCTTATATCCATATTATGTTTTTATATCATGTGTCACTTTTTGGTGTATTTTTCATAATTTTGGCTTGGAGTTTTCTTTTTTTTCATTAATTTAATAATGGCAACTATATTAATATTTCAAATATAAAAATTGTTTATGTTATTAAACTGATATTAGTATCTTTCTGTTGTGACTTTTAGGGCAGTATTATTATACAATTTTTAACCTGTAACAGTTGCTTTTTGATTAGCAATACTAGCATCTAATAGTGTAATAGTGTAAAAAAAACATACCATATTAAAGTTCCAATCTGTTCTTTTAAGAAGTAAATATATAATGCGCGTTTCGCACTAGCTTCTTCTCGGGGCGTCTGTACGATAGATAGATGATAGATACATAGATATATACTGTAGATAGATAGATATGAGATAGATAGATAATAGATATGAGATAGATAGATAGAAAAAATAGAAGCGGCACTCCAAAACTAGTGAAAAATTCTAGGAGTTTAATGGTCCCTTTGGCAACTTTTCAATTCATAGTGTAAAACTTTCTTAAGCCTTCCATTTCCTAGATAGACAGTTTTGTGTGACTTCCAATTTCTCATTCGCTTTTCATTTATGAAACATAGAGCTTATATTTAAATTCATTATAAAATGAAAGGTAATGTACCTTTAAGACAATGCCACCTTCATTCACAGAAGTATAAGGTACCTTTAAGAGAATACATTTTATTTTGTTATTTTTAATCTGCGTTTTTTTCTTTCTTTTACCGATTATTTATTTATTTTCACAAACGACCAATAGCCACGATTTCGCTTCCTATTTTGCTAAAAGTGTGAAGTGCCTCCAATTAACATTTCCTGGTGTTTAGCCAGTTTTTCAATTGAATCATAAAAAACATATAATCGAACGTACACTGTGTGAAGACTGAAGTCTTTCTTCTGCTGCTTTCACAAGAGCCATTCAATATAATCACTGCATTCATCCCAATTATAAGAGCAAAGTTCTGTGGACTTCTCCTATGTTCCGTCGACTAATGTCAAGAAGCACAGTGCTCGGCGCTTAATTCCTCAAGTGAAAGCAGCAGAGGTTTTTCCCACAGCAGCAACTTGATTTAAATTACAGAGCACATTTATTTTCCTTTTTCCTCTGGCTGTGAAATATCATCGTACAGTAGCTTTGTTCTGACCCTTTCTCTAAAGCCCTTCCTTAAAGTGTGACTAATATAGTGCAGGATGACAGCTAACTTCAACATCAGACAACACGAAAATTGAAGACACTTTTTATCCTCTTGCCAATCTGCGAGCGTCTGAATAAGCCTCGTCAACTTCATTACAAACTCATCATCTCTTGTGTAGATAATGATAGCCTAGACTGGTGGGGAACTTAGTCACTTGTTGTTTTTTGCCGACTCTTTCTGCCTCCAGGCCAAGCATCTGTAGGGATAATGAATGGAGTGATTCTTTTGGCACAAAACAAAGGACTCTTAGGGTGAGTAAAGGCCCATGGCGTCAGTCTAGCCTTCACTCCCAGAGCCAAAAAAATTCTTTGTTACAAATGTGTTCTTGGAAAATAGCGCAATAGTAACTAAGGAAGTGAAAAGACAGAGTAACTTTGTCCTGTGGTACAGTGGTTCATGTTTTTGAAGGGTGTCTCAATCACATTCCGGCTCTAAATTTCAGTTTAGATTTATATTTTAGGATTTTTTTTCTTCTCATTATTATTATTATTATTTTAGGATATTTCAATATGACTAGTTGCAGCTGAATAGAGTAAAGGCAATGCAAAATTTAGAAACTTTGCGCAAATGTTTGTCGAATATATTTTGAGTAAGAATTTATTGTGTTCCAGCAAAATGCACAATTGGAGTCATTAAAAAAAAAAGTAATTACAAAAAAATAAATAACCATACCTACAAAGGTTTTGCGGTTTACAGACTCTATGTTTTTATGGAATTCCTTGTTTTTCTTTATTCTCTCTTAGAAAGTCCATCTAAAGTGACCAGTGTTGGCAACAAGAAGCTACTTTTGGTGCATTGTCTGGCCTGCACATTTATAGAAATTATTTCCCTCCCACAGAAAGCCTGAACATAAAATGATAAAGGAACGCTAGACAAGTAATGTATGACAGAATTGTTGAGTCAGATAACATTTTTTTAAAGCATTGCAATATTTGAATTTATGCATATTCTAAGAAAAATAAAATATTGTAACAAATAACAACAATAACTGCCGAACAAAAAGAGGAATAAAATGCAATCAAAAAGAATGTAATGAAAAATTATATATTTGAAAACGCCATCTTGTCAAGTAAAAAACAAGCCGCCATGCAGCTCCCTCAGTGGAGAAATAAAAAAGCTATAGCTTTCGCAATGTAGCGATGCAAAAAACATCTCGAAGAATGAATCTGTCTCATCACTTTAACCGCACGGTGAACAGCAAAAAATAAATTCCTCAATTGCTGGTGTTTGTTCGTTCTACATATAAAAAATCCGAATAGAAAGCAGTCAAAAAATGGCATGTGCTCAAAAATGGTACCAATGAAATCGTCAACTCGTCCCTCAAAACAGAAGCCCTAACGTGACTCTGTCAGCAGAAATACAGAAAAAATCTAGCTTTCAAAATATGGCGATGCAAAAACTTGTTTTTGGAAAAAAGCGTCTTTTAGTGGGTGACAGCAGCCAGATATAAAAACAAGATATAAATCTGGTATCGCTGTAATTGCACCAACATGGAAAATAAAGTTATCTAATCACTTATACCACACAAGAAAAATCATAAAAAAATAAATAAACCAAGTCTAGGCCTGCTGTTGAATTTTTCATTCTTCCTCCCAAAACTCGCAGTAAGGCTCATATCACATTTATCCTGCGCTCGTGCTGAGCACTTACACCGGGGTTTCCATGTAAATCTCTGAAATACGTGATTCAGACGGAACCCCTGGCAGAAGATTCCCTATAATGAGGCAGATGAAGGCACTGTGGACGCTATCTGACCTATGATCCTGTGGTGTCCACTTTTTAAGCGTGCATAACAGTGTGGAAGGCCATAGTATTGTGCACATCTGAAATTAAGGGACACTGCTGAAAAGAGGCCAGACAGAGTCCAGAGTAATTTCTGCTGCCTCATTATAGTGAATGGATCCCTCGGGGTTTCATCTGAATCACATGATTTGGAGATTTAGATGGAAACCCTGTCGCAAGTTCTCAGCGCAGAGCGCCGGATAAATGTGATCCCAAGCGTTATGTAAAATGTTCCCAACAAAAGCCTCAACTCAATCCATTAAGAAGCAAGTCCCTACTCAGATCTGTCATCTGTCAATGGAAATATAGTGGCTTCCATGTTACTGGTAGCACAAAGGCTCTGGAAAAGCGCTATGGTTCCTCGCCCCCAAAAGAAATCCAGCAAATTCTGCACCTCCAAACTCAAATGTCCTCCTCCCTTCTAAGCCCCACAGTGTGCCTAAACCACATTTAGTGTTCACATGTTTAGCATTTCTGTAATGAAGATAGCCACCTAATGTATGGGTGCATGTTTCCAGCAGCACGAGCTGGACACAATGTATGTGCACTACAACATACTGGGCTCTGCAAAGTATGGGAACTATAATGGCAGATTTGCAATTTTCACTCAGGACATGGAGTCAAAATTGTCACAACACTTGTGTATCATCCAAAATGGGGTCAATTGAGGAGGGATTCTGCATTTCTTGCACTTAGGGATTCTTTATATGGAGTCCGCAAGCTATTATATGATAATTTGTTCTCAAATAACGCTTCTTCCCTACCGAGTCTCGTTGTGTGGCTAAGCAGTACTGTACAGCCACATATGGGGTATTGCCATATTCAGCAGAAATTGTGTGACAAATGTTTGGTGTCATTTTTACTAATTTCCAGTGTGAAAATTTAAAATTTTGAGCTAAAACACAATTTTTGTGGTAAAAATATAAATATTTTTTCTTCACTGCCAAATGGTATAAAATTCTTTGACACACCTGTTATGTCAATATGATCACTATACTCTTAGATGAATGCATTGATTTAGTTTGTAAATGTGGTCACTTCTGGGGGTTCTGTTGTTCTGGCACCTCAGGGGCTTTGCAAATGTAACATGACACCCTCAAAGCATTCCAGCAAAATCTACTCTAAGATGGCGCTTCTTCCCTTCTAAGCCTTGCACTGTGCCTCAAAAGTATTTTTTGATTATATATGGGGAAAAAGTAACAAATTGTACAGTGCATTTTCTCTCTTATCCCATTTGAAAATTGAAACCTTGGGGCCAAAGCAACATTTTAGTGGAAAAAATGGCAATTTGCAATGATTCAGCCCAATGTTATACAATTCTGTGCATACCCTGAGGTTAAAAAAGCTCACTACACCCTAGATGGAATCTTCAAGAAAGTGTGGTTTCCAAAATGGGGTTACTTGTGGGTTCTGCTGTTTTGGCATGTCAGACTATTCAGACCATTCAAGTGTGGGGGCTTTTTATCTATGGAGGGGCTCACTCACAATTTTGTCTACGATCACTGCCATGAATAAAGAATAGCATCTACTCATCCTCCAAAAGCAACTTCTCCCAACGATGCAATTTGATGATGAAAAAAAAGCTTATTCTAGCATGATGGAGACCATGACAAATGGAAAAAGTGATAACCATGTGGCTCGGTGATAAAAGAGTGAAATCTTGCATCCATGGTCAAGGAACGCCCCAGATTTCAATCCAATTGTAACCTGTAGTCAGTCCTCAAAAAAGCAAGTGAATAGATAAAAACTTACATTTTGTGATAAAACTCCAAGCCTGATTAAGCAAGAATAAAATGCCAAGTTTGGTTCTTTGTTGTTTTGTTTCCATTTTGACCATTCACGATTGGTGTAAATATTTTATATTTTTTATTAGTTCAGACAAATACACATTCAGCAATATAAATATGTAAGTTATATTATTTTTTATATTTCAGCATTTATGTTGAGGAAAGGGGAGATTTGGGCATGATATGTGCTGTTTTATGTATTAGGAGAAGCAGGCTGAGTTTGCTACTTCCCATTCATCACAATGTGTTATCTACATATATAGGGCCACAAGTTAGGCCAGGTTCACATCATGTTCTTGCCACTCAGTGGCTCAGTTGGACTTACATTTAAAGCTGTGAAAATGGGACTCCAGTGGTTTTGCCAATGGGGCCATTCATTTTATTGGATGGAATAGCTTTGTACTCTTTCTGACCTACTTTTCTGTAGTGTTCCATCTTTTTGAGGCAGTCTACCAAGTTTTTCTGCCTGACACAAAAGGTAGACACTTCCAAAAAGGAGGTCAGACAAATGAAAAAGTGACAATGTCTGCTTCATTACGGTCAATGGCTCGGTGGATCGGCCTGAATTCTGTTTTTCAGGGCTTCAGATGGAAGCCCCAGCATAGTCACTGATGGAGGTTATGTTCACGTCGTGTTTTTTCCAAAGACATACTAAAAATTTGTTGCAATACATGAGCAAACCTTCCCCTAGAGAAGTTGGCTACATTTAAAGTATTTCATTTAATTAAAGGAAATTCCATTTTTAAGAATTGTCAAGAAACCTAAAAGCAAATGCACAAACCGTCACAGGAGAAGTGAGGCATTATACAGTTACCACTGAGCTGTCCATGTCATGAATGGATGGAACAGTGCTCCTCCTAGAGATGCTCCTAGAGATGCTCTGGCTAACAAATAAAGGATTAGCTTATTTTTGGGAGTAGTTACACCAACCTAGACATTTTACAACCAACAGGGAAATGTCTTTCCATGTAATGCATGAGTAGTCCGAGTCCACCAGACAAGAAAGCACTCTTGCAGTGTCTCAATCTTCTGGCTCATAGAGGAAAATCCTAAAGCTGGACAAGCCCGTTATAACAACCCCTTTACGGTCATCTCTGTCTCATCTTTTTTTATATTACTGCTGATAACAAATCCACTCGTTTTCTCATGATTGGATATAGAATTAATTTTCAAATAGCTTAAAAAGTTGTTAATTAAAGAAAAATTACAGTAAAAGATATTGGAAAATAAAGCAGTTATGAGCTTTTTGCTCTTAAATAATTACAGGTTGTTAAAAATATGTTAGAATTTTACATGGCGAGATTTACTTGCAGTTACTTATTTTTACGTGATTGATTTTTATTAGCACAGCTTTATGGAGAGTACTTACAAGTAATGCACTTAAAATGGTGTATATGTGTTTTAATTAGTGCTGGGTGAGAATATTTATATTTATTCTTCCCGGCTTAATGATTATTAAGAACTTTTACTGATTTTTAAAATATTATAAAGCTGGCACCATCTCTAATTGAACGAGGCACAATAACTTTCTAAATGGGGCAATGGCCAAAGTTGTGATTGGAAACTTACAGCATGAGATTCATTCTTAGGCAAGAACAACCATAGCCGGCACATTGATGATTTTGCTAGACTTGTCCCCTTTGAATGGGACCATAAAGAGTTGGAGGTTTACCTTAAAAGTGGGTTTAGTGAGGTTGTGGGTCCCCATTATGGTTAATGAAATTTTTGTTACGTATGCTAGAAGTTTGAAGTTTAAGTAAAAATGGTACACTGTGCTATACCTAATGTGGGGCCTGAGAGTGATGCTTGGCACAGGGAGGAGATCATAACCTTATGTGATGCACGGTATCATAAGGTCTGCACTAGACCAACTCTGTGTACTTGCAATCAGCTATATTTTTTGAGAGACATTTTATTTATAGACATGCTTCTTTTGTAAAAAATAAAGGGATTTAAATCCCACCATTTGGAAGAAGAATTGTCAAGAAAAAAAAAACAAAAACCATAATTTCCATGTGACACCAACAGTGGAGCATCCGAGCCCGCTCATTTGTGGGGACTCACTCACAATTTTCCCCAAAAGATCACTGCCATGAAAAAAGAATGGATCTAAACATGTCTCTATACATCTCTAAAAGAAAACTTCTTTCAACAATAATTTCACAATTCCATTGAGAGAGTGGGTCAATACTAAAAAATGAGGGTAGACAAATAAAAATGAAGAACTTAAAATAAACTCCAAGCAATGATTAGACAGAATGGTGAGGTCATTGTCAAGATTTGGCCCAAAAGCTGATATCCAGCTGCCGGGGTGAAGAGCAGAAGTCTGGAAAAATAAAGGACATCACTGTGAATATTGAATTCTTTGCATAAACTTGATGTATTTGTCAATAAAAGTTTAAAACTCTTGAAATGTTTCTAATTGTACTTTAGGAACCATAACATTTGACTAACAGAGCAAACTTTGTAAAAATCAAAATTTGTTTCATTTTGCAACTACTACAAATGGATGATTGCTCGAGGGGCCTTATACCCACAGTTGTTAATATACGGTGCTGTTCATATTTTTTTGCTAGATAGATAGATATTGATAGATTGGCATATATAAGATAAATAAAAAACAGATAAATAAAAGAGATAATATACAGAAATATGAGAGATGATAAGATAGATAGATAGATAGATGATAGATAGATAGATTAGATAGTGGGTGAGGGATCTGAGGTTGTGGGTTATAAAAATCACCCAGAGGGTTAATGATGCAATATTTTCTTATTCCTTTACATCCATGGTTGTTCAACAAATCCAGGTAGTAAATAGAAAGACATCTCCAGCTTGTCTAAATCATCATCTTTCAGATCCTGCCAACTCCCGATGGGTGAAGCCCTGAGACGAGGACTCTGTATTTAATTACCTGAGACAGGGGTCTGTTTCTCCCGTAGGGTCCTCCATATCCTCCCCTGATCTGCGGTTGGACCTGGGAAACTCCACATAGAAACCGCTAAGAACCGAATTTGTACCCATTGTGTCCAACCCAGAGTGCTGATCCCCAGCAAGGGGATGGTCACTTGGTGGCTTGGTAAATAATGTTCTGGGGGACAGTATTTGGACTGAGCAGGGTGATGGTAAACCCAGTGTCCCGAAGTTCCTGGGCCACGTCCCTGATGTAATTTACCTCCCTGGGTCACATTCCCTTTATGGTAACAGTCATACATTTTGTGCATTACTCACCACTGGCAGGGGAGTAGACGTCATGTAGAGATTGCTCTGTTCCTCTCGCTGATGAAGTGTGATCCGATCCTTGGCTTTGGGTTACGACATTGGCCCAGTGGCACACCAACCTGCTCTTAGGTTGTTTTCCCGCAAACACATCTACTGGAGGTGCCCCACTACTTTTAAAATCCACCATTACATGACTCTGACCCAGTCTAAATGTAGTCGGGCCCTCCCAATGTTCAGAGATTCTCCCCTGACTACGTTAACTAACATCTGGCTGCCGGAACAATACACTGGTCCAGTACTAGATGTTCTTTGATCAATGTAACAGAGGCTCTGGAGTCACGGAGTCCCGCAGCCCTCCACGTCCTCTACCCAGACCGGCTGCAGATGCTGGTTCATGTACACTGAGGTGTCCCATAGTCCGGGACATTTGTCCTTGTATCACATATGCCTCCTCCTCTTCCAGTCGAGGTAGTGGATCCTCTCTCCTTCAGCATTCCAGCCCCATTGTAGCACAGTGTTCAACGGATGGGACGTGGGTGATGTGGGCTAGAAAGTTGCTGGCATTCCCTTGCAAGTGTCCCATGCATCCATAGTTAGGCATGCTTAACCCTCTCACCCCAACGTGAGCCGCACTGGGAGCTTGTGAATACCTCCCCCTCTTTGTGATGTCTGAAACCACTCAATTCTCCTCTGTCCAGTCCATGGGTCTCGCTAGGCCTCTATGTATAGCTCCTGTTTGCAACTTACTGGGATGTACTTCCACGTAGCATGGGTCAATAAGCAGACCAATCATCAGCCAACCTTGCAGCCTCATCCAGGTTGAGTGGTTTTCTATCCGCCAACTATTCTTTTAAGTCACCTGGGAAAAGGGACATAAAATTGTTCCAGAAGGAATATTTTCAAGACATGTTCTGTTTCCTTAAAGCCTAGTCCTTCTATACCACCGAATGCATGCCGTAGTTGTGTGTTAGCAAACCCCCGATGTGTGTGGGGCAAATGGGGGCTTGTCAGTCTCCCGAAACTTCCTCCGAAAAGTTTAGGTACCTCTTATTTAATGGGAGAGTAAACATCTCTAATTCCCAGAAGAAAAGTTATTAAAAAGCTTCTCTTGCTTTTTCCGGGTTTAGGCCAACCTCAAAATCGGGGCCCAGTCATTGACTTACACCTCATGCGCGGGCAGGGGTTTTCAAATAACCAGAAGATTTCAATCAATATTGAGGTGTCCTCATTAACTGTGCTAAACCCGGGGGGTATTTTAAAGTTGGGGGGGCCCATCTTCTCCTGTTATTCACTGCCCTCTGAAACGGGGTGGTGGGGGTTACTGTTACATGCAAACCCAGATATTTGTTTAACACTGCAGCCCGCTCTAATCTCTGTGGCCAGCTCTCTTAGCGCATCCAACATCTGCCTCAGCTCAATCTGTCGATCCTCTGTCATCTGGATGATGGCCCAGAAGCTGTGGTCCCCTCCTCATGTGGTCGTTCACGGTCCCAGTCTTCCAAGCTTTGTAATAGATTAGCCCAGTTGTCTCCGGCAACCACTCTAGCTCTCAATCAGAGCAAAGGACTCTCAGCTCCTCCATCTTGAGCCTCTTGTAGATGGAGTCTGCCATCTCTTCTGCTAAGTCACCGATCAACAACTTTCCTGGCATGCTTTCTAGAGAATTAGGTGATCCCACCAGCTGCAACCACTTGTGAGGATCTGAGGTTATGTTCTATAAAAATCACCTAGCAGGTTAACGATACAACTATTTTTTATTCCATACATCCATGGTTGTACGTACAACAAATCCAGGTAGATGGCTAAATACAATGTCTTCAATACACAAGATCCATTACCCGAGGCCGATAGTCCCACTGCCCAGGTATTAGGTGATACTCACTGTCTCCAACTTTTGGTTGGACCACAGATTTCGTATCTCCCGCCAGTCATAGTCTGTAGTAACAGTCCAGGCTCTCCAAAAGACAAATATCACAACAACCCAATATCCAGTATCAAAATCTTAACCGTTTCCCACTTGTCTGTACCACCTGCGTCGTCACGCACGCCGCTCTAAGTCCGCCCCGGCCGCGCCTACTGCCGATCGCTCCGCCTAGGCGCATGACGCTGCATGCACCTGCAACCCATCTTTACATTGGTACGCTGGTCGTGAGCAGCTATGGCTTTTTGCGTCCTTTGACGGTGCGCCGATCTGCGCCCAACGCACCTGTGTGCATTTTGGGGTCGCGCACGTCAAAAGGCGTAAGGCGGCAAAGCAAGCTGCGCACGCCTGCGTACCCAATTTTAAAGAAGGTATGCAGTCGCATGCACGTCATGGCCCATAGCGAGGGCCAGTGAGGAGCGGCCGGGCGGAGCTTAGTGTAAAATTAGCCTTAAGAAAATTGTTAAATCCAGAACTTCAAATGTGCAGGAGGTCCACCCAGCCACAATCGATCTCCAAACTCATAGACCATCCACAATCCCAGCTTGACCCTCCCTCGATGCACTCCAACAACTCCTGATTCACCCTCGTGTCTTTTTCTCCCTCCCCCCTTAAACATTTTCCTTTAGCTCACAGAGAAGCATATTCCATCATCATGGACTGCATGTGAGACCCCTTGTACACAAGGGTGACGGCTCCCTGGGTCTACAACCCCCATCCACACAATGGTCCTAGGTTTGGAAGAACAATGGATTGAGACCTTGAGATGCAGAGGGGATGGTTAGGATGATTGCTTTACATTAGCTTTAGCAATCTACTGTCTGGCCTTAGGTATTCATAAGATCTAACCTGCTCGTCTTCCTCTGCTTACTGTCTCTGGATGTAAACATTGATTGCTAAGGATGAACTGACGAGCAAGCAAATCACTAATAAAATACAGCAAGAAAATATCTAATAAAACACAACATATTGAAGCAACCTGTGCTCTGTGATGGAAATAGTCTGTATCCATAGAGCTGTGGACTCCACGTTCATTCGTTCTATAAATCTTTAGTAGTGGCCATCTCTTCACACTTAGATAGATAGATAGATAGATAGATAGATAATGAGATAGCTAATAGAGAAATAATAGATAGCTGCATAGATAATGAGACAGATACTAGAATAGATATTAGATAGATAGATAATAGAAAATAATAGATAATGATACAGATAGAAATAAATAAATAGATAGATAGATAGATAGATAGATAGATAGATAGATGATAGTAGATAGACAGATAGATAATAGATATGCAAAAAGCCTCTCAGAGCGAAAGGACTTTAACTCTATAGTGCCACCTTGGTAGTAGCGATCCAAAAAGTCACAATCAACCTTAACGAGTCTTGCAAATGACTTAGGGTAAATAGATAAAGATAGATTGATATGAATTTAAAAAGATAGATAAAGATTTGAAGAAATAGTTAGATATGAGATTAAAATAGATAGATTTGATAGATGATAGATATATAGATAGGGTAGATAGATAGATAGATAGATAGATATAGATAGTTAATGATGATATAGAAATGAAGATAGATAGATAGATAGATAGATAGATAGATAGATAGAAATAGATGCTGCCTGTTAATATGTAGATTTTTTTGATATTCTTTAACAGAAAACACATCACTAATACTAGGTTCTTCCTATTTAATCAGATTCTAATTCCAGAAATTGTCTCCATGTTTCCCTAATTAAACAATGCACATTGCAGTTTTATTTAGAGGCCACACACTGGTGTCTACCCAACTGAACAGATTAATGTAATGTTGTGCTACCTTGAACCCGCCATCCTTGAGTCTCCTGATTCTATGTCACTGCGCATAGCAATGTAATAGAGTTGAGGTGAAGCTAATAGCCTGTCCTATTCTGACTGTCATGCTCCATCACTGTAACTTACTGCATAAGGTCCCCAAAGTGGTCACACTTGTTTAGCGCACACAAACTGAAAAAACTTGATGTATGCAGAAACTACCTTTCATCCCGGTTGCACAAACATAATTATTTTATCACTATTATTATTAATAACTGTATTTTTCTATTCAATTAATTTGAACAAGTTCATTAAGTTAATAAAGACATTTTCGCATTTTTTATAAAAATATTAAGCCAATGCAATTGACAAGGTTTGTGATCTTTAAAAAAAAAACATTTATATACATTTATTAGAGAAGAAAATAATTGTAGTCAGTCTTGTAGTGTCAGTATAGTCGATTTAAAGAAGCACTCACGTCAAAGTTTTTATCCTCTTAATATATTGCAGTCATCATATTATATAGTACTGTGTACTAACAATTGCTCATTTTTCCCCTTGCCCAATTAATTATTCTCTCTTCCATTAGGTATAAGGCAACACATGATTAAAACAGACTAGCTGAATTCTATGTAGAAACAGAATGTATTTTTCTCTGCATGAGTCATCATTAGAACTTCAATTCTACCTCAGTACAAAGGCCCTGGCAGGGAAGAGGAAAGAAGCAGCTGGGTCAGGAGTTGAAAAGGAGGTGGAGTTGGGCTACCAGAGACTTTGCAGTGATGTAGAATAGTACTTCTAATGATGACTCATGCAGGGAAATGTTTTCTACATAGAGCTTAGAAGGATCAGCTAGTCAGTTTTAATCACGTGATGTCATAAATTATACAAGGATGAAAAAAAGCAACAAAAAACCTCAGGTGACCAACAATTTCATATAATAGCCAAAGTGCAGTAGTGCATATGCATGGTTGTAATTAGTACCATAGGGTAAGGAGGAGATGGACAGTATGCCACAGTCAAGAGAAATTGCACTTGATATTACCAAAAGAGTACATATAACTACCATAACAGACAGAAAAGGAGCCTATTAAATGCTATGCCTGCAGTAGAGGGTGGTCAGTGACAACAAAGCTGCCACAGTGGGCATGGAAAAAACAGGATCAGTATACTCACCACTGACTAATAGCAAATAAGTGTACCGGCATATTAAGGCAGAGAGCCCTTACCTCTGGTGAGAGTAGCGTTGCCACAAAGGGAATGAATAGCCCCAACGTGTGTTTTCATGTATTATCTGTGCTGGCTTCCTCGGGGGATATAGTAAATAGGACCTTCCACTAGCTATTTATCAACCGTATAAGTCACTATTTGCACTTTCCAAATAAAAGTTACACGGCTTTATTAAGTCAGTCCAATAGTTCTTTATTAATACTCCATTTATAATGCTGTGGAAACTAAGGATGAGGCAAGTCTGCAGAAATCTGAATTCGAGAAACTGCTCAAAATTGTTGAAGAAATTAGATTTATTCGATACAAAACAAATGTATCGATATTGAACTCTGGGCCTTTGAACACAATAAATGTAAAGTAAAAAAAAGAAATGAAAAAATGATATTCATTAGGACCATCACTTTCTTTTGTCTGCTCCCCACCTGGTTCTCACAGTTCCAGTCCAGTCTGCAGTCACAACACATCTTGGTCTTCTTCTTCACAGGTCTCATACGGTCTTTGGGGCAGCTAGTGCTAACTAGATATCATGAGGTCATAGTGTTGTGGAGTGACACTTAGCAGAGAAGGTAAAGGTGGAAATAGAGAAACATAATTTATTTAATATTTTTAACCCCTTTTTCGGGGTTGATTTTCTTATCTCTAGTGGTAACAATCCAGTAGTGGATATTCATACATTTTTGGGTGGCTGTTGATTGTCCCTTGCACTGAGAAATGAGGATGGGGCTTAAATAAAATAAAGGAATTCTGGAAGGAATTCTTTTTGAATGGTACGATGTTTCTGCATGCACACCACAAGTTCCATTGATTGTCCAAGGAAGAGCTTGACTATTACCAGCTGTCAAATAAACTCATCAGTGGTGATTCTGTAAAACTGGAGTAGTGCATGCCAGCCTTAATGAAGTATTCACAGGAGTAAACTTTGCCACTTAATGAATCAGACCCATCTGGTCCCCAGCATGCACTGTCACCAGGAATGTACGCCAGTAGAGGTCTGACTTACATTTCTGGAGTAAGTTACACCACTTTGGTGGTGTAACTTAAGATGAATTTGAAGGAAGGTCGTGATAACACCCCATCATGCCAATGTCATGCCCATATTGGAGTAGCTGGCTGGGACTGGTGTACATTTCTGGAGTAAGTTAGACTACTTTAGTGGCATAACATTTGATGGGAGGTCATTACCATGTCCTGTCCCATCCACGTTATACCCATATTAGAGCAGCTGGCTGTGACTGATGTGTAAACACCAAACGTCACAATATTTTTGCATAACTGTTGAGTTGTGCAAAAATATTGCAATTTATCAAAGTGTTTGTACCAGATTTCTAGCATTAGTACCCTAATGAATTGAACTCATAGTGTGCATGCGCGACCATCACTCCATAAAATTGAGGCATTTAGAGTCCAATTTTAGGTATCGGAGGATGTCCCAGTGTGCGTTCCCTAGAGATCAGCACTTGATGACCTATTCTTACAACATATTTTTCACTGATTCGCATAATGTAATAGACAACAATTCTGAAAAATTTAATGAAATGATTGAGATGAATAGGAAACTGGATTAATGGAAAATGGGATTAACTGCAGAAATAAGATGATCCACTATTACTAGTGCATATAACTGTATGATACTCCGCTGTCATGTCTGAGACAGTGCAGACAGTTCTATTTTAACTCAGTATCTAGTTAAAAAGGCTGGTCAGTAGATGTTAGAAGAAATGGATTGCATCAGCATTCAGTGGAAAAAAACCCTGTTCTTCCTAGTTACATAGCCTATGTTCAATCAGGCTGCAGTTAATGGAAGGCCCTTCACTACTAAGCAATAAACAAACACAGATGGGCAAATAGTCTGAATCAAATCGACTCTATGAGGTGGACAATACATAGTTAGTTCCATTACAGGCCTCTCACTTGGGAATTGGAGCTGTTCCCGCGCACTACTCATTACACCCCAGAACCATCTGTAGCCAGACAGAACCTTATTTGGAATATATAAAGTGCAGGGAAAAAAATAGACGAGGAATCAAGAGTCCGAGAATCCCATTTCAAGTTTAATATTTGCCTGTGAAAGACCATTTGGTTTTTAGTCTCTGCAAACAGGAGGCCTCATCACTCACAATGAAGTACGCATGTAACAGGGATTAGTTGAGATCGGGGAGATTGAAGGTAATTGCTACTTTCTGCTGGGATATTTTCAGTGGTAGTAAAGCAGAAGAAAAGTACTGTACATGTTGTTAACATTCCCAATCCACAGAGCAAAGAAAAACACATGTACACAATTTTTACATGTATATATATATATATATATATATATAATATATATATACTGTGTATATATATATATTAATATTATACATATAATGTAATATATATATACATATATATATATATATATACAGAGTATATATAAATATACGCACACATATATATATATATATATAATATATATATACATACACATACAGTGCCTACAAGTAGTATTCAACCCCCTGCAGATTTAGCTGGTTTGATAAGATGCAAATAAGTTAGAGCCTTCAAACTGCAAACGAGAGTAGGATTTATTAACAGAAGCATAAATCTTACAAAACAAAAAGTTTATGTTGCTCAGTTGAATTTTAATAAATTTTAAACATAAAAGTGTGGGTCAATTATTATACAACCCCTATGTTTAATATTTCGTGGAATAACCCTTGTTTGCAATTACAGCTAATAATCGTCTTTTATAAGACCTGATCAGGCCGGCACAGGTCTGTGGAGTTATCTTGGCCCACTCTCCATGCAGATCTTCTCCAAGTTATCTAGGTTCTTTGGGTGTCTCATGTGGACTTTAATCTTTGAGCTCCTTCCACAAGTTTCAATTGGGTTAAGGTCAGGAGACTGACTAGGCCACTCCAACACCTTGACTTTTTCCCTCTTGAACCAGGCCTTGGTTTTCTTGGCTGTGTGCTTTGGGTCGTTGTCTTGTTGGAAGATGAAATTACGACCCATCTTAAGATCCTTGATGGAGGAGCGGAGGTTCTTGGCCAAAATCTCCCAGGTAGGCCATGCTATCCATCCTCCCATGGATGCGGACCAGATGGCCAGGCCCCTTGGCTGAGAAACAGCCCCACAGCATGATGCTGCCACCACCATGCTTGACTGTAGGGATGGTATTCTTGGGTCGTATGCAGTGCCATCCAGTCTCCAAACGTCACGTGTGTGGTTGGCACCAAAGATCTCGATCTTGGTCTCATCAGACCATAGAACCTTGAACAGTCTGTCTCAGAGTCCTCCAAGTGATCATGAGCAAACTGTAGACGAGCCTTGACATGACGCTTTGAAAGTAAAGGTACCTTACGGGCTCGTCTGGAACGGAGACCATTGCGGTGGAGTACATTACTTATGGTATGACTGAAATCAATGTCCCCACTGCCATGAGATCTTCCCGAGCTCCTTCCTTGTTGTCCTTGGGTTAGCCTTGACTCTTCGGACAAGCCTGGCCTCGCACGGGAGGAAACTTTCAAAGGCTGTCCAGGCCGTGGAAGGCTAACAGTAGTTCCATAAGCCTTCCACTTACGGATGATGCTCCCAACAGTGGAGACAGGTAGGGCCAACTCCTTGGAAAGGGTTTTGTACCCCTTGCCAGCCTTGTGACCCTCCACGATCTTGTCTCTGATGGCCTTGGAATGCTTCTTTGTCTTTCCCATGTTGACCATGTATGAGTGCTGTTCACAAGTTTGGGGAGGGTCTTAAATAGTCAGAAAGCCTGGCAAAAGAGATCATTAATCCACACATGTGAAGCTCATTATTCTTGGTGCCTGAACTACTTCTTAATACTTTAGGGGGACCAAACAGAATTCTTGTGGTTTGAGGGGTTGAATAATAATTGACACTCTGAATTAACTTTTAACGTTTTTAAAAAAAAAAAAAAAAAAATTAAAACAAAAATTTTTGCTGCAGTGCATTTCCCACTTCCAGGCTGATCTACAGTACAAATGTCACAATGCCAAGTTAATTCCGCATGTGTCAACCAGCTAAATCTGCAGGGGTTGAATACTACTTGTAGGCACTGTATATACAGGGGTTGGACAAAATAATGGAAACACCTGGAAACATCAACAAAAGTTAGTTTAATATGGTGTAGGTCCACCTTTTGCGGCGATTACAGCCTCAATTCTCCGAGGTATGGATTCATACAAGGTGTGAATTGTTTCCAAAGGAATTTTAGCCCATTCTTCAGTTAAAACACCCTCCAGTTCTTTGAGCGACGATGGCGGCGGAAATCGATGTCTAACTTGAATCTCTAAAATCGACCATAAATGCTCAATAATGTTGAGGTCTGGGGATTGTGGGGGCAGATGAGATGCTTAACTTCATTAGAATGCTCCTCGTGCCATGCTTTAACGATTCTAGCTGTATGAATTGGTGCATTATCATCCTGAAAGATGGCGTTCCCCTCCGGGAACAGTTCTTGAACCATAGTATGCACTTGGTCGCCCAAATTGCCTAAATAATCGCGGCTGTTAATTCCTCCATGAAGGGATATCATTGGCCCGGCGGATCTCCACAATCATCATAGAACCTCCGCCATGTTTTACGGTTGGGAGAAGGCAGTCTGGATGGAATGCTTCTTTCGGCTGTCTCCAAACGTACACGCGGCCGAGGTCAGAAATAGGGTAAACGATGATTCGTCTGAGTATATCACATGTTTCCACGGCTCGAGGGACCAATTCTGGAGGGTTCTTCACCACTCTAAACGATTGGAAACATTTGTGATTGAGAGCAGCGGTTTTCGAATTGCAGCTCTTCCATGGAATCCAGATTTGTTCAGCTCCCGACGAACATTTTTCGTGGAAACTGGGTTCTGTAGGTGTTCATTGAGCTCAGCAGTGATTTTCTGAGAGAGACCGTCGGACTCTAAAGCGAATTGTGAGAGAGGATCGCAAGACCACGGCTCCGAAAATCACTGCTGTGCTCAATGAACACCTACAGAACCCAGTGTCCACGAAAACTGTTCGTTGGTGGAGGTGCTGATCGGTTTTTCTTTGCTTGTTTAAATATCTGGATGCTGGCTGCCTCCAGGCTGATCTGCACTCCTCCCATTGGCCTTCCAGGTGCCACAATCAGCTCTACCAGCCCATAAATTGTAGGCTTAGCCCAGTAGTGACATGTTTGTCCAAAGTTATAGGTTGGTGACCCAGAAGTGGCTTGTAGTATAGAGCAGGGACCCATCAGAGGGAGGTCACCTTGCCATGGTTGATGGGCATACATGAATTGGCCAATTTATGGGCTAAGAACTTTAATTTTCATCTATAACTGTAAGTAAAAAAAATTAAAAAAAAAAATGTTTTTGAAAAATGTTGAGAAATTTGTTTAAATCGAGGGTTTTAATGTTTTTCTGTGTTTTCACATGGCCTAGATTCATGCACATGTGCTGCAGCGAATTTTTTGTCATATATATATATATATATATATATATATATATATATATATATATATATATATATACATACAGTACAGACCAAAAGTTTGGACACACCTTCTCATTCAATGATTTTTCTGTATTTTCATGACTATGGAAATTGTAGAATCACACTGAAGGCATCAAAACTATGAATTAACACATGTGGAATTATACATTACACTTTACAAAAAAGTGTGTAACAACTGAAAATATGTCTTATATTCTAGGTTCTTCAAAGTAGCCACCTTTTGCTTTGAATACTGCTTTGCACGTAGAAAAGGTGAACGGATGAATTCTACATGCCTGGTTCCCACCGTGAAGCATGGAGGAGGTGGTGTGATGATGTGGGGGTGCTTTGCTGGTGACACTGTTGGGGATTTATTCAAAATTGAAGGCATACTGAACCAGCATGACTACCACAGCATCTTGCAGCAGCATGCTATTCCATCCGGTTTGCGTTTAGTTGGACCATCATTTATTTTTCAACAGGACAATGACCCCAAACACACTTCCAGGCTGTGTAAGGGCTATTTGACCAAGAAGGAGAGTGTTGGGGTGCTACGCCAGATGACCTGGCCTCCACAGTCACCAGTCCTGAACCCAATCGAGATGGTTTGGAGTGAGCTGGACCGCTCACCGCTTCAATTTTGAATAAATCCCCAACAGTGACATCAGCAAAGCGCCCCCACATCATCACACCACCTCCTCCATGCTTCACGGTGGGTACTAGGCATGTAGAGTCCATCCGTTTACCTTTTCTGCGTGCAAAGCAGTAATCAAAGCAAAAGGTGGCTACTTTGAAGAACCTAGAATATAAGACATATTTTCAGTTGTTTCACACTTTTTTGTAAAGTGTAATGTATAATTCCACATGTGTTAATTCATAGTTTTGATGCCTTCAGTGTGATTCTACAATTTTCATAGTCATGAAAATACAGAAAAATCATTAAATGAGAAGGTGTGTCCAAACTTTTGGTCTGTACTGTACATACATATATACATACACACACGCACATATACATATGTGTATATAGTGTAGCATGGCTAAGGGTTGTATAGTAGATGGGAGGTATGTGTCACAGAGATGGCTTGTCTCTGTGATGTAACTCGGAGTGTTTCTTTAGTGCACGTTAGCACTAAGGGGTCGGTTGCTACACTTGGGTCCGGGTTACGGGCAGCACTGAGAGACGGGAGGGTCGGGCTGCCCATATACCTCCATACTTATGTATGTGTTTTAAGGACCTGTGGTGATGTCATTACCACATGACCAGTCATGTGATATGTGTTAGCTGTGGGTGTCAGCTATAAAAAGTAGACTATTGCTGTACCACATGGTCTGTGGCTGGAGATGTGGAGACCTCCATTGTGTGTGCTAAAGACACTGACCTGAGCGGGCGGACTCGCAGCACTATAGGGACTGTTTATTTTTCAGTTTGCTACTTTGTGCCGGAAAAGGCTGTTCGTTTGTTTTCTTATCCAGAGCAGTTTATGCCATGTTAATAAACTTGCTTGGACATTTCAACAACATTGCTTCCTGTGAATACCTCATCCGCAGTAAAGAACGTGTCTCCGGTTTGCCTCCCGTCGCACCTCAGTGAGTCCAATCTCTGCAATAGATATAACCTTAAAAATATCTAATCAAGCCTTGAGCACCATTTTGTCCTCTGTCATTGGGCTGTTTTCTCCTGTAACTGGGGCACCTATGAATGCCCGAGTTGCAGTGTAAAAAATGTAAAATAAAAGTAAAAAAAATCTGTTATCCATACAACATTATTGTTATAAAATTATTGTAGAGCAAATCTAGAACATACAATCATGGACAAAAGTTTTGAGAATGACACAAATATTAATTTTTACAAAGTCTACTGCTTCACTTTTTCTAATGGTAATTTGCATATACTCCAGAATGTTATAAAGAGTGATCAGCTTAACAGCAATTACTTGTAAAGTCAATATTTGGCTAGAAAATGAACTTTATCCCCAAAACACATTTCAACATCATTGCAGCCCTGCCTTAAAAGGACCAGCTAACCTCTTTTCAGTGATTGCTCCATTAACACAGGTGTGGGTTTGATGAGGACATGGCTGGAGATCAATCTGTCATGATTAAGTAAGAATGACACCACTGGACACTTTAAAAGGAGACTGGTGCTTGGCATCATTGTTTCTCTTCTGTTAACCATGGTTATCTCTAAAGAAACACATGCAGTCATCATTGCAATGCACAAAAATGGCCTAACAGGGAAGAGTATCGCAGCTAGAAAGATTGCACCTCAGTCAACAATCTATCGCATCATCAAGAACTTCAAGGAGAGAGGTTCCATTGTTGCCAAAAAGGCTCCAGGGCGCCCAAGAAAGACCAGCAAGCGCCAGGACCGTCTCTTAAAAGTGTTTCAGCTGCGGGATCGGGCTACCAGCAGTGCAGAGCTTGCTCAGGAATGGCAGCAGACAGGTGTGAGTGCATCTGCACGCACTGTGAGGCGGAGACTCTTGGAGGAAGGCCTGGTCTCAAGGAGGGCAGCAAAGAAGCCACTTCTCTCCAGAAAAAAGATCATGGACAGACTGATATTCTGCAAAAGGTACAGGCAGTGGACTGCTGAGGACTGGGTTAAAGTTATTTTCTCTGATGAATCCCCTTTTCGATTGTTTGGGACATCAGGAAAACGCCTCATTCGGAGAAGACAAGGTGAGCGCTACCACCAGTCTTGTCTCATGCCAACTGTTAAGCATCCTGAAACCATTCATGTGTGGGGTTGCTTCTCAGCCAAGGGAATCGGTTCTCTCACAGTCTTGCCTAAAAACACAGCCATGAATAAAGAATGGTACCAGAATGTCCTCCAAGAGCAACTTCTCCCAACCCTCCAAGAGCAGTTTGGCGCTCAACAATGCCTTTTCCAGCATGATGGAGCACCTTGCCATAAAGCAAAGGTGATAACTTAATGGCTCAGGGAACAAAACATAGAGATTTTGGGTTCATGGCCTGGAAACTCCCCAGATCTTAATCCCATTGAGAACTTGTAGTTAGAGTTGAGCGATACTTTCCGATATCCAAAAGTATCGGAATCGGAATGGTATCGCCGATACACAAAAAATATCGGCGATACCCGATACCGATACCGGAAATACAATGTAAGTCTATGGGAACAAAATATCGGAATTAAAAAAAACCCATTCTTGCCTTGTTGGTTAATTGTACATGAAGGAAAACAACAAAGAGTAATGTAGAATTTATTGGGGGAGGTTGAGGAGACATTAAAGGCATAGATGTTTAACACAATGCAATGGAATAGCATTAATATTTCTTTTTTGAAATACGTTTGGATTGACGAAGAAATTGACAATGTTGTTAACCTTTTTTCTATTTTGTCAAATATGTCTGTTTCACAACTTCCATGCTCTTCACCTTTTTAACTTTTCACACACTTTCTCCTTCATAATCTTCAGCAGCATCATCTTTCTCATCAAATTATTCTTCATCTTCACCTTCTTAATCTTCTAAAACTTCTTGCTATTCATCTTTTTGTTAACATTACTTATATTGTTCTTATTAAACAGTTATTATTCTTCATATTCTACTTCTTCATCTTCTTCCTATTCATCCTTTTCATCATATTCTTATTTGTGACAGACATTCCTGTACTTGTAATCTGTAAAACTCTGAATTTTCATCCTTCCGTTCTTGCTGTCACGAAAGATTTTAATTACAACAGTATTTGTCCGCGTTCAGTTTAGCCTGCAGCAGCATCAGGCATTTTCCAGGGGCACCACGAGGAGGAACGGACTCACCCCCATACACTGCTTAGTCTTCTTCTGCTTAGAATTTAGAGCATATATTTTGCTCTTCATTTTGGTCTTATACTTAATGTTCTTCTGCTTTTTGATCTTCTGCTTATTGTTCTTCTGTCTCTTGTTCTGTATCTTGTAGTTTGTCTTAACCTTCTTTGTCCTGTTGGTGATGGTACAAAAGCCAATGGAAGTAACGAGGACCAGCTGACTGTGCTGGAACCCGGAGGGTCAGCAGAAGGAAAAGAGCCAATGGCACAACCGAGGACCAGCTGACGTTACTGGACACGGTTACTAAGCAGGAGGTACCTGTGCTCCAAAGCACTACCAAGGACCAGCAGACGTTGCTGGAACTCGGATACCGACATGGAGGCACCTAGGCCAAAGGCACTGCGGAGAACCAGCTGACGGTACTGGAACCCGGATGGTAGCAGAAGGTACAAGAGCCAATGAAAGTAACGAGGACCAGCTGACTGTGCTGGAACCCGGAGGGTCAGCAGAAGGAAAAGAGCCAATGGCACAACCGAGGACCAGCTGACGTTACTGGGACACGGTTACTAAGCAGGAGGTACCTGTGCTCCAAAGCACTACCAAGGACCAGCAGACGTTGCTGGAACTCGGATACCGACATGGAGGCAACTAGGCCAAAGGCACTGCGGAGAACCAGCTGACGGTACTGGAACCCGGATGGGTAGCAGAAGGTACCCATGGAAATTAAAGTTGAGGCAGCAGGACTGTTTGCCGTTCACACAGCAGGGGAACAGCTGACATTACTGAACCCCAGTAACACAGGAGCAAGTGTAGACTGTGCTAACAGCACTTCCGAGAAAAAACTGGCGGTGTTGTAGCCCAGGGATGAGAAGAGAACATGGTGGAGGCAGCAGGACTGTTTGCCGTTCACACAGCAGGGGAACAGCTGACATTACTGAACCCCAGTAACACGGGAGCAAGTGTAGACTGTGCTAACAGCACTTCCGAGAAACAACTGGCGGTGTTGTAGCCCAGGGATGAGAAGAGAACATGGTGGAGGCAGCAGGACTGTTTGCCGTTCACACAGCAGGGGAACAGCTGACATTACTGAACCCCAGTAACACAGGAGCAAGTGTAGACTGTGCTAACAGCACTTCCGAGAAACAACTGGCGGTGTTGTAACCCAGGGATGAGAAGAGAACAGGGTGGAGGCAGCAGGACTTTTTGCCGTTCACACAGCAGGGGAACAGCTGACATTACTGAACCCCAGTAACACAGGAGCAAGTGTAGACTGTGCTAACAGCACTTCTGAGAAACAACTGGCGGTGTTGTAGCCCAGGGATGAGAAGAGAACATGGTGGAGGCAGCAGGACTTTTTGCCGTTCACACAGCAGGGGAACAGCTGACATTACTGAACTCCAGTAACACGGGAGCAAGTGTTAACTGTGCTAACAGCACTTCCGAGAAACAACTGGCGGTGTTGTAACCCAGGGATGAGAAGAGAACAGGGTGGAGGCAGCAGGACTTTTTGCCGTTCACACAGCAGGGGAACAGCTGACATTACTGAACCCCAGTAACACGGGAGCAAGTGTAGACTGTGCTAACAGCACTTCCGAGAAACAACTGGCGGTGTTGTAGCCCAGGGATGAGAAGAGAACATGGTGGAGGCAGCAGGACTGTTTGCCGTTCACACAGCAGGGGAACAGCTGACATTACTGAACCCCAGTAACACGGGAGCAAGTGTAGACTGTGCTAACAGCACTTCCGAGAAACAACTGGCGGTGTTGTAGCCCAGGGATGAGAAGAGAACATGGTGGAGGCAGCAGGACTGTTTGCCGTTCACACAGCAGGGGAACAGCTGACATTACTGAACCCCAGTAACACAGGAGCAAGTGTAGACTGTGCTAACAGCACTTCCGAGAAACAACTGGCGGTGTTGTAACCCAGGGATGAGAAGAGAACAGGGTGGAGGCAGCAGGACTTTTTGCCGTTCACACAGCAGGGGAACAGCTGACATTACTGAACCCCAGTAACACGGGAGCAAGTGTTAACTGTGCTAACAGCACTTCCGAGAAACAACTGGCGGTGTTGTAACCCAGGGATGAGAAGAGAACAGGGTGGAGGCAGCAGGACTTTTTGCCGTTCACACAGCAGGGGAACAGCTGACATTACTGAACCCCAGTAACACGGAGCAAGTGTAGACTGTGCTAACAGCACTTCCGAGAAACAACTGGCGGTGTTGTAGCCCAGGGATGAGAAGAGAACATGGTGGAGGCAGCAGGACTGTTTGCCGTTCACACAGCAGGGGAACAGCTGACATTACTGAACCCCAGTAACACGGGAGCAAGTGTAGACTGTGCTAACAGCACTTCCGAGAAACAACTGGCGGTGTTGTAGCCCAGGGATGAGAAGAGAACATGGTGGAGGCAGCAGGACTGTTTGCCGTTCACACAGCAGGGGAACAGCTGACATTACTGAACCCCAGTAACACGGGAGCAAGTGTTAACTGTGCTAACAGCACTTCCGAGAAACAACTGGCGGTGTTGTAGCCCAGGGATGAGAAGAGAACATGGTGGAGGCAGCAGGACTGTTTGCCGTTCACACAGCAGGGGAACAGCTGACATTACTGAACCCCAGTAACACAGGAGCAAGTGTAGACTGTGCTAACAGCACTTCCGAGAAACAACTGGCGGTGTTGTAACCCAGGGATGAGAAGAGAACAGGTGGAGGCAGCAGGACTTTTTGCCATTCACACAGCAGGGGAACAGCTGACATTACTGAACCCCAGTAACACGGGAGCAAGTGTTAACTGTGCTAACAGCACTTCCGAGAAACAACTGGCGGTGTTGTAGCCCAGGGATGAGAAGAGAACATGGTGGAGGCAGCAGGACTGTTTGCCGTTCACACAGCAGGGGAACAGCTGACATTACTGAACCCCAGTAACACGGGAGCAAGTGTAGACTGTGCTAACAGCACTTCTGAGAAACAACTGGCGGTGTTGTAGCCCAGGGATGAGAAGAGAACATGGTGGAGGCAGCAGGACTGTTTGCCGTTCACACAGCAGGGGAACAGCTGACATTACTGAACCCCAGTAACACGGGAGCAAGTGTTAACTGTGCTAACAGCACTTCCGAGAAACAACTGGCGGTGTTGTAGCCCAGGGATGAGAAGAGAACATGGTGGAGGCAGCAGACTGTTTGCCGTTCACACAGCAGGGAACAGCTGACATTACTGAACCCCAGTAACACGGGAGCAAGTGTTAACTGTGCTAACAGCACTTCCGAGAAACAACTGGCGGTGTTGTAGCCCAGGGATGAGAAGAGAACATGGTGGAGGCAGCAGGACTGTTTGCCGTTCACACAGCAGGGGAACAGCTGACATTACTGAACCCCAGTAACACAGGAGCAAGTGTAGACTGTGCTAACAGCACTTCCGAGAAACAACTGGCGGTGTTGTAACCCAGGGATGAGAAGAGAACAGGGTGGAGGCAGCAAGACTTTTTGCCGTTCACACAGCAGGAGAACAGCTGACATTACTGAACCCCAGTAACACGGGAGCAAGTGTTAACTGTGCTAACAGCACTTCCGAGAAACAACTAGCGGTGTTGTAGCCCAGGGATGAGAAGAGAACATGGTGGAGGCAGCAGGACTGTTTTGCCGTTCACACAGCAGGGGAACAGCTGACATTACTGAACCCCAGTAACACGGAGCAAGTGTAGACTGTGCTAACAGCACTTCCGAGAAACAACTGGCGGTGTTGTAGCCCAGGGATGAGAAGAGAACATGGTGGAGGCAGCAGGACTGTTTGCCGTTCACACAGCAGGGGAACAGCTGACATTACTGAACCCCAGTAACACGGGAGCAAGTGTTAACTGTGCTAACAGCACTTCCGAGAAACAACTGGCGGTGTTGTAACCCAGGGATGAGAAGAGAACAGGGTGGAGGCAGCAGGACTTTTTGCCGTACACACAGCAGGGGAACAGCTGACATTACTGAACCCCAGTAACACGGGAGCAAGTGTTAACTGTGCTAACAGCACTTCCGAGAAACAACTGGCGGTGTTGTAGCCCAGGATGAGAAGAGAACAGGGTGGAGGCAGCAGGACTGTTTGCCGTTCACACAGCAGGGGAACAGCTGACATTACTGAACCCCAGTAACACAGGAGCAAGTGTAGACTGTGCTAACAGCACTTCCAAGCAACAACTGGCGGTGTTGGAGCCCAGGGTCAAGGAGGATGTTTAAATACTAGATCAAGTATTTTCCTTGTTACGTGTCAATTAAAAATGTCTATACTCCAAGCAAGAGAAATATAACCTTTAGTACCATAAGATGATGATTTTACTTTAAAAAATATATGTAAATTAATAATTGACAAACATAAACGCATACATTAACATGTTGAAAAGCAATGCAAACCACAATAAAAATCGGTTAAATAATCTGCTATACGGTTTTAAATAAAAGCATACAAGTACATATCAGAATCCATTAATGATGGATAAGTAACAGTATGTACAACATTTTCATTTGCTGAATAATATCACTAAAAAGTTTTTAAAAATATCTAAAATTTCCATCATGTAATACTGATAATATGTGCCAATCATTTATTTTAACAAAAAAAACCTTTAAAAAGTGCATAGTGAAAACAGCTATTTATGCCTGACTGTGGACTTGCAAGCATGACAACGGATAGATAAGGTATATATAGATGAGACTGCATAGCCACAGATGGTGAATGGCGATGTAATACTGTACCTCAATAAAGTGTGCGTTACTACTACATCCTTTTTTTTATATAGCTTTATAAAAGGGTACGTGCATGTATGCTTGCGCCTTTGTTTGGACGCACAGACTGGCTTCCTGCTGTGACGCGTTGGGTATTGGAGCGTCTGTGCGTCTTATGACGCAGACTAACATTCACGGTGCGCATCGTTCATCATCGCAAGCGTACCGACAACACAAAGGCGTTGTCATGACTGCTTTACTCAGTAAACATGCACCTATGATGAAACATACACGCATGTGCCCTATTACATAACAAGCTACAAGAAAAATGCGTGTGAGGTGTGACACAGCTGTTTTGTTAAGGTACAGTATTATATCGACATTGTACAGGTGTCGCTATTCAGTCTGATAAATAGATATCATTCACCTATTCTATCAGTTGTCGTTCTTTCAGCACCACTTACAGGTATATATTTTGCTATTGTGACTATGCACTATTGACTTTACCAAGGTAATGCATGATTTTTGTTAGCGATTATCATGTTTACATGAAGGACCTTTATGATATGGGCTGTTAACTTTCTAATCAAATATGTATTTTTTAAAATGACACAAATATAAGTAATGTTGAAGAGGACTATTCCTACATGCATTGTTTGCACAATATTACAGGTGTACATCACGTCCCTTAATCAACATTGGATATTATATTTACTTGTATGCTTTTATTTCAAAGGCAAGAACACTGAAGTATAACCTTCGCACTGCAGCAGTTGTCAAAGTTCAACCCACATTATGCACTTCCAACATTGCAGTATTTGAGTCATCATGATGTGAGTTGGATTTGTCTAAGCTATGGAGTGACAAGGTTGACCATCAGTATCCTATAGCATAAGTAGGCTTTTGTGTTTGCATTTGTTTTCGACATGTGCATATCTGTAATAATATGTCACAATTATTTTGTTACAGATTTGTGACAAAGACAAATCATTTTATGGTTTGAAAGTTGACGTTTCAAATGTTTACAGCTTAGAAATCATGGTGTAGCCTCATATCTATGTGTAGCACTAGACACTTTGAGATGTCATGTTTTTTTCACCATGATTAGGTAGCTAGCAGTAATTTTTGCCGGACACACAGCAGGGAACAGCAGGCGTTACTGAACCCCACAAACACATCAGCGATTGTTTTCATCTGTGCATCTAACACTTCTGAGCAGCAACTGGCGCTGTTGAAGCCCAGGGTCAAGGAGGGTGTAGGCAGAGGCCTAGTATGAGACGTTTGAAGTTGAAGTTGTAGTTAGCAGCAGTAATTTTTGCCAGACACACAGCAGGGGAACAGCAGGCGTTACTGAACCCCACAAACACATCAGCGATTGTTTTCATCTGTGCATCTAACACTTCTGAGCAGCAACTGGCGCTGTTGAAGCCCAGGGTCAAGGAGGGTGTAGGCACAAAATATTGAGTTATTGCCTTGTTACGTGGCCATTGCAAATGTATGTACTTCAAACAAGAATAAATGAAGTTTTACTACGACAATAAAATGATGAATTTCAATTACAAGAATAGAAAAAATATTTATACTTGACAGTCCTCTGTGGTTGATAACGTTTAATGGCTAACTGAAAATATGGTAACAAATTCAAAGCTTTCGAGACTACTCAGGTGTCTTCATCAGGCTAAGAGTAAAGCCAAAAATGAAGAATCACATATTTCTACACACAACAGGACACAGGAATAGCTAAGACAAGTGAGGGAGGGACAAGTGAGGGGAGACCGGCAACAAAAAGGAGAACAAGGATGAATTATCAGCGCCACACAATCACAGATAAATTAATGAATTTACCTGTGGCAAAAGACTTTTGTATGCCCGGTCATAGCATCATGGATATGGAATTACTGGTATTAAAATATAACTTCAAATATGAGAAACGTACAAAGGTTTCAGAATATAAGCTCATCATGACCTTTGACACTGTTAGTGATGGAATGAATAGATCACATGGATTTATGTCATTCTATATCAATTAAGGAATCTGCGTCTATGCCCTTCCAGGGTCATGAAAACCCAAAAAAGACGCCAATGAGAGGGCAATCAAACTTTCTATCCTTATCTAGGAACTGTTCCAATATTTATGTTCATCCCTGTGAGATAATGACAGTTCTGATACACGTCACTTACTTGTCTTACCTATTGCACTATTCCTGTGTCCTGTTGTGTATAGAAATATGTGATGCTTAATTTTTTTATTTAGTCTTTCCCTGATGAAGAGACGTGAGTAGCCTTGAAAGCTTGCAATTTGTTTCCATCTTTTCAGTTATCCATTAAAAGGTATCAACCACTGCTGACTCTGAAGTCTAAATATTTTTCTATCTACTGGCTAACACTGTACAAAGATACACATGTTTTCTAATTTCAAGAAGGAAAAATAAAGAAAATACAAATATAAACGCATATATGCACATGCCAAAAATAAATGGAACAACACAACACCCAAAAAATTGGTAACAAAATATAGTGTTGTAAATTTAAGAATAAAAGTCCATTTTTTTTTTTATGAATAATGCTTAAGGAACGCTATGTTAAACCATAACATGGTGAAGACAATGGATTTTGTAATAGTCACTCATCATCATCATCGCAAATTTTATGTGACAGTCACAGACATTTCAATTATTTAAGTTCATAAAATCGTAACTTTCTATAGCATGTATGACATGTCCAGCATGGACTCATCAATGTGATTGATGACACAATAATGTACGATAAAAAATAACCATTTAAAAAAACATTAGGCATTGTTTGTCACAATTTAAGTGTGTGCCTGCAAGTGTAGGTGAAACAAAGGCTACGGATAGCAAAGGTATATTCTATGTCTGTATCAGACAGTGGACAGCCTCTGATGGGTAATGCCGATGTTATACTGTACGTCAATAAAGTCTGCGGCTGAAATCATGCATTTTTTGCTTGTAGAGTGTTGAAGAGGGTAAAAGAATGTCTGGTTGCGCAAAGCTTTATCCGTCAACACTACCTTCCTACTGTCACGCGTAGGGTAGGGTAGCGTGTGGCAATTAGCTGACTATCAAATGTGAGGTTAGGCTGCGTTATTGCGCACTAGGGACGCAAAAAAAAATACAGCAGTAATAATTAAATGTGTAATACTCCACCTATGACAAACAAAAAAATTACGTTCCCTCTTTAACAATGTACAAGACTAACAAGCCTAATGGTTGACGCTGACTTAATTGAGATACAGTATTACATCAACATTGTCCATGAGTAACTATGCACTGTGATACCTATATACCAGTATTAATTTATATCTCTTGTGGTTGTTTCAACAGCACTTGCAGGTATAACTACCTATTGTCAGTATGCATGATGCACTTTCTAGATGTAATAATTTATTATAGGACATTATTACCATGTTTACATGCTGGCCATTTCATATATGGTGTTTGAAGTTACAGTTGGCATCAGTATGTGTATTTTATAATGTCTGTCATAAATAAAACTCGTGATGATGATGATGAGGATTTAATGATTCGTACATCCATTGACTGCATTATCTTACAGGTAAAGATAAAGTTCCTTAAAAAGCATTAATTCATAAGTCTGAAATGTACTTTTATGCATTAATTTCAAAATGTGAAGAGTAGACTATGTTTTATTTTTTGTTACCATTTCTAATAGACATGTGCAGATATGCGCTGTGATGACAAATTATTATTTGTCCATATTTGTCATAAAAATTTATCATTCTAGGCCTGCAAAACTTCACAATTTCATGTTTTCAGCATAACAAGCAGGGTGACGGCTCTTCCCTATTTGGAGCATGTTGGTCATGTGTTTTTCTGTCCATGTGTCGGGAACAGGAGACTTCTTGCCGTTCACACAGCAGGGGAACAGCTGGCGTTACTGAACCCCACTAACAGTAGAGCTTGTGTTTTGTTCTGTGGACACGACACTTCTGAGCAGCAACTGGCAGTGTTGGAGCCCAGGGAGTAGAGTTCAGGTGGTAGAAAGATGAACATAACAGGAGACATGGATAACGTTGCGAACCAGTTATTTAATCTGAAAACGGACAGACAAATTCTGGCGAGATCCATGCCTTGTTCATTTTCAGAAAAGTAAGCCGGTCTACATTATCGGAGGATAGTCGCATGCGACGGTCTGTTAGTACACCACCTGCAGCACTAAAGACGCGCTCCGATAATACACTGGCAGCAGGGCAAGCCAGCACCTCCAATGCATACTGGCTAAGCTCTGGCCATGTATCCAGCTTAGAGACCCAAAACTTGAATGGGGAAGAGCCATCTGGGAGTACACTGAGAGGCAAAGCCAAGTAGTCTGTCACCATCTGACGGATACGTTGCCTCCCGCTGACTGGAGCCCTCTCGGATGGTGTAGACATTTGTGGCGCTGCCACAAAACTTTGCCACATTTTTAACATACTGGTCTTTCCCTGTGCAGAGGCACTGCGTGTGCTCCCTCTTGTTGCAGAGCTCTCTACACTGCCTCGACGCACAGAGCTGCTTTGTAAAGCAGTAGCAGCAGCAGTGCTCTCGGCAGTAAGGTAGAACATTAGGGATTGCACCAGTGTGTCTTGGTACTCCCGCATTTTACGCTCCCGGTTCAACGGTGTGATGAGGCTTTTGACGTTGTCCCGGTAGCGAGGGTCTAGGAGGGTGTACACCCAATAATCAGACGTCGTGAGAATGTGGGCGATGCGGCGGTCGTTTCTTAGGCACTGCAGCATGAAATCAACCATGTGCTGCAGACTCCCAACTGGCAAAGAAACGCTGTCCTCTGCAAGAGGCGTTATCTCTGCCTGCTCTGCATCACCCCACCCTCGCTCTACATACTGACTAGAGCGTTGTGTACCTCCCTCTGGAGCGATGTCTTCCTCCTCCATTGACTCCTCCTCCTCATCCTCCTCACAAAGTGAGCCCTGACCAGCCCTTTGTGAGGAACCACGTTGCGCTGACTTTCCAGAAGGTGATGGAATTTGTGACTCCTCATCCTCCACCTCTTCCAAAACCTCATCCCTTATTGCTTGCAGTGTTTTTTGAAGCAGGCAGATAAGGGGGACAGTCAGGCTGACTAGTGCATCATCTGCACTCGCCATCCGCGTTGACTCATCAAACGCACGCAAAACGTGGCACATGTCCTTCATAGTGGCCCACTCATTAATGGTGAAGTGTGGACGGCGCAAATTGCGTGTTGATTGCGCCTGATGCAGCTGATACTCCATAACTGCTGGCTGCTGCTCACACAACCGCTCCAACATATGTAACGTTGAATTCCACCTGGTGGATACGTCACATATGATGCGATGTTCAGGAAGGCACAATCTGCGTTGCAGAGCTGCAATGCGCGATCTGGCCATGCTGGAACGTCGCAAGTGAGCGCACTCTAGGCGGACCTTGTGCAGCAGTGCATCAAGATCCGGATAGTCCCTCAAAAAACTCTGCACGACCAAGTTGAGCACATGTGCCAGACATGGTATGTGAGTGAGTTTGCCAAGGCCCAGAGCTGCCACCAGATTTCGGCCATTGTCACACACTACCAAGCCTGGCTGGAGATTCGCTGGCAAAAACCACAGGTCGCTCTCCTGCTTGATGGCATTCCAGACCTCCTGCGCTGTGTGGCTTCGATTCCCCATGGGAATTAATTTCAGAACGGCCTGTTGCCGTTTGGCCACGGCTGTGCTCATATCGGTCGCATCAGGTAAGCGTCCACGGGTCCATGTGGAGGTAGACCGTGACGGCTCCTGCAGCGATGATTCTGAGGAACTGGAGTAGGAGGAGGAGTCAATGTGGACAGACTTGATTCCGGCAATCCTTGGAGTTGGCAGAACACGTACAGCGCCACTCGCAAGATCTGTACCCGGCTCCACAACATTCACCCAATGGGCAGTGAGTGAAAGGTATCGTCCCTGGCCATGGGTACTGGTCCACGCATCGGTGGTCAGGTGGACCTTGCTACTGACGGCGTTTAGTAGCGCATGTTTAATTTTTGCCTCAACATGCTTTTGCAGACCAGGGACGGCTTGCCTGCTGAAATAAAATCGGCTGGGCACATTGTATTGTGGGACTGCCAATGCCATTAATTCACGGAAATTGTCAGTCTCCACCAGTCTGAATGACAGCATTTCAAGGGACAGGAGTTTTGCAATGCCAGCATTCAGAGCCTGTGCTCGTGGATGGTTTGCCGAGTATGGCCGTCTTTTATCCCATGCCTGTGCTACCGATGGCTGTTTTGTGGCCTGGGTGTGTGAGGATGACAGGGAACTTGCAGCTGTGGGTGGAATAACACTGTGTCTCTGGACAACAGTGACAGAGGTTCTTCCATGGCGATCCTGTGAGGAAGCCGAACCAGCTGTGTGTGAACTGGAGGAAGAGGCTCCAACACGAGCTGAAGATGTAGGTGCTGCTGTAGGTTGGCCTACATCTCCAGTGTGTCTTTGTAACTCAACAAAGTGCTTTGACCGCACATGTTTCCACATATTTGTTGTATTAAGGTTACTGACACTTTTACCTCTTTTAATTTTTTGATTACACAGCTTGCATTTGACATAGCAAATATCATCTGCAACTGTATCAAAAAAGGACCACGCAGAGCAAGTCCTGGGAGCGCCCGGTTTGGCTGTTGGAAGAGAACTGCTCCGAACGGGTGCCAAACTGGAGGCTACAGGCAAGCGAGTCTGCAGCCTACCTCTCCCTACTGTTTGGACCGTTGGGGCAATCTCTTCCTCAGAGCTGCTCCCACCGCCTTCCTGTTCCTCACACCATGTTGGGTCTTGGACCTCATCATCTCCACCACTACCCTCTTCCAACACCTGCTGTTGTTGGGTGGTCTGGCCAGCACCATGCTCAACAGAAACTGGCAACTGAGTCTCATCATCATCAGATGCGTTCTGCGGTGTGCTGACCATCGGCACTGGCTCACCCGCCTCTTCAGATTCAGAGAGACACAGCTGTTGCGCATCACTGCATACTGCCTCTTCTTCACATTCCAGAATGCTGCTTGGCTGGGCCCCTGTTTGCAAGCCAACAGATTCTGAGAACAGAAGCAGAGACTCAGCTGGCTCCTGTACAGAGCTCTCTGACTGCCTGGGCAATTTGGCAGGCGGTGAAGAGACTGATGGTTGTTCAACAGTGCTGTGGTCCTGAGAGGAGGTGGAAGCTATTGAAGTCGATGCATTGGCTGCCATTCAACCAACAACGGCTTCAATTTGTTCTTCACGCAGCAGGGGGGTACGCTGAGCTCCTACAAAAGTGCGCATAAAGGAACGCTCACGGGGAAAACTGGTGGATGCTGTGTCACTGGGTGCGGCAGCAGCCACAGAATCCCCACGTCCTCTCCCTGCTGCAAATCCACGGCCTCGACCACGACCACGTGCCTTACTCACTGACTTCTTCATCTTGGTAGATTGATAAAGAAAGTCAGAAAAGTTAAGGCCTAAGTGTGGTTATTCCTCACAGACTACAGTGAACCCTGCAGACAACTGTTCAGTATCTGTGAAAGGCCCCTTTGTGTACTTCTATAGTGTTTGCAACCAATGTATTGTATACGGATGGAAGCGCGTCACACTAATAGATTAGATTTTTTTCCACTAAAATGGAGCAGCACCAATTAGAGAAAAATGTGAAGGATGAGGCAGTGACACACGCTCAGCAGACTACAACCGGCAGTGGTTGAAGAACAAACTGGAGCGTAATCTGCACTCACAAAATGAAAAGCTCACAGACTACAGTGAACACTGAAACACAACTGTTCAGTAGCTGTTAAAGGCCCCTTTGTGTACTTCTATAGTGTTTGCAACCAATGTATTGTATACGGATGGAAGCGCGTCACACTAATAGATTAGATTTTTTTCCACTAAAATGGAGCAGCACCAATTAGAGAAAAATGTGAAGGATGAGGCAGTGACACACGCTCAGCAGACTACAACCGGCAGTGGTTGAAGAACAAACTGGAGCGTAATCTGCACTCACAAAATGAAAAGCTCACAGACTACAGTGAACACTGAAACACAACTGTTCAGTAGCTGTTAAAGGCCCCTTTGTGTACTTCTATAGTGTTTGCAACCAATGTATTGTATACGGATGGAAGCGCGTCACACTAATAGATTAGATTTTTTTCCACTAAAATGGAGCAACACCAATTAGAGAAAAATGTGAAGGATGAGGCAGTGACACACGCTCAGCAGACTACAACCGGCAGTGGTTGAAGAACAAACTGGAGCGTAATCTGCACTCAAAAAATGAAAAGCTCACAGACTACAGTGAACACTGAAACACAACTGTTCAGTAGCTGTTAAAGGCCCCTTTGTCTACTTCTATAGTGTTTGCAACCAATGTATTGTATACGGATGGAAGCGCGTCACACTAATAGATTAGATTTTTTTCCACTAAAATGGAGCAGCACCAATTAGAGAAAAATGTGAAGGATGAGGCAGTGACACACGCTCAGCAGACTACAACCGGCAGTGGTTGAAGAACTAACTGGAGCGTAATCTGCACTCACAAAATTAAAAGCTCACAGACTACAGTAAACCCTGCAGACAACTGTTCAGTAGCTGTGAAAGGCTCCTTTCTGTACTTCTATAGTGTTTGCAACCAATGTATTGTATACGGATGGAAGCACGTCACACTAATAGATTTGATTTTTTTTCTAATATAATGGAGCTGCACCAATTCCACAAAATAAAATAAAAAAAAAAAAAAGAGTCAGTGACACGTGCAGATGCCTACAAACAGCGGTGGATGCAGAGCAAACTGCAGCGTCACCTGCACTGTCACACACACACCTTGCACAGAGCTGTTAAAACAACACTGGCAAAATGAAGCTTTACACAGCGGTTGGTAAACTAGCCTGCCTCAAGCACAGTAGTACACAAAATCGCAATATCTAACTGTCCCTCAGAGTGAGCAGAGTAGCGTTCTGTCCCTAACTGAGTTCACAGCACAGTGACGCTAAAATGGCTGCGGCGCCTTTTATAGTGCATTCTGACATCATTTCAGCAGCCAATCACAGCCATGCCATTAGTTAAGATGACCGCAGCATTACAGGATGTGCCCACACTTCATAAGATTCATCATTGGCTGACTAACATCACATTGCCTCTCAAAGAATTATGGGAACTTCCGATTCCGGTATACGATATTGAAAAAGTATCGGAATTAAGTATCGGAATTCCGATAACGCGAATATCGGCCGATACCCGATACTTGCGGTATCGGAATGCTCAACACTACTTGTGGTCAATCATCAAGAGACGGGTGGACAAACAAAAACCTAAAAATTCTGACAAAATGAAAGCATTGATTGTGCAAGAATGGACTGCTATCAGTCAGGATTTGGTCCAGAAGTTGATTGAGAGCATGCCAGGGAGAATTGTAGAGGTCCTGAAGAAGAAGGGTCAACATCAACACTGCAAATATTGACTTGCTGCATTAACTCATTCTAACTGTCAATATAAGCTTTTGTTACTCATATGTTTGCAATTATGTTTCTGTCTGTAATAAAAACATCTGTCAAACACACATAAAAACCAGAGGGCAGCAGATCATGTGAAAATATAATATTTGTGTCATTCTCAAACTTTTGGCCATGACTGTAGAGACTGAAATAGGATGGGAAATTCAGCCATGTGAAGGACTTAAATAAATAGTGAAAAAAATACCTGTTGTATTAACCGTTTTTTTATTTTAAATTTATTTTTTATATTTTTTTCTTAAATTTTTCATATCACTATGTTGAATAAAAACAAATCTTGTAATTTTCACACTGGTCAGTAGGCCTTATACTAGACTCATACTTCCTGTTGCATACAAATAACTTTTCAGCAGTCTCATTATCAGAGACAGGGTTGAAATTAAAGGTCACACCTGTATATACCGTATATAGTATCCACCACAATAGATGATGTCAAAGCTTACATATTTCCCCTCCCTTCACAATGATTTTTCCTAGATTAGAGCTATTTCCATATAACAAACAGAGACTTAGTCAGTCCATTGCTGCTAATACCTAGATGCAGAACAGGAAGTAGAAGTCTAATATTAGGTCCAGTTGCCATTAGATATATTTTTAATAAAATAATATGAAAAATAAAAAAGTTATACAAAAATGAGGGGAAGAGGCTTTTCTTTTTGATTGAGCAAAGTGTTTTTTTGTCTATGGGTCTTCACATCCCTTGCTCATGTTCAGAGTAATTCCACCAATTGCTTTGCGAGATCCGCGTAGGTCTCAAAACCAAGATTTTCACTGTGATCAACACTAGTATACAGGGGCTATAACATATTAAAAGCATTTTAAAGTTTAATTCCCCCTTTTCCCATATGAATATATTGAAGATGTGGTTACGGTAATTCAATCATGTCAACAATTGTAGACTTATATCCTCATACAACACAATCAGCATTACAACAATCTCACTTGTTTGAAACCAAGTTAACTAGCTCGACATCAGTTATTCATTAATGAGAGGAGATAATTCCTTATTTTTTTGTGACTCTTGAAATTAGTTTTTAGAAAGTCCTAAATCCAAATCCCTGCTAGTGATATATATCAGTAGTATATACATATATATATATATATATATATAGCTGCTCCATCTGTTCTGCAATGCATGCACATAATCGCCTGAAGCTTAGCCTTAGGTCTTTTATTTTCCCAGTCTTTTCTTTATTGTTCTGGTTCTACTGGGGGCATATACAATATTAAAACATATATTAGCAATTTGTATCATGAAATAATCAACAGATAATCCTCCAAAGAGTTTTAAAGCCTTGAAAAAAGTAGAAAATTAAATTCAAAAGCTGGAGACATAGTGCACGGTCATTTAGCAATATTAATGTCCATTGTGAATGCCGTGTGAATTGTGAAACTAGTTTCCCATAAGAAGAGGCCACAGGCAAAGAGATTAGATTGGGATTTTTGAGGCATTCTTAAAGGGAAAATACCGCTTTAATAAAGTGTTTATTAATTATAATATATAATAATATATACATAAATACATCTAAAGATGTGATGATCTACAAAAAGTAGACTGATGTAGACTGTCACGGACGTGGTTTGTGGAACCACTGTGCCACGGACCGCGGAGAGCCTGGAGGAGCGTGACTAAGCGATCACCTGACTGTTAACTAGAGCCTCTGATAGTGAGGTTAGACTTGGCTCCCGATGGCGCCAGGTGCCACTCCAAGACAGACCAATGGACACGAAGCAGCTGGACCCAGAAGGACAGACTGGATGGAGCAGCAGGCAGGGCTTGCATCAGAGTGCAGGTGACCAAGTTCGTATCCGAGTGCAGCAGACAGAGTTCGTGTCAGAATGCAGCAGACAGAGTTTGTGTCAGAGTGCGGAAGACAGGGTCTGCATCAGAGTGCAGCAGGCAGGATTTGCATCAGAGTGCAGCAGGCAGAATTTGCATCAGAGTGCAGCAGGCAGAATTTGCATCAGAATGCAGCGGGCAGGAATTACATGCGAGTGCAGCAAGCAGGATTTGCATCAGAGTGCAGCAAGGACTTGTATGCAACCTTACACAACTTAGTTTGCTAAACAGAAAGTTTGCTCAGGCACCTCCCCAGTGGGGAGGAAGCAATATATTCTATATACTCGAGTATAAGCCAATCCGAGTATAAGCCGAGGCACCTACTTTTGCCACGAAAAACTGGGTAAGCTTATTGACTTGTGTATAAGCCAGGTATGCATTGTCACCTCATCCCTGTCCTGGTATGCATGGCTCCCCCGGCCCTGTCATTGTATGCATGCCTCTCCCATGCCTGTCATTGTATGCATGCCTCTCCGTCCCATCCCGTCCCTGCATGCATGACTCCCCGTCATTGTATGCATGCCTCCCCATCCTGTTCCTGTATGCATGGCTCCCCCGTCCCTGTAATTGTATGCATGCCTCCCTGTCCCTGTCATTGTATGCATGTCTCTCCCATCCCTGTCCCTGTGTGCATGGCTCGCCGTCCCTGTCATTGTATGCATGCCTCCCCCATCCTGTTCCTGTATGCATGGCTCCCTCATCCTGTCCTGGTATGCATGCCTCCTCCATCCCGTCCCTGTATGCATGGCTCCCCCGTCCCTGTAATTGTATGCATGCCTCCCCCATCCCATCCCTGTTTGCGTGGCTCCTTGTCCCATCCCTGTATGCATGGCTCCTAGTCCCCTATCCCTGTTTGCATTTTTCCTATTAAAAAAAACAAAAAACATCCTACTCACCTAACTGCGCGCCGGTGCCTGCAGCTCTTCCTGCCAAGCGGTCATGTGGCCCTGCTCATTAAGGTAATGAATATGCGCTCCACGCCTATGGGAGTGGAGAGCAGTGCATATTCATTACCTTAATGAGTGGTGTAACGTAACCACTCGGCAGGAAGAGCTGCAGGTGCCGGTGGCCGGAATGAGATGCAGTGCTAGCACCCAGGGCGCGCAGGTAGGCAAGTATGATGTCTGTGTGCTGGAAGCCGGCGGCTGCTGTTGTTAGCTCTGTGTGCTATTACAGCAGCAGTACAGGCTTTAGCCACAGCTGCCTGCTTCTGCCTCTGTGACCGCCGATCCCCCTCTGCCGCCGTTTTTCTGGGACAATGACTAGTGTATAAGCAGAGGGGGCATTTTCAGCACAAAATAAGTGCTGAAAACTCGGCTTATACACGAGTATATAAAGTATACATAATGTCCCACAGCTATTGGCTGGGGAGGATATAGCAAGTGCACGCGCTGGCCCTTTAAGAGGGTGGGAGTGCACACATGCGTGCCCTAAGTTCATGGCCAGAGGACCGGCTGGAAGCATGCAGAGCATGGGGAAGGAAAGAACTGACCACAGCACAGGTGAGAGAAGAGACACGCCGGAGACCCTGCCTGTCAGAGCAGGACTCCGGTGTGGTGCTGATAGTGACATACTTTGCGATTGTAACATAGAGAGTGGAAAAAAAAACATCAAATAGCTATAGAGAGCTTCACTTTCTCTGGAGGAGCTGGTATGCACATGCGTTACAGGGGTTGTCTACTACTTTTATACAAATGAACTACCTTACGAATAAGTCAACAATATCAGATCAGAGAGGGTCCAACACTTGGTACAACAACTGATCAGCAGCTGCAGATCATCTTCCACTTAAAAGAATAAGAGGTGATCTGCAGTACCTAGCAACGGCCACTACATAATGTACAGAGCTGTAATGTTTCGGATCATACACTGATTATATACAATAGATGTCAAAAGGGTGTCGGGCGTTGGGCCCATAACCATCTGATATAAATTATCTATTCCAAGGACCGGTCTGTTATGCACCTGTCTAATACTCAAGTCTGGGCTGCATTTCCTTCTCCTAACTGCAACATAATGTGAATGAACTCTGATAACAATGTACTGTGGATTCTACAACCTGCATCTACTGCCTCTGTGGCCTGCTTATTAGCCCATCTCTTCATATAAGCTTTACAAACTGTTGCTAGAGTCTGTTCACATTACGCTACAATCTGCTGAGGATTCTACAACTTACATCTAATACTGCTTCAGACCTGCCGTTTTTCTCTTCATCTGACCGCCTTGCTGTGTGGTTTCCTGTATGCCCTGCCTCTCTTGTTTGTCTGCAAACCAGCATAGCCTGTTGTCTGGGTGCTTTGTGTTCCATGTGGTTTTCAATCTGTTGTGCCAATGACCATTTGGAGAACTCTTTCAATATACAGTCTGTTTATTTCAAAGGGGAATATGCAATACTTCATTTTTCCAGTGGTGGCTCTGACAATAAATCGAACAGTTGTTGCCAAATATTACCATAATTCTTAAATAATTGATGGTCATTCCTTTGCATGACAACCTGTAAATCTGTGAAATACTAAGCAGCAATTCTTCTCACTCTAGTTTGCAAGACTTCTCCTGTGCTGCACCTATTCTGTGCATTTTACTGCTCTGGACATTGACACTTGGTCTTAACATTTTATGCAAGCCTTATAATTGGGAGCCCAACTACAACTTATTGGAGTCAAAGTCTCCAGACCATTTTTCGATATATACCCAACTGTTAATGCATCAACTCTTCTTGCATTTTCTATCCATGTTGGCTCACATACTGGCTGATTAACAGGTTCATGCAGCTTTATACTTCACAATTTAACATGAGAGACTGGTCCTTTGGACAAAATTAACACAATGTACCTTTTATGTGACTCCTATTTTATTTTGATGTAAGTTCTTATAGGCAGGGTCTGTTCTCCATTTGTATAAAAGGGAATGTGATCTCTTTCACTTGTACTATGTAGCAAGGTAGCAGTGGCACATAATGATCTTTGGCCACGTGACCAGTGTTATGGCCAAAGTTGTCAACTAGTTTGATAATAATAGAGGTGTTACTAGAGTCGGTTGGATCGATTCGAGGAGGATCAGATTTTGCGTCAAATTTCTGGAAATTTGTAATTTCAAGTGAAAGTGAACATCTTGAGATTTAATTTGTGGTTCACCAAAAAAAAACTTGGCCAACACTATTTCTCATTCAGCTGAAGCATCAGAGAATGGGTTAATGATCAACGCAGTTCTCTCTCTCTCGCTCACTCTCATAGAGAGTAAGCTCTCATGAACAGCGGGGTTCTCTCTCTGGGTCACCTCACCTATAGAGTGTAAACTCTTATGGTCAGCGGGGTCCTCCTTCTCTCTCCTGTAGAGTGTAAGCCCTTATGGTCAGCGAGGTCCTCTCCCATCTATACAGTTTAATCTCTTATGGTCAATGGGGTCCTCTCTCTCTCTTTTTCTCTCTCTCCTCTCCTCCATGTGTAGTTTCTGAGCAATTAAAAGCTTTCCAGTATTAAGATACACTTTAAATTATTCCCCTCAAATCAAATTTTTGGAGAAAATTTTGCAAACTTGGCGAATTTGAATTTAGAAAGAGACACTCATCCCATCTTTTCACTTGTAAACACATGACGGGCGAGAACAAAAGTATTAATCTATTAAGAGTTCAATGGCCCACATGGAAACTGGTTTCAGGATTGTTTTTTAAAACATAGAAAATGCAAAGGATACTCAGAAAAAGCAATACTATGAAAAAATAAAAATATATTTACCGTATATACTCATGTATAAGCCGACCCGTGTATAAGCCAACCCCCCTAATTTTGCCACAAAAAACTGGGAAAACGTATTGACTCTCGTATAAGCCTAGGGTGAAAAATGATTATGCCCCCATATGATGCTCCACAGATTATGCCCCCATATGTTCCACAGATTATGCCCAATATGCTCCACAGATTATGCCCCCATATGCTCCAGATTATGCCCCATATATTCCACAGATTATGCCCCCGTATGATCCACAGATTATGCCCCATATGTTCCACAGATTATGCCCCCATATGCTCCAGATTATGCCCCATATGTTCCACAGATTATGCCCACATATGCTCCATATTATGCCCCCATATGTTCCACAGATTATGCCCCCATATGCTCCATATTATGCCCCCATATGCTCCATATTATGCCCCCATATGCTCCATATTATGCCCCCATATGCTCCAGATTATGCCCCATATGTTCCACAGCTTATGCCCCCATATGCTCCATGTTATGCCCCCATATGTTCCAGATTATGCCCCATATGTTCCACATCTTATGCCCCCATATGCTCCATATTATGCCCCCATATGCTCCAGATTATACCCCATATGTTCCACAGTTTATGCCCCCATATGCTCCATATTATGCCCCCATATGCTCCAGATTATGCCCCATATGTTCCACAGTTTATGCCCCATATGCTCCATATTATGCCCCCATATGCTGCACAATTATGCCCCATAGTATTAGGCCTCATATGCTGCTGCTGCAAAAAAAATTACATACTCACCTCTCGTCGCTGGGGGCCAGGTGCCGGTGTCCTAAGCAGGCGGGGTGTGTCACCGCTCGCTTAGGACCCCGGCACCTGAGGTATTTACCTGTCCCTCGGTCCACCACAGCGCACTGCTCCCTCGGTCCGACTCCTCTGTGTGTGAATGATCAGGCAGGGGGCGGGGCGCGCACTAACGACGTCATCGCGCCCTCTGCCTCATCATTCACACACAGAGGAGTCGGACCAAGGGAGAAGTGCGCTGCGGTGGACCGAGGGACAGGTAAATATCGCTATACTCACCCCTCCGCCGCGCGTCCCTGCAGCCTCTCCTCTTCTCCCGGCGCTCTCCGCAGCGCTTCAGTCCTGCAGCGGTCACATGCTACCGCTCATTAAAGTCATAAATATGTGCATATTCATGACTTTAA